>OU892285.1:25810105-26435680 GCA_917834065.1 Ceutorhynchus assimilis | reverse complement strand
TAGGGTATTTATTCGACATGGATTATGTTCCTACTTTCAAGTTCGGACAAGCAGATGGTCTCTCCAGACTTCCTGCAGGATCTCACAACGATTTTGATAATATTGGATACAATTTCGATTACATAATATCTTATAGAGAATGCACAAAAAAATATTCCAATTAAAGGTGAAGAAATAATTCGAGAAACGATCATGGATTCTACTTTAAACAAAGTTGAAGAATATATAGCTTTTTTTGGTTTGGAAAAGGACGGTTCTGGAACAGTTCAAAACAATCGCACAGTTTATTATTGAAAATTGTGATAGCCGAGCCGTTGTCATTTTGTTGATTGATGAACTGTGCGATTGTTTTGAACCGTTCTAGAACCGTCCTTTTTTCGAACCAAAACAAAGCTATTATTACAGGGCTGGCCTAAAATATGTATGTAGGTATGTCCAAATAATGATATAAAACCGTACTTCGTAAGACAGCATGAATTGACAGTGGAGAACGACTGTGTTTTGTGGGGAATTGGTTGCATTTCAAATCAAATTACTGATCATTGTACCCTCCGAAGGAGCGGACTTTGTTGACGATTGTTCCTAGTCTTCAATCGGGGGTTTTACAGGACCTTCATTCAATCCATGCAGGGATCGTACGAATGAAGGCTGAGGCTCGACGATATTTGTGGCGGCCTATTTGGATTCTGATATTGAAAAATTATCCTATAATTGTATAGCTTGTACCATACTTGTACGTCTATAAACCAGGATCCTCCAAGATACCTTTACATAGTTGGCCTAAGGTTCCACATCCATGGTATACAATAGATTATGCTCGACCTTTTAAAAATTCAATGTTTTTGATTTTCAAAATGGTCAGAAATTATACCAATGAAGTCTACAAACTCTGAGACTACAATTAGAGTATTGAAAGATCTTTTTGTTGGGTTGGTTCAGGAGATTGTTTCTGACAACGCTACTGCCTTTATGTCAAACATTTTCCAAAAATTCTGTAAACATTATGGTATCAATCACATAACTACTCCAATTTATCACCTGTCATCAAATGGACAAACCGAACGTTACCTTTTAAGTTTTTAAGTCTGCAGTCAAGAAAATTTGCTTTACAGCATCTGGAGATAGGATTGTGGATCATGTCAAGAACTATTTGTTCAAGTACAGAAGTACCACTCACTCAGCAACTAAAGCTTCACCGAGTGAATTGTTTCTTGGAAGGCAAATGCGAACTATTGTTCGTCGATTTTAATCTGATACTCGGACGGAATGTGAGCTGGTGGCTCCCTACATTAGAACGCCAATGGTTACCTGACGTCACACCTGTTTTTGCCATATGAAACACCCCCTCGCTCCTCATACCGCAAGTATCAGTTAAAAATCGACGAACAATACGTTGGATCTGATTAAACCAACCATTAATAAAAAAACGGGATTCCCCACTAGCAGGTCTAAAATTGGGGAAACGGTTTGGGTTAAAATGTTTGAAAACCTAAACACATATTCTTGGGAAAAGGGACCTATTTTAGAACAAGTAGCAACCAACACATGTAAAAGTCAAGTTAACGACAAAGAAGTCAAAAGACATTCAAATCAGATGAAATATTACAAAGGATCGAATGGTAGTGAGGAGGAAATAGAACTGGAACTGCCAGTTAAGAGATTCCAAAACGAGTTCTCCTGTGAAAAATACAGATCGGTCCTTGCCAATTGCTCTTCATAAACATGAAAGGGATTGCGGACCTCCCCAAAGGCAAGGCTATCAGCCAGAGGAAGAGGAGGAAGAACAAAATAAATTCTTTCTAATTGGGGTGAAGGAGTATTATGTATTATAGCTTTTTTAATAATTGGAATGTTATAATTAAAAAGTCCTCATTTTGCTGGCTTCTAGATTAGTCCTGGGGTGAAGTAAGTACAGACAGACTCCGAAGATTTTATTCCGACAAAAGAACTATGCCTAAACCGAGTCCAGCTAGCCGCATCAAAAAACCTAGACTTATAGGAAATCCTATAAGATAAAGAAAATTGAAAACTTTGTATGAACAGAATTTACATTGAGCTCTGTATCTACATCTGGGGATGAAGTACAAATAAAGCATTAAGTTCATGATTCTTCAGATGGCGAAAGCCTTTAGAAACCTCAGGTAAAGAATATACCTCAAATGGAATCATTTCAGAAATCATAATGGAGAAATATTTTATGCTGTCCCTATGAACATCAATGGTTTATTGGTATTGGAATAGAGAACAACAAATACCGACTGAAATTTCTAATATATGAGCTAGATATCTCATGAACTATTGAGTTATTAGATAACGGTCAAAGACCTAACGGTCTATTTTAACTGGAAAGAGTTAAAGCATTATGCATTCCTAAAAAATACGAGATCGAGCATCAGAGTCAGTAGTACTTAGCTACATGCCCTCCTTTTTAGAGCTTTGTATTGCATTGCAATCGCAATGCATTCCTATGTTTTTTCATGTACTCCCATGTATTCATATATATTTCTATGTATTCTTATATTCTTATGAATCTTATGTATTCCTTTGTATTCCTATGTATTCCTTTGTATTCCATGTATTCAGTTTACAAATTTGGCTAGCGGTTTACCCCTTGAAAGCGTCTATATTCAACTAATAAACTCCACAAATTCACCAATTACGTATTATTTTTACTTCACTTTATACTATAGCTTTATACGCATCTGCCTGCCAGAAATCTGTCGTAAATTCTTGTTCAATACATACAATCGGAATGGATACCTGATTATTCTCGCATCAGTCATGCACAGTTTAGTTTCATCAAGGTTTTATCATTGACAACAATTATCTGTTTCAGACCGCCGAATATTTTCGAAATGTAATTTTAAACATCGTGAATGGCTACATGGATCGCATATCGGACCAAGCTGAAAACAAAATCGGCCATTGCGGTCCACTGAACTTGGTTATCCATGCTAGCATTGCGTCGACATGCGATAAAGTTCTTTTACCATGGGTAAGTCAAACTTGCAATATTTTAGTAGTTATAATTTTGACCATTATTTTTCTTTTAGAATGGGTTTTGGTTCAGCCTTTTCTGTACCATCGTTCTTTACATAGTCACGATAATTATAGCTATAAAATTGGCCAATCTTTATCGTAAGCACAAGCCAGGCTATGACCAGTATGTGGAAACGTAAGTACCTACATTTTTAATTTTAATAAATTAAGTCCGGATAAGATTATGTGGCTTGTTAGATGTTACCATTGGGGCTTATACAAGAAACAAAAAAAAATTATTATAATTGTAAAAACTAATTTAAAATTTACTTGGCATTCCTGCACAAATGAATGTTTGCATCAATTTCTATATTGCGGCCGATTATTGTAAGGCTTATTTTTAGCATATAAGCATCGATCTTTATTTCCAAATGCATTATTTGTCTTTTGTGTTGTTTACAGCGAGTATTTGTATGACGCGTACGCCGATCGGGGGGATAATATTCCCTTGAACAGGTGAGTTGCGCATGCGTAGTTTGTATTCAAAGGGAAATTTTGAGCATGTGGTTGTAGTTTGCTTTTTAGATCGTAGTTTGTTCAAGGAGGATTTATGCCCTTATAGAATGCATATATTTTAGAAGGATGGTATCCGGTGATATTGAAGGAAACATTGATCAGTTGTCTTTTTAAAAGAAAAAGTCTGATTTTTTCTAAATAGGTCATCCTTTAGGGGTAAACCACCTTGGAATTATAGTGTCCAAGCATGTGGGATTCCAATGGAATTCTGTGTTTTGAACTTCTAAGTTTAGTGAAAAGTACATTTTATCAGTAAACGGAATCCTGAAAGTCTCAAGCCGATTTGAGTATTTTTCAAGATTTTTCAAAGATGATATATGATGAAATTGGTATCAAGATGGGAAAAACATCATAATTTTGTTTCTGTGTCTCAGATTGACTTCAAATTCACTTTGTTTGATGGAAACATCCTGGTTAATAAATCCTGAAAGTTTGAAATCGATCTGATACTCCCAAGTATTTTTCAGGATTTTTCAATGGTGATTTAACGTGAATTTTGCAACTTTTTCTGATATTAAGTTGAAACAAACCTCATAATTTTATTTCTGAGCTTCAGATTGACTTCAAATTTGCCTTGTTTGATGAAAACATCCTGGTAATAATTCCTGAAAGTTTGAAATCGATCTGATACTCCGAAGTATTTTTTAGGATTTTTCCGAGGTGATTTAACGTGAATTTTCCAACTTTTTCTGGTATTAAGTTGGAAAAAAACCTCATCATTTTATTTCTGAGCCTCAAATTGACTCCAAAATTACCTTGTTTGATGAAAAGATCCTGGTTGATAAATCCTGAAAGTTTCTAGTCGATCTGATACTCCGAAGTATTTTTCAGGATTTTTCAAAAGTGATTTAACGTAAATTTTCCAACTTTTCTGGTATCAAGTTGGCAAAAAACTCTATAATTTTATTTCTGTGCTTCAGATTGACTTCAAATTTGCCTTGTTTGATGGAAACATCCTGGTTAATAAATCCTGAAAGTTTGAAATCGATCTGATACTCCCAAGTATTTTTCAGGATTTTTCAATGGTGATTTAACGTGAATTTTGCAACTTTTTCTGATATTAAGTTGAAACAAACCTCATAATTTTATTTCTGAGCTTCAGATTGACTTCAAAATTGCCTTGTTTGATGAAAACATCCTGGTAATAATTCCTGAAAGTTTGAAATCGATCTGATACTCCGAAGTATTTTTTAGGATTTTTCCAAGGTGATTCAACGTGAATTTTCCAACTTTTTCTGGTATTAAGTTGGAAAAAAAACTCATTATTTTATTTCTGAGCCTCAAATTGACTTCAAATTTACCTTGTTTGATGAAAAGATCCTGGTTAATAAATCCTGAAAGTTTCTAGTCGATCTGATACTCCGAAGTATTTTTCAGGATTTTTCTAAAGTGATTTAACGTAAATTTTCCAACTTTTCTGGTATCAAGTTGGCAAAAAACTCTATAATTTTATTTCTGTGCTTCAGATTGACTTCAAATTTGCCTTGTTTGATGGAAACATCCTGGTTAATAAATCCTGAAAGTTTGAAATCGATCTGATACTCCCAAGTATTTTTCAGGATTTTTCAATGGTGATTTAACGTGAATTTTGCAACTTTTTCTGATATTAAGTTGAAACAAACCTCATAATTTTATTTCTGAGCTTCAGATTGACTTCAAATTTGCCTTGTTTGATGAAAACATCCTGGTAATAATTCCTGAAAGTTTGAAATCGATCTGATACTCCGAAGTATTTTTTAGGATTTTTCCAAGGTGATTCAACGTGAATTTTCCAACTTTTTCTGGTATTAAGTTGGAAAAAAACCTCATTATTTTATTTCTGAGCCTCAAATTGACTTCAAATTTACCTTGTTTGATGAAAAGATCCTGGTTAATAAATCCTGAAAGTTTCTAGTCGATCTGATACTCCGAAGTATTTTTCAGGATTTTTCAAAAGTGATTTAACGTAAATTTTCCAACTTTTCTGGTATCAAGTTGGCAAAAAACTCTATAATTTTATTTCTGTGCTTCAGATTGACTTCAAATTTGCCTTGTTTAATGAAAACATGCTGGTTAATACTTCCTGAAAGTTTGAAATCGATCTGATACTCCGAAGTATTTTTCAGGATTTTTCAAAGGTGATTTAACGTGAATTTTTCAACTTCTTCTGGTATTAAGTTGGAAAAAACCTCATAATTTTATTTCTGACCCTCAAATTAACTTCAAATTCACCTTGTTTGATAAAAAGATCCTGGTTAATAAGTCCTGAAAGTTTCAAGTCGATCTGATTCTCCGAAGTATTTTTCAGGATTTTTCAAAGGTGATATAACCTGAATTATCCGATTTTTTCTGGTATTAAGTTGGAAAAAATCTCATAATTCAATTTCTGAGCTTCAGATTGACTTCAAATTTGCCTTGTTCGATGAAAACATCCTGGTTAATAATTCCTGAAAGTATAAAATCGATCTGATACTCTGAAGTATTTTTTAGGATTTTTCAAAGGTGATTTAACGTGAATTTTCCAACGTTTTCTGGTATTAAGTTAGAAAAAAACCTTATAATTTTATTTCTGAGCTTCAGATTGACTTCAAATTTGCCTTGTCTGATGAAAACATCCTGGTTAATAAATTCTGAAAGTTTGAAATCGATCTAGTACTCCAAAGTATTTTTCAAAGATGATTTAACGTGAATTTACAAACTTTTTCTGGTATCCAGTTGGAAAAAACTTCATACTTTTATTTCTGAGCTTCAAAATAACTTAAATTCACCTTGTTTGATGAAAAGATCCTGATTAATAATTCCTGAAAGTTTCAAGTCGATCTGATTCTCCGAAATATTTTTCAGGATTTTTCAAAGGTGATTTAACAAGAATTTCCCAACTTTTTCTGTTATTAAGTTGGAAAAAAACCTCATAATTTCATTTCTGAGCCTCAAATTGACTTCAAATTTACCTTGTTTGTTGAAAAGATCCTGGTTAATAAATCCTAAAAGTTTCTAGTCGATTTGATTCTCGGAAGTTTTTTTTAGGATTTTTCAAAGGTGATTTAACGTGAATTTTCCAACTTTTTCTGGTATTAAGTTGGAAAAGACCTCATAATTTCATTTCTAAGCCTTAAATTGACTTCAAATTTATCTTGTTTGATTGAAACATCCTGGTTAAAAAATCCTGAACATTTATAGTCGATCTGATTCTCCGAAGTATTTTACAAAGGTGATTTAACATGAATTTCCCAACTTTTTCTGGTATTAAGTTAGAAAAAAAAACTCATAATTTCATTTCTGAGCTTCAAATTGACTTCAAATTTACCTTGTTTGATCAAAAGATTCTGGTTAATAAATCCTGAAAGTTTCTAGTCGATCTGATTCTCGGAAGTATTTTTCAGGATTTTTCAAAGGCGATTTAACGTGAATTTTCCAACTTTTTTGGTATTAAGTTGGAAAAGACCTCATAATTTCATTTCTAAGCCTTAAATTGACTTCAAATTTATCTTGTTTCATGAAAACATCCCGGTTAATAAGTCCTGAAAGTCTAGTCGATCTGATACTCCGAAGTATTTTTCAGGATTTTTCAAAGGTGATTTAAAGTAAATTTTTCAACTTTTTCTGGTATCAAGTTGGAAAAATTTTATTCCTGAACTTAAGATTGACTTCAAATTTGCCTCTGCTCGTCCTGCAACAGTTAACTCATTAATGAGTCGTTCTCACATAAATATGAGGAGTTTTTAAACTAATGAGTAGAGATTCTGATCTGAAATTTAGAGTTTTTGAATTATTGAGTGAAAATTCTGAATTTAAAATGAATGTTATCGAAGTAATTAATAAATTGCTGCCTAGTGCGATTCCGTGGTATTTTAGTGAGATTCCAGTGGGATTTCTTATTTTGCTTGATGAGTCGATATTTCTAGTTTGTACCTATGTAGTGGCGGTTAAACTGAAAATTGAATTTTCCTTTTTGACAGATGGATTGAATTGCCTAATTGCGTGGGATTTCAGTAGGATTCCGCAAAATTCCACTAAGATATCGTAGGATTCCAGTGGGATTTCGCAGAATTCTGGTGTACACAATATTTAAGGTGGTTTATTCCTCGGGATACCCTATATAATAATAGTAACTAATTGGATAGCTCTGTTTTTGCCTCGGTTTTTGCTAATTTCGATGATATAAAGTTCGATAGGTTTAACCATTAACAGTTTTCGAGAAAAACAAAATGTTTTTCTTACAAGTTACAATCTGTGAGAAAGAGACTTTTCTCTTTTTCTTGCTGATGAAAAGTACTGATGACAAGTTAATAATATATAAGGTGTTCCATTATTACCGTCGGACTTTGGTCATTTGGGGGCTAACTGAAAAAACTGGAAAAACACTGTGTACGTCAATGGATCCTGTATGGAAAAGTACATCTAAAAAGTTTTTACAGAAATTGACGCTTCTTATTAAAACTGTCCAAGCTGGCTTGCCCTACTTAGGAACACCCTCCTTCCTAAAAATCATAGAGCAAACTAACCAATTTCATGAATATTTAATTATAAAAGTGCACTCATTAAGGCTAGACTCTTAACAATTTTGTAGGATTTGTACTAAAATGATTTTTGTTTTTGTATGTTTAGACAATATAAACTGTTTTTTTTTTTAGTCGAGGAGGCAAGAGAGGCAAAAAGAAAGGCAAGAAATCCAAAAGGCACGATGAAAGATCAAACGTGGGACGTGAGGTAGCTAGAGAATATGCAGCTGGATCTCATCCGCCTGACGGCCGTTACGCTGATATGGCCCCAAAGTAAGTGACACAAACACCATTTTCTGCTTAAGTTTCAGTTACAAACAGCAACAAAAAATAGTTTTCTTTTTTTTTTTTCATTTGACATTTGACCCAAACTGAATTTGTGTGTCAAGCAAAACATGATTTTTCCTCATGCTCTTTGATAAGATTTTAAATCAAACAAACTGCAAAAGATGTTCTTTAGAGTATGAGGAGGTTTTTAAATTATCATTCTATTTAATGAGGGTAATTCAATTTTTTTTTTTTTCCTCAAGTTACAGGTCCCATGTAAATAACCCCTATGCAAGGGATGTTAATGGCAATACCATGAAGACTAGATTCTAAGAAAAAAACTTTCCATGTCAATTAATCCATTACATAAATTAATATAACAAAAATAAAATACAATGTTCTTGTATTTGAATTTATATGTTTTGTATTTTAATATTGTGTATATTTTGTGCTTTTTTGCAACGTACGAAATTGCTTGAAATCATGTGGAGGTTTTTGCAATTTGCATTATTTTGATTGCTTTTGTGACTGTTACAAGTGAATCATGTGAATTTATTCTTGTTGTTAAATCGTTTTGCTCATTGTCGCTTTTGTGTTTTCTGCTCTAGGCACTGGGAGGAGTTCCCAAACGGTGGACCGCCCCATTACCAAAGAGCCCCTACCGAGTACGAGAGGCCCCCACCCTATTACTACCCTGGAAGCGGAGGGTAAGATATTATATTATTTTATATAAGTTTAGGGATGTTCTCTTGTGATATTGGCGAATACCTCTGATATCCCCAAAACTACCAACTTGATAAAAAAAATCTTGAAGAAAATATTTGTCTATGAATTAAGTTTCTAGTTTGGTAAACTTTGTTTTTAAAAACTATTTATTTCCAAAACTAAGTATTGCAAATGAAAACTTTAAACTATTCTAAGTGAAACAAATTACTACGATGAAATCTCGAAAGTAAATGAATGGCTTTATTGTAGCTGCATGCATATTTTATAATAAAATAAATGCTAGCATAAGCAAGATAGATATTATTGTTTATAAGGGCACAAAAGGGTCTTTATTAGTTTATAAATTCCTCCCTCCTTAGATGGTTGCAAATTGGGGTTGATGTACCAAGTTATGCAACTCAATTTGAACCTCACTTTTTACATTTTTTCTAAATCTATGTAAAATATAAAATGGTTATATTAATCATAAAAATTACAATTAAAATTATAATTATATATGTGGATATATGGTTATTTACAAAGGTTAACTCTTTTAAGGGTCGAACTTCAAGTTGTGATGCTTCTTGTAGGGCTTCTTGAAGGGCTCCATGGTATACTGTTTTTCGTTTGACCGTCGTGATGTTTTCAGGAAAAATAGGAACATGTATTTTGGGTATCTTTAGTTCCAAGTTGAATTTTTCTTTTAATGTCTTCGGAAAATGTGTGATTATTGAGAGTCCATAAGTGCTATCAAACTTCTTTTGGGAATTAACAATAACTGATTGTTAGGTAGTTCTTGAACTGTCGGCTCTCCATACTCGATTTTCAAGAAAGGGCATGTTTGTTGTTCACTATTCATGATGCTGTGAACACAGGGCTCATTATGGGTTAATTTCCCAAAATTGCATGAATATACGCCTTCGACATTAGGGGTCTCATTTAAAGCATTAAAATATGTGTCTGTTGGAAGTAACATATATGTATGATGCTTATTAATGCTATAATTAATCGATCAAAAGAACTTACCTGAAGTTCGATCGTAATTATATGAAGGTCCAGTCCGAAAATATTACATAATTGTGAGTAGTATGCGTTAGTCTCCTACTTCTAGCACAAGGTTCAAAGTAAAATAAAAATCCGGTCCTGTCTATCATGGCACTGGTAGCGCCCTCTGGGCTCCCGTCGATCCGATCGATCCATCCTCATTATTTTAAAGACCATTACCTATTGTGTTTTATAGGCAATCTTATTGGGGTTTTTGGGAAGGGAGGGTTGTAATATTTTCGGACTGGACCTTCATATAATTACGATCGAACTTCAGGTAAGTTCTTTTGATCGATTAATTATATTTCAGGTCCAGTCCTCAATATTACATAATTGTGTAGATGTTTAAATCAAATTAGTTGCCATAAAACACATAATTTTAATAATAAACAAGACAAAAGCCAAGTGGTTAAACTATTTAGCGAAACAATAAAAGAAAAAACCATTCTCAAAATTTAGGTACTAAAGATTAAACCAAAACCAAGTTCCCCTATTCTAAATTTAAGACCCTGTCTTGAAACTCATTTGTTGATGCGACTAAAGGTCTGTTGTAAAATTTTCCGAAGGTGCTGGACTCCTTGCTCCAACCGGCCGATTTTTTTATATCATCTATTGAAACTCCCTTCCTAAACGCTGAAGAAGTTGCTGCATGTCTTGTTGAATGCACTTTAAATACAGTAGTGTCAACTCCTGTAGCCTGAAGAACACTTTTCACCCATAGACTGAGAGTTTGTTTAGAAGCCATATTGTGTGGTTTACAATAAGTTATAAAAAGGAAGTCCTGATCTTGCCCCCTAAGTGTTCTGGTGGCATCTAAGTACTCCTTCAAGGTCGTCGCAACACACAATTTTGTGTCTTGTTGAAGATATGGTAAACACAGACTGGGTTGGCAAAAATTGGGTCTCGACGTTTTGACTAAATCCGGTATGAGAATCGTTACGCCAGTATTGGAAAAAAGTATGTTCGAGCACCTAATCAGTGAAATTGTTTGCAACCTTTCACCAGTAGCCAGCATCAGTAAGCTAGCCAATTTATAGGATATAAACTTGAGGTTACACTCGGAAGAGTTTTTGAAATAATTTAATACTAATTGCGGATCCCAGGTACAATTATACCTGGGTTTAGGAGGTCTCATTTTAAAGACTCCCTTTTTTTAATTTGTGGATTTTCTCCTAAATCCTTTGAAGAGATCAAAGACAGTGCTGCTCGATGCGAGTTAAAGGAACCAAAAATATTCTCAGTGGAATCAAGAATATTTTGAAAAAATGATAACACCGCTGATATTTCCGCATCAAATGGGGAAATATTTTTCCTTCCGCAATATTCCCACCAAATCCTATAAGTTGTTCCATATTGTTTTATGGTATTCTCGCTCAGGGATCCTACCATCGTTCCTATTGCGTTTTCCGATATTCCTTTGCGTTTAAATGCCTCCCAGATAGTTTGCCTGCTACCAGGATAAGGTCTTTGTGAAGAGGGTGCTTCTTCTGACTAAAGGGACAAGATAAAAGGTTATCATTAGGCTCAAGTCTTAGTAGTTTGCCTACTAACATTTCTGTGAGCAATGGGAACCATGGTTGAGATTTCCAATATGGAACTACTAAAATTCCTTCCGCCTTGTCATTTATGATTTTTCGCAATACCCTAAGAATCTGGGAGAAAGGGGGAAAGGCATAAAAAAAGATATTTCCCCAAAATATGGTGAAAGCGTCGACCGTTTCCGATCCCGGGTCCCTTAACCAGGAAATGTACCGTTTACATTTATAGTTATTTACTGATGCAAATAAGTCTATTTCGGGTTGGCCCAGATCATGCTTTATTCGGTTGAAAACGTCTTGGTCCAAAGACCATTCAGTTTCTGACTGTAAGACTCGAGATGCTTTATCAGCTTGCCAGTTATCCGTTGATGGTATGTAAGTTACAAAAACCCATACATTTTTTCTCTCGCACCATTGCCAAATATCCCTTGCCAGAGCATTTGCTTTTTTATGTTTGATACTGCTCATTTTGTTGACGTAGGCCAATGCCGTAGTATTATCTGTTCGAATAAGTATACTAGAGTTCGTTAGATTACGGGCAAAGCATTTTAGACCCAGAAATATAGCCTCAAGTTCCAACAGATTTATGTGCTCAGCGGATTGTTCGGGTGTCCACCAACCATATGCACTTTCTCCTAGGCTAAATGCGCCCCAACCTGACAAGCTGGCATCGGTGCAAATTTCCAGGTCATAATGATCCCTATCAAGATCATTTTTAGATAGGCCAATATTATTCAACCACCAATTCAAATCGGGTTTGACTGATTTCGGAATTGACATTTTCGCATAATAATTTCCATTATTTGCATTTAAGGCCATAACTTTTGCTCTTTCAAAAAACTTCGTATACACCCAGCCATATTTGATGGCTGGGCAAGCTGATGTGAGTAAGCCTAAAAATTGAGCAAATTTTATTATTTTTTCGGAGGTCCTGTTAATGAAATACCTAATCCACTTGAGGATTTTTTCACGTTTCTCTAGTGGTAATTCTATACTCATAGTATTGGAATCAAAAATAAAACCTAGAAATTTGCAACGTGTTTTTGGCGTCAACACAATTTTCTCAGTGTTAATAATAAGGCCCAAAGAACACAATAGAGATGTAACTATCTGCACATTCTTTACGCAATTTGCCTGCGATGACCCCAATATTAAAAAATCATCGAGATAATTCACACAAGGTACGCCCTTGTCCCTTAAATGCTGAATGATAGGTTTCATAAGTTTTGTAAAAACAAATGGCGCAGACGCTAGACCAAAAGGCAAACAAGTAAATTCATAGAGCATGCCGTCAAAGCAAAACCTCAAAAATTTTCTATGATTTTTATTTATCGGCAGCAAATAATAGGCGTCTTTCAAGTCTATTGTTGCCGCGTAGTTGCCACTTTGGATTAACTTGCTGGCCGTTCTCGCGTCTTCCATTTTGAAGTGCGGCGCAGTAACGTATTTATTTAAAGCTCTAAGGTTTAAAATAAAACGTTTTTGACCGTTTGGTTTATCGGCTAGAAAGATACTAGATATAAACTGACCCGGGACGGGTTCACAAATTTCAACTGCGCCTAACTGTAATAATTTCATTATTTCTGTCTTGATTTGATGATAATCTGTAGGATTATTAACTTTTTTAAAATATCGAGATTCATAATGACAAGGCGGTTGAACAATAAAGGGTAATTTGTAGCCCTGAAGCCAACTCAGTACAACCGGGTTGGTGGTTAGGGGTATCCATTGTTCTACAAAATGTTCTAAACGGCCTGCATAACCGTTAATGCTTACCTTCTTTAATATTTCTTCCAATTCTCCCCTGCTTTGCTCTTGTTCCATCGGCTGTTCTTCCAATAGGTGTTCTTGGAGGTTTGCCCTCTGGCCCCCTTCTCCCTCGAAGAATGGGCCGGGCGAAGCCGGTTTAAAGAATAACCTTTTTCCGTTGAATTTTGGGTCGAAGAACTCCTTGACTGGCTCGTCCCCCCTCCTCCTTATTTTCGGTAAAAAGGGGTATTTTTTCCCGCATTTGAAGTGAGCTTAAGTTCCTTACTTACCGTCTCAATGTTCTTGAAAGATTTTAATTTTTCTGATAAATCTGTTCCGAACAGATATTCAGAATCAGTGGATTTATCCGCCAGCTGTTTCATATTTTTCAAGTGCGGAATAATTAAATTTTTTCGTGTCACTGTAACACGATGAAATAAATTTGTCAGGATCCTCCCCGAGTCGAGTAAGCTCGACAACAGATCGCCTTTAAGGTCCTCGGGTAAGTTCTTGACATTACCAAGGATGCTTGAGATACCTTTTCCTAAGGCACATATACCCTTGCTAAGTTGGTTCTGTTCTTCCGAGTATGAAGAATCTGTGACAAGGTTGGACTTTAAAAGTGCTGCCTTCACTTCAGGGTTTAACTTTGGAGGAGTTAAACTATTTAAATTAGAAGGTATCTCATATTTATTAAGACGGCTTGCACAGTCTTCTTTTTTTAAACCGTCCCTCAAAAGCGCATTCCATCTGGAAACAAGTGATTCGTGCAGCGAAAAACTGTTATCCAGCTTATTTTCTGGATCATCACCCAGCAACTCAAGGACATCGTCTGGTAGACTGACATCATTGTGAACCTCAAGGACATCTTGATTATCATTAGAGTTATCATCAATAACTTCTGAGACGCTACAGACGCTGCAGACGTCAGAATTAGCCGTAGTGTTGCATACACTACTCAGATCATTTTCAGCCAAGCGGTCATCTGCAAGAGGACGTGGCAACACCGCATCGCGGTCTTTAGTCGGTTGTTGAGGACGCTGCACGCGACTCTCGACCGTATTGGACCATTGGGGTCGCTTCGCGTTAGAGCGAGAGCGAGAGCGAATGTCTCTTGAAGATCGACGCGACGGCCCGGCTACGACCTTCCTGTCGCTGCGTTGCTGACTACGATGGTGGTGTACTGCTGGGCTACGGCTGCGTTTAACATGGCTGCGCCTATGCCCTCGGTCGTCGGAGCGAGGTGAACGTGTACGTCGAAATCTAGGTCTAGAACGAGATCTCGACGAGGACGATCGCCTTGCCAGCTCGGCCTCTACACGTGCTAATCTTTCAATTAGGGTTTTGGAATTTGCACAATCCCTCCCTTTTTTGCGTCCGGAACGACCGGAACTGCTCGACGACGAACTATGGCTACGCCCGCGTTTTATTTTTGTCTTCCCCATATTAACCTAAATTGGATTATTATAACGATAAAATGTTACTTACCAATTTGGAAAAAACAAAGGTACCTACCCAAGTACTTTATTTTTGCGAAAAAAAAGCCTAATTTTAGCTGAGTGAAAAGGGAGAAAATAAACGAACCTTGTTCACGAAGCACAAGAAACACAATGAGGATGGATCGATCGGATCGACGGGAGCCCAGAGGGCGCTACCAGTGCCATGATAGACAGGACCGGATTTTTATTTTACTTTGAACCTTGTGCTAGAAGTAGGAGACTAACGCATACTACTACTCACAATTATGTAATATTGAGGACTGGACCTGAAATATAATTCTGTAATAGTATAGAGTTTATACATCAAAGAAGATTTTGGGTTTATTTTTGGTCTATAGATTGTAAATATAATCAGAGGATCTGCAATGTCCGCTAATATGGTCCTCTACGAAAGAGTTGTAAATTAACAGTTCAAAAGAATTTGAATTAAACGATGTTTGTAAAACTCGTAGGACTATGGGCTCTAGAGTTTTATTGTGGAAATACCTACATACAATGTGTATTGGGTGGCATATATTCTTTCATTAGTGTAATGATTTGTTGGCCGGTCCTCCATTAATGCGACATGACGCCGACAATTTGTGTTTTTAACGAATGTCAGAAGACAAATGTCGTAAGAAAATCTCGAGTTCGTTCACTTGTAAGCATTATGTCGTCAGACGAGGATGTATAATTGCTACTCGCGTTAGTTCAAAGGAGAAGAAAGAAAAAAAAAATTAAAAAAAAAAAAAAAAATTCAGTCTGGAAAGCAAACGACGAATGTTTCCCGAAAATAAAGCAAGCAGTGTCGTATGAAAATTGACAAAATTGTCGTAGACATGCTTTGACTTGTTTGCGTAGTGTCCGATTAATGGATAAGCGTTTTATATACAGGGTGTCCACTTAGTGCGATATCGGACGATATCTCCTTACAGGGTGATGCAAGAAAAAAAAAATTACAAAGGTTTTTGATACTCTAATATGCATTAGTTGAAAATATTTTTGAATATACAGGGTGCTCCGTTTATGGGGTATGCGACAGAACTTTGTTATTTAAAATGGAACACCCTATATGTGATTGCATATTTTGATTCTACGTAAAATTCTGAGCAGATCTCATGTGATATACCCATACCTAAGTTCAAATGTTTTGGAAATATTGACAGTTGAAAATTGACTTTTTGTAATTTTGACAGGCTGTAAAACCTAAACGGTTAATTTTAGACGAAAACCGATTTAACATTCCTATCTTAGGTTTTCATAAACTATCATTTGACATCAACTTTGAATTTAACCAGAGATTAAATTTAACTGGAATTTTTAATCATGGATTAAATTTAAAGTTGATAGAAAAATGATAGTTTATGAAAATCCAAGATAGGAATGTAAAATCGGTTTTCGTCTAAAATTAACCGTTTAGGTTTTACAGCCTGTCAAAGTTGCAAAAAGTTAATTTTCAACTGTCAATATTTCCAGAACAGTTGAACTTAGGTATAGGGTACATTACATGAAATCTGCTCAGAATTTTACTTAGAATTCAAATTTGCAATCACATACAGGAGCACCCTGTACATTCAAAAATATTTTTAACTGATGCATATTAGAGTATCAAACAACTTTGTAATTTAATTTTTTTTTCTTGCATCACGCTGTAAGGAAATATCGTCCGATATCGCAGTAACTGGACACCCTGTATAAAAAAAAGACACGTTGACAAACAAATGTCTTTCAGATGGACGATCAGCCTAAAAGTCTGAAGGGTGATTTGGTAAGAAGAATGTTTATCTCTTTTTATTTGGGAAAGGTGTGATTATTTCTTTCCGAATGGTATTGTCACTCGAATACCTGATCATTAACTTGACTAGGAAAGAGATTGATATGTTTTTTGGTATATAGGGGGCTCCTTAAATAGGGTTTTATATAGTGACGTATGAATGGTTTGTGCATATTCTGGAGAATTTCCCTGAGGTTGTCTTGGTGAAATAGGATTTTCAAGTGACGTAAGAATATTTTGTGCATCTTCTGGAAGATTTTCTTGAGCTTGTCTTGGTGGTATTATTGAAGATTTGGGACAGAATTTTAAATTTTGAAGGTGGTTTTTCTGGTATTACTGCAGCCGCCTACTACCTAACCTATCAATTTTACCACACAGAGGTAAATGATGAGAAAACCTTATTAGGTAAAAAAATACGCAACAACGCTCATTGCGCAAGACGAGGCAAAACGAACGAAATCATTTTAGACTTACATATAGCAATCTGTCCTCCTTATTTGCACGGGATAAATAGGGAAGGAGGAAGACCGCGTGACGTGCATCGTATTTATTAATAATTAGAAAACGTTCAAGAACTCAAACAACTTTTGAAGTGTATGTTATGTATTCTTCTTCCTTTTTACTTTACCCTACCTGTAACTGTTGCGCTAATGAGAGATCTTTCAGTGAATTGAAAATCTTGAAAACTTGCTTCTGGTCAACAATGAACGAACAAAGGTAGCTTGATCTATCTATAGAGCTACTGTAATTATAAACATAGAATACCTACAATATCGCAGCAAAGTTAGATTTGAGAAATCTTATAAATAATTTTGTTAATGCTAAAGTCAGAAAAAGACCATGATAGTAATACTAGTTCTAGATTTTAGTATTTTTAATTTGTTATTTTATAGTTTTTATATTTTATTAGAAGTGTTTCAATTTTTTTACTTTTTATGTGATCCTTTTTACGTGATACTCAAAGAATAGGTTAGGGGCCCACAAATATATTTTGGCCCTGAGGCCCACTCGTCCCTAGATCCACCACTGAGTATATCACGAGGTGAATTAGCTGCTATAGTAGATTCTGAAAGTGATTTGTTTTCGTGTTGATCATCTATTCTAATTTCTTTGTTTTCACTGATGGGTAATTTTGGTTTTTGGGGCATAAAAAGATTAGTACCTTCGAAATATTTTCGTTGTTATTTAGAGGTGTATCTTTTGAGATTACTCCTAGGGTTTTATGGAATTTTTCGTCAGAGTCATATTTAGTATTCGAACTTGACGTATGAGAGAGAGCATTGACTTGTAAAGGAGGGTTTAGTTAATGCATCTGCGCTCATATTTAAGGTTTCTTTATTATACGTGATTGTATATTCAAATTCGTCTAGTTTGAGTCTTCATCTGACTTACTTAGAGCCAGGGTCTTTCACGGAAAATAACGTTTCGATCGAGTGGTTTCTGGTCTGATAGTATTATGAATTTTTGTCCATTCAAGTAGGGTCTGAAATACTTAGTTGCCCATACTATGGGTAATAATTCTTTCTCTATCGTTGAACAATCGCATTCATCAAGGTTTAGTATGCGACTTGCATAGGCAATAGGAAGGTCTGAACCTATTGGTCCTTGTGCGTCTGTAGTTGATAGAAAATGTTTGGTGAAATCTGAGTGTTGTAAAATAGGATCATTCATTAGCAAATTTCTGCAAGTTTCAAAACTATGAATAAATTCAGTCATGAACTGTTTTCCTATTCTTTTTTAAACATGACATCATAGGTTTAGTTACTTTGGCAAAGTCTTTTATGAATTAACGATAGTGTCCAATAAATCCTAAGAATGATTTGATCTCTTCAGTGGTTTTGGGAAGTCATTGAGAATTTTCTTGATAGCATCAATTTTTTTCGGGTTTGGTTTAATGTTTAATTCCTTCGGGGGTTATAGACCGGTGCATAACGATCATTTTTTTGAAACGATTTTCTCCCGTCTGCCATTAAGGGTGGTTATTCTTTATGTAAAAAGAAGTGGAATGGCTGAAATTCTAGAGAGCCCCGCGTGTGACAATACAATGATATGCTAATTTGAGAATGTAATGAGAAGTGGAGATTTGGATCAATATTATCCCGTCTGCCACACATTGTGAAGGTAATTTAAAGAAAAATGAGTAGAAGGAAGCTAAACGGCGGAAACCCTAGGTTAGTATAAAGTGTCATATTACTAATTTCAAAATGTCGCCAAAATCGGACATGTGGATCAACGACCTCCCGTCTGCCAAATTAAAGTTATGTTACATTTACGATGTAATACATCAATACGTAAATGGCAGAAAATCTCAGTAGGTATAATAATATTTAACAATCTTTGAAGTTGTATCAAAATGCTGAGATGTTGAAACTACTTTCTCCTGCCTAAAACATGTTTTGTTACAATGGATTTTAGATAAATAATGTACCTTCACACCGGCAGAAAAATTGAAGTGGTACAGATATTTATTTTTAATTTTTCAAAATGTCAAAATTTTTCAAATTTGAGATCATTTCCCGTCTGCCATTAATTCATATTAAATAAGTTGCTACTAAAAGCTTAAGTTTTGACTGGCAGAAATTGCAGACTGGTACAAGTCCTAATAAACAATGAACAAAATTGCGAAAAAAATGGTTTTAATTTTAAACGTTATATAACAGTAATTTTGGTGATCATTTTGACAAGGTATAAGTGTTACTTCAATGACTTTCAGCTTGAGCGGCGTTTAATGCCTAATTCTCACTTGCGCGAAATTCGCTCTGTTTTTGACATTGCTCCGACAATTTGGCGTTTTATGCGTGTATCAAACGTCAAATTGTCGAAGCAATGTCAAAAAAGAACGAATTTCGCGCAAGTGAGAATTAAGCTTAAGTGTTATACTCCGCCGGAATATAACATTTATACGCCGTTGCACATGTTTTTCCATAGCGATTTAAGATGATCCTTCTAAATATGAATGTCATAATTTAAATTAAAAAATTCTGCACAATAAAGATTGTTTGAAAATAAAATATTGCATGTCATTCGGAGTATAAAGGCCGTTTTACAGCTTGCAATTCTTTATTTATTTATTTATTTCATTACTTTACAAACACCAAAAATAGTAATTACATGTAAAGTTAAAACAGCGAAGTGTAAAACACAAAAATAAAGATAGAGTACACAATATAAACATATATGACTAATTTAAAAGGGCCTTCAATTGATTTAAAGTAACATTAGAAAGATCTACCTGGACCTCATTAAGTGCTTGGTTCGCAACTGTCATCATGCGATTAAATGGTGACATATTATTACTAGGATCAGTACCAAAGTATTTCTTGTTTTTCATAATTCTTGAGTTAATCTTTGGTACAATTAAGGAGACATAGTTAATTAAATTACAATCGTTATACTTTAGGTTGTTTAAAATATAAAACAAAAATATCACAGCCTGATTATTCCTTCTTTCCACTAATGACTTTATCTCAAATCTAACAAGCATATCCCTGTAAGGAACCATATATGGGTAAATATTATTTTTAACCACATAGAGATACCGCAAAAATCTCTTCTGCACTTTTTCAATTTCATCAATATGCGTGGCTTCCAATAGCATCCAAATGTGTGATGCATATTCAAGGTGTGGTCTCACCAGAGCATTATACAAGTTAATAATTGTACTTATTTTAAAGTTCTTACTATTCCTGATTACAAAGCCAAGTGCTTTTACTGCTTTATTGACAACATGATGAAAATGATGCTTATTGAACTACATGTTGGCCTGGAAAAAGACACCCAAATTCTTCACCTCTGTTTGACGATCAAGCTCAGTATCACCAATCTTGTATGTTTCTTCTATTGGGTTTGTTCGTCTCGTAAAGCTGACAACAGAACACTTATTAACATTTAGGGACATTCTGTTGTTGTTGAACCAGTCCATCACCCTATCCATATCACCCTGAAGCCTTCTGCAGTCCTCTCGCCGCTCAACAATCCTACAGAGCTTGAAGTCATCAGCAAAGAGAAGTCCCATAGAGTCATTCTATCTGCAATACGCAAGAAACTTGAACGAGGGCATGCGCAGAAGTGAGTCAGCTGATTGTTTCCTGCAAGATTCTTGAAACTTGAATGGCATTGCATGCAATCGGTTTGGTGCCATTTTTCTTGAAAGTTTTCGCGCAAGCTGGGGAATTTTCAGCAATTATGATACTTTAAGTGGCTGCTATTGCTTTTTTCTTTTTATATCGACTATAATAACTTTTTCTATTTTTGTAAATTGCAAACATCAGCAACACAAAATTAAAAACAAAAAAGAATGGTTAAGATTAGAGAAGGAAACAACTGTTACGGGTCTATTTGCCAAGAAAATATCTAATTTAATTTTCTTTAGGAAATATATTATAATTCTAATGAAATGTTTAAATGCTATTTAAAATTATTTTGTCCATCCTATAAATAAACCAAAAATACCAGTCCGTACGGTCAAGCCAAAATCAACACTTTTGGGGTACCTAACTAATTGTATTACAGAAAAAAAAAAAGGTGAATACTACGATGTTCATTCCTCAAGCAGTCAGTACTGTAGCCTCCTTTGCAGTGTGCGTTATTTGAGGTACGGTACTCTCAGGCGTTTTGCCGATTTACGTTGGAATTTATTCCGAATTTTGATTGTGGGTGGCTAATTTCACTATTTTAGCACCCCGAGCAATTCTTTTTGCTGATTTACTCAAAGTTTCGGGTTTAAAACTTAAATTCCTTGAGTTCTTTTTTTTTTACTGGATTTACACACAAAATGGCCACCTGAAATCACTGGCCTGTCTGTTGTTTTTATCTTCCATTATTGATTCACCCTCTAAACTTCCAATCCATGGTTTGGACAAAGTTTGGTTTGGCATACCATTTCGAGAGAATTCGATGTCCCGTAACTTCTGGTCCGGTGACGCAATCACGACGCCGACAATTCCACGACGCGTGAGCCCACGCCTTCTCGCCTTCCTGATATCTCTCGTAGCTAAATAACCCGACGCTACCAACTCCAGGATATCCAGGTGGGTTCGTTCTAATTTATCTTAACCGTCCCAGGCTCGAAAAGCCCTTCGTACATACGCGGAATCGACCTAAACACCCTGAAAAGCCAAATCACTAGTACATGAATCATCTATATTTGAATCTTAATCAAATAAATCAAGTAATTAGTTATATATATTTTACCTTAATTAAGTAATTAGTTATTAATTTTCCTTATAGATAGTTCAACCGTGTTAGCCGAAGCATATATGCAAAGGACGTTGCGTTGGTACCTTTTTGTTTCTGTTTTATTTAGTTAGAGAGTATTCAACAATTCCACCTAATTTACTTAAATTGATTTGAATAATACCGATTTGATAATACTAATTACCTATAGGTACTGAAAATATCTAAATCAAGTACTTACAATGAATCTCGGCAAACTTGAATAAAATGCCCCTTTATTATTTACGACAGAGTTTGATTTCCAAATTGGGTGAAATCCTTTAGGTTTCCCGTTTTAGATGTTTTTTTTTCAGCTAACGTTCTACCTTACTTTAGGGCCATAAAACGGGTGGCGTCCAAAATTTTACCTATTTTCTAGAGTTTTCTTCTGTTTTAACCCTCGACCACTCCCGACTGGAGTTTAGCTGGCACTCTCAGCCCTATAAGGTAGAAACTAAGTTCCTTTTCTTAAGCCCATTTGCGTAACCACCCTCATTCCGGTCATTTCCGTTTTGCTACCAGAAAAAAAATGTAGCACAACTCAAATTGCAAGGTGTAAAACGACGTGCAAGAAATCTTAATTGCAATTTTTTTGCATGTAAAAAATTGCATTCAAGTTTTCTTGCAAGGTGTAAAACGGCCTTAAGTATTCTTCATGTGACTTGCATGGATTTGATTCATCTCGCTGCGCTCGGCTTTCAAACTTCCATGCGCGTCACATAAGTATTACTTATACTCCTTATAAAATATACAGGGTGTCCCAAAAAGATACCGACAAACTTTAAGGGGTAGTAGGGGACATCAAAACAAGCATTTTTGTTTATATAAACATATGTCCGCAAATGAGCCATTTGGGCTGTAGAGCAAAAAAACTGTTTGATACTTTTATTCTTCGCAATAATTAAATCACTGTTTGTTTACTTATTAATTTTGCTTTATTATCAAATAAATTATGGTTTAGAATAGTTGTTCAAAATGTTGACCATTTACTTCAATGCAAAGATTACACCGTCGGATCATTGACTGAAAAGTTTAGTCTACGAAACACCTGTTCGTTATGAGGAAGATCTGATAGCAAGGAAACTGGCGAGTTGTATACCCATGTAGATGCTATTCACGGAATATTCCAAAGAGTTCGCGAGTTGAACAATTATTGTAAACCATAATTTATTTGCTATTAAAGGAAAATTAATAAGTAAACAGTGATTTAATTATTGCGAAGAATAAAATTAGATACCAAACAGTTTTTTTGCTCTACAGCCCAAATGGCTCATTTGCGGACATATGTTTATATAAACAAAAATGCTTGTTTTGATGTCCCCTACTACCCCTTAAAGTTTGTCGGTATCTTTTTGGGGCACCCTGTATATCTATTATATAATGAACGTTTTTAACCCGTCTGCCATTTGGTTAGGTGAAATGTAGTTATGAGAATATGCATTTTTTTCAATATGGCAGAAATCGCAATAAGTTACATAAGTTATACATATGGTTGTTAAATGGCAATTTTCTCCCGTCTGCCAACTTAATTGAGTAGAGTTACTATCAAACTGAATACCTATCAAAAGGCAAAATGACTGCTTATGTACAAAATGTTTGAAATCTCACATACATACAAGTTATAATTTTTTTTTTCAATGCCTATCAAAAGTGAAGAAGAAATTATTAATGAAAACGAAGATTTTGGCGATCTATCAGATTTGGATGACGGCAATAATGATAATAATAATGGAAAAGGTGACATCAGTTTTGATGGAAGTGACTCTGAAGTGATAGATGACAATGAAAACGATAATGATGATAATAATGACGTGCTGTTTTTGATGATGTTGATGACATTTTTTTTCCTAAAGATACAATTTTTCATTTTTCTGCCTTATCATATTTAGGTGTCCTGAGAGCAACTTTAATTTTAATTAACCGGTTGTCAAACGGGAGAAAATTGTTTGGACACATAAACATTTTTAGCAATTCAACAATAATTATGCAACGTATGTAGCTGGTAGCTCATTGTAGTTTCTGCCATATTGAGAATATGCAAATTCTCATAACTACATACTGAAACAAACGGCAGACGGGTTAAAAACGTTCATGATATGAACAATTTTTGTTCCAATTTTGTTCATCAATTACAAGAACTTGTATCAGCCTGCAATTTCTGCCAGTCGAAATTTAGGCTTTTAGTAGTAGCTAATTTAATATAAATTATTGGCAGACGGGAAAAAATTGATCTCAACTTTGAAAAATTTTCACATTTTTATTGTTTCTGCCAATTGTTAATATACCTTGGATACATCTGCCAATACATTTCTTGGATTTTACTTTGCATGTCAAACTTATCTTTCGAATGGCAGATGGGAGAAAATTGTTTCAACATCTCAGCATTTTGATACGACTTCAAAAATTGTTAAATATTATTATAACAATCGAGATTTTCTGCCATTTCCTTATTAATCTCATATATCGTAACTGTAACATAAATTTATACTGGCAGACGGGAGGTCGTTGATCCACATGTCCGATTTTGGCGACATTTTAAAAGTAGTAATATGACACTTTATACTAACCTAGGGTTTCCGCCGTTAAGCTTCCTTCTACTCATTTTTGTTTAAATTACCTTCACAATGTGTGGCAGACGGAATAATATTGATCCAAATTTCCACTTTTCATTACATTTTCAAATTAGCATATCATTGTATTGTCACACGCGGGGCTCTCTGAAATTTCAGTCATTCCACTTCTTTTTGCATAAAGAATAACCACCCTTAATGGCAGACGGGAGAAAATCATTTAAAAAAAAATGGTCGTTATGCACCGGTCTATTATTACATGATCTAAAAATTCGACTGTTTTCTTAAGAAATTCCGACTTGTCTAGTTGAATTTTCAGATTGAACTGCTCTAATCTTTGAAATATACTTTTCAGATTTTTTATTTGTTCTTGAAGAAAAGTGGAATAAAAAATGACGTCATCCATATAAACTAAACAATGACCTATTAACACAGATAGACAGAACAGTAAACAATAATATAGGTTGACTACATCCAAGGAACTGCATCTCTGCCCACTACTTATTAATCCTTGTGTTATTTTGTATCTTTCTCTAACAATTGGAAAGCGATTATTTTTCAATAAAAATTAGCAACACTGCAAAAAAATAAATTTCACCTAGAATTCCACCAATCAGCGACTTTTATTCAATTGTCATGTCAAAATGCGACCTACCTGTATTTTATGGCAATTTCCATTTGTCAATCAGTGCGCACTGAGTGTATCCGCATCTTTCTCTAAAATCATGTAAAACATAAGGATAAGAATGCACTTTTGTAGCACTGATTCTGGTTTTATTTTCAGAGTTGCCAAGTATGCGATAGTAATGTGGGGGCGGAGTTAGCGGAAGCATTTGATACCCTATTCCTAGCCGCTTTCACAGCTCACCCCCCCCCTAGCCCATAAACATGTAGTCAACCAGAACAAAGCTATTTTATCAATGGGATGTTCTGTCTATCGGTGTTGATAGGTCATTGAAACTAAACATACGTATTTTGTTTTGTAGTCCGGATAAAATATTGCCCATAACTCTTTGAAAAGTGGCTGGGGTGTTTTTTATACCAATGGGTATGCTTGTGTATTCATAATGCCCGTTTCCTACGTTAAAAGCAGGAATTGAACCAGAAGCTAGATCTAAAGTTGTAATAGTATTTTACATTATTAGCCAGGTAAAACAGTTTTCACTGGCGATTGAAGGAAATGACTATGTCACCTTCAAGAGCCAGTAAAAACTGCTACCTGGCGTATAATGTACAATGATTTATTTGTTACTCTTCGAGAAGGTACCTACAAGCAATAATTATTCTTGTGATAATACTGATTTTTTGAAAATAAATAATTCTACTGATTTGTGAATAGTTATTTACCTAACAAATGCGGAAAGTGATACTTTACCGCACGCAACGGCAGTTAAGAGCGGTAAAGGCACGTTCCGCATGTGTTAGGTACAAAATTTTACCTATGAGCATCTGCATCTCCAAAAAAAAGGCATTGATAAAATTAATTAATGAATCAGATTAATTAATGAAATTAAATAAGATTTAGAAATGATCAAAAGTCCATTTTCTGAAAGAGAGAGGATTTTTATTATAAATATCAAATTCTACTTTACCGCACACTATGCGGTAAAGTGCACTTTACCGCATACTTTGTATTCTACTTTACCGCATACTATACTGTAAAGTTAACTTTACCGCACACTATGCGGTAAAGTGCACTTTACCGCATAGTGTGCGGTAAAGTGATACTTTCCATTTGCAAATACGTGCGGTAAAGTGCACTTTACCGCACGCTCGTAGGTAAAAAATTTTACAGTTTAGCTAGCTGTCAATTTTACAAGTCAGTAGAGCCAGTACCTTGTAAAAATCAAAGTGATTCTCGTACTGCTGAATAATTGGAACAAAAAGACAAATATTTAACAGAAATTAAACCGATCGCAGAAAAAATAGTATGTGTATTTTGGTGGAAAAGCACATTCTCGGCTGTGTGTTTGCCGGCCTCGGCTACGCCTCGCCCGTCAACTTACACCGTCGACCGAGAGTGTGTCACTTTTCCACCTAAATACACAATATACTATTTCTTCACTTTCCAAAATATTGTTCAGGATTTTCCTCCAAACTTTGTTCAAGAATGGTATTGATTTCTTCAATCGTGTATCTGGGTGAACCAGCATGTATTTGGTCTGAAATAGTTAGAGAGAACTGCTTGATTTTGTCGTGGTCTATACACTTGGGAAAGTACGAGGTTGAATCGATACACTTTGACTGTGAGATATAGACTGTGAGATAGGGGCTGTTTAGTGGAGTCATTTTTTTTGTCTGGCATTTTGAGGGCTGAATGTGGCTAGTTAGCTGATGAGAATATGGATGATTTTAATGCCTGCCTCCCGTTCGAAAATTTGCAGAAGAAAAAAATTGATTTACATGAAGATTTTTTTTAATGATCTCAAATTTTCTTGCTTTTAAATAAAAGATTGACATTGATAAATAATTTACCCATGAAAAATACCAGATGCTTTTGAATAGCTGAAAAAGTGAAGATGGGTGTCAACTTCCAAGAGAAAAGAAAAGGACCTTCCGCGTTTACTTTTTGTCTGGCAATCGAGAGAATAAAAGGTTTTGTTGTGAAAATAACGCTGAAAAATTGCCAGAAGGTAATCAGAGTTCGAAATTGAGTTTTCCGGCGGAACATTCTGTAGACATTTCGAACAGGGGGCAGGCATTAAAACTACTTATATTCTCATCAACTAACTATCCACATTCATCCCTCAAAATGCCAGCCAAAAAAAAATGACTCCACTAAACAGGCCTCATCTCAGGGTCTAACTAGACATTGATTTTGGTTTGGGAAATTGTTGATTTGGTTTGTTTTTAGCAAACACATTTTGTTGTTTGGAAAAGTTCTTTACAAAAGTACCAGAGCTACTAGGAAATTTTTATTAGTAGTTTGGTTTTGTTTAAACGTTGATGGGTTGAGATGGAAATTGGGATTTATTATTGAAAAATGTTTGTTGGTAATGGGTTTGTTAGTTTGATAAGAAGTATGTGTATTTGGTTTAAATTAATTTTTTTGATTATTAGGTTGGTTTGAGTTTGGTGATGTGACTTATCCAGATTTGCGTTAAACTTCATATGATTTTCTGTTAAATGATAATTTAAAACAAATGTAGTTGCTGCATCCAGTGTTTCAGGAATGCGAATCATCAATATGGTACACAATTCTACTGGAAAATTTGTTATCAAATTTTGAACTGCAGTAATCTCATTTTGTACGACTAGGGCGTGTAAAACCGATGCTAGATCTGGGTCACTCAGTAATTCTATGCACAAGAAGTTTGAGTCTTTCAAGATAATAATAATAAATCATAAAAGTCCATCGGTGTTGGTGTTGCTGCACAGTTGATCGCTCCTCTATTTACTCATATTAATTAAATAATAAGTGAAATAAATTGTTCGTGCTTCGTGTCATTATGTGTGAAAAAATGTAAGCTTTTCAGTTATTGACATAAGACCAGTAAAACTCTTTTTTAACTTGCGTAAAACAACAAAATCATTGTGTTTAAAGACTACAAAAATATCAATCGTATAGCGGCAAAAACTACTAAATTGCATGCTTTTTATCATCCTATCAATAAAACGGATTCCTTACCTGCCGGATTGGAATTTGTTAGGTACTTTTTTTTTTTTTACAAGGATTCTCTGAACTGATTAGGGGAATATGGTGCAAAGTGAAAAATAATATTTTGAAAGTCGTTGGATTGCCCATTCTTGGGATTGCCCTATTCTAATCAACTAAATAGGGTTATGTTCATTTGACACTTCGAAAGTACATGAAGTTAGCCGCTGCTAGACGGTCCAGTGCCCAGTTATCCGAGAGCACCAAACAAGCTAGTAGACCAACACGAAATCATTACACTCGCTTTCTACATTTTACCTTGATAAATTGAACTAAAAGACTACAGTAAAATGGACCACTGTGTGAGTTGCAATGTTGAGTGCATTTTCAAACGAAGGCCTCCTGAGAATGAATTATTTGGAGCTAGTTGCGATGTGTGTAAGCAAATGTACTGCAAACATTGTTCTGATCTATCACCGACCGAATGCGACAGTTTAGTTCTTACTAAAAAGACCTTACTATTTGTCTGTACAGGGTGCACAGATTTACTGAGAGAATGTAATGCTGAGCTGGAATACCTGAAAAAGGCTTACAATGACTTACACAACAAAACCATGGAAAAAGATAATACCATTGAAGACCTTCAAGGAAAATATGAGGTTTTGAACGAAGATCACAGAATACTCAAAAGTGATATAGAAGATAGAGACAACTTTATTGCTAGACTGAAAAGAGGATCAAGAAGTTTTGAAGATGAGGCGTGTGATAGGGAAGAACAGTTGAAGAAAAATATAGAATCTCATGTGAAATTGATAGAGAAATTGAATCAAGAGATAAAACAACTGAAAGAAGAACAGAACGTGAAGCAAACAGAAATCAGTGACACAGAAGTTAAATACGAAATACAAAGACAAAATTTAGAAGAACTGAAAAGCGAAAACCACAAAATGGCTACGAGTATAACGAATCTGCAATCTGAAATAGCAAAACTTGTTTCTGAATCAAGAAGTGGCAAAATGGAAATCGCTGAATTGAATGAAGCACTACAAAGCTATAAAAATGAGCATAAAGCTATAAAAGAAGAAAACCTCTTGCTATTAGAAAAGATGAAAGCACAGAGTACGACCTGTAACCTTCTAGAAGATATGATGGATAGCGCAGATCAAACTGAAAAAGATCGAACTATAAATAATAAAGAAGAAATCATAGCTAAAATGAAAGAGGAGGTAAAAGAACTCAAAGAAATTAATAAAAGTATGACAGTTTCCATAAGTGTGCTGGAAGAGGAGAACAAAAGGCTAGAGAAAGAGTTGAAGGAATTACAAATGGAGTTTGACCGGATTTTAGCAGAACATATTTCATCAGAAAAATCACTGGTTGTAAATGATACAGAATCGAAAACTAAAAAAACTACAAAAGTCATCACTAAAAATACGCACAACAAACTAAACGTTAACTCTACCAAAAAACAAGCAAACATCACCAATATTCATGACGCAAACATCATTACTAATATGAATGATGCTTATCCCAGTGATTCTATCGAAGTTGGGTCAACTATAAACTGTAACTTAATCACTAGTTCTCAAAAAAAACATAAGATATTGTTTTTAACAGACCAGTATGGAAAATATTTGTTACCCTATCTTGAAAGTCACCTTTCTGATAAATTTGACGTACAGATTGTGACCAAACCTAATGCTTTATTCATTGATGTGATAGGGGGACATGAGGAATCAATTTCCAAAATGACGAGCTCGGACTATGTTATAGTAATGGCGGGGCTAAATAACAATAACGTGAAACTGAGTGATATCACCCTAATTGCCAATACTTGCTTCTACACCAACCTAATTTTTTGTACCATACCTGCAAAATGTACTGATGGTTTGCCATATTGTCATGTCGACTATGTAAATGGTAAGATAGTAAATGCCGTTTCAAACCTAAGAAAATTTGTTAGCAATATCAATTGTCTTGACCTATCCAACAGATTTCGATACTCTGACTACTCAAAGAATGGCATTTATCTCAATAATAAAGGTCTTACTAAATTGGCGTCGCTCGTGAAAAGTATAATCTGTGCCTTTGGTATGTTACCTTCGCAATCCTTCTTAAAGCCAATCAGTTTGTGCAATTATGATAACTATTCTAAAGATAACACCACTCAGGTTGATGTCGGGTGCACAAATAAACTAATCCAACAAAATTTTTCCCAAATCCTGGGACCTGCAAACCATCCGTAGTTAATGACAGTACTGATGCAGTTTCACTATTTTATCAAAACTGTCGTGGAGTGAAAACTAAACTTGATATCTTAAGGACTAATCTTTTGGATAGCTGTTATGACGTAATTGCATTGACGGAAACTTGGCTAAACGATAAAATATTTACATCAGAATTTTGTCCAAAAAACTTGATATCATTTAGAAAAGACAGAAATAGTGTGATAACTTTGAAAAAACAGGGTGGAGGTGTATTTTTGGCTGTAAAAGATAGGTTTAAGGTAGCAGAATTTAATATTTTTGATGAAGAACAAGAGGCGATTTGTATACAACTTAGTTTAGCCAATAATAGGTATTTATATTTAGTTTTAGTTTATATCGTACCTGACAGTCCACTGGACGTGTATGAAATTTTTTTTGAAAGATTGGAATTGGGTTTATTGGGCAGGGCAGATACGGATTTTATTATACTGGGTGATTTCAACGTACCAGGGTTTAACAATGACACCTCGACCAACAATATTGTAAATAATCTAAAGGCATTTCAAGCTTTCAACAATCTTTCTCAATTCAACAGCATACAAAACAACAATGGTGTACTACTGGATCTCGTTTTTGGATCTTTTGATTGCTTGGTGGTAGAACAGGCTGAAGAACCGCTGGTACCAATTGATAGTCACCATCCGTGTTTGGATATTAGAAGACTGTCAATGAGGTAGTATACAAGTGATTTTTAACTATTGCTTAGTGATATACTCGACGTATCGTACTATTTAGTGTAATCAGTTGCTTTGTTAAAACCGAAATACACTGGATTTTCTTTTTTTAAATTTCCTCTAAGCCCCGCCCCTACGTGAAAATAAAATTTCGTGACGTAGTTAGTTTTTCCAATCTGGCAACACATCACGGTTTTGACAACAAACAATTTGCACTGACATTGACCGTCAAGAACGAAACGTCAAATTTAGGTTTTTCCAAATTTGAAATAGAAAAACGGCCACAAAACATCCCCCCTTAGAAATGTAAGTCTTATGAGAGACGTCAGTCTAGTCGTTTCAGCTTTCCCCTCCAATCACTAGAGGCGCTTCAATCAACCTATTAGAGTTTTCTTTTTCCTGCCGGCCCGTGCGCCAAGATTTGAAGTTTATTTTGTCATTTCCAGTCGTCAAAATTTAAATTTTGAACTTCTCCCAACATTTAGAATTATCAATTACCTATCAATTATCAATAATTATTATCTCAAAATGTCTTCTCCCAGTTTGTTAATTGAAAAGCATTAGAAATGCTGTGTTCCGGGGTGCGGCGACAAATACAGCAGCTATTTCCGGTTTCCAAAAGATGCCGAAAAAATGAAACAATGGCTAGAAAAAGTTCGCAATCCTTTACTAAATAGCCTCAGTGTCGAGAAGGCTTATAATAATTATAGAGCGTGAACAAGACATTTTCCTCGAGAATTTATTGTTGGCGATCCAAAAGCCAGACGAGGACTCACATGGAATGCTGCGCTTTTGCTGTATCTCCCTGAAGGTAAGTTAATACTAGATATATGTGAGAAAGACGTACTTACATTTTCACTTACCCCTCCCCATAGTTCTGATTAACGACAACGTGTTAGAATTCGGGTTTAAAGGAGCATAGGTCAGAAACATTAAAATTAATTTTAATTTTAGCCCCAATTATCAAAAACAGTGAGGAGTCGTTAATTGATAAACCACAATCACCAAAATGGCAAAAAGTGGAGATCGACACAGTTGAAACTCGTCGAAGAGTCCTAAGACGCCTTCAGAAATTAGTTTCGCAACTATAATTGACATAGGTAGGTAAATATAATAACTCTGTTCCAACACGTCAAAAAATCGTCCCATGAACGGTTTCGAAACCACTCAGGTTAACAATTTTAGTTTCTGCGCAGAATCGTGACGGTACATTGTACGGTTTTCTGCTGTGTTGGAACAAAGCTAATATTATTCATTTCTTTTTTTTAAATGTTTATTCCTTTATCAGGAGACACAATAATTAAAATATTCCTGGTTACATACAGGCACACCATATTCTGCAATGCATGTATCCAAACTTTTTTGATAGAATCATTGGTAACGAAATTTCTGTTTCAGATCAACCAGGCCCTTCATGTCGTCAATTTTTATCTACTGAAACTTCTGCAATTCGGGCAGACATTGCTACACCAAGTAGAACCATCACATCTGCAAACATGAAAAAGTCACCAACCAACTTTTATTGGTAGGTACCTAAGTGTTATTGCTTAATGAATAACCACCCAGTTGGGAGTAGGTGAATTTTAAAACATCCTAACTCAAGTAGGACTACTACTATAAAAGACTACTAATTACTAAAACTTGCAGTCGAATGCTAGAAAAATTAGAAGCTAAATGTGCGAAAAGCTCGTCTCCAATCTTGATCTATTTTTTTTTTGCAGGTCATGAGAGACGATGCCAAATTTTAAAGAACATTAACGTCACTAAGCAAAAATTCCTATCCCCAAGGGAAAAATATCTTTATTCCAAAGTTATAGAATCCAGCAATAAGTTAAGAAGAATCAGTAGAAGGTTGTCGTCATTTAAATCCAAAGTTTCTGCGGCTGAATAACTTGCATCATAAACCAAATTTCAAAGGCTCGTAGACCACGTCAATCCATTGATATACAGCTTTATTTTAAGCCAAGTCCGTACTCAAAACCAAAAAGCCTAAAGCTAGACGATTTACATTGGACGAGAAGTTGTTGGCGTTCTCTTTGCTTAAAGCTAGTGGTAAAGGGTATAGACTATTATCAAAAATATTTATTCTATCATCCAGGCGAAATCAGTTTCTTGAATGAGCTTTATAATATGTATAACTACATAAACTTTCTACCTAACACATGCGGAAAGTGTATTTTCTGGACTTAAAGGCTTGTCCGAACTCTGCTTTTTGTTGTCATTCGTGCAATTTCCATCACGTGCAGAAACACTTTCCTCACTTGTTAGGTTAACAACGATTTTGGATTGTGAGAAAAGGACCTCTTTTGTCATTTTATTTACGATTTAAGTTTTTCATCAAGCTATTGTTAAAAGTACGTCATTACTTCTTGTAACTGTACTTATTATCTTTAACTTAACTAGCATTACCTACCTATGTATGTATACTTACATGAAAAAAAACTGTTTCGCAATAATTGTAATTAATTCCATATTCTATTAGGTATATTTTCTGTTTCAAACTTTAATAAATATCTAAATTTGTCATCTTAATTCTTAGTCAATTTTACCTTGAAGGCGCTTCAACACTACCGTTTTTATGAGTTTCTTCTTTTTGGCACGATTATTTTATGCCAAAAAATGGTAGAAACTTTAAAGTGGTGGTGTTGAATCGCTAGAATCAAACAATGGTGCAAACGATCCACCGGAACGAATAAGATACCGAACGAACCCTAATTGCGTTTTGCATTCGCCAATAAATCCAGAATTACAAAAGCTGACCCCCCCAGTCACTAGAGGCGCTGGAAACTTATAGACAGGTTCTCAACACGGCACTTACCTTTCTAAGGGGGGATGTTTTGTGATGTAAAAAACTATTGAGTTTGACAAGTGTCACCTGAAGAAAATACATTTTCGAAATGAAAATTTGGCTTGTTTTTCTCGTGAAATAGTCCAGCCGAATACCACTCAAGAAAAAATTATGTAGGCAAAATTATTATCTTGGTTTTATTCAAGTTTGTTGCTTTTTGGTAATTTCGCTCATGAAATTTTTGACAAAACCACTCGCCTGGCGGCACAAAACATCCCCCCTTAGAAATGTAAGTCTTATGAGAGACGTCAGTCTAGTCGTTTCAGCTTTCCCCTCCAATCACTAGAGGCGCTTCAATCAACCTATTAGAGTTTTCTTTTTCCTGCCGGCCCGTGCGCCAAGATTTGAAGTTTATTTTGTCATTTCCAGTCGTCAAAATTTAAATTTTGAACTTCTCCCAACATTTAGAATTATCAATTACCTATCAATTATCAATAATTATTATCTCAAAATGTCTTCTCCCAGTTTGTTAATTGAAAAGCATTAGAAATGCTGTGTTCCGGGGTGCGGCGACAAATACAGCAGCTATTTCCGGTTTCCAAAAGATGCCGAAAAAATGAAACAATGGCTAGAAAAAGTTCGCAATCCTTTACTAAATAGCCTCAGTGTCGAGAAGGCTTATAATAATTATAGAGCGTGAACAAGACATTTTCCTCGAGAATTTATTGTTGGCGATCCAAAAGCCAGACGAGGACTCACATGGAATGCTGCGCTTTTGCTGTATCTCCCTGAAGGTAAGTTAATACTAGATATATGTGAGAAAGACGTACTTACATTTTCACTTACTCCTCCCCATAGTTCTGATTAACGACAACGTGTTAGAATTCGGGTTTAAAGGAGCATAGGTCAGAAACATTAAAATTAATTTTAATTTTAGCCCCAATTATCAAAAACAGTGAGGAGTCGTTAATTGATAAACCACAATCACCAAAATGGCAAAAAGTGGAGATCGACACAGTTGAAACTCGTCGAAGAGTCCTAAGACGCCTTCAGAAATTAGTTTCGCAACTATGATTGACATAGGTAGGTAAACATAATAACTCTGTTCCAACACGTCAAAAAATCGTCCCATGAACGGTTTCGAAACCACTCAGGTTAACAATTTTAGTTTCTGCGCAGAATCGTGACGGTACTTTGTACGGTTTTCTGCTGTGTTGGAACAAAGCTAATATTATTCATTTCTTTTTTTTAAATGTTTATTCCTTTATCAGGAGACACAATAATTAAAATATTCCTGGTTACATACAGGTACACCATATTCTACAATGCATGTATCCAAACTTTTTTGGTAGAATCATTGGTAACGAAATTTCTGTTTCAGATCAACCAGGCCCTTCATGTCGTCAATTTTTATCTACTGAAACTTCTGCAATTCGGGCAGACATTGCTACACCAAGTGGAACCATCACATCTGCAAACATGAAAAAGTCACCAACCAACTTTGTCTCTTAAAACTTTTATTGGTAGGTACCTACCTAAGTGTTATTGCTTAATGAATAACCACCCAGTTGGGAGTAGGTGAATTTTAAAACATCCTAACTCAAGTAGGACTACTACTATAAAAGACTACTAATTATTAAAACTTGCAGTCGAATGCTAGAAAAATTAGAAGCTAAATATGCGAAAAGCTGGTCTCCAATCTTGATCTATTTTTTTTTTGCAGGTCATGAGAGACGATGCCAAATTTTAAAGAACATTAACGTCACTAGGCAAAAAATTCCTATCCCCAAGGGAAAAATATCTTTATTCCAAATTTATAGAATCCAGCAATAAGTTAAGAAGAATCAGTAGAAGGTTGTCGTCATTTAAATCCAAAGTTTCTACTGCTGAATAACTTGCATCATAAACCAAATTTCAATGGCTCGTAGAACACGTCAATCCATTGATATACAGCTTTATTTTAAGCCAAGTCCGTACTCAAAACCAAAAGCCTAAAGCTAGACGATTTACATTGGACGAGAAGTTGTTGGCGTTGTCTTTGCTTAAAGCTAGTGGTAAAGGGTATAGACTATTATCAAAAATATTTATTCTATCATCCAGGCGAAATCATTTTCTTGAATGAGCTTTATATTATGTATAACTACATAAACTTTCTACCTAACACATGCGGAAAGTGTATTTTCTGGACTTAAAGGCTTGTTTGAACTCTGCTTTTTGTTGTCATTCGTGCAACTTCCATCACGTGCAGAAACACTTTCCTCACTTGTTAGGTTAACAACGATTTTGGATTGTGAGAAAAGGACCTCTTTTGTCATTTTATTTACGATTTAAGTTTTTCATCAAGCTATTCTTAAATGTACGTCATTACTTCTTGTAACTGTCCTTATTATCTATAACTTAACTAGCATTACCTACCTATGTATGTATACTTACATGAAAAAAAACTGTTTCGCAATAATTGTAATTAATTCCATATTCTTTAATATTTTCTGTTTCAAACTTTAATAAATATCTAAATTTGTCATCTTAATTTTTAGTCAATTTTACCTTGCAGGAGCTTCAACACTACCGATTTTATGAGTTTCTTCTTTTTGGCACAATTATTTTATGCCAAAAAATGGTAGAAACTTTAAAGTGGTGGTGTTGAATCGCTAGAATCAAACAATGGTGCAAACGATCCACCGGAACAAATAAGATACCGAACGAACCCTAATTGCGTTTTGCATTCGCCAATAAATCCAGAATTACAAAAGCTTACCCCCCCCAGTCACTAGAGGCGCTGAAAACTTATAGACAGGTTCTCAACACGGCACTTACCTTTCTAAGGGGGGATGTTTTGTGAAAACGGCAAGCAATGAGTAATCGTAAAAACTGTTATTTTCCCGGTTGTGGAAATTCATCGGTTAGTGCGCCAAATAAAATATTTTTGACCGTCCCAAAGGACTACGAGAGGTGGAAGAAATGGGTAATCTCCAGCCATGGAAACACTGTTTTTCCAAAATCTGTGTTGTACTACTGCGAGGACCATTTTGATGTGAGTTTATGTGCTTGATACAGTGGTCGTCTATGTTATACTATAATATAATCATTCAATATTTATTAGCTGAAAAATGATGCCGAAAATTGGATGTATTTTAAGCATGTGGGCCAAAATTTGAAATTGAAACCAGGAGTTGTGCCACGTCACCAGTGTGTGAAAGAGTTGCCAGCACAATCGTCACAATTAACGCCACTGTCGCGCAAACGGAAGATGGAATGTTCTGCGTTATCAGAAAATCTCGCAAAAGCTAAACGGTCGCTATTCATAACAAAATCTGAAAGTTTAAACATGAGCCCCTTCAAGCAACAAGAGCGTGATGCAAAAAATAATACTGCAGTGAGTTCATCGCCAGGAAAATTTCAAATTTCGTTTTGTACTGTAGAAAAAGGGAGTCGGACGCAGAAAACAAAAAGTACTCAAACACAACACAATGTACGCCATGTCGTAGCACAAGTAAAACCTGACACAGCGACAATAAGTACAAATTCAAGGGTAGGAAGAACACAAGAAATTGATGTCAGTTTGCAGCTAAGTGGTAGTGAAAAATCAGTGAACTCAGACATACAGAGTCGACCTTCATCAAGCGCCACTTCTTCAAGCAATCAGTCTTCATCAAGTAGTGATGCTCTCTTAGTAAGTACCCAGAGTACGAAATACTGCATACATGGTGGCTGAAATGGAAAGGTACCCACGTCTATATACGGGCATTCCTCGAGATAGTTTTGGTATAATTAAATTATTGAGTATTGAAACCAGACTAACAGAAGAAGATATTCTGCTAACGTTGAGAAAAATACGTACAAACGATACATTTAGACGACTGGCCATTGAGTTTGGATATAGCGACAGCTATCCTGCAAAAATATTTGCTAAATGTTTGCCTCTACTGGCTGGTTACCTGCAGGAATTAATACCATGGCCATCAGCGCAAAAAATCAAGGAAACTTTGCCAATACAGTTTTGGGGGACCTACAGAAATGTGCAATCAATCATCGACTGCTTTGAAATTCAAATAGCGAAACCGTCAAACGCCTTAGCGCAAGCTCTAACATGGAGCGATTATAAAAACGGAAATACAGTGAAATACCTAATTTCCTCAACACCAAGTGGTCTAATAAATTTTGTATCTCATGGATTTGGGGGACGTACATCGGACAAGGAAATAATTCTCCACTCTGGCTACTTGTCTCAGCTACCACCACATTGTGAAGTTCTGGCCGATAGAGGATTCAAAGAGGTTGCCGCGGTACTGGAGGAAAAGCAATGCAAATTGGTACGCCCGCACAGCGTAACGCTATCAAAAAAATCTTCGAAAGCAGAGGTTAGAGAATCGAAACTCATCGCAGCATTACGAATACATATTGAACGTGTTATCCGTCATCTGCGCGAATTTCGTATGTTGACCCCTCATGCATGTACGCCTCTTCCATTATTAGTAGTTCATTTAGGTTACATTGTGATAATATGTTCTGCCATAAGTAATCTACAGGGTGTAATGATAAATTAATATTGACTAAACTTAGACTTTTATTAAATAAATGTTGAGTAGTAACTAAGAATTTAGTTTGGCAAACACCGCTTCTTTCCAAAATTGCAGCGCATCAGCGATCATCTGGCTGCAATAAGCCTTATCCAACGCTACTTCAATAGTAGTAATTTGTTTATCCTCCTCAAAATCAGGAGACGCAACACAAAAAAGACTTTTTTGTCTATCGCAAAGAAACATTTGCAATTGCACCTGAGCATAACACTTTTCTGTTATTGTTCCATTCTTGTAATAGTTTTCTGTTGTATCGGCTCTTGAAGGGCACTTGATTTCAATGCAATGGTGCTTCGTAATTGCGTCAGGTGAGGCACCAAATATGGGCACTTCTGGTTTGATTGTGAATCCACATCTTTTTGCACAAATCTTCTTTTCTTCATAAAGTACTTGTAGTACTTGTTTTTCTAATATTAAGCCTCGTCGCATGGCTTTACTAGGGGTGAATTTGCGCGCACCAAGTACTGCCTCTAGTGTTGTCCCATCATATGTATGACAGTGTGCAACCTCGTGTAGTTTTGAAACTGTTATCCGGCCAAATCGAGCAGCAAACCATTCTGGGCATTCAGACTGCGTTTTAGTTATTTGACAAATTTTTTTGCATATTTCGGGCGTTAAAACTGTTTTCGCAAATTGGAGAAAATGATCTGAATTGATTATAGGAGCCGTAGCTTGAAAGGACCCTGTCCAAAGTATACGGAAATTGTGTTTATAGGTTCGTTCCAACCCAGCCAAAAACCGTACAATGTACGGTCACGGTCATGCGCCATAGGTTAAACGCGTTCCAACCGAGAGATGATCGTTTACCGTACAGTTTCGTTGGCGTTCCAACCAAACCTGGGATCGTTCGAGAACTGGTTTTAGCACCGTCATTTCGATCCAGAGTGGAAAGCAAGAACCGCGTGGACTGATTCATGACTGACATGCGTAATTCAATTTTTGTCATCTGTTTTTGTTGTTCATGTTGTTGTTAAACAATCAATTTCCAATCTAACTTATAAAAATGTAGCATTTTTATTTTTTCAAGTGAAAAAAAGTACAAAATTTATTATCAGCTATTTGCTAATCCTTGATGTTATCAGCTTGCAAGGATTCAGTTTTAGATTCTTGATAATGAATCAGCGTTGGTGTTCGATTTTCCTTTTTTATATATTATTTTGTAATCCTAATCCTATATTCTTCTATTTTAATTTGCAAACAAACAAATTTAGGGTTAAAGTTATTTGAACTGTCGTTATTACGAAAACGATCATGAAACCGTTCCAACTACCCGTTGTTTCTGTACCAAGATAAAACCGTGCAAGGTCAACGCATGCGCCTGCAATCGATCCTAACAGTTCCGAAACCGTTTCATGACGATACGAAAACGGGGAGTTGGAACGAACCTTATGTCAGAATTGGCTGAATTTTGTATATAATGTAGATCTAGCCTTTCTGATTAAAAGTTACCATTGCACCAATCCTGAAAAATGACTCCACGTAGCACATCCCTGCGCCAAAAGCTTACCTTTTCTACACCTATTCGTGCTACATTGAACCTCCATTACAATGTCCAAGCGTTTTACTTGCTATCTATGGAATTAATTTTCTCATTTTTCAGGATTGGTGCAATGGTAACTTTTATTCAGAAAGGCGTGCTCTACATTATATACAAAATTCAGCCAATTCTGACATAAACACAATTTCCGTATACTTTGGGCAGGGTCCTTTCAGTACCATGTGGTGAAGGGAAATTTGCTCAACAACAGTGGGGATGGTCCGAAAGCAGTTGCCAATGGACGCAGTTGAGTTTTGCTCTAATAGTAGCTGAACAGTTTTATCCAGAAATGCTGTTGTTTTTGACCGTAATGGCGGACGTTTATATTTAAAAATATTGACAGTTGTTGTTGGCTTCAAATCCCCCAGTTTTGCTAACGATGACTTCTTCCAGTAACAGACGGTTGAGGTTACTGACGGATGTAAATGCCTCCTAAAAAATCAGCGCTATTCCATGCTTGCAGCCCCCTAACAATCATGGTTTACTTGATTTTCAAGAATGGTTTGCTTATTAGTTACCTACCTTCGCTCGCTTCGTAGTCATTACATTTCACATCAATTACTTTATGGCATTCTTCATCAATGCACACACTAACCAAATAGCTTTGTTTTCGAATTTTATGTTCTGGCGTGATTCGAGCTTTTACAATGCACTGGGGATGATCCCTTTTCAACTGGACATACCCTACAGCAACGTCTCCATAAGATTCTCGAGTAGCTCTTTTAACACAGAATAACCAAAACCATTAGGTAGATATACAAAAGTAATCCATAAGATACTATACCTCTGAGCTTTCACGTTCCGCACCCCAGCAATAAAATACTCAGCAATTTCTTCGTAATATATATCTATCATTTCGCATGTTACTTCGGGCAGATTATATGAATCGGCCTGTACAAATCCTGGGTCCGTTGTCGTTCGCATTTTTTTATGCGTTTGGGTAGTCTCAAATTAAGGCCTTCAAAGTGATCAAAATTCAGAAGTGAAAAATCCAGCAAAAAAGTCACAACAATACAAACAACGCAAACAAACCACTACATCAAACAACGTGAACAATAAGTTACTGTGGCAATGTCATACGATTCACAGGACACCACACGTCGTTGAACTGTTGAAGTCAGCTGTCGTTTTGACGCATTTTGAGCAGCGTTGCCAGATGATCAGCAGCTCGAATATTATTGGTCGGCGCTGTGGCGCTAAATTTAAATTAAATTTAATATCCCACTATACCATCACCATTTAGCCTATAGAATAATGTCGAGCAGTTTTTTTACTGATTTTCATACATAGTATACTTTCCCATTAAGACTTCTCAAAGCTGTAGACTGGTCCCTACTACCAAATTCAATTTCAAGAAAACCAATTATCTTCTTATGTATGAGCTGTTTCAGGAACAAGACTGGGATGATTTATGCGATTTCACAAATGCTAATCTGGCAATTGATGCTTTTTATAAAATAATACACAACATATTTGAGAAATGCGTACCAAAGTCTACACAAAAAAGTAAGAAGTATCCAACTTGGTTCAACAATGAAATAATAAAAGTTTTAAAGCAAAAACACACATGCTTTTTGAAGTCTCGTCAATACAAGTCTCAGTTTTGGAAAACCAGATATAACGGTTTGAGAACCTTAATCAGGAATAAAATCAAAACAGCCCATGCTGAATACTTGGTGGATGTTGAATCAAGCTTGAAATCTAACCCAAAACTTTTCTGGTCATGTCTTAAAAGCTTTAAGGAAAGTCCAGAGATTTCGGATGAAATGGCGTTTGAGAATGAAATATTCTCGGGAACATTCAACATTGTTAACGGCTTTGCAAAATATTTCAAATCTGTGTTTATCAGTAATGATAATATTGCCGATCACACCAATGCAAATAATGCTAAAACATACTTTTGTGATGCAGAAATATCTGTTTTAGACATAAAAAAGGCTTTCAAAAAACTTAAACCAAACAAGTCTATTGGCCATGATGGTATTCCTGCATTTATACTGAAAGGGTGCAGTGAATTTTTACTTGTTCCTTTAAAAATCTTGTTTAATCTTATGCTTAAAACCGCCACATTCCCAGAAAAATGGAAACTTAGTAAAGTGATACCTATACACAAAAGTGGTCCTTAACAAGATATTAAAAACTATAGACCCATAACAATAGTGTGTGCAATCTCAAAAATATTTGAAATTGTTATATTTGAATTGCTTTTCAATGAAGTATCACTTAAAATATCTCCCAATCAACATGGTTTCCTACCAAAAAGGTCCACATTTACAAATCTAACAATCTTTACGCAATATATACATGAAGCATTGAATAGGAAAACACAGGTAGATGTTATCTACACTGACTTAGAAAAAGCATTTGATAAAGTAAGTCACAATACTATTTTGGATGGTCTGGAGGCAATGGATGTTCCTCCATACCTGAATAATTTAATTCAATCTTACTTAGGGACAGACTCAAGTTAAAGGTATCAGTTTGTAGAATTAAAAGGTAGTCGGTCTACTCTTTTTGTTAGTTCTTCTGGTGTGCCCCAAGGGTCAAATCTTGGGCCCCTTCTTTTTGTTATTGCTTTCAATAAAATTCTTTGCAAAGTCAAAAATGTGGAATCATTGGCATTTGCCGACGATTTTAAATTATTTATTGAAATCACCTCGATTGAAGATTGCGAAATTCTTCAAAGAGAATTACAAGATTCAGCGAGTTATTGTCAGAAAAATAGCTTTAACTTAAATTTGAACAAATGCTCCTGTCTCAGTTTCAGTCGTAATAAAAACCCAATTGAATTTGACTATACAATAAATAATGAAAAACTAAAACGTGTTTCTGAACAAAAGGATTTGGGTGTAACTTTTGAAGATAATCTTTCATTTTCTTCTCATATTATTTCGAAGATTGAGAGTGCCCAGAGAGTTGCCGGGTTTATCTGTAGAAATACTAAACAGTTCAATATTGATGTCAGCATCCACCTATTTGATAGTCTGGTATTACCGATACTGGAGTATGGTAGTATAATTTGGTCCCCTCAGTATCACATTTGGATAAGTATTATCGAGGGAGTTCAAAGAAAATTTTTGAAGGCTATGCACTTTAGAAAGTACGGATTTTATCCACAAAGAGGTTGTGACAATGACTTCTTGCTAGGTTTATTTAATAGACTGTCTCTAAATCAAAGAAGAACTAAAATATTTCTCGCAACAATGTACAGAATACTAAAAGGTTATGTTGATTCTCCAGAAATAGTCGGTCAACTTCCTTTTGCCATAAATCGTGTCAACTCAAGAACAAAAAATGTTTTTTATTTAGCTTACCCACGGACGAATTTATATAAAAGCTCTCCAATATATAATTTGTGCAATATGTTCAATAAATATGCTTCAGATACTGATATTGATAGCACTACCTACAGACAGTTCAAACGAATAATTGACTTAAAATTACGCAATAGTTAGCATGTAAGTTTCGTGTGTACTGTTCGTGTTTAATGTTGGTTTTACTTGCATTTATGTCGTTTACATTTTCACGTTAGATGTTGTAATAGTTATTAATTTGATGACATTTTACAAAACTTTTTATTGACATTTTACATACTTTTAGAATAAGCATAGGTATCTGTAATTGGCTTTTTGGCTGTAGATAGTGTTTGAAATAAATAAATAAATAAATAAATAAGATAATCAAAAATATTTTCTTTGGAATTTTTACTTGTAAACATTAATTCCTGAATAAGATTTTGTCTTGAATAAGGATCTCCGTATTTAATTTTTAAAGCATCTCTTATATCAGGCCAAGTTTTCAAGTCTGGTCTGGACATAAGAAAGTTGCCAGCATCATCAATCATTCTCACCTGTATAGTATGTGTGGAAAAATTAATCGATATTATTTATGAAGTATTCAAAATATGAGCTTTCTCCTGAGTAACTGAACGATGGATTTTAAATTCTCTCCCATGGTTCTGTTTCGAATAATAATTTGTAGTAAAGTTTGTGCTTGAGCGAGATTAGGGGTTGTTGTTGGAGGATTTATGTTTAAAAATTGAAACAACAAAAATTAAAAAAAAAAATCATAAAATTATTTAAATAAAATGAAAAAAAAAAAAATCTTTTCAGTTTATTTTCCCTAATTTGTTTGATTAATTTATTTTTTCAGCTAAGTTGTGTTAAAATCACAGTATTATGTACAGGGTGTTTTTTATATATTGACACCTCACCTACAGCCTTTACCTTTACAGGTAGAAGAAATGTGTAAAAACAAAAGTTGTACAGTTTTCAGAATCCATGGTCAGAAACAACAAATTGAATGTCAGAAATGTTAAATGTTGCATGCTTTCAGCTTTTTTCGAATGGGATGCCCTATATTTGGTTCTATATTCTTGAAGAGCACAATTTCCCGATTCCAAAAATATACAGTTTGTCTATATTTGGTTCCAAAAATTTTAAAAATACTATCATAGAAACCATGTGGTACCTCAAATTTTACCTGCAGCTTTCACCTGTATAGGTAGAATGGTTCACGAAATCAGTAGTAGGATAGTATTTTCACAATTTTTGAAGCCGAATATATAAGATACTGCTCAACTAAATATCGACAAATTATATATTTTTGGAATCGGGTCATTGTGGTCTTCAAGAATATAGGACCAAATATAGGGCATCCCATTTGAAAAAAGCTCAAATTATGCCAAATTTCACATTTCTGACATTCAGTTTTTGTTTTAGACCATGGATTCTAAAAATTTAGCCAAAACCGTACAACTTTTGTATTTACACCTGTAAAGGTAAAGGCTATAGGTGGGGTGTCAATTCATAAAAAAAAACCCTGTACCTCGGCGAATCAACAGCAAAAATAGCAAAAGGACTTAATTATAAAACACCAAAATAATATGTTAGGAAGGTTTACTTACAGACAGATAATTGCTTTGTAACAATAAGGGAGTGTTTGTTTGTTTGTGTTCTTCGGGACAGCGCTTCCTGCTTTGGAGCTTTGGGGCCTTCGTTTGAAAGCGTTTTATATGGGTGTATTTACTATAATCTGAAATACTACAGTTTAGTTCAAGTTAGTGCCACACAAACAAAGAAAGCTTTAGCACATTGGTTTTAATTCTCTTATCCTCAGTTAACCATATAAATACGGAAGTGGATGAGCTGGATGTTCTAAGAGTTCTTTTCCAAAATGTAATCTACGAACGAACACTTTTTCGAAAAATTCGCGAACTACTTGAAACAGATTCTCGAACAGATTACTGCGATGAAATCTCGAAAGTAAATGCATGCTTCACTGTAGCTGCGTGCCTATTTTATAATAAAATAAATGCTAGCATAAGCAAGACAAAAGGGTCTTTATTGGTTTACAATATAATTTATATACTTACAAAATGCAATCTTTCATTTTTTATTTTGTGTTTGGATTGTTCACTTTCACGTTGAACGTCAAAAATCGGAAATGTTGGAAAATAAAAAAATGGTGATAAAAATAACAGTTATTGAAACTGGAGAACATCCTTAAACACATTTTTTGAATAATTTATAGTGAAATTTAAACCAATTTTGTTTTTCAGGGAATAAAGAAAAAATAGAAGGGACTGACTTGTATGTATCGCAGAGAAGAGACATTAGGAATGTACAGACTGAAAAATTGAGTTTATAAGTTTCGTTCATTTAGTTTTGAATGTTATTGCTATTAAAATAGGTAATTTTTGCGTTCAATTTTTTTTAAATTCTTATTATTATCATTATTATTATTATTAGCCAATTCATATTCGTTATTTCGTTTTTGTGATATCATATGTATGTATAGGTATAAAATATTTTTTCATTTTCGGGCAAAGTGGTGCTTTAGAGACGGCACTGTGTGTAAAATAAAACTGCGTGCATGTGTTCTGAGCTAAATACTCGATCCTTCCGAACACATTCCGAGTTATGTGCTCAATATAACAAACTATTTTTATATTATGCTAGCCATCACTACTATTTCAAATAATTGACGTGTCACCAAATAAATGTGATTTCTTTGTTTGTTGTAGGAAATTTTCTCCATGTTAGGATCGATTTCCTAAAGTATAAATCAAAAATGTAGTTTGTAAATAAGATTTCTCAACACTCAATTAGCTTTAAAAATCACTCAAAATAATGTGGGCCCTTTAGTTTCTTACAGATGATTATGAATGTTTAGTTTTTTGATATTTTTTTTTAAGTATGGATATTGTTTTTATACCAGAACAAAAGTTCATCAAGGGGAAAACTCTGTTATTGAGGCATTGTTCAAATTGTAGAAAAAATTTTTTTGGTAATTTTGTTGATAAAACTTTGAATTTGGGTTACCTAAGTTTGCTTTTCACCAAAAAATAGTATGATGATCTCCATTAGTGCAACTAAAACTAAAATTTGGATTTTTTTTGGTATATAAATTCTCTCTTCCATCTATAAGAAATTAAAAATGAATCTCATATCTGTTAAGATATTTAGATAGAAGTATGTTTTTGTTTTCAAAGGCACAAAACAAACACCAAATTTTAATGCATTTAATAACTTTTTAGTATTTAGGCATGTATTTAAATTTTAAAAATCTTCCCTACCATTAATTTTGTGCTCAATTTTCGAGATAATATACATCAATTTGAGGCCAAACTGTTGCCATATTAAACAATTCTTGTATTTATTATGTGTTAAAATATAGATAAATATAAATTAATTCCCGATGTTTATACAAGAAATGTTTGTGTTTGATTTTTTTTTCAGGTGAAAAACTTCCATCAATTCACTTTTGTATTGAAATAAATTAGTGATCTTCTTGTTACCTGGATCAAGAGTTTGGTACTTGTGATTTTGCACGGAATGGATTGAGTTCTAACATAATACATATCTCTATATTAGGGATATCGATCATTTTTCAGGCATCAAAAGCATGGGTATAATTATTAAATTATTCACAGTTAATTGTTTCGAAATAGGTACCTACTTTATTGAAGTTTATACATTGAAATAATAAGAGAATTTCTGTAATAATTTGCTTAGCTTAATTGGGAGTCAAAGATCAAAGATAATTCCAATTCACCAACCGCTTGCAACACCGACTCGATGATCTTATATTGAAATTTAAATGTAAAGTGAACAACATAAGATTTACTGATATTGCAATGTAGATTATTTGCATCCCATCATTGGTGAAGCTTATTCAAATTTTCCTTTAGTATTTGGCTCAACTCGATCATGCTCAAATATAACTTTAAGTCATCAGCAAACATTAAGATTTTGTAATTCGTCATTTCCTTCACTAAACTATTAATGAACAGCAAAAACAATATCGGTTCAAGATTTGATCCCTGCAGGATACCTGAAGTCGCCAAAAAAGAATTGGAGTAGTGTCGTTCAATAACCATCCTTTGCTTCCTATTGTCACAATAAGCTAAACGTCCGCCAGGCTGTCAAGAATCGATCGCGGAAATACTAGAATCTAGCGAATTATTCTACTTTAATCTGGAAAATTAGATTATCTTGTGTATTCTAGATTTCACAGGAATAGATTTAGGGATATATAAGAAGGCCGGCATTGGTTTGTAAGTAAGTTTCAGTTCGACTGTGATACGATTTAAATAGTGATTGTAAAGAGTTTAATTGTTGAGTTTGTTATTAAAGTAATTAGTGTCAGAGTGTTTTGTTAAGTGGAATAAATTATTGCTGTGTTAATTGGACTTTGATTTTTGGAATAAACGAAACGAACAACGAACCCAAGATTTTTGTCAGCAGGCAACCCAAAGCCGCGACAAGTGGTGTCAGAAGTGGGATATAAAGGACTGCAGAGTGAAATCCAATTACGGAAGTGCGGGGACACTAGTGTAGTATAAAAACTGAACACTAAGTGAACACTGGGACAGTTAGTGCAGTGCAAACAGTGACAATCACAAGAAGAGACTCAACCGATCGTGTGAATTACCCCGGAAGTGACTTAGACTGTGATAGTGAATCTTCGAGTGAGTTCTAGAAAATTCTATTTGGAAACTAAGGGAGATATCGAATTTGTGATTCCGCCGACGTATTCGGAACATCAATCGTCATTCAGAAGAGGTTTTTCGAGGAGTTTCGGGAAAATTCTAGAACATTCTATTTGGAAACCAAGGGAGATATCAAAATTGTGACTTCACCAAAAATTCCAGAACATTCTATTCTAGAATAAAGCAAGTTATCCAATTTGTGACTTCACCGGCGTGTTTGGAACTTCGAGCAAAGGCCAGAAAAGATATTTGAAGAAAGTTCGAGGGAAATTCTAGAACATTCTGTATATGCCTATCACAAGACAACAAGCCAAAATGGACGAACAAAAAGTTGAAGAACTCCTGCGCAAAATCTTGGAACTTCAAGAGACCAAACGACAACAAGAAAAACAAGACGAAGAAGCCAGACGACAACAAGAAAAACAAGACGAAGAAGCCAGGCGACAAAAAGAACGGTAAGAAGACCTTGATCAACTACAGAAAATATTTCAAAACATACACTGATTTGTCGCTAACCTAGAACAAAAGATTACGGAAATAAAAGCCGAAGTTAAAGACGATGTTCGAGAAGTTAAAGACGATGTTCGAGAAGTTAAAAACGACGTTCAGGAAGTAAAAGCTGTAGTCAAAGCCGATGTTCAAGAAGTTAAAGACGATGTTCAGCAATTAAGACAAGAAGTGGAGGACCAAGTTCAAGCACTCCAAGATAAGGTGCGTAAATTAGAAATACAGTCCATCAATCCAGTTAGTGTTGGAGCATTCTCCAGTATGAAGATAAAACCACCAACTTTTGACAGTTCTACGTCCTGGACCATGTATATTCGACAATTTGAAGCTGCTGCAAATACCAACGGATGGAACGATCAAGAAAAAGCTACAGCACTGATAGTGGCGCTACGAGGACCAGCCTTAGACCTTCTTCAGTCCATTCCTTCAGTCTACCAACAGAATTACCAGCATCTAAGTCAGACGTTGGAATTGCGCTTCGGAGATCATTACAGGCAAGAAGTATATAGAACTCAAGTCAAATCAAGAATTCAAAAACCCGGCGAGAGTTTACAAGAATTCGAATCAGAAGTTAAAAGGCTAGTGAGTTTGGCGTTTCCTGCAGCTGGGGAAGACATGCAGGAATGGATGGCAGTATCTGCGTTTATTGATGGTCTCAGAGATTCGAAGATCCAGGAAAACCTAAGAATGTCCTAGTTCAGACAGAGTAGCGAAGCCCTTGTCCGAGCATTAGAACTGGAAGCAATCTTTGGTGCCTCACGACCCAGAATACGAGCAGTGTCCATTGAAGACCCAAAAGATAAACAGTTGTCAAAAAAGGATGGTAGCTTCGAAACTAAAATCAGTAATTTCATGGAGAGAATGGAGAAACTGTTACTAGAAGATAGAAAAATGGGAAACGATTCCAGACAAACACCAACACCGAGAAACCGAGTAAAATGCTACCGGTGCCAAAAGCTTGGACACATGCAATGGGATTGTAGACTAAGGATGTCCTTTCCATCTAGGGATCATTCTCAACGCTTTTCAAGGTTTAGAGACGCCAGCCCTAATAATAAACAGGAACCAACTAGTACGGAAAGGAGGATGCTGGCTAGTAATGACGAAACCCCCAGAGTTGTGTACATAAAATCATTGGGCGGTCATTATAGAGGATTAAAATTCGAAGGACAAATCAATGGAGAATTGAAAACCATCACTTTTGATACGGGTGCTGAAGTTTCCATAATTAGAAGAACATTAATCAAGTCTCGGGCAATCCAACCGCTCACTAGAAACCTGTCACTACGAACATTCACCGGAGAATCTGCACCAGTTCAAGGAGAAGCTATGGTTGAGCTCACTTTTGGATCTACCACCTTCAGGCACAGAACATTAGTCGCCGATATAGAAGACGATTTTATTTTGGGAATGGATTTGATCGGCCAACATGGTTTCTCCTTTGATCCTTCCATGAACATCCTTAAATTTGGTAATGAAGAAATTGTCCTAACAACACAAGAAGAATCCGAAGCCGTTAAGATCTTGGCCACAACCCCAGTGAGGATTCCTGGAAGTACTGAGAAGATCATTTGCGGAAGATTAGAAACCAACCCTGGGTGCTGCGTTGGACTAACACGTAATTTCATTGGAGATAAACCAGAAAGGTTTCTTGTTGGAAAGACTCTAGTAAGAACAAATGGAGACATTATGATAAGAATTGCCAATGTTACTTCCGAAACAGTAAGAATAAAAGAAGGAGACATTATTGGAGCTCTCGAACCAGTGAAGCAAATATCGAACTGTGACCTACCAGATAAGCGACACTTTGTGAAATCCAAATTGGATACAGACACCTTGATGCAGACTTTGGCGAAATCATGGAAACATCTTGATCCAGATAGACTTCAAGAAGCCACAGATTTCATTTTGAAAGAAGCAGACGTATTTGTGATGGACAATCAAACCGGACGAACCAGTTTAATTCAATACAAAATTGATACTGGATTGGCACACCCAATTAGACAACCACCACGACGTATGCCAGTAGCTAAGCAACAGGAAGTGGAAAACCAAATTGATAAAATGCTTCAAGAGGGAGTCATTGAAGAGTCAAATAGTCCATGGTCCGCGCCAGTAGTACTGGTTACGAAGAAAGATGGGAGTCTTAGATTTTGTGTGGACTACCGAAAGCTCAATGACGTCACCAAGAAGGACAGCTTCCCTCTCCCAAGAATAGACGATACACTAACAACTCTATCGGGCTCCAAATGGTTTTCCACCTTGGATCTCAAAAGTGGATACGGGCAAGTCGCAATACATGACGATGACAAAGAGAAAACTGCCTTCAGTACCGGAAGCGGACTATACCAGTTTAATGTAATGCCTTTCGGATTGTGTAATGCTCCAGCTACCTTTGAGCGACTGATGCATCTTGTTTTGCGAGGCCTTACATGGAGAACTTGCCTGGTATATTTGGATGATGTCATGATTATGGGAAATTCGTTCCAAGAACATCTCAATAACCTAAAAGAAGTTTTTGACCGCTTCCGGAATGCCAACTTGAAACTCAATCCAAATAAGTGTTTCCTATTTCAAAAGAAAGTGGAATTCTTAGGTCACGTGGTATCTGAAGAGGGCATACAAGTTATGGAAGGAAAAATAGATGCTGTCAGGGACTGGCCAAAATCACGCGACAAACATGAACTAAGGAGTTTTCTAGGATTATGTTCTTATTATCGAAGATTTGTGGAAGGATTCGCCAATATAGCTGCTCCACTTCATCGATTGAGAGAAGAAAAATCAACATTCAATTGGACCCAAGAATGCGATTCCGCATTTAGAAAATTGAAAGGAGCATTATGTACGAGCCCAGTGTTGTCCTATCCTGATCACAAAGGCATGTTGATTTTGGACACAGATGCAAGTAACACCAGTGTTGGAGCTGTCCTTTCACAAATCCAAAATTCACAAGAACATGTCGTGGAGTACTACAGCAGAACATTATCAAAGCCGGAACGAAATTATTGTGTCACCAGAAGAGAGTTGCTTGCCATAGTAAAAGCAGTCGACCATTTTCATAAGTATCTCTATGGACGCAAGTTTCTAATTCGAACAGATCACGCAGCTCTAAAATGGCTTTTAGAAATGAAAACTCCTGAAGGACAGCTTGCTAGATGAATTGAGAAATTGCAGCAATACGATTTCCATATTAAACATCGACCTGGAAACCTGCATAAAAATGCTGACGCTCTGTCCAGACGGCCATGTAAAGAAGATTGCAAGCATTGTCAAAGAATCGATATACATGAGAAAAACACTAGTCCACCAGTTGTAAGAAGAACGGGCCTGATCGTCGATGACAAATGGACTACCAAACAAATGAGAGAAGATCAGGAGGCAGACCAGGACATCGGGCAAATTCTACATCTTAAAGAAAATGATGAATGTAGGCCAGAATGGGGGGAAGTGTCAAACAAAAGCTTGATTTACAAGGCGTTGTGGGCCCAGTGGAACTCTCTGGCCGTAGAAAATGGTTTGCTCAAAAGAGTTTGGGAAAGTGCCGATGGGAAATCCACTAAGAGACAACTGGTTATCCCAAAAGACCGAGTGGAAGATGTATTAAAAGAGATACACGACGGAACTTCAGGGGCACATTTCGGAGTTAACAAGACTTTGGACAAAATTCGGGAACGTTTTTATTGGGTTCACTACCATGAAGACGTTAAAAGCTGGTGCCGAAAATGCGACATCTGTGCTACCAGTAAAGGCCCTAAACTAAGATCTCGGGGGCCCATGAAACAGTACAACGTCGGTCTCCCATTTGAAAGAATAGCGATAGATGTTGCTGGACCGTTCCCAGAGTCAGAGCGTGGTAACAAATACATCTTAGTTATCATGGATTACTTCAGTAAATGGCCAGAAGTTTTCGCTATTCCCAATCAAGAAGCCATCACTGTTGCCCAGGTGCTAGTGGACGAAGTTTTTAGTCGTCATGGTGTGCCACTAGAGTTACATTCAGACCAGGGACGAAACTTCGAATCTGCCATCTTTAAGAAAATTTGTGAGATCATGGGAATCCGTAAGACCAGGACAACACCTTTACACCCTCAGTCTGATGGCATGGTGGAACGATTCAATAAGACCATAGAGGAACACCTGACAAAAGTGGTCGCAAAGAACCAACGAGATTGGGACAAGCATTTGCCTCTATTTTTAATGGCTTACAGAGCGGCTGTTCACAATTCAACAGGTGAAAGTCTGGCTAGAATTGTTTTTGGAAGGGAACTCAGATTACCTTGCGATCTGATGTTTGGAGTACCCGAAGAAGAACGAAGAGAAATCCGAGATTATGCCGACGAAGTAAGGGCACGACTTCTGGGTATCCATGATTTTGCTCGGGAGCATATTCAACTAGCCAGTGACCGACTGAAGACCAGATACGACTTGAAAGCCAATTCGGTCGGATTTCAAGAAGGTGATTTAGTGTGGCTGTATAACCCAGTAAGGAAGAAAGGAGTATCACCGAAATTGTCTTCAGCATGGGAACGACCCTATAGAGTAATCAAGAGGATCAATGATTTGGTTTATCGAGTCCAGCGCAACACCAGGAGTAAGATGAAAGTTGTACATCTGGACAGGTTGGCGAAATATCATGGGCGTGAAGTTGATCGGGACGATCAACCTTAAGAGGAGGGCAGTGTCACAATAAGCTAAACGTCCGCCAGGCTGTCAAGAATGGATCGCGGAAATACTAGAATCTAGCGAATTATTCTACTTTAATCTGGAAAATTAGATTATCTTGTGTATTCTAGATTTCACAGGAATAGATTTAGGGATATATAAGAAGGCCGGCATTGGTTTGTAAGTAAGTTTCAGTTCGACTGTGATACGATTTAAATAGTGATTGTAAAGAGTTTAATTGTTGAGTTTGTTAATAAAGTAATTAGTGTTTTGTTAAGTGGAATAAATTATTGCTGTGTTAATTGGACTTTGATTTTTGGAATAAACGAAACGAACAACGAACCCAAGATTTTTGTCAGCAGGCAACCCAAAGCCGCGACACTATTAATCAAATCAAATCCTTTACTTTGCCATGTGTAAAAATTAGTAGATATGATCTATAAAATTTTGACAAAAAAAGGATCTTTCCACGATCATGGAACCGATAACAAAAAGACCACCTTGTATAGGTGAACCTTTAGAAAAATACCCTATCAAAAACTAAAAAAAAAAATTAACTAAACATAAATGGAACCGTACTTGCAGATTACTTCACTTGTAGTAGATACAAAAAAAAATACCAAAAACCGAACGGCACCTTGAGGAAAATCATGATTACACCTTACGCCTAAAAGATAACGCTCACAAGAAATATCTTCGATTTCGCGGGCAAAACAATAACGAGAGATTTGATTCCCTTAGACGACTTGTAAAAAATCAAATTAACAACGCGTATATTGAATCATCTGTCAAATCTAATCCAAAAACTTTTTGGCCTTTTATTAACTCCAAAAAAAATCTCACTTTGATACCTGGATTAGTCTTTAATGACAGTACACATGACTCAAATGCCCAAGAAATAGTGGAAGGCTTTGGTTCCTTTTTTCATGATGTTTATATTGATTCTACGCCCTATGATAATAACGAGTTCGAATCATGTTCTAATTCTATCGCATTTTCTTTTGTTAATATCACAAATATTATTGATGCAGGCAAGAGGCTTAGTAGCAAATTAACATCGGGAGCCGACGGTATTCCTAGCTTTCTAGTTAGAGATTGTAGTGGTGCTCTCGCCGATCCTCTGCAACATATTTACAACCTTATTCTTAAGACTAGTTATTTTCCTGCAGTATGGAAAGTGACAAGAGTTATCCCCATTCATAAAAAAAAGGGGATATCTCCCAAGTCAGCAACTATAGGCCAATCTCTTTACTTTGTAATTTCTCTAAAGTTTTTGGAATTATTTCTCTATAGTAAACTTTTTCCATATGTTAGGAACTAGATTGCAAGTAAGCAGCATGGCTTTATAAACGGTCGCTCATGTGTCACCAATCTTGCTGTCTTGTCTAATGAAATCTGCATAGTTCTAGATGGGCTTGGACAGATTGATATAGTCTATCTTTCAAAAGGCTTTTGATCACATCAATCATTTTATTTTACTCTCAAAACTTCAGGCTATGGGATTTTCGGATGGGCTTGTCAGCCTGTTTCGGTCTTACTTATTCGACAGAAGTTTTCTTGTACAGTATGAAGGCTTCAGGTCGTCGGTGTTTAAAATCACCTCAAGTGTTCCCCAAGGATCCAATTTGGGACCATTTCTCTTTTATATCTTTATTAACAATCTAATTACTGCTTTGCCCTGTTCAAAGCTCGCATATGTTGACGACTTGAAGCTTTTTACCTCTGTGAATGGTGAGGAGGACTGTGTTAATTTGCAAGTTTGTCTAAGTTACACACTTGGTGTAACAAAAATATGTTATACTTGAATATTGAAAAATGCAACATTGTCAATTATTGTAGAATTAAGCAGCCAATTTGGTATCCATGTTATTGAAGGAAAATCATTGAGTAGGGTTAATGAAATTAGAGATTTGGGTATAGTTTTTGACAGCCGCTTTACTCTTGTATCTCACATTGAATAATACGTAAGCTCGGCTACCATTAAAACGCTTGGATTTATCATTAGAAATAGTAAGTACTTCTCAAATGGATTTACTTTTAAACTCTTGTACTTCACTTTTGTTAGGTCCAAGCTTGAAAATATGGTGCAGTGATCTGGAACCCTATTTACGAGTGCCACGTTAACACAATTGAAAATGTTCAAAGAAATTTTTTAAAGTATGTTACATTCAGATTAGATGGGTTTTATCCTCCCAGAGGCATTAAACATTGCCAGTATTTACAACGATTCAATACACAATCGCTTTCAGTTAGAAGGAAAATACTGGGTCTTAGGTTCTTGTATAACCTCCTACACAATGTAATTGACTGTCCCTTGCTATTGGCTGGGATTCGGTTTCGGGTTCAGGTCTGGCGTCTTAATGCAATGCTCGCTATATTTTGCGTGCTCTGTATTCAATGGTATTTCAAGTGTGTGCGATATTAACGAGGACCGATTGTCAAGAATTATCGTTGCTATACTGAACAGTTAATTTTTCTCTCTATTATTAAGACGTCATGTTTGTAATACACTCATCAAAAAAGTCTAAGGAACAAAAAATATTCGTCTTTTAATTTTTAGACAGAATAACTTTTTTTAAAAAGATACCATATGGGTATTTGTTGAACAAATCTTATAAAATTTATCATATCGGCTTTTCCAGCAGGCTTTAACAAAATTTAAAAATCTTTCAAAAGTATATTTTGTTCAATTTATAAATATATTCAGTTGCATCTTGTTCTCTAGACTATTTTGATGTGTGTATGTAGGTACAGAAAACTAATTTTTCCTGTAATTGGGACTTGTTCATGTTGGAAATAAAAGCTTATTTATTCATTACAGAAGATTGTCATTATGATAATATGTATTGTGATTTTGGATGTATCATGTAAATATGAATCAAAGAAACCTATCAAATTATCACTGAATCCGAATTTTGTGGAGTTTTCGTAAGAGAACATTGTGGGACGGGACCCCCTATCAAGGGCTTTCGCAAAACCAATGTATATAACGTCAACTTGGCATTTGCTGTCCAGACCCTCAGATATATGTATTGTGTAATGTGACATTAATTGGTGATTGTTGACTTTTTGCTCAGAAAACCATGTTGTCCAGGACTAATTTTATTTACTACTAAACTAGACACATATTTAGAGAATATCCTTTCAAATATTCTGGCAGAGCAAATTAATAATGAAATGGGCCTATGGTTTTTTATATCTGATTTGGGATAACTTTTGATAACTTCCATATAAGTATCTGGAAAAGTGTTTGTTTTCAGTGATAGATTGAAAAATATCTGGAGGAGATCAGCTATAAAATCATCCAGGCCTTTGAAAATATATGATGGTATATGATCCTGCCCAATGGCTCTGTTCACTTTAAGTGCCCTGTCAGCATCACACACATACTGGTACATGACTCGTTCAATACACGAAACCTCAGTCAATCTACAAATATTTGGGCTTTCCAGAGCACTATCTACACTATTTGTACAAAATGAGCCAAAATCGGACGCAAATGCATTCGATATGGCTCTACCTTCAGCATATTCAACATCATCAATACACATTTTGCCAAAATGATCTGGAGTCTTGGAAAATTTCAAGCTGAATTTTATTTAATTACTGCTATGTGCAAATTTAGTTAAATTGTTGGAAAATGTCCAAATTGTCTGTTTTTTTAGTCTTACTCCTTAGTCTAGGTTGGTATCTTTTTTTTAATGTCAATAATGCTCTTCGTGAAGTTAACTGGATATTTCATACATTACATAGTCAAATAATCTGTCTTTCTAAAGTTAATTTTATTTTTTATTTTTTTATTTATTTATTTATTTATTTATTTCAACATTGTTTACATGGTAACACAAAGTGAGACGTCGTCACACAAAAAAGAAATTATATCTAGCTTTCTAAACACCATTATAAAAGACTATTAAATTATAGGGCTCCAAGTCTATTAAGAGTCTCTTCACTTTTTTCTTGAAGAGTTTCTGTTGTTCAATTCTCTTGACACTATCAGGAAGTTTATTATACAATCTAAGGCACATGTAGTGTGGACATTTTTCTGTTAACGTTAATCTATGTATAGGTCATAGGATATCTAACATCTAAATTTCGAGTGTTATAACCATGTTCAATGTGATCAGAAAACAGTTCTCTATTTTTAAAATAAAACATTAAACATTCGTAAATTTTTTTAGTGTTGTGACAATAAATTATTGTTTTTAAGGCATTTAGGCTTATGATATTTAAGATTAACTTCAATGTTTGAAGATGGACTATGCTCATTTATACTATTGACAAAACTATATGAATTCCTCCTTACTTTTGACGCTTATTCGATTATTAGTTCTCTGTTCATTTTGCTGGCAGTCACAAAATTGTATTAAATTGATCAATGTTTCTAAATTTTGGCCATTATAACTACTAACATAAAAGTCATTCAGTCTCGTCACATTAAAGTCCACAATTACAATAAAATTGTTTTCACAAAATAAACTCCCAAACTGTCAAGATATGAATAGGAATCCGCCCTTTCTTAATTAAACAAGTTGGTATATGATATAGACCACTATTATGTATAGATATTTTACATCATTACTGTTTACTTTAATACGAGCTTTAATACCTACCAACTTAATCTAATTGCTTCAGTCCTAAGGTTCAATTTCAGTAAACTACACTTAAATTGACCTTTAATTGCAACCAACATACATCCGCCTCGTGAATGATCGTCTCTTTTGCGACTTTTGAAAACTGAGTAAGTATTTGGGAAAAGTTCACTGTCGTAAACACTATTTTTTGATAACCAGGTTTCTGTTATTCGTGTCCATCCAGATGTACAGCATTGTAAAAATCCCCTGTGTTGCTGACGAGGCAACGGACATTTTGATATTCTATATTGGAAGTTATTTCAGATTCTTCGCGAAGTTCCAGGTTTAAATCATTAGGTACTTTTTTCATTTTTTGTGAAGTCTGGAATGAAAATTGGCAATTGGGTGTATGACTTCTATCATTTAATCTTGATCTTTTGCAGTTTGGACAGGTATAATTGGTTGTAACGCATTCAGTAGAATTGTGATTTCTCCCACATTTATAACAGCACTCGGTGACTGTACAATGTTTAGCAACATGTGTAAATGAGCACCATTCAAACTTTGGAGTATAGGGCACATTTGTATATTCTTTCACAGAAGCTGGTCATAAATCAAATGTGTGTATTGTTTCTTATTAACCACTGGAATATTTCAGGAGCAGTCTCGAGTATCCAGTTTTTTTTTTGATTTCAGTATTTTCACCAACAAATTCGGTTACAAACTAAACTCATCATTATACGATTGGATCAGCACGATTTTGATGGAAGCAATCGTACTTTCATTCAATATTCGTTGCTGGGCCACATTTTGGCATTCAATAATTACGCTACTTGCAATTGCTTTATTTTTTTATAAGTCGCATTGATGTTTGAGGATTTCACATTACTTTTGATTTCATGCATTACAGCTCTTGCATCCGTTGTCCTGGTATTTTTACTATAGGTACATTTAAGTTTTGGTTTTTGGTGTGATAAGGTAATTTAATTTCAAATTATTTTTTTCAGTTTGCCCGATTCTATATGCCAAGGTAGTAACATATATATGCTTACTTATTGTAAACAGAGCTGGTTGATGATAATGCTCACAGTTTGTTGGTATATTATGCAATGCTTCAAGTAGGTATTTGATTAAATATTCTGTTGGTTGCATTATGGAATCTTTCATGTTGCCTGCTGTCTCAAAATTATTGCTAGCTGGATTGTCTAGAGTCTAGACTCTAGACCATTCCATTTTCTAACTTTGCTTTTCTCCTTATAATATTGGACTTGAATCAGAACGAGGTCGTTTGTGGGGATTCAGGCATTCACAATTTTTATATTGACTCATCTGTTAAATTAACAAAATTAAAATTACTATATTATCATCTGTCGACTCTCTGAAAGTTGTAGAGATTCAAGTGGAGTTTTTGCTTATGACATTTTTACATGAGGAAATGCCACTTTAAGGCTTTAATGGCAGTTTAAGGCTTCCTTAAAATGGTTTGGTGCAAACGGCCATAAGAGAGAGAACATTGGATGAGAATACAATTTTAATAAAATATATTTGAAATTATCAAGCAGATCTTCGGAAAAGTCGTCTGATTCAAATCCATTAAGAATTGGGAATGCTGGAGGAATGTTTTCCATTTCCAGCAAATCTTTTTTCCCATTCCACAATCAAAACATAGTACAACAAAATTAAAAACCTTCATTTTACCCAAAGACTGTATGACCTCGTCAATTATACACTAAGAACAGTATGTTTAACAGTTTAACACTCGGTTTAACAGAGACAGATTAAGCAAAGCAATGAAACATGCCATGGTAGATTACCCCGTGGCAGCCGTCGTAATGGATTTGTTTTATATTAATTGCCATAAGTTGATTATCAGAAAGCAGAAGAATATGGTTGATGTTTTGTTATGATCTATATACATTTAAGAAACTTTTATAAAGAATAACTTTTTTTGTTTAAAAAGTTAATTGAGCTAATATCGAAGTTCGAATATAAAAAGTACCGTATTTTTCGCAATTTTCTCCTAAGATAAAACCGAGAACATCTCACTTCTAGTTTTTTTTTTTGGGCTGTAAGCCTCAATGCTTTGGCTCAGAAGCCTTGGCTATGAAGAACTTTTTTAAAACATTGAATAAAAGAAAAAAATTATGGCACAAAAAATTGAAAAGCAACTATGAAAATAACAACTTGAACTACAGGAACCAAAATAACTTCCTCAAAGCCAAGATAAAGCAGCCTAGAAGGAAATTTGAACATGATATAATATAAGCATAGTCTTATTCCTACATAAACAGATCTCTTGGATCAAGATTTACACATTTCTCATATAGGAATGTAAACCACTTAATGCATTTTTCATGATGAAAAAGAAGTTCCCAATTTGTTTCCTAGACAGTTTCAGAGTGTTTTTACAAGAGAAGATCCGAGCCATATGCCCAACTTGAATCCTGATACATTCTAAGTCAAAGTCAAAGTCAAAAATAGCTTTATTGTCAAAATGTTGCTGACAAAGCCGTACTAAAATAAAGTCTAAAACTAACACTAAAATTAAAACATTACTCAGTTAAAACAGAATAAAAGAACAAAAAACAGAAAAAACAAGTCTTTACCAACGCATGAAACACAGACAAAAATATAAAATCTCGTACAATACGCAACGCAACAATATAGAAAAAATAAAATAAAAATAACATTTGCCTTTCTTACATATAAAAGTTGACTCATTACAAAAGAAACGATACCAAACATACATTGCCACTCGCTGTCAAAAACAAAGGTCCAATATTCCTCAACCAGTTACTATCCTTTCATTAAAATATTCTTCGAGACTATAGTATGCTTTATCAATCAAAAAAGCCTTAACCTGTTTCCTAAAACTTTTGTAGCATCCAAGCATTCTTATTTCAATTGGAAGATGGTTGAAAAGTTTTTTACCTTCATATATAAATGATTTTTTTACCAGTTGGGAATGAGGTATGGGCAAGCTGAGAAGAAACGACTGACGAGTATTATAGTGTTTGTCCGCCTCCCTCTCAGCAGTCTCAGCCCCGTATTTCCTGAACATCATGCACACCGTTTCCATTATAAACATCGAATAAAGCGTAAGGATAGCATGACTGATAAAAAGAGGGCGACAGGAATCGCGAGTCCTTACTCTGAATATACAACGGACTGCCCTCTTCTGAAGCAGAAACACTGAATCAAAAAGTGAACGGGTGCAGCAACCCCAAAAGCTTGGGCCATATCGTAGGTGAGATTCTGTGTTAATTCAAGAGAAATTTTAACTTTCACACCCGAGAAATTGCTGACTGCACTCAATTAACTGAAGCCAGATTCTAGATTCTAGTCCAGGAGAGTATGAATGAATTCCCTGCCATTTTCCTGAACAAGTGTGCTGCAATTCTGTCGAATCCCCTTTCAGCCATGACGAACAATCTTCTCAGGTAGGGCAATCTACTAGTGCCAAGGGAACAACTTTAGTGTTTATTTACAAGAAAGGCAACGAATACCTGCATTAACAAAAGGACCATTAGCTTAACAAGCACCCATTGCAAGTGGATGGAGAAAGTCCTGGTATCTGAGATAACTCGATTTTTGGAAGGTCCACTTTCACGAACCTGCTTACCAAGGTTCACGAATCGACAAGTTGCAGATGACTCTGGAAGGTCTATTGTATGTGTACTTTACCTGGATTTTAAAAAGGCTTTTGACAAGGTATTTCATAAACTCCATCACTATGGTATAAGAGGACTTCTACTCAACCATCCAAGATTTTCTGCAGGATCGACAGTTCTCTGTCAGGATAGGGTCAATGAAGTCAAATTCCTATGGAGTAGTTAGTGCAGTCCCTCACCAAGGCTCAGTCCTTGGTTGGCTCTCTACTCTTCCTTGTATATACATAGTACCTATTTATATTAGTGACCTGCTGAATGGATTGAGGAGTCAGATATCAGATATCGTCAGTTGCGGATGATACCTGATGTTCTTATAGTATTCCTATAATGCAGAATGGAAGCATCCAGGGGTATATAGATGCCATCAAACAGTGGACAACCACCTGGCAAATGCCACTGAATAACTTCAAGGGTTCGATACTCCACTTGGGCAAAAACAACCGCAGGATGCAATAAATACTTCATTGGGTCTACCCAGTCCAGGTAATCTGTGTTGCTGAACAAAAAGATTTGGGAATTGTCATTGAAAACATGGAGTGGAAAAAACCAGCAGTTAAACTCCATCATGTACCTGATTTCCAAGGCATTTAAAATCCCACACCCCAAATGTTTGTAAAGCTGTACAAGGCTCACATAAGGCCTAGGCTGGAGTTTGCCCAAAGCATATATGGTCTATGGAGTCCTTATTATGTCAAGAACATTGAAGCAATTGGAAAAGTCCAACACAGAGCAACAAAGGCTACAGAGAATGAACCTCCCCACACTTTATGAGAAACGAACGCGTGGGGATTTAGTGAAGACATTCAAAATAATGTGCCAGTTAAGTGTTTTCGAGTTCAGTGAGAGCCAACATCTAGGGAGTCATAACAAGAAACTCTGTAAGATGGGATGTGCTAGGCTTTTGCATAGAAATTTTTTGCTTATCGAGTAGTTTATAATTGACTCAAATTTTGGATTACCTTTGGTTCTAGAATTTCCAAAATATTAGTTTTTTTGATTTATTGTGACACTTGGCCCCCACAGAATTTATTTCTAGAGCGATTTCATCACAAATAGCACCCTACTATACGTAATAATTAGAAATTCAAAGGGCAAATTTTCATCATACTATAACTATAAGCTAAGCTGGCTGGATAATGTGCCTTTACATCAATTTCAACTACTACAACTTGTGTACAAGTTTAAAGTTTATTCTCAATTATCTTCTCCTTCCGCGGATAATTTGATGTATGGCGCGAAGCAAAGGTGATTATTAATCGGAAAAGCATTTTCCTCCGGAGGTAAAGTCCGTCGATTTTAATCTGATACTCCAAAGGAATGTGAGCCTGGTGGCACCCTACATTAAAACGCGAATGGTCACCTGACGTCACACCTGTTTTTCCATATACTTCACCCCCCTTGCTCCTCATACGGAAAGTGTCAGATTAAAACCGACAGACGTATATAGTTTTTTCTACTGCCTTTGACTACACCTCGATGGGCCACTATCGACGATGGATATGTGAAGAACCGCATATACATACAGCGTGTCCGGTTTTCGAGGGCAACCATTTGGCTATAGAAAACGATAAAGAGATACAGGTTTGGTTAAATTGGGGCAAAGTTGTGCACAACATGCTATTTTTTCTCCAAACGAATGTGGTAAGCTCGGGGGTAACTGAATGGTTGAGCGGCAGTAAAAGTACGAGCGGCACTAAATTAGTTATTTATGATATAAGTGCTAAAAGTGACATTTTATTTTGTGAAAAGGGAAGTTTGGGACACGACGGCAAAGGCGGAGTGTTCCATCCTGTTTCGTCTTTATTCTAAATAAATTTTATACAATTTGGCAAAGGTGCAAAATTCCTGTTTGCTCGCATTTTTTTGTTTTGTTTCGCGCAAAAAAGGTCGTACCTCTAGATTTTGATAGTGGACGTACCAGAAGCGAGTAATTGGACAGAATTGCTAAGAAACTCGATGAGACGACACGGGCGCGTCGTCGTACGGCTTAACCCGGTCGCAATATTTCTAATCTCAAAACTTCATTGTGAAGTCCTCTCGTATCAACCTTCTACAAAGTTACATAACCCGTAAGTGGGAACACCATAATCCGCAGCGCGTGTGTAAAGCAGGGTCCCTGCAGGAGTGCACTTTGGAATCATTGGGTAAGTCCTTTTTATCATTATTTAGAGGTTGCGCCGCAAAGTAAATACAGTCCACTACCAGCTAAGACATTACGTATTAGCTACCCGCAAAACATTTTGATCCTTAACGAGCCAAATTTCTTATTTTGTTCTGGTGCTTAAATTGATTAACTGGTTAATTATTGCAATTAATCGATTAATTGAAAGTATTTTATTTGATTTTTTTCATTTTGTTGAAATTCATTCGCGTTATACATCATTCTTAGCAAGAAACTGCAAGTGTTTTAATTATTCTCGGTTTGTGTTTTAGACAAAATGAAACATAAAAGGCATTAATTATTGTAATTTGGCCAGTAGAACGAAAACATTTTTATCAGAAAAGCCATAGAAGTTGTAAATTGAACCTCAAGAGCAGAGCAAAAAAAAAAAAAAACTTGTTTATTTGAACATAAACATTCCAAGCTTGAAATTCTTTCTTTTTTTTGCCTTGCCCAAATGCAAATTCAGGAAAAGAACGGATTTTGCTAGATAGTAGGTACTATTCGATTTAATTTAATTTAAATTTGATTTCAATTTTTTTTTTGGCAATATGTCAGAAGATTTAACAATTCTCACGGCCCAACGCAAAATTCTTATCAAACGAATTTCTGAAGTCTACGATATTGCTAATAAAGCGATCGCAGATGAGACAACGCAAGAATATTTTAAGACACGCTATGAGGCTATTCCCTCTTATTATCAAGATTTCGAAAAAATTCACATGACAATAGTTTTTCATAAGGATATGTCTGAGGACAAATGGGATGGCGAAGAAGAAATTCGAAGCGAAATAGATGAAAAGTATTATACTACGAAGAGTATCTTCAATCAATTCATTAAAAATGAAGCAATCGCTAATGCGAGTGTCAATATGACAATGTCGCAACCGTTAGCTTCACCCACTGCCGCTTTGCATAACTTTGCCCCGACTATAAATGTTAATTTGCCCAAGTTGACCCTACCTCTATTTGAGGGTGACCTTAGGCAATGGCCAACGTTTTTTGATTTGTTTCAAAACCTAATTCATAATAAAGCTGGCTTATCAGATATAGAAAAGTTCCAGTATCTCCTCTCTTTTATTAAGGGGGAACCGCTAAATTTAATCAAAGCTATTCCAATAACGGAAGCAAATTACAAAATTGCCTATACAACCCTGGTGAGTCGCTACCAAAATAAAAGATTACTGGCAACCACCTATTTAACTGAATTATTGAATTTCCCTAAAGTTTCGAATGGGTTTAATTTACGCAATATTTTTGATTCCTTTATGGAAAATTTAGACGCCCTTTCTCTCTTAGGATTTCCAGTTGTACATTGGGATTTTATTCTTCTGAATTTATTACTTAAAAAACTGGACGTTGACACAGTACAACGTTTTGAATTAGCCCATGCACAATTTGATATTCCAACCTTTAATCAGTTGAAGTTATTTCTTACAAATCAATGTAAAGCTTTAGAGACTATGGCTCATTCGAATAATCAAATTTCGCAAACAAAAGGAGCAAATAATAGTCGAGGCGTAAAAGGTGATCCTGGAAAAGTTTATCCTCATGCATTGTTGGCAAATGCAAGTAACGGCAACAGTCAAACTCAAACTATAGTACCTTCACAAAGATGCAGTGTGTGTAATTTGTCACATTTGGTTTATAATTGCCCTAATTTTCGCAATAACACTCCCAAAGAGAGATTTTCGATTTGCAAGCAAAACAGAATGTGCATCAATTGTCTGAGTTCGGCTCATAACTTACAGAAGTGCAAATCTACCTCGGTTTGTCGCATCTGTCGTTTGCGCCATCATACTTTACTGCATTTTGATTCAGCCAAGAGTCCAAACTCCGCAGATTCACAAACTAATTCATCTAGTTCAGTTCAATCGCCCCCTGATAACCAAATACCCTCATTGTTTAGCCCAAATTCAAGTTCTTGGCCGACTATGAATTCGTGTGTTGGAGCTGTAAATCCAAATTCAGTGGTTCTATTGGCAACCGCGCTAGTTAATGTCTTGGATTCCCAAGGCAACCCGCATTCCGTTAGAGTTTTGCTGGATAGTGCCAGTCAGGCAAATTTTATCTCAAAAAGGTGTTTCAACCGCTTAGGTTTGACTTCCTCAAAACTCAATATACCTATTAAAGGTATTGGCGAAATGTCTTCTCTTGTATCACAAGGTGTGACGCTATTCTCGATCGGTCCTCCTATCAACAATAAGTTGTTAGTCAATTTAGAAGCTATTATCCTACCCAAAGTATGTTCTGACATGCCAACCGCATTCTTTAAAACCGATTCTTGGGATCACATCAACAATTTGAAGTTAGCTGATCCATCGTTTAACGCTCCAGGTAGTATCGACATGTTACTGGGAGCTTCAGTTTTTCCTCATATTTGGTTGCCTGGAAAAATCGATGGAGGTGGAAGATCTCCAGTTGCCCTCAACACAATTTTTGGCTGGGTGCTGATGGGAAAAATCAATTTTCAAACTCCAACTCCACTTTATACTTTCTCAGCGCTTGTTGAAAATGATGATCTTACAACAAAGTTGCAACAATTCTGGGAAATTGAAGAAGTTCCTCAAGCTAGCACTCTCTCCTCTGATGACCTCTTGGCCGAAAGTTCGTTTGTGAATACGCACCGTCGCACGTCCCATGGACAGTTTATTGTTTCCCTGCCATTCAAAAATGGTGAACCGCTTCTTTCTGATTCACGTTCCATTGCTTTACGTCGATTCTATAGCCTAGAACGGAGATTACAAAGTAATCCCCAAACTTACAAGGCCTATTGCGATTTTATGCATGAGTATTTGTCCCTGGGACACATGAAAATCGCAACTGTCCTACCCGCTCAAGATCGTCCCGAAAAAATGTATTATATTCCTCATCACAGCGTAATAAATCCTAATTCTTCTACCACCAAGCTTCGTGTGGTCTTTGACGCATCCGCAAAAAATACAGAAGGCGAGTCCCTAAACGCAACGCTTTTACCCGGTCCTAAGCTCCAGAAGGACATCACTGCTATTCTTTTAAATTTTCGACGCTACTCGGTTGTCTTCACTGCTGACATCAAGATGATGTACCGCCAAATTTGGGTTGATTCATGTCATTGGGATTATCAACGCATTATTTGGCGATTTAGCCCTTCAGATCCCATTCAGGATTTTGTTCTGAAGACGGTAACTTATGGAGTATCTAGTGCGCCATTTCTTGCATTACGATGTCTTCTTGAGTTGGCGCAAAATTATTCCGAGGATTTTCCTAGGGCCTCAAAAGTTCTTCTTAATCAAACTTTCGTGGATGATGTCGTTGATGGAGCGAATTCATTAAGTGAAGCCATCCTTATCAAGAACGAACTAATCCAGCTCTTAAAGTTGGGAGGCTTCGATTTGAGAAAATGGTCTAGTAACGACTTGGAATTTTTATCAACTATACCTTCTGATATTCACCAAACATTGACATCTATTTCAATGGATGACACGGATTCCTATTTCAAGGTTTTAGGACTTCATTGGTATCCCCACCTCCATAAATTTTCTTACGAAATAAAAGTTTTAAAATCAGAATGCTCTAAACGGTCCATACTTTCGGAAATTGCTCGCATTTTTGACCCTCTAGGTTTCCTTGCCCCTGTTACATTCGCCCTTAAATTATTGATGCAAAATCTCTGGGTCCAAGGAATCACCTGGGATGATGTGGCTCCCTCTGATATCGCGAAAACATGGAAAAAATATAAGGCCGATCTTCCCTGTTTGTCAAATTTACGCATCCCTAGACATTGTTTTCTTTCCTCATATGTCTCGATTGAGCTCCACGGTTTTGGAGATGCCTCCAGCCTAGGATATTCAGCGTGTATCTATTCACGTTTGGTTTGCTCTAACCAAAAAATTTCTACTTTCCTTGTTTATGCAAAAAGCAAAGTTGCTCCGTTAAAACGTATTTCACTTCCTAGACTCGAACTTTGTGCGTCTTTGTTGGCCGCAAAATTACTTAAATTTGTCTTGGCCACTTACTCAGACGTTAACTTTACGCGGATTTACGCTTGGTCGGATTCTATGGTCTCACTCGCTTGGATTCGCTCGCCGGCATTTCGATGGAAAACTTTCGTAGCCAATCGAGTCAGCCAAATCCAGGATATCGTGCCTCCTGAAAACTGGAACCACGTTGCCTCGGAATTTAACCCCGCCGACTGCGCTACTCGGGGCATGTTACCCTCTGAATTGTGTGACGCTTCTTTGTGGTGGCACGGTCCCGCATGGTTACTGTTGCCGCAGGAAGTGTGGCCTGCATCAAAGTTTGAACCCGATTCAAAGCCGCAACCGGAAGTTCTCGCCGAAGAAGGAAAATTAGTATGTGCTATCACTACGGAAATTGATGGTGTTTCCAGGCTTTTAGGTGAACGTTCTTCGCTCCCAACCATTTTAAGGATATTCTCGTACTGCCTTCGGGTGATCCAAAAAATGCGTCATGAACCCACTATTTCGACTAATACTTTCACAGATGTTGAATTGCATAATTCCCTAATGACGCTAGTGAAATATATTCAAGGGATGGTGTTTAGTGAGGATATTGACAATCTGTCAAAGGGTCGTCGCTGTTCAAATCAGCTTAAAAAACTTTCCCCTTTTCTAGATCAACTTGGTATTCTCAGGGTGGGCGGTCGTTTAGTTCATTCCAAACTTGCATTTGAACAAAAACACCCTGCCTTATTACCAGCTCAACACAGATTGACCGATCTTATAATTCAGGACTTTCATGAAAAATTTCTCCATTGTGGAAAACAAACGTTGAACTACTTAATTTTACAACATTTTTGGATTCTATCTGCGAAACGAGCAATCACTCGAGTAACTTCTGATTGCTTAAAATGTTTCCGAGTAAACCCTCCAATCATGCAACCCAAAATGGGTGATTTACCCTCCTTTAGGGTCACTCAGATAAAACCCTTTCAATGTTCCGCTGTCGACTTTGGCGGTCCCTTTTTTATTACCCTCACTCGAGCTCGAGGTGCCAAATCTCAAAAGGCCTATTTATGTCTGTTCGTATGCTGCGCGACAAAGGCACTTCATCTCGAACTTGCCTCAGATCTGACCACCTCTGCTTTTCTTGCTGCCTTGAGACGATTTCTAAGTCGACGTGGTAGAGTTTCGGTGATTCATAGTGACTGTGGCACCAACTTTGTTGGCGCCGCTAAATACCTCCATGAAGTGTTTGCCGAAGCTGCCCATGAAGAAAAAATTGATTGGCGATTTAACCCCCCTGCTGGACCTCACTTTGGAGGATTATGGGAAGCTGGTATCAAAAGTGTCAAATTTCATCTGGTCCGTCTTATCGGTGACCAAATCCTCTCGTACGAGGAACTGTACACAGTGCTCACCCCAAGTCGAAGCGGTCTTGAATTCCCGTCCGCTTTCTGCGTTAAGTACGGATCCCAATGACCTCTCGAGTTTGACCCCGGGTCATTTTTTAACTCTGGCTCCATTATCTACTATCCCTGATCCCGATTTGTCCGCCATAAGCTTAAATCGTTTGAGTAGATGGCAACTACTTCAACATTTTCACCAACAATTCTGGAAACGTTGGCACCGCGAGTACTTACATACTCTGCAACAGCGCAACAAATGGTTTCATACTAATCCAAGCCCAATTAAGGTTGGAACTTTAGTAGTCCTAAGAGATGAACTCACTCCACCCCTCAAATGGCGACTTGGACGCATAACTGAAACTCATCCTGGTCCTGACGGTATTATCCGGGTTGTAACCCTTAAGACAACCCATGGAGTTCTTAAACGGCCGGTTAATAAAGTGTCTATGTTGCCATCCCAATAGGTAACTTAGATGATATTGTATATAGCTAAATACCTCTAGTTAATTTTATTTTAATTTTAATTTAACAAAAGAATTTTTTATTTTTTTTTGTTTTTGTTCTTGGGACTCTATAGTGCCAAATTGGCTTGAAAAAAGAAACAAGAAAAAAAACACTTGCATGTTTTTGGTGGGCGGTAATGTTTCGTCTTTATTCTAAATAAATTTTATACAATTTGGCAAAGGTGCAAAATTCCTGTTTGCTCGCATTTTTTTGTTTTGTTTCGCGCAAAAAAGGTCGTACCTCTAGATTTTGATAGTGGACGTACCAGAAGCGAGTAATTGGACAGAATTGCTAAGAAACTCGATGAGACGACACGGGCGCGTCGTCGTACGGCTTAACCCGGTCGCAATATTTCTAATCTCAAAACTTCATTGTGAAGTCCTCTCGTATCAACCTTCTACAAAGTTACATAACCCGTAAGTGGGAACACCATAATCCGCAGCGCGTGTGTAAAGCAGGGTCCCTGCAGGAGTGCACTTATGGAATCATTGGGTAAGTCCTTTTTATCATTATTTAGAGGTTGCGCCGCAAAGTAAATACAGTCCACTACCAGCAGTAGTGTTCAAAGCCCGATTCGGATTCACCCCCCACTCCTCTGACGTCACATGACCTTGACGCCACCCCCCACTCCTCTGACGTCACATGACCTTGACACCACCCCCACTCCTCTGACGTCACATGACCTTGACACCACCCCCACTCCTTTGACGTCACATGACCTTGACACCACCCCCCACTTCTCTGACGTCACATGACCTTGACACCACCCCCCACTCCTCTGACGTCACATGACCTTGACACCACCCCCCACTTCTCTGACGTCACATGACCTTGACACCACCCCCCACTCCTCTGACGTCACATGACCATGACCTTGACCTTGAAATGTGACCTTGAGCGCCTCCCACTTATTCCCTGGTACCAAAAAAAGTTCCCAGGCTCAAGTGAAATTTCAGATTAAAGGCGCTAACAATCTGGAAATTTTCCCACGGTACCAAAAAAGTTCCCACGCTCAAGTGAAATTTCAGATCAAAGGCGCCGTCGATCAAGAGATTTTCCCGCGGTATTGAAAAAGTTCCCAGGCTCAAGTGCCCCCGCAGACGTGTGCATCCTTGAGTCGACCTTGACGCCCTTGACCTTGAGTTGCTCAAGGTCAGTTGTGCGACCCATAAGTTGGTATGTGAACTTGAGTCGACGATAACCTTGGTTAATACATATAAATATGGGTTGGGAGGTGTTTGATCTTTAGTACGAGAATTTTTGCGGAAAGATTTCTTCCAATCGCCCCGGAACAATAACAATGGTTTACGTTTGTGAAAATTGTGGTGTATCATTCAGTCGTAATTACAGTATGATGCGGCATATGAGGGAATCCTGCAAAGCCCGATTTATGGTTGGTGATGTTGGTGGAAAGCAACCCAGGTTAGATGGAGCTGCATCAACAGCATCTATGAAGACATGTGCCGCATGCAATCTATCAATACCCTCAAATTTGATGATGGCTCATCAGAGGACGACACAACATAGAAATAATTCCTGCATACCTTTATGTGATGGTGTACAACGTGTGGACAGCGCTTTCAGAAGCAGGATTGCAACATACCGCATAAGCAGCGATACCGAACACATTGACTTTACAGTATTTTTCAATGATGTTATGCTGAAAGTGCTGAATGTGTTGGAGCAGATGTTGGGATTTCATGGTGCATTAAAAGTGAATATGGTTGTTATTGGACAATACTATCACCCGACACAAGATGTGAACACAGAAAAATCATTTAATACTTGCAATAAAATTGTTGCTGTTGGAAGCGATCTAAATGAACTTTACCAATCATTTGTTGAAGCAATGAAAACACAATCAACAGAGTTTCAGGAGAGAGATTCGGGTATGTTATAATGAGTGAGTAGATTTAAGCAAATTATTAACTGAAATCTTTCACTTACAGGATGGGCTTTAAGGAAAATTCTTTATTTGGAGGTTAACATCAATCAGTTCAGACCTATCGGTGGCTCATCCTACATCAAATTACCCAAAAGCATTGAAATGAGAGGCGCCACCGTTAATGTGATAAACCAGGACCAGTGTTGTTTTGCTTGGGCTGTCACATCAGCATTGTTTCCCGCTGCTAGAATGATGTCACAGATTACGTCTTACCCACACTATTCGAGAGTTTTAAATCTAGCAGGTATGGATTTTCCAGTAAAGTTGTGTGACATAAAAAAGTTTGAGGAAATGAATGATATATCAGTCAATGTGTATGGATTGCAATCATTATTCGAAAATAATAAATTAAAATACGAAATTGTTGGTCCATTAAGGTATTCGGGTAGAAAACTGCGACAACATGTCAATTTGCTGTTGGTAACTGAAGATTGTCACATCAGAAGTGATGGTGATGAACGACATAGTTGTGATATCAACTGTTCCAAAAGTCATTATTGTTGGATAAAAGACTTGTCACGCTTGGTATCCAGTCAGATATCAAATCAAGAAAATAAATTATACTTTTGTGACGGTTGTCTCATTCATTTCGATGCATCAACAAAATGATTGTAATCATGTATACACATTGACACCAACAAGCGATTCAAAGACTGATAAATTTGGAAGCCTTGTATCGGAGAACATAATGAAATTTGAAAATATTGAAAAACAAATGCGTGTTCCATTTGTGGTTTATGCGGACTTTGAATCGATTTTAAAACCAATGGATACTAGCGAACCAAACCCTCATAGCTCTTACACATTGAAAAGCGTCAAACATGAACCGTATTCTTTCGCATATCTTATAAAATGCTCCTTTGATGATTCAGTTTCTAAGTTTGAGCTATATCGCGGAAATGACGCAGCCCAAATTTTTGTTTCTCGGTTGGAAAGCGATTTGAGACATCTTTATAACACCTATTGTAAAGATATTAAACCAATGAATCGTCTAACACCTGACGAAGAGTTGGATTTTAGAAATGCAATAACTTGTGGTATTTGTGAGAAACCATTTGAAGAGAATGATATTAAAGTAAGAGATCACTGTCATATAACGGGGAAGAAAAGATTTGGTGCTGCTCATTCTATTTGTAATTTAAACTATAAACTACCTAATTTTATCCCCATTATATTTCACAATTTGAGCGGGTATGACTGTCATTTGTTTATTAAAGAATTGTGTCACCATGGTGATAAAATTAATGTTATAGCTCGGAGCAAGGAAAAGTATATATCGTTCACAAAGAGTATTTACGTACACGACTACATGGATAAAAAAACTGGTTCATTGAAAAGAAAAAATTCAAAGTTACGGTTTATCGATAGCTTTAAATTTTTATCGGCATCTTTGGAAAATTTGGGTAACGGATTGGAAATTGATAGTTTCAGGGAAACACGTAGGCATTTTTCCAATAATGAGGAATTCAGTTTAGTTCGTCAAAAGGGTGTTTTCCCCTATAGTTTCTTTGATTCGCTGGAAAAAATGAATTACCCAACTCTTCCAACAAAAGACCAGTTTTTTGATACTCTACGTGATGAGGATATTAGCGATGAATCTTACGAAAGAGCAAAGAAGGTTTGGCGTTTGTTTCAGTGTAAGAACTTGGGTGAATATTCAGACGTGTATCTAAAGTCGGACGTAACACTATTGAGTGATGTTTTCGAACAATTTCGCGATACATGTCTGAATGTTTACAAACTAGATCCCGCACAATATTATACACTTCCAAGTTTATCATTTGATTGTATGTTACGTATGACTAAAGTAGAGTTGGAGCTATTGACTGATATTGATATGGTTCACTTTTTCAAAAAGGGTATTCGCGGAGGTATAAGTCAGTGTACTGAAAGGAAGCATGTAGCAAATAACAAATACTTACCAGATTATGATCCCACGAAACCATCATCATTTATCACATATCTTGATGCAACAAATTTATATGGGCACAGTATGTCGCAAGCATTACCATTCGGCGGTTTTAAATGGTTATCTCATCAAGAAATAAATGATTTAAATATTATGGATGTTGATGATGATGATCTAGAAGGCTATGTTTTAGAAGTTGATGTGTGTTATCCGGAAGGTTTGCATGATGCTCATGCTGACCTCCCCTTTTTAGTGGAAAGTATTGTTCCGCCCATAGAATCAGCAAAAATGAAAAAATTAATTCCAAACCTAAACGATAAACAGAACTATATTGTACATTATAGAACTCTAAAACAAGCTATTTCGAATGGCCTAATAGTAACGCAAACTCATAGAGTTTTGAAATTCAATCAGTCAAAGTGGTTGAAGAAATATATTGATTTCAACACAGTATTGCGCAATTTATCAGCCACAAAATTTGGTAGGGATTTATTTAAATTAATTATAAATGCGATTTTCGGTAAAACAATGGAAAATGTGGAAAAGCGTAAAGACATAAAATTAATAACAGAGTGGGAGAACAGCGTCGGTAAAGTTGGAGCACGCGCATTAATAGCTCGTCCTAATTTCAATAGCTGTTCGTATTTCACTGATGACTTTGTAGCTATCCATATGGATAAGGTCAAAGTGATCTATGACAAACCAATATATGTTGGGTTTTCCATATTGGACATGTCGAAAACCGTAATTTATGATTTTTTTTACACCTTCATCAAGGAAAAGTTTGGTGATGATGCTTCCTTACTGTACACAGACACGGATTCCCTAATATTAAAAGTGTTTACGGATGATTTTTATCGCGTTATCGCAGAAAACCCAGACAAATTCGATACATCGAATTGGGTTGACGGAAATCCTTTTAATATTAGGAAAAGTCAATCGGTACCGGGACGAATGAAAGATGAATTTCCAGGTGATCCGATAAGCGCTTTCTATGGTACCGGAGCTAAAGCATATTATGTAAAATCATTAAAAACAGAATTGAAAAAAGCGAAAGGGATTAAGAAATCGGTAGTCGAAAAACATATCAACCTGGAAGATTATCGCAAAGTCGTTGAGAGTGGTGGTTTGATATTTCGAAAGATGAAAACATTCCGAAGTGAGCGGCACGATGTTTATACAGAAATATTAAACAAGGTCGCTCTTTCTCACCATGACGATAAACGCTTTATAATACCCCAGTCAATAAAAACTCTACCTTGGGGTCATATAGATATAACATTTCATCAGACCGATCCGGAACAAATTCGACAAATTTTAACTAGTGTGTGTGAGGCAAGTTCATTCGAGCAAAACAGTATGGAAAATTTATTGTCTGAACCAGACTGTATAGAACAGTTATCAATGATATGCCAAAGGCTTTTGGAGAATGATGAATGATTGATTGATGAATGAATGATGACCCTAAAACTGGAGAATCCATATTTTGTATTTTAAGTTGTAAATATAATATGTATCATAATTTGTAATTGTTAATTTTTGTATTCATTTATTATGTAATAAGGTATAATTGAAAATCCACTTCTCTAACATAGTTGGCCTTGAATTGTTAGGTTTTAGCACCCCCCACAAACATCCACAACGGATTCCCCTCTCCCACACCTAGCTGACGGATATCTTAGCCTTGACGTGGGTGGTATGTTCTTCCCTTGGTTCGTGACAGATTTTAACCCTAAACAACCCTCAAGAATACTTGGTGGGGGATAATCTGTTCTCGAAAGGTCTTTCTCACAGTTCTCACTGAGTTGAGCTCAACAGTTCTGAACAACCCTTCAGCATCGAAAGTTTGTTGAGATTTTGCGTAAAATATTTCAGTTTGAAGATGGAATCAGTATCTGCAAACTCTTCTTTATTAAACCCATTGAGCCTGAGTGACTCGGCTCAAGAGTTAATCATCGCAAGTCTCGGGTCGGTGGGGCAGAACGTGTTTGACGAACTGTCGCTCGAACTTTGGGGGGATGATTTTGATAATACCCTGAACGATGGATTGGACGCGTTGTGCGTTGATGCGCTGGAGGAAATGGAGGGCGCGTTTTCGCTCGGTGATTTGCCGTCGCAGGCAGAAGTTCGCGAGGGTGATAGTCTGCCGCAGCCAGAAGTTTGCGAGGATTATTTCAGCTTAGATGATGGTTGTGACGCACAAATCAATGAGGCGATAGACGATCTGCTGATGAAGATCGAAAATGGGCAGCGAGGTACGAAGGAGAGGATCACAGTATTGAGTGATGTTGTCATCCGGCCGCGAATTGTGAGAAAACTTGAGAAGGCATTGACAATGCCTTCGAAAGTAGCGCGCAATAAGCGTATGTTTTATGTAGCGATTCACCCGGATGGATCGACAAAAAAGCCTAGGAAAATACCGGACCTCGTCCACACCGAAAACCGCTCCAAAACCCCCGAACACCTGGTACCCGACGTTGTGGTTATCGAGGGACCAGGTGCTGTTTCACAGCCATCACCACAGCCGCCCCGATACTCGCCGATCACTCCAGCCACTTCGTCGGAACGCGAAATGTCTCCACCGATTTCCATTCCTGACGATAATTCGGATCAGCCGTTATCGCCGATCATCACTTGTGGGAGACGTAGGAAATCGGTGCGCGCAGCAAAAAAGAACTTGAGTGCGGCATCCGCGACGCGAATAGTAAAAAAGAGTGCGAATTTCGAATCCGCGACGACTTTTTCACAGCCGGATTGGAGCGGGTTTTCGGCCTCAGGAAAAGACATTTTTTCGCGCGCGATGGAAAACCATAGCGCGCTCCAAAAACAATTGTGTGAGGAGGAGGTTGCATTGGAGTTGTATCGTAGTGAGTATGCAAAGTTTCGGCAGAAAATGCTGGACAATGAAAGCTGCATGAGCAATTCCAATGCGAAAATTTCCGAACTAAAAAACAATTTCCGGACTATTGCAAAGACTTTTAATTTTAGTGATAAGTAGTACATATATTTCGTTAGCATTAGGATGTGAATTTTAGTAAATAGTGATAAGTAGTGTATATATTTTGTTAGGATGTAGATTTTTGTAAATACATGTGTTTTTTGTTTGAAATTTCGTTTTCACATTAAAAAAAAAACTGAATGAGGTGCGACAAAGAGCTCAGTTCACGACTGGCACCTTGTTCTAAAGAATTATTCAATAATCTAACATATTATCGAATAATTCTAACAAAAAGCTCTTTGAATCGAATTTTGTTATGGATTAAATAATAAAAATTGAAATGCTCAAATGAATCGTTTTATTCTCCCCATTAAATTAATGTAAAATTAGTAAAAGGTCTAAGTCGTCGTCATCGTTATTGCGGTCCGTCTCATCGTTGAAAATGGATGAGCCTCTACTCTCGGGTCTTTCTGGTTGTGCACATATGATGATGATTATGATGATGAATAAAAATGATTTCTTAGTCAAACGTTCCAAACTTTTATACCACCAATCCCACTCTTACGCAACTCAACTTTCAAACAGAATCGACCTAGAAGTTCACAAATTCGAGGTTAATATTCTGTAGTCTTGAAAATTGATTACCAAGGATTTTGCCGAGGATTTCAGTCTTCGGTAATTGAGGACTCATGGATTTTTGTAAAAACGAATGGTGTGTGGGAAAAACAGTCTAGGCCACCTTCGCCACTCGGTCCTTGTGATTCCACAACTGTGTAGAACGCATATGTCCCCCTCGAACCCTAACAAAATCGGCCAAACAAAAAAGAGCCACAAAATATTTTGATTAGAGTTTAGTTAAAATGTACAAAACTTTTTTTTTTGTCTCTCTCAATAAATAAGTCACCAGTTCTAAAAGCGGTTTTAAAGCTGAAAGAGGATTTTGAATACGGCTGCATATGTTTATTTCTTATCCCCAAATATTTCATTGGGGATTATTTAAGGTTTTCTTGAAATATACAAAAACAAACTTGTAGAGATATATATCATTTATTAGAAAAAAAAATTAAAAAAAAAAAAATCTTTAGCTATACTTATTCTATATATTATTTATTATAAAAAAAATCCTATAGCTATACTTATCCTAAAATTCTATACCTAAACTTATGTCCACAAATTATTTAAAAACTCTTTGTCTTTGGAAATTTTCACTTCTGTCTCTTCACGTCGACCAATCAGCACACGCAGATCCACCTGCTGTAGCGCCACTTGTTGGTTGGCGTCCTCCAACTCTTGCTCTTCTGCTGCCAATCTTGTTTTCAAAGCTTCGAGTTGAGCTTTTGAAGCTTCAACTCTCCGCCGAAAATCCTCAGCATGATTGATTGAAGATTCAAGATTTTGTTCTGCTGCTACAACAGCAGCCCTCTCAGCAACAACTTTTTCCTGAAGAGCCTCCTTCCGTCGGATTACTAACTGGAGAAGGTCATCAGACTCTGGTTGCTGCTGCTGCTGCTGTTGCTGCTGCTGTTGTTGCTGCTGCTGTTGCTGCAGCTGCTGCTGCTGTTGCTGCTGCTGCTGTTGCTGTTGCTGCAGCTGTTGCTGCAGCTGTTGTTGCAGCTGTTGTTGTTGCTGTTGCTGTTGTTGTTGTTGCTTCTTGCTGCTGCTCTGTTCGGACGACATCTTTTGATTTTGTGCTCCTGCCCGTCGTCTTTTTGCACTGGGGCGACCTTCTTCCACCCCATCCCCCCCAGTAAACAGCATTTTCGCCAACACAGATGCCCGTTGTTCTTCGTACGCAGGCCCCCTCATCAGGTTGAGATTTTTAACTGGCCTCTTGAGGCGGGGACCTGTTTGGAAAGCTTCGGCGTCGTCGTCGTCCGATAGTATTACAATTGGGGCACACACTAGAGCGTCTAAGGTTATATTCCTTAGATCGCTTGGTAAATTAGCAGCAAGGGTCTCTTCGATGACTGAGTTTTGAGACTCCATGATGCTAAGCTGACTGATAAAAATGTATGGGTAGATCGACTTTTAAAGTGGTACCTCACTCCACCCACACAAAACTCACCCACCTAAGATTTTTTCGATTGGGTGACAAATACCACCACCACCATGCGCCACCTACCCAACTACGCACTTGTATTCACACCCTCAAAAATATATTCTTGTCTTCGTCTCTTCTTACAAAGCGCTGTCTCGCTTCATCGTTCCCAAAGAAAACTACCCTTTTAACAAAAGCGCGAGTTCATGGTACCGCACCACCACCCATTCTCTTAGTTGAGAAATTTATTGAATGACGTTGCAATGACGGAACATTTTGGGAATAAAATCACACATTTTTTATATACCACCTAACCTCAATAGATTTTTGCATTAATACGTGATTATCTGATAGAAAGACATTCTTGTTTTCAAATTTATCAAACAAAACTAAAATCAAAATGTGTGTTGTTTGCCAAATGAGAGATGTATATCAAGAAGGATTGGCTTTTATAGACATGTTATAAACACCAAGCCGCACGAAAACCTGATCGAAACAAGTGCAGCTCTGGCGAATACATACCACCAAGGGATGTTCTAATAAAAAATTAGATACATTTTTTTTTTTTGATCCACCCTTCAAATTCGGTTTCCTGAAGTCATTACAAAAATTTTGATACCCTACACAAAAAAAGTTTTTTCAATTTTTTTTATTTGTTATAAGCGACTTATAAAAAAAAAAAAAAACTAAAAACATTTTCGTTGGGGAGCCGCCCTTAGCTATAACTCGAAAACTGAATTGTTTACGTCAATATTGAAAGAGACAAAAAAGTTTGTATTCATCAGGTCTACCGTCTATGCTTTTCAAATTACTTCTAGCATATATAATTATGAATTTATTTGAACAAATTCTGTTATAAACAATAACCTGTAACTCAAAAACTAGTGGTTTTATAACGCTATTATATGAGACAAAAAAGTTTTGTATTTATGTGATCTACCATCTGTAATTTACAAATTGCTTCTACATAGTTTATTAATGAAAATTCTTATAGCAACAATAAAATACATTGCAAAATAATGGCTTTATGGTTTTAAAGTATCCCAGTTATTCGGAACACCTGCACTTATACAGAATGTATTGTATGAAAATGGATTTCTCTAATAGCTTTTCAAAATAAATCCACCTGCCTTTTAACAAAATGTCCCAATTGTTCGAGATTTGCCATTGTAGTCAAAAGCCTATTGTTCTATTCGACAGATAGATTTATGCTCTCGAAATATTCCAGTTATTCGGAACACCTGCACTTTTACAAAATAAATCAGACACCTGTCTTCTAACAAAATGACCCAATTGTTCAGGACTTGCCATTGTAGTCAAAAGCCTATTGTTCTATTCGGCGGATAGATTTATGGTCCCAAAATATCCCTGTTATTCGAAACACCTGCACTTTTACAAAAATGTATTGTATGAAAATACGTTTGTCTCCGACCTTTCAAAAAAAAATCCGATACCTACATTCCAACAAAATGTCGTTGATCGTAGATAATCTTAATGCTTTCACAAGCCGAGTATAGTCAATGAAAAGAACCTACTAATTGCTTCTTTCTTCAATCACACCGCGTATCGTCATGGCGCACTTTGATTGGGGAGAATCGAATGTGATGAGTGTTTACCAACAAATACTTTGGATCGAAACTATACACAAACATATTTTAAACTAGTTGGAGTAGGCGAGGCAACACGTGTTTTGTTTAACCACACAAAATTTATTTATGTTTGTACATATAAGCGCACACAACTTCTCCAACAATATATGGATAAAAAGTTATGATCAACTAACTACGATGAATTGTTTTGAGGTCCTAAAAAGGACCATTTCATTTACGAGGGGGGTATAGCATTCGACATCATAAATAAGGGTACAACTACTGACTTTGTTGGATAATTCACCCAGTAGTTGAGTCTGCGGGACCCGAGCAATCTTCCGGTTCCGGAACGGGTTCCGGCCAGTCGCTGCTCGAGTCCGGCTCCACTAGACTACGTGCATCTTCTTCAGCCTGCAAGTCCACCAAATCCTGCAATTCTTGTAAAATTAATAAAAGCTCTAAGTCATCATCATTATTGCGGTCCGTTTCGTCACTGAAAACGGATGAGCCTCTACTCAAAGGTCTTTCAGGTTGTGCCATGATGATAGGAATGACTTCTCAGTCAAACGTTTCAATATTATAATGTCGATACCACCTCCCCACCATACATCTGAAGTATAAACTAACGCCCACCCAATTCACACGTGATATAATATCGATTTAAACTTCTGGGTTTTATAAATGCGTTTATTATTTAAATAAATAAAAAATTACATAAATTATATCTATTTGTAACTGAACTTAAAAACTAATACAGGGATCTATTTGCTACAGAACCATTTAACATATTATAACTAAAATAAGTGTCGTGAATTATTAACGCATAAACTTTAGTGTCTTTTGGAAATTTAGTCTTTCTTGTTTGAAATTCTATTTTCACATCCACTGTGGAGGACTTCACGGCTTCTGGTTGTCGGCTGCAGTCGATAATAAACACAGGATTTTGTAAATACTCTGCAAAATCCAACATTGGCTCGTTCATCTCACGCCCATAGTAACTGCTTTGGAAATTTTCATAGTTGTAATATGCTGGTGCATACAGTTTCTTTGAAAATTCTAGATTCCATCTTTCATATGGATATACCGAGGAATTCAGGTATAAGCGAATGTCGCTCACATCAGCCGTAGTAAATTCTGTGGCGTCTTTTTCTTTCTTATCACAATTTTCGTTTTTTTGGAAACCAATTATAAGAAAGCGGGGTCGCTCCAAACTGTTGCTAGTTCTTAAAGTCCAAATATCGGCTGAAGTCTCACGCAACGTAGGAAGTTCGTAAAGGTCCCATTTGCGGTAAGCTATTTGAATATTGGTACTTTGGCCCCCCTTATTCATGCGTGACATTATTTTCAACTTATGATCATCGTTGGGAATGATATGACGGATTTTCCATTCAATTTTGTCTAGTGTGATGTCTGCTTCCACTTCACCGATATAACAGTTGGCGAAGGTACGAGAAATTATCAATATAAGCTCCTGCTTGACGTTGAAGATTCCCTTCGTATAGTCCTCGGCAAAACCCATTAAATACTTTAGAGGCAATTTACCAGAAAACACGTGACTTGTGGAATCGATGAGATGCTGTTTATCTTCAGCCAGCCCCCAACCACAAGCTAGTAGGGGTTTCAACTGTGAAGCACCAAACGACACCATTGTTTTAAGGGCCGATGTAATTCCAGGTTTTCGAACAACTGTTACATGCTCACCACCCATTTCATATCGAATTTCGTCGAACAGAAAGGCTAGGGCATTATTGGATAGGTAGCACTTTTTAGCAGGATCTTTGGGCTTAAACTTCCCCTCGATATAGATATAGCTTTCGGATATGTCCAGTATTATATCTTGGAAATGGACTGGAATGCGAATTTCATCAGAGTTTTGGAAAACTGGCGAACCATATGGTTTATATGTATGTTCTTGTAAACTGACGATGGAATTATCGAGAATGGGGCCGGTAAAGACGTCAATTTTGTCGCTGCTGGTCATCATTTTTGCTTTCTAGGCTTCAATTTCAAACCGCAGATTGATTTCAAAAAGCTTCGATCTTGTGCGGACAGTTGCCGCAACTGTGTTGTCGATCTCGAGTTCGAGCTACGAGTGAATCCCCCCGTGGTATCTCGCCTATTTTTATTAGGTTTTTCAACAGATTTCTGGATAGATTGAAATCTGTGCAATTGACGATTGTAGCAAAATCCCATTGTTATACAACAATCTTCTTCAATTCCAATTTCACAATAATTTTCTCTCCTCGAAAGTCTATCAGGCAACCGTTATCATCCAAGATGCGTAATGTGATGTTGTCGATGAACTGACGTCCTTCAGGCTTTATGGGCAAATAAATATTGTTTTGAGGTTCTTTTGTAATTTTGTAACCGGGTTCAACTTCTATGTCAAATTCGAATAATGTGTGACACTCGCGAGAGTTCAGGTATGCTCCCGAGGTGACATTACAGTCTATACGTATAATTCGCACTTTCATAATGTCTACGGGAAATACGGATTCATGTTTCACACCACTTTCCAGCTGGCCACTCTCATATCCTAACATCTTACCGATACTATTCGATACGCCGAAATCGATATTAAGCTTGGATTTCAATTCGCATTTCAATGTATTGTTATTGGCTTTCAGCGAAAATAGATTAGTATCATCATCTTTCGAGGACGCTCGCAACGCTGCAATCATAACATGCTCGATTTCAACGATTTCGTATGCTCCAGGAGGAATAGTTACACGCGAAATTTTGGCACTACCTTTTTTACTGTATTCAAAGGCATTGTTGCTTTCATCAACGTTGAAAATAGAGTTGTATGTGTAGAATCCGAGAAGGGCCAATCCATATCGGCTTGTTTTATCCAATTCAATGGGTGGGAAAAAATCGGCGGTTAAAACACTGCTGTGTCCTGTTAATGTGAATGTGAAGGACATGACTGACTATCCAAACAATTATGCGACTATTTTATTGCTGATTGCAACAACAAGCTAGATCGTTAAGGCTTTGTCGTCTTCCACGTCTTTCAGTTGACTGTGTGGAATTTTTCGTGGTTATCTTTACATCACCTGTCTTGCAGTAACAACAAAATATTCTTCTCGGGGCGGGTCCATCAGCTACATCACAGTTATTCCAAACTTCTTCATTGTAATGTTCGCCACAATATTGGTATTTTAATATATCCACATCGTTTTGTAGAGCTTCAGGTAACTTATCCCAGATCAACGCGATTTCTTTGGGTGCACACGCTATCATAACTTCCTTTGGCATCTCACCCAATTGCTCAGATGTCATTTTGAGTAATCCACCCGATCGGGAGAATGCTTTTAGTGATGATGCCATCTTTTTATAACCATCACGCTCAATCTGTGGCGTTATAGACATGGTTGGTGGTGATTTTGTGCCTAAGATTTCGAGAGAAACTTTAAACACAAGTGTCCACACCAGACTGTTCCAAATTGTTGTTGGCGGTCATATGTATAATAAATATTATTTGCAGCCTCTGGTCCTGTTCTTAGATAGCGCACTAATTCAACAGGTGGTGGTAAATCACCAAAACTGTCATAGTATGTTACTTTCCCCCTATCTTTTCTATAGGCCACCCAATGTGTCCCTACACCTCGCATACTATCCAAATTAATAATTGCTGTCTCACAGCGTCGTGCGCCATGTGTGGGTAGTGTGTCTCTCATAAATACACCTCTAAAATATGGTATTTTCATTTTTAATGCATAGCTCTCTATATCGATATTGGATAGTGCTCTTTGGGGTAGGGATTCGATTAGTTTTTTGATTTATTGTGCATGAATAATCCTAACCCTGTTCGATAGGGCTTTAGATACAATCCGCTTCCTCGTGAATTAAGGTGTAAGGTGGTTCCTGTTTTCTCTGCATTGGCATTTTTCGTGGTTTTTATTGCGCGTACTATCCCACTGACCCCTCCTGCAATAGATCCAAGCGCCGATAATCCTGCAAATATTGGTATGAGCGGTAACACTCCTCCAACTTTGGGTATGGGTAGAACTCTTGGTGTTCGAATCTTTCGCCTACCACCGGCTGCTTTCACAGACTTGCGTGCAGCTGCTATAGCTATTTTAGAAGCTTGCAGGAAATTTTTTTCAACAAATTTTCGTCCTCCAGCTTTCATCAGTTCTGAACGAATTGGTCTTCTCACAGCTGATCCAAACGCTACTTTTTTCACTTTTTGTCTACTTGTCCGTTTTGCACCAGCCCTCTTTACAACACCATTGTGATGCTTTCCTTTGCGGAGCCTTTTCTTTTTCTTCAATACAGTCGATACACCCATCCCAAATCGCTGTTTTCCTTTCATGATATTTGTTACTAACCAAGCAGCAGCCCTTTCACCTACACTAGCGTCTTTAGATTTCACTCTCTCCCAAGCTCGTTGTTCCAACTCGTAGTCGGCCTGATGTCGTGCAGTTAAATTATCTTTATTATGCAGATAAGATAGATCGTGTTTTCTGCATGCAGAATCCAGGAGATTTATACCTCTATCACCTCGTGCCACACGTTTCAGAACTTTCGTGCCCGGACCGCAGTACTGATAGCCTCCTGGTATATGTAACTCGAACGGGAGACTATTAATTAGTGAGTTTACAATACCACATCCAGTCTTATTTGAATAACGAGAACGTCCACTTCGCTTGACGATTGCCATCTAAATGATAAATACCGTGAACAGTTTGTTATAATATTTATTTATTTGTGCGCGACTGCGTGTATGAAAAAACATGCGTTTCGTTAACCTAAAACAAAAGTTTAATATCGACAATTTTGATGAAAAAGTTGGATCTGGATATATGCAAAAGGAATACCGAAGACATGGCCCTTTGCTTCCGCGTTCTATTCGCGGCTTGCTAATCGGACCGTCAAATTGTGGGAAAACTAATGTTATGATCACACTGCTTATTCATCCTTCGGGATTACGTTTCGAGAACGTCTACATCTATTCAAAGTCCCTATACCAGCCGAAATATGAGTATTTGAGAAAAATTCTATCACCTATCAAGGGGATGGGTTTTTACACATTTACTGATGCATCCAACATTGTGGAACCATCAGATGCCAGACAAAACTCTGTTTTCATTTTTGATGACGTCATGTGTGAAAAACAAGATATAATAAGATCATACTTTAGTATGGGCAGACATAAAAATGTGGATGCTTTTTACTTAGCACAAACCTATTCCCGAGTCCCAAAACAACTTGTACGTGATAATGCCAACTTAATTATTATGTTCAAACAAGATGAAATGAATTTAAGACACATCTTCTCAGATCATGTTTCTCCTGATGTAACATTCACACAATTCCAGGAGATGTGTTCCAAGTGTTGGAACAATAAATATGGATTTCTCGTTATAGACAAAGATTGTGATTTGAATTCAGGGAGATACCGCAAAGGATTCGACAGCTATATATTTGTATAATAAAAACGTATGTGATTCATTTCATGTGTGCGCAGTACTGAGACAACACCATGAATAACGAACTTGATTTAAAACGTAAACTGGTAGCTGTTACAGATGCAGTTAGAAAAAAATTTAAACAAATTAAAACAGAAACGGCGAAGCATAAATTTGAATTGGAGAAATTCTATGAACCAATCACTAAACCCTTAACATCTATCTCTAATGACGTAAAACAACAAAAACAGAGCAAACAACCAAACGCACAAACAAAACCGCGAAAGCAGAGTGTAAGCGTGTCGATTGATCCATCAGAAATATTTGAGAAATCACCATCAATGGCGGAGAGCACATCACACCAGTCACTACAAATATCTACACCAATAGATGCAACGAGAAGGGAACACCTATTCGACACACCCCCATCATCAATTACATCCCCTACATTATCCGATGTATCTAGTGGTAAAACATCTACAAAATCTAGGAGCTATCTCAACGCACTTTTGAGCGGCCTTAAAAAAACACCATCTCAGTATGATACCGTTTATGGGGTACATTACGGTAATAAAAATAGTAAGGTCAAAAATAAGACATACATTGGCGATAAGGAAGTACGTTTTCCCGAAGGAAAAGTATCATTATATAATGACCTATCGAGAAACATTGCTATATTCGATGGAAGCAGCGAACTTTACGATTTGCTGTTTTTAAAAAGTCCACCAGTATTGAATAGATTGGATGACATGCGTCCATCTGTACGTCAAAATTACGCAAACATTTTAGAATTAACGAATGCCGCATACAACCGCTATGATGAAAAACATGGACTGACGGAAACTAGGTGGGAAAAATATTTGAAAATCATAAAACCTTTGATGCAAAAGACGAAACTGGGTGAAGGCATTCGCAAAAAGAACAATAAATTTACCATACCACAAAAAAAACTTCTATCATGTCATCATCCCGAATATGTTTATTGGAATAAGCCCAAGGAGTTGGTGAATAGATTACGTTTATTGTGGAGCTCTAAGGCGGCAGGACACACAGGACACGATAACGAGATTATTTCAATTATAGAAGAGCTTCGTGAGGAGGGTATAATTTACTGAGCAATGCATACATCGCATCAGTGTACCACGAGACGCGCTACACTTGAATAGATATGGAACCTGGCAATGAAAAACTTAAAATTGTTGGAGAACTTCATAAAAATGTGAGGAAAAATTTTACTAGAAGACGAACGATTATTAAGGGTTATGGAGACTTGTGGCAGATAGATTTAGCAGAAATGCAGCAATTTGCTGATGAAAATGCTGGGAATCGCTATATTCTGGTATGCATCAATTGTTACTCCAAGTATGTATACGCTAGAGCTATCAAGAACAAAACAGGTGTTGAAGTTACTAGAGCAATGAAAAGTATAATAGAAGAAGCAGCATACACACCAGCAAATATACAAAGTGATCATGGGAAGGAATTTTATAATAAGAATTTTCGAGCTCTTATGATGGAACACAATATTAATCATTATTCAACATATAGCACGATGAAGGCCGCAATTGTAGAGCGGGTTATAAGGACCATAAAAAATAATTTATATAAGCAGTTCTCTGCCAGGGGATCCAATAAATGGTTACATCTTTTACCCGCAATAACGAAAACCTATAATAACACCAAACATCGAACCATTGGCATGAAACCCATCAATGTAAAAAAAAATACTGATTTAAATGTGTACAATCATATCAAAGTGATGCCTAAAAAATATAAATTTCGTCTGGGAGATATTGTGCGGATAAGCAAATATAAGAGTATATTTGATAAAGGATATACACCATCTTGGTCGACAGAACTGTTTAAGATAGTGAAAGTTAACATTACCAATCCACCTACATATCTGTTGGAATCCATGGATAATCAACCAATTAAAGGATGTTTCTATGAAGCTGAGCTGCAGAAGACGAGAAGCCCAGATGTATATTTAGTTGAAAAAGTTCTTCGCGAACGTAAAAAAGACAATAAAAAACAATTATATGTTAAATGGTTAGGTTTTCCGAATCAGTTCAACTCGTGGATAGATAAGTCTGATATTGTTTAAATATATACTAGTTTTAAGTGTATGGGTACCTAGTTGTAAAATATAAGGCTTATAAATAAACAAGTTTTTAATATTTTTTGGTTTTATTTCAGATTTAATATATGTTTTAGTACAAAATTGTTATTAAAAAGTTTAGAAACAGTCATAAATTTTCTGTACGGTGGTGAATCTAATAAAGATGGTGATGATGGGATTCGTCATTCTTCACTTAAATCTCAACTTGTGTCATATTCGTACTTTGCTAGCTGCAATCATACTATCAGCCTTCCTCTCAACACCCAACAATATTTTCATATCCTGTTTCATTCGCTTTTCCAAATCAGCTATTTTCTTCACAATGTTTTCTTCCTGTGCATCATATCTTTTTATTTTATTTTCAAATGTAACCATTCGATCATCAACGCTTATCAAACTTTCATGAATAGCCTGATATATTTTGTTTATTTTTTGTGCTAACTCTTGGCGCACTTTATGGATCTCCGTCAACACATATTGTTGGGTAGTAGCATCATCACTGGTTTCCGATATTGCAACATTCATCAAACGCTTTCCCACATTATTAAATTGATCATTGGGTGTTTGCACAAATCCAATTCCCGACGCACCACGTAAAATTTGAAATCTGTCATCATGAACTGTCTTCTGGCGACCAAACTTATCTATTGTTTTGTTAACGCTCCCCATTTCGATGAAGAAATGAAGTTATTAACTCTTGTGTCGGTATTTATTAGCTTTTTTTCATTATTTTCCATCCGTCGTTCTAAATTACGTATTTTTTTATCATTCTCCAGATCTTTGCTTATATAGATGTTTCCAATATCATCCATTTTTTTATCTGTGCTCTTAAATCTTTCGTTTATACGGTTTTCTAAATCATCTAATGCATATTTCATTTGATGATGAAACAACCGAATTTTCTCAAGCACAAACTCCTGGGTACTAACATCATTATCTGCTATCGGTTTTGCAACATTTGATAGACGCTTCCCTTCAATATCATAGTGACCATCAAAAGTTAACTTGAACCCATTTCTCTGTGTACAACGTAAGAACTGATGTTTATTATATACTCTTTGTCGACCAAATTTATCTATAGTGTTGTTAACACGCCCCATTTTCAACTAAAACTAACCTTGTAATTTTCAACCATTTGCTTATATGGGAAACTAACCAAGAGTAAAGGATGAAAACAAAAACGCAAACCAATATGTACAAAAATTTATTATTACAAAGGTACAATTTACTAATTTTAATTATTTGGGTGCATTATTTTCTTCTTTTTGAGTTAGACCACTTTCCTGCACCAACCCATATTTTGTTACCAATTCACTTGGCATATGTGGTATTTCGATAAGGAATGTTTTCAGGTCTTCCTCGATCATTCGGCTACAGAATTCGTCAAGACCGAAGGAACCATATAAGTATCTTCGGCATAAGTTTGCTCCGACATTAAAGTTGATGGCGTCTTGAACATATTTTGAATCGTTTTGACCATTTGCAGGAACATCCGAATTGAAATATTCAAAATGTAATATTTCTTGGGCCATGTCTCCCAATTTGCGCGCCAGCCAGATCACGTAGAAATCCAATTCTTCATTAACACTTGGTGTGTTATTGCTGATGTCACACATCTTTAGAAATATTTGAAATATGAATGTGTTCTAATATATATAAATTACAATACCCTAAAACTCATTACATTTTTCAAAAACAATCAATAATAATATTTCGTACACCCCATAATATAAAATCTATTCCAAACACCCAAAATTCAAAAGAGACTTAGTGTTACCCCCATATGACTGCGAACTTTGCCCCAAATATGTCAGCGTGTATTTGTCAGATGAAGAATTCATAATTTCGATGGTGTTCTCCGGTAGCATTTCCGCTACACGTTTTGGCAAAAATGTTTCAAAAACCACATCTCCGGTTTTTTCATACAATGTAACAAGAATAGTTTTACCAAACCGTGTTACCATGGGCACCAGTTTTCTAATTATGTAAACTTCATCCAACTTTAATGAAGAAATTTTTCTTCTTTCGAGAAAATTAACATCTTTGTTAAGCATATTATTGATTTCAACCAAGGTATCTTTTGAAATACTCATAATTTAGGAAAAATGTAACAATTTTTACGATACCTTGAACACACACTCACTTTCGGAATACTTCACAAACACAATATTTCTAGTTGACTTTGAAGGTGACAGATCGTACTACAAACAATGCTGGCGTGTGACTATGGCAACTTTCCTCAATCGGAAAAGAATTTATATACATCTCACGGTTGGTGGGAGGTACTAACACCTGAATATTCAAGGTCGAATATGTTGGAGAAGTGGTGGGGGGTACTCAAGGTCACATTTCAAGGTCAGGGAGAGAAAAGTGGGAGGCGCTCAAGGTCACATTTCAAGGCCAAGGTCAAGGTCATGTGACGTCAGAGGAGTGGGGGGTGGTGTCAAGGTCATGTGACGTCAGAGAAGTGGGGGGTGGTGTCAAGGTCATGTGACGTCAAAGGAGTGGGGGGTGGTGTCAAGGTCATGTGACGTCAGAGGAGTGGGGGGTGGCGTCAAGGTCATGTGACGTCAGAGGAGTGGGGGGTGAATCCGAATCGGGCTTTGAACACTACTACCAGCTAAGACATTACGTATTAGCTACCCGCAAAACACATCCCTTTGAACAAAATAAAATCACTTTTAGCACGAATATCATACACTATTTTTTCTACAAACGCACTAAAAATGATTACTTTTAGCACTAGTGCTAAAAGTAATCACTTTTAACACCAGTGTCATAAAATGGCATTTTAGACACTGACAGCATCCGTTAAAAATGACACTTTTAGTGACGTTTGTAAAAAATAGTTATTTACCTAACAAATGCGGAAAGTGATACTTTACCGCACGCAACGGCAGTCGACCGAACGACGCGAAGTTCGGTCAAGCCGTTAAGGGCGGCAAAGGCACTTTCCGCATGTGTTAGGTACAAAATTTTACCTGAGCATCTACATCTCCAAAAAAGGCATTGATAAAATTAATTAATGAATGAGATTAATTAATGAAATTAGATAAGATTTAGAAATGATCAAAAATCCATTTTCTGAAAAAGAGAGGATTTTTGATTATAAATATCAAATTCTACTTCACCGCACACTTTGTATTCTACTTTACCGCATACTATGCTGTAAAGTTAACTTTACTGCACACTATGCGGTAAAGTGAAACTTTCCATTTGCAAATACTAGCGGTAAAGTGCACTTTACCGCACGCTCGTAGGTAAAGTACTTTTACTGCCACTGCGGTTGCCTAGCAGCATAAAAATTAAATTTTTCTCCAAGCGTAAAAAAAACGTCACTTTGTTAACATCTGTCAAGATGTTAAAAATTTAGTTTCTATGCTGCTAGGCAAATCCAGCAGGTTAACACCTGTCAAGGTGGTAGAAATTTAATTTCTATGCTGCTAGGGATCCGCAGCGGCAGTAAAAGTACTTTTAGTGCCGCTCGTACTTTTACTGCCGCTCAACTATTCAGTTACTCCCATACTCCTGAGCTTACCTCATTCGTTTGAAGAAAAAATAACGTGTTGCATACGGAGTAAAAGCACTTTTTTAAAGCTTCTACTCCTAATACAACAATATACTCTTCTACCACCTTGACAGGTGTTGACAAAGTGACGTTTTTTTGACGTTTAGAGAAAAAAAATATTCAACTGACCTGTGAATGCTCCTTGACACACAAGCTAATCACAAATTGGGTACATTCGGGCGGTGCCAGCGACGAAGTTCAGCCACTCAGCAAGAACTTTATTCTCGAAACCGAGGAACAGTGTTCTCATGATAACGATTGCTCTGTCATTGTCAGTGTTATGGAAATATGAATACCGGACGACGAAGACAGAGCCTTGGTTCTCATGAGAGCGCTGCTCCCCTGTTTCGAGAATAACTTCCCTCTGCTGAGTGGCTGAACTTAGCCGCTGGCACCGCCTGAATGTACCCATTAGATTGAACAATCAGTTTAATACAAAATAAAAACTGAATAATGAACAATGGCGGACAAGACAAGCTTGTTCCCTTTTTTCTCTCATTTTCTGTCTGCCTACCCTTTCGGTACCGCTCCTTGAGGCGCACCTTCGTTCAACCCTAAGCTTCACAGCGCAGACATGGTTGCAACATTTACCTTTTTTTTTATAGTAGGCGTTTTCTAAAAAGGTAAGATTCGAAGAAATGATATTTCAAATAAGTTGTTTTCCTCATGGTGATCCGGTTAATCCGAAAGTTAATCGGATCAGCGTTTCCAAAAAGGCCAGTGTCTCCATGTCTTATGGTGCAATCCAGACCGGTGCAACAAACAGTGCGAAACGTTTGCGAATGTCCAAAACATCTCAGTTTCGACTCCACTCAAGTTTTAGATTTAGATATGTTGTAGGCTTAATGTAAAATCAGTCTTATCATCATACGCCTAGGCTTTTTCAATACGACTAGGCGTATTGCAATACTACCCAAATAATTCGGAATCACACAATTTGACTGATAATTTCAGGCTTATTATAATACGCCTGCCGCTTGCTAGTCTTATTGTTAAAATGAACCTGGCACACAATTATTTCAAATCCGACTAGATAAAATTTGTTGTATTATAATACTACTGACAGTGTGTCAGTCGAATAATAATTATTATTAGGTATATTATTATGGAAGCTCTTGCTTCAGTGAATTATCTGGGTATGGTACTTGATAAAAGGCTAGACTGGAAAGAGCATATAAACCAACTCTCGGGTGCTTTGGGGAGACAGGTGTATGCTCTTCGAATCTTAAGAGACAATGTCGACAAGTCCTCGTCTCTCGCATCATATCATGCTTTTGTGCAATCGAGGGTCAGATACGGGGTCATATTTTGGGGGAGTTCGAGTGGTGCATTAAGGATTTTAAAATTACAAAAAAAATGTTTAAGGATGATATTCAGACTCCAATATAGAGAAAGTTGTAAACAACATTTCATTGACAACAATATACAAACCGTTTTCAATCTTTACATATTAGAGTGTGTGAGGTTTATATCAAAGAATCCAGATTTATTTTTAGACCAGAGATTAAATCACCCTTATGAAACAAGGAATAAAGAAAACATGACATCAGATATTGCTCACTTTACTTTCGTCCAGAAGAATGTAAATTATAGTATAAAAAGAATATGGAACAACTTGCCAATTGTTTTTAGAAAATTGCCCCAAGAACTGCTGTTAGATAAATTTAAGAATTTCCTAAAAAGTAAGGCATATTACAGTATCGTGGAATTTTATGAAGATCAAGAGGTGGGGAATTTGATGTAAAAAGTATGTTTTTATTTTTATTTTTTTGAATCTGTTTGACCAAAATAATTCAGGTAATTTTTTATTGTCGTCTGTATTCCAATTTTATTGAATGTATTCTCTTGGAAATGTTTTTAAATGTATTGGATGTTAAGAAAATGTTAGTGTTTGAAGTTTGTATTATTTTAACTCTGTAATTAAATTATTAAAATTATTTTATATGACGAGATTTACACCCTACTCGGGTATGCAATGTATTTTGTTTTAACTTTATCATTGTAAAAAAATCAAATAAAGATTTTATATATTATACATATTTGTACATGAAGGCAATTATTATTGAGAACTCGAGAAGTTTTATAGCAATAAGAAATCGATAAACATAGATTTTAGAAATTTGGACAAAATACTAAAACTTTGGTAATTTAAAGGTCTCTTCATCATAAAGAATAAGAAAGTTAGCGTTCAGCACAATATATCGGCCAAAAGGCTAAAAGGCATATTGGAAGTTTTATTCAATACAATTCGCCTGGTGCGCCATCAGTTGTATTATAATACGACGGATTTCATCTAGTCTGATTCTAGCGCAGGTTCATTTTAAGAATAAGACTAAAATGCAGCAGGCGTATTATAATGCGACTAAAATTACTAGTCTAATTGTGAAATTCTCAAGTATTTGGGTAGTATTACAATATGCCTAGTCATATTGAAAAAGCCTAGGCGTATTATAATAAGACTGATTTTACATAAAGCCTGCAACAGATACATTAGCTATTTTCGGGTTCGAAAAAAGGACGGTTCTAGAATGGTTCAAAACAATCACACAGTTTATTATTGAAATTTGTGATAGCTGAGCCGTTGTCATTTTGTTGATTGATGAACTGTGCGATTGTTTTGAACCGTTCTAGAACCGTCGTTTTTTCAAACCTGAAAATAGCTATTGTTTTCCAACCAAATCTTTCAAAATAAAATGAAAAAAAAAAAAATTGGAAATAAAGGAAACAAGATAAAGAGGAAATCATTCATATTAAAGTAAATTTGAGAAGCTTAGAATTTTTATGACTAACAAAATTCCAAAAAAAAACAATCTTGATAAAAACTAGTGAATAAAAAATAAACCAGAAAATTTTGGAAAACTTGAGAGAGGCTATTCATTAGAGCATTTTGGCTGAACAAATTGAATGAGCCACAAACGAAACAAACTAATCTGTTTGAGCAACGTACATTTACTAACGGACCACCATAATGAAGTTCGGAAAAATGATGCTCGGAGACAGGTACTGTCTGGGCGAATTTGAAATGCTTCAATTAACACCCACCTTCTGCATTCATTTATTCCTCATTCTCAATTCATGCAACAAATAAGCCTTAATATTTGAATCTGTAATTTTCTCATTTATTTCCCTGATTGATTTTTCTCCTCCGTCTTTATAGTACTCAGTCAGTTTCTCAGCGTATTCCAGCCAAACGCAATTGGCGCAGCCAGACATGCAACAAGTATTTGGTTCTTCCGGAGCCTCTAAAACTACATCTTTTGTTCCATGTGTATCTGGGTTTTGTTCATTGTCATGCTTCGATGTTGTGCAATATAACTTTGAAAGGGCGGTTTTCAGTTTATTGTCAAGTCTTTTCCATGATGAAAAGTTCAAATATCTACACACTTGGATATCTATAAAATAAATAAGTCTTTAATTTGAATATTTGCCTTGTAATTACTACTTACAATTTACCAATGGAAGCATTTAATCAAAGTTGAATATTATTGATAAATAATAACGCATTATGAATTTATTTAGTTATATAATTTTAATTGATTAAATTTTTCTCCAAGAACTCAAAGTTTATTTAAACAAAAAAAAAGGGTTATGTTTTGAGGTGGCCGTAAGGGGTTTTCACTTTTCGGAAACCGTCACCGATTAGTGAAATCTGTTCGGCTTGTTCGCTCCCTGCACTCCAGGTACTCCAGTGCATGATCGATTTTGGTCAGTTCCAAAAAGCCATCAAAGCCCAATATTTTTGTGCCGACCAAGCAAAGTATCAAGTCTGCCAATCTGTTCCGAACACTTCTTCACTCCTATTCACTAAACAGGGGAAGCAGTGGTTGTGATCATTCTCATAAGAATGCAGTTTCTTCACTCCGAGTTTCGAAGTCTAGAGCTGCTCTAAGCAGAGCAGATACAAATGAAAACCCTGTGGAATGGGACTGTTGTGCCTCGGTACAGGTTTTTACTAGTAGTTGTTGGTTGTTGGAACAAACCAAAATATTTGACAACTTGGCTCCTAGTGGTTGGCCACTTCGAGGCAGTGCCACTTCCCCTATCCTAAAAAAAATACTACTAAAAGTGTTGTTTCACTTTTCTTTTTCAGAAGTTTTTTTACTATAATTTTCCCATACTGAATTTCGACAATGTCGAGAAAAACCAATGAAAATTTAAGCGACGACGACAACCTGTGCTGTGTGTGCTTCAAAAACGTAGAAATCTACTCCCTGGGGTCCTGCGATCATGCAGTATGTTTCGAATGTTCAACTCGCATGAGGATTTTGTGCAAGCAAAATGAGTGTCCCATATGCAGAAGGGACCTTCCCAAGGTATTTAACTTTTATCTGTAATAGAGTATTTCGTAAATTTATGAGTGGCTGCTCAAATCCTAAATTTAGTGCTTCACTAACCCAACTTTTTCTGTCAACTTATGTAATATTTTTGATAAATAAACAGCTGGGGGACTCTTTCGAGCCCTAGGATAATTTAGATTTCTGTTTTGGAGTCAAGTATAATCACGGTTTCCTGCAATAGTGCTGTCATAGCAGAATCGCAATGAATGCTACAGTTGAATACAGAAAGTGTCAATTGTGCAGAACTGCTCAAAATAGGGCAGTGCTTGCAGGATATATTTTGTTGTTGTAACCATTTGTTTAGCTTAACTCAAAATCAAAATCAAATCAAATATATTACTGTATTTTCCTATGTTACAGAGCTGTGACTTATTTCTAGAAGCTTACAATTAAGCTAATTTCACATTCTAGAGTTACATACAGGGCTCCCATTTCAACACTTGCCACCCACGTTATCTGCGTAAAGAGGCATATTTTTTGTGGAAATCGCCAAAACACCTCAACAAATTTATTGTGGGAGAAGGTTTTTCACTCGGTTTCTCATGTGAAACTGGACCTCCTTCCTACCACCACAAAATTTTCGAATGAGACAGAGGGTCGAGTGATAGATCATTTTTAAGGGCTGTTTAATCTGTACATTTTGTCCTCCTATTTTTCTCGCCTTAAACACACCTTCTGCTTTACTTACCTTTGTATTACAGCAACAGGTAAACAAGCAGGTGTGTATATTTAAGGATAAACAGGCATTTTTAAACATTAAAATGGGTGTTATTCTGCAACAGTGAGGTCAAATTTAAAAAATAGGGTGGCAAAATGTGACAAGATTTGGGATTTAGAGAGATTTCAGGTGATGTCGGATGATTTCGGTAGGATTTCGGAAAGATTCCGAGGGATTTAGAGAGGGATTATACTGAGGATTATTCACTTTGACAAGATTTCAGATTTAGAGCGATTTTGAGGAATTTCGGTTGATTTCGAAGGCTTTCGGGTGATTTCAGAGAATTTCAGGTGATTTCGCAAAAATATTTTAATTTTATTTTAGACTGTTACTTATCTTATAAGTATATTCGACAGTGTATTATCAAGGTATTAGTAAATTAGTATAAACTGAAAAATGGTCGTGTTGACCGATTTATGAATTTTGGGCCAATTGAAAGGGATTTTTGGGTTTGCAGAAAGATTTCTGAGAGATTTCGGAGGGATTTTGGCTAATTTTGGCCAATCAACTACTGAAAGGATCCCATTTTCCCTTAAAAAACACAGAAAAACAATCAAACAACATTACATTCAAAACAAATAACACAAAACTGGGCAGCGTTTTTTTCTTCTCATGAGGATTGTTCCATTCCGAGCGCACCCACAAAAACATTTTATCATGGTTCCTGGATTTTTGTAACCATGGATGAGACTTTTTTTTGTTATAATTAATTATGGCGTTTCCAATTGTCATTATTTGTCATTATTATTCTTGAACTTTGTCAAATCGTTAACACACATTCACAGTCCATTTTTATCGAGATCTTTATCAGAATAAAATCGTTTTTGTCAAACCTAGTTGTTTGACTGGTCCTTCGTAAATCGAAATCATCGAAAACCCCAACAAGGATAATTTCTGAATTTGCTAATATCATCGAAGACAAAAAAAACAAAGTTTGTGGATGAAAAAGCGAGAAAAACTAACCCAAATTTTCACATTTTTCAAAGTTTTCAATGTCAAAAAGTCTCAAGTTTGTAGTGATTCCCACGAGTCGAAAGTCTTGCATGGTCTTGTCTCGTTTTGGAGACGAGACTCGGACTCTCTTGGACGAGACAAGTCAAAACTTTTATTGGTCTCGTCTGGAGTCTCATGTGAGACGTCTCGTGCAAGAGTCTCGTGTCTCGTGCAAGAGTCTTGCAGGTGAATATTTATGCGTCCGTAAACACATACAGGGCTTACCATTTAAAACGAAACAGGCTAAATATCTGATGCCACGTTTTTAATAAAATCGCTTGTACACGTAAGTTTAGTTTAGTTTAGTTTTGCTTTTATTTGATCTGTATAAAAAAAAAACATACATTTTTTACCCTTACTGGCGTAGATCACGTCATAATAAAAATACTACATGTAACTATAACTAAAATCTTATAAACTCTAATACTATAAATTGGACAGAACCTTCACTTACATATTATTTCGATAAAATTTAACCATTTATTGTTTTGGTATACCTACATACATTCATAAATACGAAATAATAATACGATGATTTTAATGAGCTTAACATAAAAGAGTAAATCACAGAAATTAAAAAATACAATATAAAAGACAAACGTGATGTGGACAAACTAAGAGAATAAAATAACTTTTGGGTAAGGCTTTGGTCAGGTACTTTTGTATATCTATATTTTGATCTATCTTAAAAGTTCTACTTTGTTTGGGTCACTGAAAAACTCTTCAACATTGTAGTATGATCTTTTTTCCAGAAGTTGCTTGGAACAAGGGGTCGAGTGATAACTCTTTTAAAAGAGTGTTCAATTCTCTTTCATTTGAAAGTAGATTGAACGCACTTTTAGAACAGGTATAACTCAACCCTGTTCCATTTGGAATAGTGAGGGTTTGTCCCACCCCCCATAGAGGGTGGTTAAGTTAGTGCTGAAAATTAAATAATAATAGCATTTATTAATAGCATCAGCTAACAAACAACAACAAAAATACATCATTACATTAACAAAATATTCAGTATTTAAACACTATTTTAGTTTTCAACAATAAATTCTCTTAACCTAACCTTAAATGTAGCGAATCTTTCATTCTTAATATCACTAGGAAGATTGTTAAACTCTACTAATCCTTTATGAAACAAGCTATTCTGTGTGAAGGAAGACCTGGACAGTCGGAACATAAAAGTCAAATTTACTTCTAGTATTATAATTATGAATATCAGAGACAAATTGCAACCTATGTAATATAGGTATGTTCTGGATACAAACCATATTTTATCTTATAAGCTACTATCATGGTACAAAAATAAATATTCTGTCTTACACTTAATAAATTTGTCGACTTCAGCATGTCTTTTATTCTTGTGTACCTATTACATCCTAAAATACATCTTAAAGCTATGTTTTGTTTTATCTGCAGTATGTCTAAGTCAGATTTGGCAAACATGTACGTAATGGAAGCACAGTAGTAAAAATGTGGTAGTATTATTGTTTTATAGATAATTAATTTAGTCCAACCACTTAGGTCTCGACCTATTCTACACAGAAAATATATTTTTTTTGATACTTTCTTAATCAGATACCTCGCATGACTAGAGAATGTTAGGAACTCATCAATAACTACTCCTAAATACTTGAATTCTTTAACCTTGTCTACCTCTACACCATTTATAAATACATTACTATGAGAGTTGATATCTGTACTATAATTCTTGTTTTTTAATAACATGAACTTAGTTTTTTTGATATTAACACTCAAACTATTATCACACAGCCATTTATATAGCCCACCTAAATCTTCATTAATTAATTTTATTAAGTTGTCCATATTGTCACTTTGGAAGAATAAGACGGTATCATCTGCGAAAAGTTGCAATTCACAATGTTTAACTACTCTGACAATATCGTTTATGTACAATACAAAAAGGTCCGGACCCATAACTGTTCCCTGTGGTACACCATATCTGTTTACTTTCACTGATGAAATGGCATTGTGATATTTTGTCTGCTGAGTCCAGATATTCTGTGAACCACTTAAGGACCGTTCCTTGAAAACCATTTTTTTCCAACTTTTGTTTAAGAAGACTACGATTTATAGTCTCAAACGCTCTTCGGAAATCTAAAAAGACAACCCCAACCACATCCTTCACACTCAGCGCGTTCTTCCATCTGGAGATGACAGTCTGTAGAGCACTTTCACAAGAATGTTTTTTTCTGAAACCAGCTTGAAATTCGGTAAGCAATTTGTTGTCCTCAATATACTTCCTCATTTGTTTATTTACAACTGTTTCCAAAAGCTTCTCATATGTTGGCACCATGTTGATAGGTCGATATTCCTCGCATTTGTTTATGTTTCTTATTTTTTCGATGGGAACTATAGTTGACAGTTTCCAATCTTTGGGAAAACTACCTGTTGCCAAACTGGAGTTGATAAGCTGGAGAAACCGATTGCCAATTGACTCAAATGCTGCCTTCAGTATCTTGACGTTGATACCATCCACACTACTTTTTTTATTTTTCAAGTTATTCACTATATTTTTCAATTCCCTCATTTCCAGCAAATAGAACTGCTCAAATTTATTTACAGGTGTTACAATGTTATCTAATATCACACTCGAACACTATCTAAGAAATAGTTGTTGAATTTTTCTGCAATTTCTGTATTCTCCGTTTCCATACGATCCTCGAATATAACTCCTCTATTTTTAGCACTTTTGGGTCCACTTATAAGATTTTTTAACGTTCTCCACATCTCTTTTTCATCATGTTTAACTTCATCAATTTGATCATGGTAATATCTTTGCTTCTGTGACCTAATTATCTGCACTACCTTGTTTCTTTGTTGTTTGTAAGATTTCCAGTCTTCATTTTGATGTGTAATTATGGCTTTTTTGTATAATATGTCTCTTTGTGATACTTGTTCTTTAATTTCTGGTGACCACCATTTTTGGTTCCCATATTTACCGTATATCCTTTTCTCGACTAAAGGCGCGTGTTGATTAAGGTTATGAGATATTGTCTGAACAAGGTGATTGGCTATGTCATTCGTGGATTGCAGGGAATCTGGCCATACGATATCCATGAGATCTAGTTGGAACCGAAGTTCGTTAAAGTTATACATATCTCTCATAAGAACTGAATTTTGAAACACTCACACAATGAAATTATGTGTACGAGCGATTTTTCAAAAAAATATAAGTGATATCAGATATTTAGCCTGTTTTGTTTTAAATGGTATACCCTGTATAATATAAATATAGGTATAGAGTAGCTGAACTTTCGCGTTAATATTTTTACATTTAATATTTTTTCATTTAATATTTTTAGATGTTCTTCCAATTTTGCTTTTTTTTCTTTTTGTTGCCAATGCCAAGGCATAATAGTTATACACTATATCACCGTCCAGTCCACCACCATGTAGGTGCGTTTAAATTACCGCCATTGGCGTCAGCGATTTCCATTTGATGCACGCTGCACCAGTGGAGCAGTGCACGCGATACTCGGTGACGCACTTTATAGAGCCTAACATAGGAACTGTTTAGTAGAGTCGTTTTTTTTTTTTTTTGTCTAGCACCTTGGAAGCTGAATGTGGCTAGTTAGCTAATGAGAATATGGGTGATTTTATTGCCTGCTCTCCGTTCGAAAATTTAGAGAAAAAAAAATCATTTGCATGAAGCATAATTGTCTGGTTTTTGAATAAAAGATTGCCAGATGCTTGTCAATGTCTGAAAAAGTGGAGATGTGTATCAACTTGCAAGAGAAAAGTATAGCACTTTCCGCATTTTCTTTCTGTCTGGCAATCGAGAGAATGAAAGGTTTTGTTGTGAAAATAATGCTTAAAAATCGGCAGACGGTAATCACAGTTCGAAATCGAGAAAATCCGCAAAAAGTTCTGTGGACATTTCGAACCGGGAGCAGGCACTAAAACCACTTATATATGGTTTTCAGATATATTTGGCGAAATGTCATTCTTGGAAATTTGACAGGTTGACCCATGCATGTGCAACTCTTATGGCGCAATTTGTTCCACTAAAAGCTTGCGACTACAGACGGCAGAGGCGCTGTCGTCCAATGCTGTTGTCAGATTTATGTATAAAAAGTCCAGAATATTGTTTATTTGTTTTAAAATCTTCCAACAATGGGAAAAAAAATTCGTGTACCTCTCTAACATAATATAATTGGTAGTACAACGATTTGAAATTACATTCCTTTTTCAAAAGAAATATCCTTAGAGCAGGTAAAGGTAAAGGAGTAGTAACCTGGATTTGGAAAATGAAGCCGTTTTTTTCCAGGTATTTTGGCCCACAAAAAATGGCGGTTATGGCAATTCAATGCTTTACCTGTATTTTGGTGCCAAACACCTGCCAAAAACTTGGCTTCACTTTAGTTTCATAAGCAAAATGGCGCGTTCCTACTCCTAAGGAAATATCCCATGCTTTTGACATGTGGCAGCGTCGCTTCACTTTTACTTTTTCATCATACTTTGACAAATTTTGACATATTCTATTTTCATTCAATAATTTGAATCAGAGATTGAAAATTTTCTCCGTTCAAAGCAAAATTGTTTTATCTTGTTGTGTGGCAATGTGTGAAAGCCTAGGGATCAGATGTCGGGGATCGGTACGGAATTCTGTCAATTTGGATACCGATATTTTGAATAATTTCTACTGGTCCATGACAGCAGGCATGACATCGAATACACAGATTAACCCGTCCTAAAGATAGGAAACTCGTGCCTTTTCCCTATCCTTGTCTTACTCATACGAGTTGTATGACTGCCACAGTATGGGGGCGCTAGTGTGCACTTCAGTGTGTTCAAATAATTTGTCCCTAATCAATTTTATTTTATTATTATATCTGTAATTTTTTTTGAAATTAAACAACAAATTTTAGTACCATCTCCTTCTTTATTAGAACAGCCTTAAACACAACAATAATAAAAAAACGTATTGAAAAAAAAAACAATAAAAAGTTTATAATACTGCAAATAAAATTCATTTATTCCACACTTCCGCAAAGTCTCTGAGGATAAAGTGGTGATAGCATGAAATCAGAAGCTTCCACTGCAGTAATACCTATGCTATAAATGAAGGTATATTTTTAGGAATTTTGGTCTTTTTTGGTGCACAAATCACACTTCATGCGAATGTCAAACAATGGCGAATAAAAACCATCACTAATCCCATTTACACGAGCATTTCCAGTATGTTGGAATGTCACATAATAGTATATTGTGTATTTAGGTGGAAAAGTGACACATTCTCGGCCGACGGTGTAAGTTGACGAGCGAGGCTTAGCCGAGGCCGGCAAACACCGAAGGCCGAGAATGTGCTTTTTCACCGAAATACACATACTATTTTTTCTGCGATCGGTTAAATACCTGTTAAATGTTTATCCTTTAGTTCCAATTATTCAGCAATACGAGAATGACTTTCCCGGCCTAGGCCGGAAAAGTGTTTCCCGTATTGTTATTCATTGATTCCTTAGCAACTATTGAAACATAATTGAAATACCAGAATATTGAGTTTTGAGACCTGTCAACCGGTCAAAAATGCTGACATTTCTTGTCAATCGCAGAAAAAATCTCTTTTTTTTTAAACATATTAACAAGTCAAAGTTTTATCAAAAATTGATAGGAAATTAAATAAAAGAACACTAATGCCCGTATTACATTTGTGTATTTTTCCGTGTATTTATTCATGTAGTTCAGGGTGCCAACATTATTTTGTTTTTCATAATGCTGGTTTATGTTGCGTTTGAAGTTTTTCGGTTGTCACCCTGAACTACATAAATAAATACACGGAAAAATACACAGATGTAATACAGGCATAACACAGATCAAACGGCTAACTGATGACAAACACATTAACAAATTATATTCACCATTCACATTCCACAGATGACATTTGCTTGTGGCTTTGTATACTAGCGCCGCATAGCTTTGGCAGTCATGAAGCTCCACACGTGTTATTTTCGAGACAGCTCCGAACGAACATTTTACATGGAAGTTTTCTATCTTTAGGACGGGTTAATCTGTGATCGAATATTTCTTGTCAAACTGATCCACTTGACTATATGGCTGATGTACATATCTCACAGACCTTTCATTTGCATCCTACTGATCTTACTGAATTGAAGGAAATTTTTTCTCGAGTAAAGAATAAGAATTCTGCTGGATATGATGATATTTCCGTCAGAATATTGGAGAATTTTCCGGAGACCGCCCTCTGCACTCTCTTGAAGGTGGTGGAAAAACTTGTCAAGGTTAGACTGGTTGAATTTATTTCAAGATTTAATATTCTCAGCTCATTTCAGTTTGAACTTCAAGCAGCGAATAGTATCAGTGATGCAATTTTTGCATTGCTGGAAAAAAATATATCTATGTATAAATGACGGCGAGGTTGCCGCGGCAGTGTTTTGCGATTTTTCCAAGGCTTTTGACCGTACAGAAAACAGATTGTTAAGGGCCTCAACGATGTATCATCGGTTCGGAGCATTGAGCATGGGGTGCCCTAAGGATCAGTGCTTGGTCCCCTGCTCTTTTTGATTCATATTAATGATCTAGCTTGCATCAATTACACTATTTGCTGATGATACTACCATCTTATGGCTGGGATCAAACAAAGTCACCTTGGAGGATAGGATTGGGCAAGATATTTGCAAGGTAAAGCAGTGGTGTGACTCCAAGAAACTATCTTTCAACATATCAAAAACAAATTTACTTTCCTTTAAGTGTTCCGTGGCAAATATAAGTTTGAATGATGCCACTTGCTAATAAGGAGTGTTCCAGGTTCTTGGGCTTAGCTATAGACTCTAAGTTGAAATTTGGTGAACATATCAATAACCTGCGAAAAAAACTAGCTCAGGCATGTTATGCGTAAAGGACGGTCCGTAATGAGTTGGGCCATGATATGACAAGACTTAGATATGGCATTGAATTTCGGGGTTTTGCCAGTGGTCAAATAGTTAATTCAGTTTTTGTTCTACAAAAACGGGCTGTTCGTTTATTGTGTGGAGTCAGCTCTAGGGAACACTGCCGGCCTCTGTTTATCCGGGAGGGGAATTCTTACATTGACCTGTATTTTTATTTTACTGACAGTGGGCATGGTTCACAAAAAATATAGAGGATCAGATAACAATAATGACACCAGGACAACTAGGTTCAACAGCAACAATCTAAGTCTGTGCATCCCAAGAAGTGCCTCTTGAGATCAAATATCTAGACAATAGTGTCAGTGACAAAGGCGATTCAAGCAGTTTCAAGGATGTAGACATGATATAGTTAATATTCTCTTCCGAAGAAAAAGTGTTTGACATGAATCGCGGGGATTGGCCCTACAAATTTACCAGACCGCCCTCTTTTGGATAATACAGAGCATTTGAAACATGTAGTTGTTTGCATTTCCTCAGAAAGTAATACCATACCGAAGATGGGATTTAAAGAGTGAATAATAAACCATTTTGCCAATCCTCGGACCAAGCTCTTGAATACTAATCGGTACAGTAAAACAACCAGATGATAGCTTAGTGGCAGAAAATGTATATGTGTGTGGAACTTGAGCTCTCCATCTATGAAAATTCCAAGATATTTGCTGTCAGGTTTGAATTCAACTGGAGCACTTGCACTATCTATGAAAATATCTGAAAGACTACACTTGAAACATATCAGCTTTGTCTCTGTGAGATTCAATGTTAATAGGCTACAGTCGCACCAAGTCTTCACAGTCTGGAGGTCCTCCAAAATGATTTTACGTAGGAAAACGGGGTCCGGAGCCTGCCACATTATTCTGGTATCATCGGCGAATATGGTGAATTTTCAACAAATCTGGAGATTAGCAAGATCAATAATGTACAGCAAAAATAGGACCGGGCCCAGAACCGAACCCTGTGGCACTCCCCATTCAGTTGGTTGGTAGTTGGAGCACTTAGATCCTATGAAGACACGTTTTCGTCGACCAAGCAGGTACGATAAAAACCAGCGTGAAGAAATTCTCGAAAAGATTGAAAGATTGGTTTAATTTGGCCGCAACATTGGGAGTAAAGTACAAAACAGTATCTTCTGGCTGAACGGAAATGAACAAAAGAAGTAGAAACACACCAAAAGGTTGGAATGAGGCAGAAATTGAAATTATATTAGATTGCGTTGAAGAAAATTGTGACCTGTCTTTGAAGCAGATGTGTAGAAAGATCACAGAACAATCAGTCGTAAATGTGTTTCAATCAACAGTTGGAAAATACTAGAAGGGTGTCTATACTTTAAAGCATGTTCATACTCAATTTATTACAATAAATTCACAAGAAAATATGCAAAAACGCGCAGAATATGTACAAAATTCAAATAATCAACATATGATACTTGATATGATATCAACAATATCTGTTGAACAACATCAAACAGTTATTTTCCTAATTTAACTCCAACCTTAACTCTAAACACCAGTATTATTGACAAGGCAACTCTAGTCCCATTTGAACTGTTTTGCACAGCAATTTCAGAGCGTTTGTACTAATCTCAGCCTCACACAAATTAGATCAACACTTCGAGTTGAATCCAATCCAGAACAGAAATCAACACCATAAATTTCACCTGAGAAAAAGTAGAAATCGCCATAAAGTCCATACTCCAGCCCTGGACTTGATGAGATCCCTTCTATATTTCTCAAAAATTGTTTGCTGACTCTAAAGGGGCCTCTGGCAGCACTCATGAATGACATAATCTTCACAAATTTGCCAAAACCTTGGAATAAAACAGTTTTTATACCTATATTCAAAAAGGGTAACAAAAAGCTAGTAGAAAACAACAGATCAGTCGGCCCAACCAGCGCCCTATGCCATTGAATGACCTCAAGTGCTGGAATAATCCTGAACATGATTATTTCCTCCAACAAACGTATGTATTACTTATATGGATGGGATGGCTATGTCAAAATAGATAAGAATTGAATTCTTCAAAAACAAAAAGGTATGGTATTGGGCTCAACTTTCAGTTGTAAAAGATTTCATGATTTTAGGCATGTTTTGATACATAAAAGATTTTTCCATTGAATCCTCAATTACTTAAATTTTTCAATTGAAGTTATTTATCTTTGTAAAAAGTTGGGTAGAAAAAAATAGGATAAGCACTGTAAGCAGAATAATCTCACTGTGTTTCGAACTGGACAAGAATATTAATATATGAACCTATAATTTTGTCTCATTTTACATACCTACTAGCTCTTGCAATAGTGAAAAGGTGCATAAGTTGCAAATACATACAACAAAATAAAATTTTGTTTATTTTATTGTGTAGTGGAAAATATACCCCTATTAAAAGTATGCTAGGTATTGGGCAAAACATTAAAAAGGCGAATCTGCTCCTGATATACATATAAAATTGAACATAGGCTGATGCACCAGTACCTAAATACTCAGGTACTTGAAAAAGCGTTTGGAAGTTCATGATTATAACATTAGATCCACACCTTGATTCAAACAAAACTATAATCTTGACATTCTACAAATCACAGCATTGCAAAAGATGCTGTTTATGAGGGACTTTGGTTTTTTAATGAGTTGTCTGATGATGTTCACATACTTATTACTTACGCAATCAAAGTTGTTTTTTTTGAAAAAGAAAAAATGTAAATGTTTTATAATTTATTTGTCTTTATGTACCTACCTATAGTTTATAGATAGTTAATTGCGAGGATAATTGGCGCATTATTAATGAAATAACCCTGGTGAAATGTAGTTTGTAAGTGTTCTAAAACTTTTAGACTATTTATCAGAGTGTTTACTGGGTAAATGAAATGGACACCGCACTACACCAAACAAACTAGTTGAATATGATTTTTTTTTTCAGGTTTTCTTCACCACACAAATTGAACCATTTTCTGCCCTATTCCGACGTTTCGAATATTCCAATCATCAAGATCGTAAAGTCGGCATCATATTTTGCACACCAGACGTCCAAAAAGCTTACTATAAGCTCCTAGAACATCGCTGTCACGTTTGTGAGGATGACGAGCATAACAGGCCTTTTAGAACGTTTCTACAATTGAAAGATCACATGAGGAGAGAGCACGAACTCTTCTACTGCGATATTTGCAACGAACACTTGAAAATATTCAGTTTTGAAAGGAAATGCTACAACAGACAGGAATTAGGTTATCACAGAAGAAAAGGCGACAAAAATAATTCTTCTCACAAAGGCCATCCGCTGTGCGAATTTTGTGACATCAGATTTATGGACAATGACGAATTGTTCAGGCATTTGCGTAGGAACCATCTGTTTTGTCATTTTTGTGATGCCGATGGCAAGCATCAATATTACAATTCAATGGAGGAACTTAAGAGGCACTTCAAAGACGAACACTTTCTATGTGAAGAAGGCGAATGCAAAACACTGGCTCTTACCGCTGTTTTTAGAAGTGAAATCGATTTGAAAGGCCACATAGCAACGCACCATAGCAGATTTATGAGTAAATCGGCTACAAGGCAAGCTAGAACGTTGGAGCTGGAATTTACTATGGCTCCAAGGCCGAGAAATGATAATATGCGTAATAGAAGAGCACCTTATGAACGTAGAGATAGGTAGCTATACATATCTTTTTTTCAATAAATAAATGAAGTTGGGGTTTTCTGGTATTTCTTATTGTTCTTCTACTTCTTCTTTACTTTATTTCATTTTGACATGATATACACTCCAGTAATAATCAATTTATTTTTTGTAAATCAGTTCGAAATCGAAAGTATTCTCCATCTTGTATTGTTTTTCAGATATGAAGATGACTTGTCTTACCTTGTAGAGCCTGGAGGATCTGACAGTGGTTTTAGTAATGCCCCTCAAGTATTCGTAAATCCTCTTACCTCAGATCACTTTCCAGCGCTTGGAGGCAATGCAACTAACAATAATTCTAACAATATTTCTTTGATTTCAAAAAATTACACGAAATTCAGCAACGCTGCATTCAAAAACAACGACTTTCCTTCTTTAGGTAAGCAAATTGGCCCATTTTTTTTACATTGAAGAAATTCCGTAATTACTTTTTCTAGGTGGAGGATCATCTTCATCAAACCGACCTACTCCTGCAGTAACAATAACAACCAATTCCGCAAGATCATCTGCGCCAGAAGTCACTATTACCAGAACTTTGAGGCCCAAGTCAAATCCACAGAAACAAAAAGAAAATTTTCCTGCTTTGGGTGGTTCTAGCAAACAACCTGGAGGCAGTACGGTTACGTTAAGTGTAAAGTAAGTGATTTGTTACTTCTTATTATAATTTGTAAAAATTACTTTTTGTAGTAGTAGCAATCAAAAACAAAGCCCCAAAGTGTCTATACAAGTCAATCAAAAATCTAATGGTGCAATAACCACACACATAACAACCAGCGCGCCATCTACCTCGCAAAGAACCGAATTTTTTCCTGCCTTGGGTGATGCTAGTGGGCCTACAAATGAACCCAAATGGGTGCAAAGCAAGGCTAAAAAACAAGTAGAACCCAAAACGTTGAAAGTGGCACCGTGTCCAATATTGCAGACGGACAATTTGGATTCGTTTCCCAGTTTGGCTAAGGGCAAAAGTGAAAAAGCCAAAAAGTCTTCGAGTGTTACAGTTCCTGTGGATAGTTGGGTTAGTTTGAGTAGTACAAAGAATAATAATAAGAAGTTAGAGCAAGGGGCCAGTAAAGGGAAGAGTAATGGTGAAGAAAGAACTGATAATAATTTGAAAGGTAAGAATTTAGGTAGAATTGATGGTAGTCAAATGTGGCCTAGTAAGATGCCATACTCCACCAAATGGGGTAGTATTATACTATGTATGAAAATCAGTAAAAAAACTGCTCTACATTATTCTATAGGCTAAATGGTGTTGTTATAGTGGGATACTAAATTATTTTTCAGCATAGTGTCTATATATAGAATTAGTCAGAGAAAAACCAACTGTAATTTGAATTTAGCGCCACAGTGGCAACCAATAGAATTCGAGTCGCTGACCATCTGGCAACATGCTCAAAATGCCTCAAAACAACATGACTTCAACAGTTCAACGACACAACGACATGTGGTGTCGTGTGACATGTGACATTGTCACAGTAACTCACAGAATACATAGCCTCACGGATAGAAGGCAAACTGCCTAATAAAATTTTCAATATTAGATTTGTTCAAACTTCAGTTCAGAATTCAACTATACGCTTCCGCATTTCTTTATACAGGTTTGATATGACCAAATGCGCAAGCGCAGTCCAATTTAGAACTGATTTTGAACTGAGGTCCAAACAAACCTTTTTCCTCATTATTGAATATTGACGGATTTTTCTTCCGAGTATAGCAAAAACGTCCAAACTTCTTGTGTTTTGTGCAAAATCTGATTTTTTTTTGAATTTAGGAAACATTTATCTGGATTTAAAATGCACACCAACACCAAAACGAATTCTCATTCAGAACTATTTTGACATATTTTTTTTAAACATAGGTAACAGGTAAACTGCCAAAGTAAACTCTGACATTTTCTGGCGGCGTTCATTTCGCACCTGTAGTTCTGTTTCACTCCAGCGTCCCCAAGCGGATGCGATCCGAAGCTTTTTTTTAGGCCCCGCCCTCCATTAAGTTTTTTTTCTATCCGTGAGGATATGTGTTCTGTGCAGTAACTTGTTTACTACTATATCTCTGTTTAGTACGTTGTTTGATGTAGCGGTTTTCTTGTGTTGTTTGTATAGGCGCTAGTCACAAATTCCCCCAGCTGCAGTTTTCATAAGAATTTGCATGATAAACAATTGGGCTTTTGACAGAAGCACAATATAGTCTTAAGGCTGGGATAGACGTTCCGGCATGTCCATTAACTTGCCTGTGCAAACTTTAAAGTGGACGGCTAGACCAATGACATCTTAATACAGATAGGCATTACAGTAAACAAAATTTTATGTCGTCAACATCTAAAGTCTGTTTTTTTTTTTTAAGATAAAAGTCAAAATGACGTTATGTTGGCAATACAATGTAAAATTGTCAATACTCAAATTTTTTATGTAGAAAAGGCTTGTATTGCCAACATAGTTACTAAATATTTGACTTGGGGAATTATCTTTAAAAAAAACAGACTTTAGGAGAGCAATTTACCACTGGTGTATCTCCTCCAATTTGGTTGCCAAATTGCTAGGGATTGATATTTTATCCTGTTATGACTTTGCTTCAAAAAGTTGCGAGCTTCAAGACTACTTGCAACGCCGGTTTGTAGAACATGCGAAACACGCTGCAACCGATTGGCATGTCAACGCGTCCACCGAACTTATATGTGCTTCTATCATATGAGAGAGGCAGATAGATAGATAAACGAGTTGCACCCGTGACATTTCTTCATTATCTTGGTCAAGTGAATGACGGGTTCAGAGGGAAAGGCCTCCTCCTCGAGCAGCTTAACTCTCCTGGCCCATGGTGGGTCTTGTCATCTCAATAAACATCAGTTTATGAATGAGATGCGGTGTCTATCTGTGTTAAGATGTCATTGGGCAAGACTGATTCCTTATTTGACCCCTACTATTCAGTCTTCAGCTTCGTGGTGGATACATTTTATATTTTGGAAACAAAAGTTTATTTCAAACTCCATTTTTTGAAATACGAATGACAAGTAAACAAAATATTTCCCGAGATATTTCCATTAGGGGTCGCGAATTTCAATTTGTGCCTACAGTGACTTTACATACAGTTGCGACAATGGAGGTTCCGCCGCCATTATGGGGCTCACCTGTTGCTAATTTTAAACATGAATATATAGGATTTAAATGGACATCTATCATAAAATTGTCCATTTAAATCCTATATATTCATATTTAAAATTAGCAAGAGGTAAGCTCCAAAATGGCGGCGTTTTCCATATGAATATATAGGATTTTAAATAACCAATCAAAATTGGGACGGCAATTGTCACCACTGTGGTAATAGAGTCACTGTATTTGTGCCTAAGGTCAGTAAGGGTCAAATTTATAGTCGTTCCTTGACCGTGTGTCCTCAAGGCTCCCTTACTGAAGGCTGCCTCAACCCTTCCGACACGACTTTCAGTTTTTGCGACTATAATGTTTTTTTTTTCTTCAAATTTTTAACTTATTGACGCTTCATGAAGAACATTTGAACAAAAAAAAGTCAAAAAAATTGAAATGGGGGGAAATGGGGATGGTATGTATATGTACCAGCAGTGTTATAAAACATTTTATTTCCTACTGAATTTTCTGTATTTTGTCCATTTTTATAAAGAAATAAGCCATAAACCAAAATGTCTAGTTTTTGTCAAAGTTTCACCTATTCAAGGTAAAAGCGGGAGTTAAGGAAATCCTTAACTCCCTTGGGAGTTATGATATCCTTAACTCCCTTGGGAGTTAAGACCCTGTTAATGATTATCGTAACCAAGGTATTATATGGCTATAATAGTTCAGTAGGAAATAAAATGTTCTATGTACCACGGGAATTATCAGGTGTTAATACCCTCGGGACACAAACTTTGCCCTGGGGTATTAACACCCTCATAGTTCCCTTGATACATAAATAACTATATTAGTGGTACTATTATGAATCTTAAGGGTCGTACAAACTAGAAATAACATGCATCAACTGGTACAAACACAGGTATGAGGCGCCAATATGAAATTTCAGGTTAGGATTGGCCTCGAGCGAAATACTGAGTGGTACACGGTAGCACTAATTTTAATGGAAAAATATAAGGTTAGTAGTCTACGGAACGTCGTGGTACATATATATTGTAGCCTCTTTTTTAACAAAAAGGGTACTGCAGTGGCAGCTGTATGCCAGAGAGCAAAATTAGGGTGGATAAGGAGTGTCTTTAGTGGGCGCCAGAAGATTTTAATTTTAAGTTCCAAATCCTCAAATGAACTTTATCAAAAATTGCATAATAAAAGAAATCTGAAAAATAGGTAATCCAAAAATAATTATTATTGTAACTGTCTGCACTTAGTTTTGTTTATTAAATTGAAACTTTGATGTTTGTTAAAGCCTGAGTGCAAAAATGTATATCCCTCGTTAAATTCTTAAAGCTGAAATTTTCCCTAAATATTTATATCTAAAAAAAAAACTTAAATTTTCCCTAACAATTCATTGCACCCTGTGCAATGTAACAGTACAATATAACCCTTGACCAATCGGCCTGATCAGGACCGAAGTTTACTACCTAAATCCAAGGATTTTAAGATATAAAGTGAACCTTATATTTATAAAAAACCTGTTTAATCGATGTCCTTGAGGATACTAGATTAACGTTCTGGCCATTTGAGCCAGGGTGAGTTCAATTAAAAAACTCTCAGAAGGGCCACCATGATGAAATGCCAAAAGGTGCTGGAAGCTGCGAGCTGCACACTCTCGTAGATAAAGGGTAGTGGTTTTTGGTGACTGGCACCACTACAGTTGGAGCCCCTCGGTAGATCCTAATAATAACATTTATATTTTGTAGCAACCCTTGCATGGTGATTTAAGGGAATATCATAGCCGAAGCAAGCTTACCTTGAAAATCAAGGATCTGGAGACAAAAAGAGTGGCTCAACCACGAAAATATTGATAGAGGGCATCTCCCAGGCCGTCCAAATGCACATTAAGCTATAATACAAGGCGAAATTAGGCAGGATACCTTAGTTAAACTTGGAAAACCAAACTTACCGGCGATGGTCTCAAATGAGGTTACGGAACTTTCTCGATAACACAAGGGAAAAACATTTCCACAAGCACTAGGCCACTATAGGCTTTTACTCATTTAAAGGTAAAAATCGAGGTAACTGAGAAAATATGACTTTCTGAAGGCCGAGGGACAAAATTATTATTTTAGCGGACCCAGTACGACTGTACCGTTGGACTGCCTTCAGAAAAGTGGCTTAGAGAACGACAGGAAGGAATGACATGACATAAGGGCCTGTATACAACATTAACTTAACTTAAAATTATTTACATCTTATTATTAAACCTCAAATATAGCCTTAAACGGTAACATTGTAAATATTGCTCAATAATCTTACAAAATAACAATAATAATAATAATAATAATAATACACAGTTTAAGATTATCAGCTGAAAACAATATTAAATTTGTCGAGTAGCAAAATCAAGGTTACAACTGAGAGAGGTTGTCTGGTAAAAATACATTTCAACAGTTAAGCTACGTCATCAACGGTACTGTACAACCTGCTGTTCCAAGACATTTTTAAATAAAATTCACAACTAAATACCAAGTAGCTTTCAAACGCTACGGTACAATATACCTGCAGTAGCGAAAGAGTTGAGGAGTCTTTAGCTTCTTTGTTTTATAGTCGCTAGTCGCTCCCTTCACTGAGGCTCCCATAAGGAAAGATTACAATATGGCAACTGTGCAATAATTAATCAAATGCGTTTTTGACAGAAAGGTTAGGTTATGTTGTTGCTCACGTGTTTGTCAAAATTTCGGAGCAAATCGACTAAAAAGATGACAAAAACGAACACGGCTATAAAAACATGTTGCATTTACTTTTGTTCAGCTTTGACATTGACAAAAACTGTCTGACCTAAGTTTCTCAGAAGAGACTTTTTGTTGTTAAGCCGGACTCACACTAGGCAATTTTAAAAAATACATATTGCCTGTACCAGTTTTATGTTTGGCCAAGTGTACCTATACTCTGTCCAACGAATCTACGAGGTGAACATGGCGGAGCTGGTCGGCCTGGTCTACACTGCACAAATACCTGCAAATTTCATAATGTGGAATCACCAGTGAAGTCGGAACCTATGACCTGCTATCATATTTAATATCAAAAATCATGTATAATCATTATAGAATTTTTCCGCAGTCTACAAACACTTAGATAAATGAAAAACATACACCCTAGTGAAATAATCAAATAAAAAAATGCAAAACTAAATTTCAAAATCTAAACTAAGCGTACGTCACACTGAACTGAAATTATATTCTGATTTATCCCATTCATTTCAAAATGTGTACAAGTCCTCCTCTTTAGAGTGTACATCGGGCTGGAAATTGACCAATAGTAACGAACCTCTACACAATCAAAGAGTGCTTTGGTAACGAAAACGTACGTCGCATTATTGTTTCTTTATTGGTCAGCCTGATATGTATATTTTTTTAAATTTGCATTAAATAAATAAGTGATTAACGATAATCGTCGTTGGTGTTGTGCGAGATTGGCTAGCCAGCTAACCACAAAATACAGAAGAGAGGCTAAAATCAAACTAGTAAAATTAGAAATGAGTGACAAAAAAAAAGTATCTTCCCGATCCACACACAAACAGGCTATTGCATAAAATAATTGCATATTTTCTGCAATATCTCCTGGAAAGTGGACATATTGTGGTAGGAGCCTTGCAATAGCAGTTGAAACTAACTGTTAAACTGACTGTTGATTGTGATAGTCCTCTCAAATCTGCTAATAAAACTTGAATTGGGTACTGGGAAAACAGGTAGACTGTTATTCGTTTATTTAAGTTCATCTTCTACAAGTGGTAATATAATATACTGTATTGTATCTTTAGAAAATCTATATCTTTTCTTAGAAGGTTCGTTATTATAGAATTCAAATTCATTCAAAAAACCTTTAATTGCTCAATATGCACTATTTATAGGCCCCCAGTAACTCACAGTGCTCTTTTCTTAAATTTCGTGGACAAGCTGACTGAGAAAAGTAATGAAGACAGGATAGTTATTGGAGACATCAATCTAGACCTTCTGAGTGATGCACAAACTGTTTGTGACTATAAAAACTTGCTTGAAATAATTGCATTTAAAATCCAAAACAAAATAGTCTGAGAAAAAGCTACCCGTGTTGGTCAAACAAAAGCCAGTATTCTAGACCATGTTATTTGTAATAAAAAGATAAAATGCCACATAAGGATGGAAACTTACATGATTTCGGATCATAGGCTGATGCTGATCAGAGTTGAAAGAGAGAAGATTACTTGGAAAAAGGAAACAGTCATAAGAAAGAAATTCAACTTGCAAGGGTGAAAGGAATGCCTACAAATTAAGATCAACAACACTCAGATTAACTCGTAGGTACCGGGTGATTGTCTATATTTTGCACCCACACCTATCTCACCTGTTTGAAGAGATACTCAGAAATGTCAAATATATACAAGTATACAGGGTGTGTCACAAAAGTGTGGCGAAGCAAAGTTATACTTTTTTAAATGGAAAACCTCGTATATTATTGTCCCATTGGATTAGCCTTTCAAACCTGATTCCAAATATACTAGGTTTTTTAGGTTTACTCCTCATAGTCCAGCCTCTGAATATCCTTTTACCTTTATACAATGAACTATAAACTACACTTACCTGGAATGGCACCGACCGTTGTCGGATATGGCATTTGTATGACATTTGTCATCTCTCTTAGTGCGTCCAAAAATAGCTATATAGTGGGGGATACCTTTCTTTCTCTATTTCATTGCTGTTAGGTTTGGTGTGTATTCCTAACCTCAAATATAATATTTTTTAGACAAGGAAAGATTTTCATAAATGGCCCATAAGGTAAATAGAGATAGGTATCCTCCACATTCTCCATCTCAATTTGCCGCATTTTAGAGATAGGCCGGGCCATTCCAGGTACGTGTAGTTTATAGTTCATTTGCCTTTATATTTTGCTGGTGGTCTCTATACTTCAGCTTTTTCAATAAAAATGCAATTATTCCACCCCTTTTTGTCCTATTTTCTCCTGGACTATTAAAAATAAACCTAAAAAACCTAGTATATTTGGAATCAGGTTTGAAAGGCTAATTCAATGGGAAAATAATATACGGGGTTTTTCATTTAAAAAAGTATAACTTTGCTTTGCCACACTCTTGTGACACACCCTGTATACTTGTAACTAACATCATTGGACACTTTCTGATATTACCTACAACTTTCACATTTGACATTTCTGGGTATCTCTTCTAACAGTTGAGATAAGTGTAGGTGCAAAATATAGACAATCACCTGGTACAACCAGCTGTCAGAACTAATAACACCCAGGGCCGTAGCCAGGGGGGGCATTGGGGGGCAATGCCCTATCTTTCAAATGATCATGCCCTACCTTTAAAACGCAACATGCGTTAAGGTTTCTCTAGGAAGTTTGAGAGCAGATAATGAAAAGCCCTGAAATCGAGTAAGTGCGGGGATAAGTGTTTCCGAAAACTCCTAAATGTATGCAACAATGTTTGAAGTTTACACAGAGGAAGTTTTTCATTTCGAAAGAGTGCAAATGCAAGGATAATACTATAATACACACTACTACACAGGATTGCTTATCGGCCTCATTTGTGGAAATTGCGGCCATATGGTGTAACACTATTAACGACATAATCAACTACATCTTCAGCTGTTTGCGCGAACGGTCGTAGTTTAGAATATACATTTATGATGAAAAATGTTATCATGGGATCATAACTTGTGGTGAAAACACCCTACGTCAAGGCGAGAAACGACACGCTGCCTACGTAATCACTGGTTCTTTGGCGTGGTGGGGGCTTGAGATTTGATATATACACAGGCAGGCCTTATGATGATAAGATATCCTGTAATAGTAGTAGTAGTAGTTATGGCGAAAACCATTGGTGAAATTAGTGCAAAAAACATGTATTTCTGTCACTTTCTTTTACATGCTAGTAGAAGAGGACATGAATGCATTCAGTGCGCACTGGACTTACCAATGGATTTCACTATTAGTGTGAATTATCCTTGGTGCGAATGGTCCAAGGCGGCGCGAGAATCAGCGCCATTTTGTTTACTTGCCAGAGATGTTATTTATTGAAAAATTTGCCTTCGGCGCCATTACCACCAGATTGTTTACCAACGTTTACCTATAATTTAAGGGAGGGGGGGGGGGCAAGTAGTGTATGCCCTATGTTAAATTTGTCATGCCCTATCACATTTGACTCTAGCTACGGCCCTAAACACACCCCGCGAAGAAAACACAACAATGTAGAAAATTAAGATAGTCAACAATCAACTTTGGATAACCTCGGAATATAAAGAAAAGGTTAGACAATGAAACAAACTATATGTCAGATGGAAACAAAGCCCGCATGATTATACGGAAAAGAAACTTTAAAAGAGAAAAAAACTATGTCAGCAACTTGGGGAAATGGTTCAAGAAACAATATGCACAAAGAAAATTCGAGAATGCCGGAAGTGATATCAAGAGAACATGGAGAGTAATACATGAACTATCCTCGCGAGACGGCAAAAAAAGACAGAACAATATAAGCCAAATCAAAAGCACAAACGGAAATATAATAGAAAACGACAAGGAAATAGTGGTGGAAATTAACCGTCATTTCTCTTAAGTAGGAGTAAAATTATCCAATGAAGTCCCACTAACAAACTACGAATTTGCGGATGAAGAAGTCAAAGTACCGTTTACCTAGAACTAACCATTCTTACCGAAATAAGTCAAATAATAACCCAAATAAAAAATAATGCATCACCAGGAAGAGATAACATCTCAAAGCAGGACATACTAGACTTATTCAACATTATTGGGGACAAAATAGTTTCACTAGTGAACAACATTTTAGAAACCGGAGTTTTTCCTGAAGAACTGAAAATTGCTAGAATCATACTAATATACAAAGGCCTAGAACACAACGACCTGAACAATTACCCACCTATATCGATAATAAATACTTTGTCAAAAATTGCAGAAAACACTTTGAAGACCAGCCTATTGAAGTTTATTGATAACAAGTTCAAGCTTGACAATTTTCAGTACGCCTTCCAGAAACAGAGTAGAGTACATCGATATGTTCCAAAAAGTCCACTGACAGTCGTATATGTTGATCTAAAGAAGACTTTTGATACTGTGAACATTATTCTGCTGCTGGATAACCTATGGAAAATGGGAATAAGGGGAGTAGCACAGAACTTGCTAAAATCATACTCAAAGGGCAGACTACATTACACCACTGCAAATGGATGCATAAGTAAGATCTTGGTCATTAATGTGGGTGTGCCCCAGAAGCAAAATTCAAAGGAGGAAGACTTTGAGCTTTTCTTTTGAATTAAGTTTCAAGTCCACTTTGAGTTATGGACTATTTATTCAATTTCAAATTCAAAGAGTCCAAAATAAGGCAGTTAAAGCATTATACTTGATTGATTTTTATGCCCCTACAGAAGATGTAGGGTATACAGGGTTTAAATGGAATAAATTAATTATCAGAAAGCCTATTTATTTTCAGGGAAAATAAAAAAAAACGGGTCTGTTTATTTTTAGTTTGGCACATTTTTTCGGCCTTTTCATGGAATTTACCCCTCTCTTAAGGGTAGAAACAACCCCCAACTTTTTTTTTTCAAATGTAAAGATATGTATTGTGATAGCTCGTTGGAATGGGCATAAAAAAAGGATAATGTTCCATTATTTACTTTTGCATTTCGATGCGAGAAAAAAATTAAAACATATTTTTCCATACAATTTTTTTACAGTTAAAATTGTTGAATATCTTCAGCTTTTCTTCTTGGTAGAACCCTAATGCGAGACAAGCTCCATTTGTAATAATTATTTCTAACGTTAACACACTATTTGATGCCTGATACTCGGATTCTCAACCCTAAAATAGTGTGGTAATGTCAAAAATAATTACATAACTAAATCAACGAAATGCAAAAGTAAATAATGGGTCATATTCCTTTTTTTATGCCTATTCCAACGAGCTATCACAAAACATATCTTCACATTTGGAAAAAAAAAAAAAGTTGGGGGTGGTTTCTACCCTTAAGAGACGGGTAAATTCCATGAAAAGGCCGAAAAAATGTGCCATACTAAAAATAAACAGACCCGTTTTTTTTTATTTTTCAGGCTTTCTGATAATGAATTTATTCCATTTAAAAATTCCACCCTGTATAAAAAAACCAAGATTTTAAACATAAATAGTTTGAAAATATTGGAACAAGTTATTCATAGCATAAAAACGAACAATATCAAAACGAATACTAAACTGAAACAAGTACATGACATCCATAGTCATAACATAAGAATGAAGGGGGACTTAAGAAACCAATATGCGAGGACAAGAAAAGCTCAAGAGTCCTATATACAGAAGCATCGAAGCATATAATAAAGGAAGTGTTATAAATGCCAAGAAAACCCATTTATTTACAACCTTAACTTAAATACTTTATATTTCCTTATTACAATGTTAATGTATAGCTATACCTAACTCAGAATTAATATTCCTGATATGTATAAACTTCTTTCGTAGGTCCTGTTACCAGTATCAATACTGTTTTGGGGTCATAAATAAATAAAGAAAAATAGGTTTTCATATCTTTTATGTATCTTTTGAGCAATCTTATTTGGGGTACCCTGGCCGGGACATTATGCAGATAATTATTATATTCCACAAATTCCTCAAAATCTTCCATTTCGAGCAGCAAAACACGTAAATAAATAAACATAGACGTTTTTAAAATCGATGAGAAAGGTAGACGTAACCATAACGGACCCAGAATTGGTACAGGCCGATTCATATAATCTGCCCGAAGTAGCATGCGAAATGATAGATATATATTACAAAGAAATTGCTGAGTATTTTATTGCTGGGGTGCGGAACATAAAAGTTCAGAGGTATAGTATCCCATGTATTACTTTTGTATATCTACCTAATGGTTTTGGTTATTCTGTGTTAAATAACTACTCGAGAATCTTACGGAGACGTTGCTTTAGGGTATGTCTAGTGGAAAAGGGATCATCCCCAGTTCATTGTAAAAGCTCGTATCACGCCAGAACAAAAATAACAGCATTTCTGGATAAAATTGTCCAGCTACTATTAGAGCAAAACTCAGTTGTGTCCATTGGCAACTGTTTTCGGACCATCCCCACATGGTACTGAAATTTCAAGCTACCGCTTTTATGATCAATGCAGATCATTTTCTACAATTTGCCAAAACAGTTTCAACGCCCAAAATATGCAAAAAAATTTGTCAAAGAACTAAAACGCAGTTTGAATGCCCATGCATATGATGGAACAACATTAAAGGCAGTACTTGGTACGCGCAAATTCACCCCTAGTAAAGCCATGAGATAGGGCTTAACATTAGGAAAACAAGTATACTACAAGTACTTTGTAAAGAAAAGATGTGGATTCACAATCAAACCAGAAGTGCCCATATTTGGTACTTCACCTGACGCAATTACGAAGCACCATTGCATTGAAATCAAGTGCCCTTCAAGAGTTGATAAAACAGAAAACTATTACAAGAATAGAACAATAACAGAAAAGTGTTATACTCAGGTGCAATTGCAAATGAGCAGGATAAACAAATTACTACTATTGTAGTAGCGTTGGCTAAGGCTTATTGCAGCCAGATGATCGCTGATGCGCTCCAATTTTGAAAAGCAGGGTGTTTGCAATAATAAATTTTTAGTTACTAGTTACTTTACATTTATTTAATAAAAGTCTAAGTTTAGTCAATAATATTTTATAATTACACCCTGTAGATTACTTATGGCAGAACATATTATCCCAATGTTATCTAAATGAGCTACTAATGGAGGTGGCGTACATGCATGAGGGGTCAACATGCATTGCTTTTCCTCCAGTACCGCGGCAACCTCTTTGAATCCTCTATCGGCTAGAACTTCACAGTGTGGTGATAGCTGAGACAAGTAGCCAGACTGGAGATTAATTATTTCCTTGTCCGATGTATGTCCCCCAAATCCATGGGATACAAAATGTATTAGACCACTTTGTGTTGAGGAAATTAGGTATTTCACTGTATTTCCGCTTTTAAAATCGGTCCATGTTAGAGCTGGCGCTAAGGCGTTTGACGGTTGCAGTCGATGAGTGATTGCACATCTCTGTAGGTCCCCCAAAATTGTATTAACAAAGTTTCCTTGATTTTTTGCGCTGTTGGTCATAGTATTAATTCCTGCAGGTAACCAGCCAGCCAGTAAAGGCAAACATTTAGCAAATATTTTTGCAGGATAGCTGTCGCTATATCCAAACTCAATGGCCAGCTGTCTAAATGTATCGTTTGTACGTATTTTCTTTAACGTTAGCAGAATATCTTCTTCTGTTAGTCCATCTCAATACTCAATAATTTAATTATACCAAAACTGTCTCGAGGAATGCGCGCATATAGATGTGGGTACTTTTCCATTTCAGCCACCATGTGTGCAGTATATCACTTGTATACTACCCCATTTGTTTTATTTATTTGTCGGGTTTGAAATATGAATAAATTGTTTTTTTTTTTTTCTTTTCTAGGTGGTGGAGAGAGCAGTAAAAAAGGCGAAACGAATAAGAAACTCTCTGACCTGGAAACTAAACTTGCAAATCTGAAATTAGTAGCAGCCGATGAAAATAAAAAAACCAAAAAGAAAAAGAACAAAAATCCCGATGAAGAATCCAACAATAAAAAAGAAGCTAGTAAAAAAGATTCTGGAAAGGATGTCAATGAAAATGAAGACCGCACCAACCAAAATGGTATGGTTAAGAAACGGTCTGAGCTTAAAATTGGTTCTCTGAGTAATACAAATTCGTTTGTTGATGATAGTCCTGCTGTAAGCTCTAAGATGCCACCTCCAGGGTTCTCTTCGAAACCGAATTTACCTCAATCAGCAACAGTAAAACCGCCTCCCGGATTTAACAGTTCAAGCTCAAACTTTCCCTCGTTAAATTTTCCTAATAATGACTTAACATTCACCAATTCTAGTGGAAAAAGTTATGCCATCAGTCCTACAAAGGCTTCAACTGCTTATAGAACACCTTCAAACTTTCAAAATCGTAACATAAACTTGTCTAAAAAATTCATGGAAGTTTTAAATGATGAAAAATCGATGAAGCATTTTATGACATTGTCAGGCGATTTTCGCAGTGGAGCAGTTGATGGAAAAAAATATTACCAAGAATGTAGGAAGATTTTTGCAAACAAATTCGACGATATTTTTCCCGAATTGTTAGTATTACTGCCCGTTGTAGAAAAGCAACAGGAGTTATATGAACATTTGAGTGGAAAGCTCAAAGAAAATATTATAGTTTGCCAAAATTGCCAACAAGTGATTTTAAAAAAGGAATTAAGCGAGCACTACAACCATCACACATTGGAAAATCATTTTCCTTCTTTAGGATCTGCCAAGGAAATTGATTCGGCTTGGAAAAAATAGGGTTTTTTGTAACAAATTGTTTATAAGTCTTCCATTATTTTGAAATTTATTAAAAGTGGACGACTTACGAACATAATTTGGTATTTTCTAACCGAATAAATATAATTAATTTTTTGGCTGTGGTTTATAATAAGAATGCCAGCTGATGTTCATTTGATTTCAGATGTAAGTATTTATGGATTTTATTTTTTCACTTTTTTCGGTTTATTAGTAGACATTTTGTACTAAAATATTCTATTGTTGAACGACACTTATTTAATGAATCCTTATTGTTGCTGGGAAATAATTTATAAAACGAACGCTTAGCTTTTTTTAAATGTTAATACATTTTTGAAGTTTGATTATTATGATTTTATTTTTCAATAGTTTTTTGTTAAAAGGTTGGAGCACACTATAACCAATTACAGTGCCTAGCGTTCCACCAGAGTCAAATTCAATTACGAATTTTCTTATTCAAAATTTGATTTTTTCAAATTTTCAATTATACCTTCCTTACGAACCAAATTGTTTTAAGTTGTATAAACTTATGAACATTATTCTGAAGCAATTCAAGATTGAAATATGCAAGGAGGAAGACAAGTATCCTTACGAATGTGGGACTAAAAAAAAGCTGTTCCGAAACAGAGACTTGTAGGAGGATTTCTGGATTAACAGAGATAGTTGAGGATCGGAAATTGGAAGACGTAGAACGTTATAGACTAATAATTATACATAAATATAACATATAAACTTTTTTTTCTTTTACTACTAACCTGAGAAATAGTCATTATTCAATCTATTTTTTTAGGAAAAAATTGAATTTCTCTCCCTAGGTTAATAATGAAAATAATGAAAAAATACCTAGGTCAATAATGAAAATGACGTCATGATGCAAGGATATTGTCATGTTTCTATTGGTCCAATTTCAATTTCATACGTCAATTCAAAAAAAATAATTAAGAGCACAGATTTTGAATATTTTTTTTATTTTCTACTAGTAGTAGTAAAAAAAATTCTATATATTCCTCGGTAGAGAAAGTCATTATATACCTTACACATTATAATATATATAAAAGCGCTCGGTATATAATGACCAACTTCTCTACCTAGGTATATAATATACTATTTTATGATTGCTTTTATCTACAAGTTGCAAATATTTTAGTATGTACCTACTTCAAAAACTAGAACCGTTTTTTCACGGATATAAATCTCTTTCATCAGTCTTAGCCCTATGAAAATGGGACAAACAGTAATTGAATTTGACATAGGTTGGATCAAAGTGTTACCGTTGTTAAAATAAAGTGACATTGTCATTGAAGAATGTTATAATAAATATCAATATTGAAATACTGATAGACTATCCTTTGCTCTATACAGAAATTCAGATAACAAAGTAGTGAAGGTATAGTGCCGGTCATTTTATGTGGTTTTTAGACCAAACCAGACATTGGCACAGTGCGGTAATATGTGTGCCAACTTCAAAGTAATTAACAACAATTTAACTCATATGGACTATTATATGGGGCTGCATTGATGAAAGATATAAAGTTTGTATATAAAAAACGAATTTCTAAAGCTCATTTGTTATAAAATGTAACATAATTTTTTAATAAATTATTTTCAGTATAGAGTTGTATGTGTTTGGTTTTATTTTTGTGATTTCAGTTATTTCCAAAGCCAAAACTAGAAAGTGACTCCTGCTCTAAAATTTAAACCTATTTGATGTTGGATTATAGGCCTTATATGTGCTTTTACCTTTTTAATAGTTTTTTGAAAGTCTCTGACTTTCTTGATGACGAACATACAACCTCCAGCAGCAGCATCACCATGAAATTTAACTTTTGTGGATCTATGAGAAACTTTGTATCAGTGGCGGCTCGTGACAATCCAAACTGGTGAGGCCCATGGCCCATCGAGTTAACCCAAACAAAATTTTCAAGTGTTACGCCCAAATTTTGACCCAAAATTTCATTAAAAAAAATACCTCGGATATTTATTTTTTTGTATATTTCTAATAAAATTTTTCATTTCTTACAGTTGCAAAACAAGAGCAGTACATAATTCTTATTTTAATACAAATATTAAGTTTCAAATTAACAAAATAAATTCCAGAAAACAGTTTTTTAACCCGCAACAGACCAAAATAAAAAGTATGAGCCAATTAAATCACGCACTGGCATTTGCTACTTGTCGCAACAGCAAAAGATGCAAGGTTTCTTATTAACAAGCCCAAAATTGTGCGCCTCAATGCCTATAAAAATTCGCTACCGTCTCACCTGCAGTTGAAGCGTTGTGGTGGGGAGTGCCATGGCATCGCTTCGGCGTTCTGTGACGCACATGAGGCCAAAATTTTTGGGATTGCTATTTTATTTTAATGCTGTCCGGCAACGATTTGAGCGCCCATAAGGATAAATAGGTAGAAGCGCACGCTAAATTCAAGAAATAGTATTATACTTTAATGAAAATTCGATGTTTTGATACATTAACTGATTGAAAATAGTTGAAAAACGTTAAATATTTAATAAATATTATTTCAAAATTTTACATCATTATTGTAATTTTTTCATGTGAGGCCCGGCCTCAGTTGCTTTATACGACGAGCCGCCACTGCTTTGTATGATGTCGCAGAGCGATACCTACTTGCCTGTTAAGGCCGGTTGTCCTTTGGATGCGTTTTCGTCCGAAGTCCGAATTTCATTCGTCAGAACTCGGATGAAAAATGGCGAATCCTATTTCAGTGGAAACCAATGACGGTCGTACATTGTACCCGAAATTATTCGTGCAAATTGAAAATATATATGCGATTGATCCAAAAAAAAAAAAATGGGATTTTTCGCAGTAGTTCTGATGATTTGTGTGTGTTGACTGGGTTACTGGGGAGATAGAGATATGGATATCGAAAAATTGATTAATTTGATGTAAAAAAAAAACCTTTGTGGGATCATATCACATGAGAGACATGCAGAGAAAATTCATCCTTTAAATCATCATATACTTAAATGATGAAATTCTCCGAATTATTTTTGTTTTGCTAAAATATCATTAACCCAGCACTTTTTCCTTTTTAACAATCGCCGTCTAAGGATAATTATATTTTCCGAAAAATAATCCTCCATTACTCCACTAAATGGTAGTAATAATCTCTGACATCTCAACTTTTCGATATCTTTATTGTTATTGTCAATAGATTTCAATCTATCAATTTTACTCGGGTTTTATTCAAGTTTAAAAGTGAGAATGAATGAGGAATCCGCATTTTCACCATTATCGCAACATTTACGAAGCAAGAATATAAAACTTCGCAACGTCTAAAAGGGTTTACACCGGTCATACAGCGATCATGACCCCCAATACAACCCCACGACGATATGGCGCCCAACTCGATGGTACGAACATCCAAAATAAAAACCCTGAAGGATCTGCACCGCTACAATCCTCGATTTATGGAGAATCTTCGTAACAGAATTTATCAGAGAACATATTACAGGATGTGGCTTCCATAACTTCTGAACTTTGGAAAGAGATTAGGCTCACAAGACAATCTCCTGTCCAGCTACCAGTGTTTTCAGGATTGATTGGCAGAGTCCGGAAAAATTTCTCCAGAAATTTAGGTCCTATTTTGAAAAGTAGGTATACTTAAAGTTCCAAAGAAATATCAAACTATGGTTTATTTTTTTCCAAGATAGATTTTGGCATTGTCAACTTTGAAACATAAACAATGCCGCTAATGCCGCTTATTGGTAGCTATTGTATAACTGATGTCAACCTGCAGAAACACCTCATTTTGCGACCAATCAGGGTCAAGCGTTATTGTTTATGTTTCAAAGTTTTCAATGTCAAAATCTAAAATCTGTTTTTTTTTTTAAAGATAATTCCCCAAGTTCAAAAATTTAGTAACTATGTTGGCAACACAAGCCTTTTCTACATGAAAAATTTGATAGCATTGACAATTTTACATTGTATTGCCAACCTAATGTCAGTTTGACTTTTATCTTTAAAAAAAAAACGCACTATCTTGGGAAAAAATAAAGTGTAGTCAAGTAAAGAATCATCTGGGGCCCGATTCTCGTCTCAGGGAGAGGAGAGCTCCCCGAGAGAACAAATTTTTCGTCTTTATCATTCTTGTTCACTTTTCGATTACGTTGACAAGAACAAAAAATCCGTTCTCTCGGGGAGCTCTCCTCTCCCTGCGACCAGAATTGGGCCCCTGGAGAGAGAAGCAAAATCATGGTTCCTTGCGTATGAACTACATGACGTAAGTTTTGATTCTTTCTCTAATAGACTTTTTGAAAGATTCAATAACGATTCTCTAAAGGCGCCTCTCTATAATATAAAATTATATGGTGAACAACAAACAAATGAGGATAGTTCAATCTTTTTAACTCACAAACGTAACTTGTTTTATCTCTTGAACCAACTTTGAAAGAGAAAATAATGCTTATAAGAGTTTTAGAATTATTCAAATGTCAGTATTAGACTATCCAAGATGCTGTCAAACTTGAATTAAAATGGCCGCCAAGAGGCACACAAAACCTTTGTTTATGTGTCATCGAATTTGTCATCAAATAATGTATGAGCTTAAAATAGGGCTCATTGTGAATTATTTGCGTTCTGATACTTAAAACTGTTGTTTTTATTAATGTTAGAAATAGTGTATTTGAATAGTGTATAAAAATAGTAGTAAATAGTTTTTAAAAACGCGAAAAACATGCCTACAACGTGTTGTATGTTGTATTATTAAATGTGGAGTCATGGAGATCGAGACATTCTTAAGTTTTTTCAAATTCCAAGTAAAAAAAAAACAATACAAATCAAAGCAAAGCACAACACTGGACGGTGGAGTTGAAATAAATAAATATTTTCATATCAATGGTAGATCCTGCGTGTCCAAGTGAAATGCAGGTAAAGCAACCTTGCCCAAACAATAAGGATTGCGCAATTGGGTAGAAACTGGCAAAAATTGGGACGTACACAATAAAAAATAAGTATTGAATTATGATCATTAATGACTAACATAATGACCATAGAAAAGTGATTTATAAATTCTTAAATAGAACATTCACTGGATTCATTCCTTTCACTTTTTGTTTTAGTTCGTGACTACACCGCTGTGCGCCCATATCGCCGTTTCTTAACGTCCCCCTCGTTTTTATTCTAATCGGTAACATCACCGATGAGTTAGCTATCTTTGTTTAGTGAATAGAAAATGACAATGACCGACATAGAATCGTGTATATAAAAACCAGTCATAAAAATGCAGGTGTCCATTTAACATCATAATGCAAATGTCATCTTGTCATCTGAATTAATTTGTTGAGTGCATCGTCGTTGATTATTTTGAATTCCAAGACAGTGAAAGAAGTGATAAGTGCATCATCATAAGCAGCCAGTTTAAGAATTGTTGCCACAGTGTGTGACCAGAAGGCAAAAAATAAATCGGTCAAAAGCGAATTGCAGCCACAGACCAGAGAAATTTACATCAAAAACAACACAGAAACAGAAATTTTGGTTTTGTTGGAGATAAACAACCTAGAAATCGTGTCACTGTATGATGCTCCATACATGCTCGAGGGAATTATAAATAACTTGATCAAATATGACAGCCTTTTAACTGGAAAAATGGACATTTTCAAAAAGCAGATTGGAAAGTGTTTCAGTCAGTTCATGAGTCAGATACGCCAGATCATCTATGAATAGATTATAGATTATTTTATTCATTAAGTGATTCTCACATAAATATATGAAAATAAAATGTATAAAATTAATTTCAGTTTTGAAGCACTGCCTTATTTTGAAATAATTGAAATGTCAAACCACTAATTTAAAACCGAGATTCAAACGGCCCGCCAAATATTAGTTCAATGACTACACCGCTATGGCAGCACCGTCGTAAATGTCACTTGGCGACTACAACAGAGGAGTGAGCGTTCTATATCAGAATATAAATCACTTTTCTATTGGCGTTTCCGATTGGTAGATTCAGTGCGCACCGAGTGTATTTGCATCCTTTTAATCGACCTGTCGAAGAAAAAGACAGAAATAGAAAAAATTGCCCTAGTTCCGCACTAGATCTACCAATCGGATACGCCATATGATAATGACGTTATGGTTTGTGTTTGTGTCAATGTATGTGTGCCTCTTGTCGGCCATATTTTGCTTGTCAAAGTCACGTGTTTTGGATAGTCTAATGAATGAAAACGATCTCAAAGATATAAATGAAACAGATGAGCAAAGGATAAAAAGTAAATCAAATTTAAGACCTCCTTCAGCGTGTAGTTTCTGTGGTAAGTGCACTATAAAGACTGTCCACGACCAAGACAAAAGTTATTTAAATACAAAAAACTATAGCTGAAGGTCGGCCACCAAAAAAGCCGACCATAACCACCATTAAAAACTATATTTCAGACAAAAAATTACTACGTACCTATTCGAGTTACAATAGATAACAGGCAAATTATAGCATTACTCGTTACGGGAGGCATCTAAACATTCCGGTATAGGATTCAGCACCGACAGCACCTAGGCATAGTTCATTGGTCAGTTTGAATTCAGACCGCCAATTAATGCGGAGCGCCGAAATCGGTATTTGAATGTTGAACGGTGCCCAACCTCAGGTCAGAATGGTCCAGTTCCAGTAGCAATAGCCATGTGGAGTGCCGAATCTAAGGTCCAAATGTTCAAAAGTGCTGAGCATCAGGTCAGAATGTTGCCATGCGTTTGGCGCGGTTCATGTGTCCACCCCCTTCGTGTTCCTCTTACCTATAATTTTGTGGCGGATGCGGTCTATTTGGCCGTTGTTTCATGTGTTCTTGTACTTTAAACATGCAAGATGAGTTTGCCTGGATCATTTAAACACTTTCAATGTGGTGAACAAATTTACTGTGCCAACATTTTAGAGGTATCTGATAAAAGTATCTGATAAAAACAAAACGATAAATTGAACAATGGTGTCAGCTTGGAAAATTTTTCTTTAACATTTTATTGGAAATTTTTCCTATAAAATTTTATTGGATTATTCCACTCATGTGTTACAAATCCCATAAGACAAGTGACGATTTTCAGAATTACAGCGAAAATTCTTTTTTCCATTTATTTAACTAGAGAGAATTACAGCGATAATTCTCCCATGTTATTGTATACATGGTTGTCATGCTAATTTTTTGATACAAACAAACGGTTCCTGATAGCAACCATTTATTTGTATTGATTGTTGAGATGTTCAAATCGTTTAATACATATTTATTTCCATATTTTTTGCATTTTCATACGTGAAATAATCCTCTAAATACCACTTGAGCTTTAAAATGAACCAGATAATTTTTCACTCATGCGTGTTTTCTCTGCAAATTTCACTCGTCCTACGGACTCTTGAAATTATAGAAAACACGCAATCGTGAAAAATTATCGGTAATTTTGAAGCTCTCGTGGTATTATCCCCGAAAATTCTTCTATATGTATGTTATGATTTTTTTCAAATATTTTGAGTTTTAAAGTAGTTTTTCAGGCTCTCAAAAGAGGCGCGCGCCCCCCGCGCTTTCCCTGGGTCCGACACTGGCAATAATTGTCCAAGATTTTAGAAATGTCTCGTTGAAATAGAATAAATGTGTAACAAAATAGTTATTTTCCTAACAAGTGCGCAAAGTGATACTTTCCTGCACGAACGACGATGTTGGCTGATGCAGAAATAGAGGAAAAATTTGTCATCATGTGTCAAAGTCGACAGATGCACTTATTGTTGCTTGACAATTAGTTTTACTTTTCGGCACTCAGTGCGGATACAGGCCTTATCCGCATGGAGTGCCGAAAAGTGTAACTTTGAGCCCAAAAATGCGTGCGGCAAAGTACTACTTTGCGCACGCTCTTAGAAAAAGTAAATAACGTTTATTTGTTGATTTTGTGCCGCGCTAACGGAGCAACATTCCAACCTGCAGCTGGGCACTGTTTAACATTTTGACCTTACATTCGGCACTCCACATATTATATACCAATCCGACCTGAAGCTCAGCACCGTTTAACATTCAAGTACGGATTTCGGCGCTCCGCATTTAGTGGCAGTCCGAATTCAAGCGGACCAATGAAATATGCCTAGGTGCCGAATCCTATACCGGAATGTTTCCATTCCTAAATAAGCGTTTCGCCCAAAGTAATAATTTAACGGACAATATAACAACTGTAAGATTAGCCAAAGAAGTTGCTACTTTCGAAGCATCAGGTTTCCAAATTGTGCCTATTTTACTGGATTGAATAATATTCGACACAAAATTTCATGTAGTAGACTCATTGTCAGAATAAGATGCTATTTTAGGACGGGATTGGTTACAAATGCATAATGCAATTTAAGATTTTGTTCAAGGTTGTGTTCACTTGGAAAAACAATTCAGGTTCATATATTGGAATATTTATCCTGAAAAACAAAAACAAAAACCAAACCAACAAAATGTTACTTTCGATCAGGGATACTTTCGATTTAACTCATTTAACAGACAAGACAATAAGCATGTTCAAAAACATATTAAACAGTTTTCATGAAATTTTTGAAGAAGGCTTTACGACAACCAACTACAAAATTAGTAGATCATAGAGTAACAATTATAGACAAAACACCATTTAAGATCAGACGTTATCAATAATATTCCTCGAAGAAAAGAGAAATTATTCAAGATGAGGTAAGAAAAATATTAGCTGCAGGTGTAATTGAAAGTCGTTCAAGTTTTTGTTCACCAATTGTAATTGTGGAAAAAAAAGATGGTTCACCTTGGTTTTGTGTTGATTACCGTCAACTGAATAAACAAACTGAGCCAATGGTATCGCAGTTACCGCATGTAAGAGATACAATAAAAGATCTTACTGATGCACAGGTATATTTTCATCATTGGACTTAAAAAGTGGATACTGGAACCGTAAAGTACTAAATTTACAGCTTTTGAAACCCCAGATGGTGGTATGAAAGTGCTATATGTACGAATTTTTAGTCGTGCCGTTTGGTTTAGGGAACGCTCCATCTATATTTCAAAAACTCTGCAGTTTTGGAAGGTTACATTGACAGATTTGTAAAAGTATATTTGGTTGATTAATTATCTATTAGGCAATCCAAACCACGTGACACTCAAGATGGCGTGGCGGCCACACATGGGCCAAAAAACACAAAAAAATATCTAGTTTCTGCCCGATTTATTCGTTTAGGTACCTAGTCAACAAATATTCTATCAAATAATCGAAATCAAAGTTGCAAGCAAAACTAAGCGAAATAATTAAAATACGCATAAAAACATATTCAAAACAAACTTGCTTGGCCGCCACGCCATATCGAATTTTCCTTTTTGACAGATGGATTGGATTGCCTAATTAAAATAATCACGAAGATCATTTGTTTCATTTTTGGGTTAGTTTTGGAGAGACTTAGAATACACCAACTTCGATGCTCTTTGAAAAAATGCAATTTAGGAGTAAATGAATTAAATTATCTGGGTTACAAAATCCCAAGTGCAAACAATTCTCCACAAGAACATCACCTGCTTCGTATCAAAAATTTTAAAAAACCAACTACCATTAAAGAATTGCAGTTACTTATTAATTCGTACGGATAATTGGCTTAGAGAATACATTCCAAATTTTGCAACACTTAGGTTCTGCACCACTTACTGAACTTACAGGCAAAAAAGTGTTTAGTTGGAAGTTGGAACCCTAAAGCTGAAAATGCATTTATACAACACACGAATGCACTTGAGAAGTCGTTAGTAGGCCAATTTTTGAAAACCCATATACTACAAACAGATGCTGATCAAGGGGGAATAGAAGCAGTTTTGTTTCAATGGAGACCTAGAAATCAACGTCAGATTATATCATATGCCAGTTCAAAATTTAATGAAACAGAAAGAAAATACCATGCGTAAATGAACAAGAAACTCTTGAGGAAGTCTGGGCATGCAAAAAATTTGGATTATATTTAGAAGACAAAAATTATTTACACTTATTACTGATAGTAAAGCACTCACTTGGCTCTTGGCTTAATGAATATAAGGATGAAAGAGCTTAATTACCTCGTTGGGCACTGCTTTTACAGGAATTCAACTTTACAGTAGTACAACACTGTGCGGGTAAAGATAATGAATTTGCTGACTTTCTATCAAGAAATCCAACAGAAAGTGACGACCAGACGGCTAGACAGGAGTATGATGAAAGGCTGTTACCTCCAACGGTAAACTTAATCCAATCACGTTGAGAAAAGTAATTTACGAGGTTACTGTTCAAGAACGAAAGGAGGATCCTACAATTCAACGTGATGATATTCAGTTGATGAAAAATATAGAAAGCAGAAGGAGCGAACATTTAACAAAATAAAACGCATTTTAAAATCACGATATATTGTTGAAGATGAACTTTAATTTTACATGAAATCAGGCTCCAAATTAATTTTAACTCCAAGGGATCTTGACGGAAGAGTTCTGTATGAATTCTACTTCATCTCATTCTGGAAGAGATACAGATCAATTTCAGAACATTATCACTGGACTGGCCTTTGGAAAGATGTTCGTGATCATGTGCGATTCTTTGTCATTTGTGCTTCAACAACAGCAGGTTCAAGTCAGCCTCATTCTGCAGATCATGGCAAAGTTTAAGTAAATAATGTTCAAGTATGGATATAATGGGACCCTACCTGAGAACAAAGAAGGGTAAAAAATATCTTGTGGTAGTAACAGACCTATGCACGAAATGGATGAAAGCGTGGCCAGTATACGATGTTATAACTTCTGTTCTCATTAAATTTCTCAAAAATATTTTTGGTAGATGTGGTTTTCCAGAATTTGTGATAACAGATTGTGGTCCGCAGTTTAGAAGCAACATTTTTTGAACAGTTTATTCATAGAACATTATACAACTCCGATTTATCATCAGAGAGCAAATCCAGTAGAAGGCGAAATCAGGAACTGATAAAAGCTAAGGATTCAGTCTATGTCAGCAGGTTTAAACCAGTGGGATGAAGATATTGACAATATTTTATTATCGATAAACAACAGAAAAAACCGAGCCGCGAGATTTGCTCCCAGAGTATTGCTATTTGGGCATACTATTGTAAGGCCTGGAGAATGGAAGAATCCAAATAAAAAATTGAAAAATACGGCGGAAGAAACAGAAAATCGGCTTCCACAAGCAGAAGAAATCCAAACAAAATTCAATACTAAAGTCTATACTAATTCAGGTGGGAAATTTCCAGATTTTCAAGTAGGTCAGTGTTGGAAACATGTTCCAACAATCATGCTATCTCTTTTTGATGGCAAAATATTTTTATACATATAAAGTTTGCAACACTGCAGCGTTGTCGTCATGTCTATTTTGTCATGTCTGTCAATATATTGCGCGCCATTTTTGTCATTGCAGCAGTGTAGCTTGGAGCTTGTCCACGTTAACAAGCATCCAGAAACCTTTTCACATTTTAATAAATTTTATAATCTAGCTCTGCCCTGTTGGGCATCTAAGCAAGCTCTGGCTTCTTGTCATCTTGTAGTAGTAATTGTAAATAGTGTAAATATTGTGTAAATTGTTGTAAATATAGTGTCAGTGAAAGGCGCGTGTGTTTTAGTTCCCTATCCAGTCGATCATCCAGTCCACCTAATTATACAGTCCACTAATTATCAAGTTATTTATCTTCCATTATGTGGTTTTGCACATAATTTTGGCCAGTTCGAGCCGGATACTGGATAGTTCGGAACCTAAAAGTGCTTTAAAAACCCTCAAAAAGTGCCTTTTTAGTGGTTATTGATTGTTCCATCGTGATTTTTGGCGCCATGTGATGCAAAAAATCAATCATCCACTGTGCAGTCTGCACGTGTCTCAAACAACGTTGGGTTCCACGTGCCACCAGCGAAGGTTTCCGCCGGAACCGGAAGTGCGTAAGTAGAGTGGGGCGGAGCAAACAAACTTCACTTGTCAAATTCAAAAGGGTGCTTCTTTTTCTCGTCTGGTTCAACCCAAGTCACCCCGGGTGCAGTATCCTTGCTTGGTGCAATGAAGTACAGCCCCGGAGCAACGAACATGAAAGTGAGAGTTCACCAAGGAGAATAAACTTACTAAGGAGTGCTTATCGGCCCCTTTTTGGGTAATTGCCGCCATATTGGTTTTCAACTGTTTCCAACCACTGCTGACGTCATAACAAAGTCGCCAGCTGTTTGCGCCAGCGGTTTTATAAATTTATAATTTGTCATGAAAAATATTTTTTCTATTTTGGTTTCATATCGAAGTCTTTTCGACACTAAAAGTAGTTTCGAAAAGAAGCTCTTTGTGACACTCCTTTTTTACTTGTCAGAAGTTGGTGACACTGGCTGACTGATGGCCATCGAACTGTCATTTACGATTTTATTATTGGTAAAAATAAAAATAAAAAAGAAGATTTCTATATTTGGCGTGTAGTTTTACCAACCTAAACATGATATCAGAAAATATGAGAATAAAATTTCCAAGAATTTTTTTTTTTTTTTTAATTAAACAATACCAAAATAGAAAAAATAGTATAAAATATTCGTTTCATAAGACATTTTATCGCACTCGCCCTTTAGAAAACTCGCCTCCGGCTCGATTTCTAATATAGGGCTCGTGCGATAAAATCACGTCTTATGAAACTTGTATTTTAATGTACTATTATTTTGATTTTGATTAACCATTATAGCGGGTAAAGGTACCCTATGCTATGATGGAACCAGTAGCGCGATATCTGGCTAGCTTTCGTCATTCCGCCTATTTACACGTTTTCAGCATGTATGATTTAATGGAGCCCTAGGAGAATTACGCGGCGTTTTGTTTACATTTCTTTATGTAAGTATAATAACTATAAGATAATTTATTCTATACTATTTATTTGTTTTTAGGGTTTTCTCATATTATTATAACATATTCCTATTCGAGCATAAATTGTTTGTTTATGTATTATATTCTTGTAAATATTACTGTCCCATATGGCATATGGGCCTGGGTAGAAGCTAACATTTTTAGCTGTACTTACATTTTGTTTGTGGAATTAGCCATCAGGAAGCTTTGAATACTGCTTATGATAATGAAAATGTTGATGGCATAATATATCGAGCCCACACAGAAAGCAAAGAGCTCACTGACTAAGATTCCGCAGATGAGGAACGTGGTTTTGCATTATCTACTAGGCAACTTTTGTGCTAGTGCAGAAATTGTTTATTCGAATGGGAAATATATCACAGGTAGAGTAGAATTAACAATTTTTTGGGAAATCATACAATTTTAACCTTATTTTTATTTTCAGACATACCCGAGGAAATATAAAGTACCACCTTGCGCTACAGGAGAATATGCTTCGGGCTGCAGCAAGTGATTTTTGAGTCAATAATGATATAAGGTATTATGGACTGCATCATTATTGAAACACTTTTCCTGAACGTAAAAAAAACGATGTGGTGGTCAAAACTGTAGCAGCCGAGGAAGAACAATGTGCTGCAAATGCAATATCGACTTATTTATTCACTGTTCTCGAAAGTTTCACACTGGGTAATAATTTTCACCCATAATGCTGCTCGTGATGATGCAGGCCAAAATTCATTATAATCTATTTCGTTTATCTGACCCGAAATGATTATATCTATACAACAGCCTAACCGGATCTTTTTCTTATATTTTTGTAAACTTTCTACAATAGGACATTGCCAAAAGGGTCTCAAGGCTGGTATGGATCTCCCTTATAATGTCTGTATTTGAATAACTTGTATGTGTAATAAATAAATAAACATTTTATAAATAACTCTTTATTTTTATTTATAAATAGGTGAAAATTAAATTAACAAAGTCAAATAACTTGACCACAAATCTGATTTTTACTCGAACTACCTATAATATAATACTGGTAATTAGGATTTAATAAACACTTTACACGTTCTGCTGTTTGCTCGGCCATTTGTATGCCTATCTGAGAAGAGTTTAATAATTGATTAAAAGTATAACTACATTCATTACTTGTATCAGTCTCACTAGAATCTTGATTTCTTTTTCTTTCGGCAAGTTTTTCAGCACCCATGGAATCTATTTTTTGGCTCGGTTTATGGATCACTATAGAAGAGGGCAAATTCTGGGATGGTAGATGGTACAACTGTTTTTTTCAATATCCGACCTCTACCTGTACCTCTAAGGGTGGGTATTATAAAACTACTTTGAGAGTTAACTTAAAGTTAACTTCTGGAATTACATGTAATTCAAAAAGTTAACTTTAAGTTAACTGTCAAAGCAGTTTTATAATACCCGCCCTAAGACCTGTACTCTCACCTGTAAATAATAAAAACAGTCAATATTTTCAAACAAAACATTTTAAAAATAGATAGTACTTGATAAATGCCTAGAAGCAGGCCTAAAATGAAGCTAGGGCACAAAACTATCCATTATGCTTGTTTACCTTAACACAAAATTCTTGCTTAATTGAGATGCAGAGAATACACACACTTTCATGAATTTGGTGACTGGTTTGCCAATACGAAGTTTTAAAATCCAGAAGGCTTTTCTTCTCGACACTTCTTTTTCCATTTTCGTTTCCAAATAAACCCGTGGGCCTGTTTCAAGGGGAAATATGTAGAAACTCAATCCTTTGTCAGCTTTTTTTTTAGCGCAAGACTTGCATTGAGGAACACAACAGTAATAATTAAAAGTCATGATTATATGTATCTGATATAATTTTATAATTTTAGACTTTAATTATACTAGAAACTAGTTCCATAATTTCCAGCCAGCAGCCAGATCATAACATAACCTGTGGGTGGTGCAAACAGCCTACCTCAAGACGAAAAACGCCATGATGTTTACGTCACAACTGATTTTTTGGCCTGGCGGGGTAGGGGGGGATTTGTTACACACAGGCCTTATGAGGATAAGCCATCCTTAGTAGTGTGTATCATCCTTGAGAGTTCACCACCCCGACAGCTTAACCTCAAATTAAATGTCAAACATTTGTTTTCGTTTTGTTGTTTGTTGTTTGTGTATTTTGGATTTTTGCAGTGAATTTGAGTGAATTTGCATTATTTTTGAAAAACTGAATTTTTCGCATTAATTATTGCTATTTTTTCATTATTTATTTAAAGGATGAACAATTATCCGTTTTTCGTTTTGTTAAGTAGTTTTAAAAAAAAAAAAATCTAATTTATTAGGTAATTTTAAATTTTGTTTATAGATTTCTTTTGATATTTTCTTATTTTTTTGATTGTAAACTTTGTAAATATGGCTACCAAAAAGCAAATTGATAAATTATTGTCAAAGAAAAAGCAAGCAATCGACTCCATGGTTAGAATAAGTCGTTATATTTCCGATCACAAATCTGATCCTGACAGTGAGTATAAAACCGACCAATTTTTAGTTCGGAAGGAAATATTGCAGGACAGTTTTCAAAAGCTTAAAGACATTCAACTTGAAATTCTGTGCCTTGATGGTAACTATGATGATTCAATTGATGATGTAGAAACTCTTTTTTATGATGTCATTGTAAGTATTAAAAATTGTTTACCTAAATCTAATTTACCAGGACCAGCTAATACTAGTAATTTAGCAACTAATATTGCTCAATCGGTTTCAATTCCACCTACTCAAAGTAATAATTTTATTTCTGCTGCTAAATTGCCCCCAATCGAGATACCTACCTTTGATGGAAAAAATTTTAACACAAGTCATAAAAACAAAGCCAAATTCATTTTTTGAAGATTTTTCATCCCTTAGAAGACTTCAAAGAGTTTTTGCCTATATACTTAGATTTGTTCACAATTCTGGAAAAAATTCTGGTGAAAAACTTGAGGGAAGTTTGAAGCTTTCAGAACTGGAACACAGTCTTAGAGTAATCATAAAATGTGAGCAAGACTTTTACTTTTCTAATGACATTAAATCTTTACTTTCCAATACCCCTTTAAAATCCTCATTAAACTCTTTGTCGCCGTTCCTAGATGGCAATGGATTATTGCGAGTGGGTGGAAGGTTACATAATTCAAACATTCCATATAATCAGAAACATCCTGTGATCTTGCCCAAGGAAAGTCACATCACCAAATTAATTATAATACAAGAACATTCAACTTTGTTGCACGCTGGACCAAGACAAGTTTTAGGTTCCCTAAACCTCAATTATTGGCTCATAAATGGAATAAGATTAATTAAAAAAGAGCTACACAAATGTGTGATTTGCTTTAAATTCAAAGCAAAATGTTCCACTCAATTAATGGGTTCCTTGCCGGAAAAAAGAGTCTGTTCAGCCAGAGTGTTTCAAAATGTCGGGGTAGATTTTTGCGGTCCCTTCCTCGTTAAGCAATCTCGAATTAGAAAATCCGTAAGTTCCAAGGCATACATAGCACTTTTTGTGTGCTTTTCAGTCAAAGCAATTCATATGGAACTGCTCTCAGACCTGACAACCGAAAATTTTCTAGCTGCTCTGAAGCGTTTTATTTCGCGGAGGGGGAAGCCCGCAAATATTTTCTGCGACAATGGTTCCACGTTTAAAGGAGCCGAGAATAAAATCAAAGAGTTTTATAACGAAACAGAAAAAATTGAAAATTATTCCCTTCAGGAAAAAATTACATTTAATTTTATACCGAGCTATTCTCCAGTTTTTGGTGGTTTATGGGAAGCTGGAGTAAAATCGGCAAAATTTCACATCAAGCGAGTCATAGGTAGCAATGAGCTTACCTATGAACAATTTAAAGGTGTAATTCCGAATACGGCGACAGCGACCGACGTCAACTGTAAGCGGCAGACGACAACTACAGTGCTGCTGCCGCTTGTGGTCACTATACTTCCGAAAGCAACCACGCGGCGGCAGATCTCATTTGCAGTTCACTAGCGACAGAGCTTTGCAGTTCCTCTTCTAGAGAGAAGAAACCGAGAATGTCTGATGTTTGCAAGAAAATTTTTAATATTTTGCTTGAGGAAGAAGAAGATGATGACTTTTTGCTTTTATACGCAACAAGAAAAAAAAGAAAACTTACGACACCTCTATTTGAAAAAAGATCCCAGGAAGGCAGTTATTCTATTCTGATCCAAAATCATTTGTTAGGTGACGAAAGAATATTTAGGGAATATTGTCGTTTAAATAAAAAACAGTTTAATTTTGTGCTAAGTTTAATTGAGGAAGAAATTAAACCAAAGGTTCTGAGAGTTGCTATAAGTGCAGAAGAAAAATTATTTTTGACTTTAAGGTAAGTTTACATGTCATGATAATCCGGATTTTTCGGTGGTATAAAAGAAAATTCAAAAAGCTGTGTCACATTGCTAAACCCTGGCATTGCATGAGCACTTTCTGCTGACGAGGAGATGTGGGACGCATTTAAGTCATTAGACGACTGGGTACGATATTGTGACATGACTGAAGATGTGCTTGACTCTGAAGCCCTATTGGTATCTGTTGGATCTGTTCTTGAAATATTAGGATAGGAAGTGCTTCTTTGATATTCTTGAACAAGCTGTGTCACATTGCTAGGCCCTGGAGACAAGGAGGCGTTGGATGCATTTGAATCATTAGATGACATCGTACCATATTGTGACATGGCTGAAGATGTTCTTGAAGCAATATAGGTCTCTGTTTGATTTGCGCTTGCTAAATTAGGAGATGAAGCGCTTCTTGCTGCCATAATTTCGTACTCAGACAAAACGAGTCCCAATTGTTTTTTGGCTTGTGCTTTAAAAAGTGGAGGCAAACTTCTTAATACTTCTGCAATATGACTACAAAAGTGTTCAACATCGTCGTCCTTTTTGTGTGCCATGGACTTCAATAAATCTTGCCTTTTTGAATCTCTTTCTTTCCAGAGTTTTAATACCTGGTCATCATTGTTTGTACGTTTTTGGCGCTTTTTCATTGGTTTTTCTTCTTTGTCATCTTTTTTTGGCATGTAATTTTCCTTCTCTTCCAGATCCAGTAATTCCTCATCGCCACTTTTCTCCTTTTCTGTATTTTGCAAATCTTTATTTACCTCTGCGTGCTCGGCTTCAGACACTTCGTTTTCATCATCTGCATTTTCCTCGTTTTCCGATTCCCGTGGTGATTCCGTAACATTGGAGCCCCCTGATCTGTGTTGTGGAACACCATCAAGGAACAATAACTGCGTATGCCTTTTGTCTTTTGCATTTTTTGGAGCAGCCGATCCAGTACCTAATTTAGTTTTTTTCTTGTACCTTTGATACGCATCTCGGATAAACTTCCACTTTTTCTTGCAAGCATCGCCTAGAAAAAAAAATTAAATTAGTAATAATATGTTCTTTTTTTTCAGATTTTTGGCTACAGGCGAAAGCTACAAATCTCTTTCATTTGCCTACCGCATATCTGACTCTTACATATCAAGAATTGTGAGCCATGTCCTTAAAGTTTTGCGACAGAAGTTGGTACCAATGTTAATGCAACCTCCTGCTGAAAAGGATTTTAAACATATCGAGCAAGAATTTTGGCAAAAATGGAATATACCTAATTGCGTGGGTGCCATAGATGGTAAACACGTTCGCGTAAGGGCACCTAAAAATAGCGGATCACTATTTTTCAATTATAAGGATTTTTTTTTCAATCGTTTTGTTGGCTATTGTCGATGCAAATTATAAATTTGTAGTAGTTGATGTTGGGGCCTATGGCAAAGAATCTGATAACGGCATATTTGAAAGGTCAGCAATGGGAAAGAAGATTGCAAATAATAGTTTCAATATTCCTCCACCAAAATGTTTGCCAAACACTAAAGTTAAGCTGCCACATTTTCTAATTGGGGACGAAGCATTTGCCCTAAGTAGCTATATGATGAAACCCTATGCTAAAAGAGTTGCCCGACTAGAAAAGGAAAAGCAAATTTATAACTACAGGATATGCCGTGGTCGTCGAGTGACAGAAAATGCTTTCGGGATAATGAGCCAAGTCTTCAGAATATTCTATACACCTATAGCTGTAGCACCAAATGTTGTTGATGACTTAATATTAACAGCCTGTTGTTTACACAATCTTCTTCGTGATGGATACCTTGAAGAACATAGCTCTCCCTTTTATCAATACAATAATGAGGAAACCAATCATGGAAACATGATCAATTTGGCTCGTTTTGGTGGATTTGCCAATAGCGAAGGCTTTCGTATCAGAGACCAGCTCAAAGATTTTTTTTGCAGCCAATCTGGTGCAGTTGCTTGGCAAGAAGCCGCTGTTAATTGTGGGACGTAGTTAATTATTTATAAAAAATATTTATCCTATGTGTGTGTAATTAGGTTGGCATTACATGTTCTCCTACTATAGCGTCGCCATTTTTATAAAGATTAAATGACCCACCTTTTCATTCAAATATGTTTAAACATGTAAAGGAATAAATAATCAATAGCACTTTGACGATATTTTAATTGCCATCTATACCAATGAATAAAAATAAAAATACTTACTACTTTTATTTAGTTCCTTTCCTATTTTCTTCCAAATATTGTCTTTGACCAAAATGTTCCGGTACTCTGGGTGCGCTGCGTCGTAGAGAACGGGATGTTGTGCCACAATATTGATAAATTGCTCCTCTTCTTCCGCTGAGAAATTCATTTTCTGTTTTCCGTTTGCGATATACCTCCTTTCGCTCTGCGGTCGACCACACTACTGGTTCCAGAGCGGTGTTGTAGTCAGCGGCAACGGCAGGCAACAGCGGCAGGCGACAGTGTCGCCGTGTTTGGAATGTAATTCGCATAAAGTGTAGGAACCGGTAGTGCCGCTGCCGCTCCGCCGCTGCAGTCTGCAGTCTGCCGCCGTGTGGTTGTAGCCTGCCGTCGTGTTCGGAATTGTACCTTTATACTCTTATTGTCCAAGTAGAAGGAATTTTAAATTCCCGACCACTTGTAGCCTTGTCACAAGATCCTTCAGATTTGGACTATTTGACCCCTGGTCATTTTTTGATAGGTGCGCCTATCACAAGCTTTCCTGACCCTGATTTGACGGAAATTCCCCAAGGTCGACTTAAGTTTTGGAAATTGTGTGTCCAGATGCAGCAGCATTTTTGGAAAAAGTGGTATCACGACTATCTAACGCAACTCCAAAATAGGCCAAAATGGCGTGATGAGATGCCTAACCTTAGGGAGGGCTTGTTAGTCATTTTAAAAGAGGATAATGTACCTTCTTATAAGTGGCCAATGGCAAGAATAGTTAAAGCAATACCTGGAAAGGACGGCAAAGTAAGGGTTGTCGAAGTGAAAACCACAAAAGGTGTTTATCTCAGATCGGTTACCAAGATTGCAGTGTTACCGATTGATGACAATAATTGTTAATAATATTTTTGAAAATTATTCACAAAATTCTGTACATATATTTGTAAAACATTTAGATTTATATTTATATTCAATTAGCTATACTCGTATATACATACATAATGTCATACTATGTGTTCCAGAAATGTTTTTAGCTTTAATTGTTAGTTAAGTTTTCGTTTACTGGATCATCATTGAAATCATACCTTTTTTTAAAAAAAAGGGTTGCTTACTTTCTCTTTAATTTTTTTATTTTTTTTTGCTGGAAAATTTTACCTTGGTTTCATGTGAAACTCTAGGCCCCCCAGCATGTTGGAAACATGTTTCAACAATCATGCTATCTCTTTTTGATGGCAAAATATTTTTATACATATAAAGTTTGCAACACTGCAGCGTTGTCGTCATGTCTATTTTGTCATGTCTGTCAATATATTGCGCGCCATTTTTGTCATTGCAGCAGTGTAGCTTGGAGCTTGTCCACGTTAACAAGCATCCAGAAACCTTTTCACATTTTAATAAATTTTATAATCTAGCTCTGCCCTGTTGGGCATCTAAGCAAGCTCTGGCTTCTTGTCATCTTGTAGTAGTAATTGTAAATAGTGTAAATATTGTGTAAATTGTTGTAAATATAGTGTCAGTGAAAGGCGCGTGTGTTTTAGTTCCCTATCCAGTCGATCATCCAGTCCACCTAATTATACAGTCCACTAATTATCAAGTTATTTATCTTCCATTATGTGGTTTTGCACAGTCAGCAGGAATTGATTCGTGAAGTTCGTAAAACAAAGGAAAGATTTTTGGGAAAAACATGGACAGGACCACATGAAGGAACGGGGAAAAAAGGTGAACGAACACATGAAGTGTTAAGAGATGATTATTTTATAAGTTCATGTAAATGATATGAGACAATTTGAAGGTGTTCCGTTTCGAAGCAGCAATGAGTCCAGTCTAATTGATGGTGAGCCTAGAACATTCGAAGATATAGAGGACCAGTAAAAAGAGGAAGAGCTAAAAATACTGGGTCATCATGATTTTTTTTTTGTTAAGAGGGGGGTTGTCGCAGAGCGATACCCACTTCCCTGTTATTAGTCACCATTGCTATACAGGTCAATAATAGGTAACTAGTGATAATCTCTGTGAATAGATTTCAATCAATCAATTTAACTGGTCTTAATCAAGTTTAAAATTGAGAATGAATGAGTATTCCGCATTTCCACCATTATCGCAACTTTCGTAATAGTTGCAAGAGTGAACTTCGCAATGTCTAAAAGCCTTACGCCAGGTCATACAGCTATCATGACCCCCAATACAACCCCACGACGATAATGTGTCAACAACGCATTTCATTGTCCACTCTTAAAAATTTAAAGAAACTAATTCAAAAATGACTCCCAAAGATGTTTACAACCTCTGTGGACCTGCGTTCTGTTTGACACAAAGATATTTAGTTTGACATTGACATCAATTTTGTTCTGTATATTATGTTTTACCAAATGTGGTTCTCTGTTTTGTCTTTTACTTTTTTTATTGCCATTTTCCCTAATTCACACTTTGTCAGCTGTACTTTACTAAGCTCTTATTTGCCTAAGGTGTTTCTTTCCTTGTTCCTTTTCTCCATAAGTTTCTCTGCAGCTCTCGTAATTTTTGTTTCCATGAGATATTGCTATTTTGGTTTAGATTTGTGACTGTTTTCGTAGTGTCATATTTTTTGTTTTGTTCAAGTTAAGGTGATGAAGAGCTATTAAGTACTCACCTGCTTACTTATGTATTCATATGTCGATCTTTTGCTATTTCATATTAATCTTTGGATATCTAAATCTTCAACTAAGTACGTACCTACCCTCGTACATACCTATGTATTTCCTCTGTCACCTTTCCTTATAGACTGTGAGATAGGGGCTGTTTAGTGGAGTCATTTTTTTCTGTCTGGCATTTTGAGGGCTGAATGTGGCTACTAAGCTGATGAGAATATGGGTGATTTTAATGCCGGCCTCCCGCTTGAAAATTTGCAGAAGAAAAAAATTGATTTACATGAAAAAAAAATTTTCAATGATCTCAAATTTTCTAGTTTTTAAATAAAAGATTGACATTGATGAATAATTCACCCATGAAAAATATCAGATGCTTTTCAATAGGTAGCTGAAAAAATGGGGATGGGTGTCAACTTCCAAGAGAAAAGAAAAGAACCTTCCGCGTTTACTTTTTGTCTGGCAATCGAGAGAATGAAAGGTTTTGTTGTGAAAATAAGGCTGAAAAATCGCCAGACTGTAATCACAGTTCGAAGTCGAGTTTTCGGGCGAAACATTCTGTGGACATTTCGAACAGGAGGCAGGCATTAAAACCACTTATATTCTCATCAGCTAACTAGTCACATTCATCCCTCAAAATGCCAGACAAAAAAAAATGACTCCACTAAACAGGCCCTATCTCAGGGTATATTAGGTTTTCTACTTTTAGTAAATTCTATTTCTAGTTTTGCCCTTGTTTTCATCTGTAATCAGTATATTGTCAATACAGGAATATCCTTCAACAAAAATGTCCTATTTGATATTGTCACGGATTCCGGGTTCACTAAAACTCACTTTACAAACAGTAACAACTTTTAATAAACTAATTGATTTTATACAGGGTGTCCGGAAAATAGCGTAAAAACTCTCCACTCACCTCGTTGACACTTTCTCACAGAATTAAAATAAATAGCTAAGTAATTACCTCATTACCTGAAGAATTCGAAAGTGACTAAAAGATGTTGTCAGATCAATTTTTCCTGTTGTAGTTCAAAGATTTTGCAATTTTCATCATGCCTTTTAAAGGTTAACAACAAATTTTTCTAAATCATTATGTATGTTATGAAACAAAAAAGTTACCTCCTAACACTTTGTACGAAATAATGCGATTTGAAAAAAAAAAAAAAAAAAAAAAATAAAAATCAAAAATAAGGAAGTTGAATTTCCACATTTACCTCTTCATATTTCCAAGAAAACAACAAAAGCATGAAGTTCCTCACGCAGTCACAACGAAAAGGCAAAATAAGAATCCACCAAATGAAGGATAAGGATGGAAACATACAACACGAAAAAACAAAAGATCATAACAATCATCCAAGAGTACTAGAAGGAACTCTACTCAGCACCACACCACAACCAAGATGTTGAACAAAACATGAACATTAAGAATGCAGGTTCTGAAGACATACCAGAAATCACCATCTCGGAGATAACACTTGCCCTCTCACAGCTTAAATCTGGAAGAGCTCCTGGGGAGGACGGAATCACAACAGAAATGCTGTGATTCCGTTCAAATCTCCCAATCGTGGAACAACGCACAGGTTATCATACTCCACGAAAAAGGTGAACAACTGAATAAAAAACTATAGACCCATCAGCTTGCTTCCACATAAACATAAACTTCTTACAAAAATCATCACAAACAGACTAACATCAAAAATGGACTCCTTTCAGCCAGAGGAACAGGCAGGTTTCCGCAAGGGATATAACACCACAGATCACCTCCAAACACTTATAGAAAAATGCACTAAATACAACGTCCCATACTAGATATGGCTTTTATAGACTACAGCAGGCCTTTGATTCCATACATCTAAGCGCAATATTTAACGCAATGGCAAACGCATGGATGATTCAAGATAACAGAAGCCTATTGAAACACATCTACGAGAACGCCACATACCAAATAAGGATCGGATCCTGAAAAATCCAGATATTCCTATAAACACGAAAAAAAAAAGTGCATGACATGTGCATACTCCCTGTACGGCTGGAAACCATGACACTAACCATAAAAAGTGCAAAAAAACTGAGAATCACTCAGAGGGGCATAGAACGCGCAATGCTAGGCATTAGTCTAAGAGACAAGATAAACAACTTCGACATACGTCGACGCACGGGTGTGAACGATGTGATCCATTGCATAGCAGAAGCCAAGTGGAGATGGGCAGGCCACGTGGCGAGGCAACCGAACAACAGATGGACAAAAATAGTCATGCAGTGGACACCAAGAACCAGAAGAGGTGGATGGATGACATTTACCGGAAGGCAGGGAGAGGATGGGAACGCTAACACATTGCACAAGACCGTCAGAAATGTAAATTGGAAGGGGAGGCCTATGTTCAGGAGTGGACGCGACTGGGCTGCTTATGATGATGATGGTGATTGCCAAGAATGGTCGAGGAGGATTTTTTCAATTATTTTTCTAGAGTTACCTACTCAAAAGATCTCCTACTACGTAGTGGAAAGCTTTTACGCTATTTTCCGGACACTCTGTATAATATTTCAATAAACTTATTGGTAAATAACTTCTTAGGTAGGTACTACGCGCTATTTAAAGTCTAAATGGCACTCCATATCTATCTAGAAAAACATCGAATCAAACATAATAGAATTCCCAGAAAAGACGCGCTGCCCAACGTAAATACGTATTTTTTTAGAATCCTGGCCTAGTTGTCGATGTATTCTCGTAACACTGCCTCCCTTCTAAGTCAGATCGTCCCGATCTGACCATTTATTTCCAGGATAAACCTTCAGCCTGTCAAGATGTATCGCCTTCATCACATTTGGGGCCGCGTTGGATTCGATACACCACGTTGTACAGTATCTTCATAATCGTGTACGGGCCCTCCCATACTGGGGGCCGATTTTCAGGCCAGGAAGTAGAAGCTCCTTTCCAAACAAAATTTTGGCTGTTGTAATTCCTATTGTGTTATGTACGGTTGACCTGTATGCCATCAGAAATAGAGGTACCAACTTCTTCGGTGAAAATCTTTTTCGATTGTATTGCAGAATCTCTTCATGCCATCTAATTGTAGATGCAATACTGTGGTTTTGTGAATGCCCAGCAAATCGTAAGGTTTTTGAAATAGTAGTGACTCAAAATTGCGCCCTTAATCCGAATGAAGTGTAAATGTAGTATAGACAGGCTATGTCTATCAGTCCATTGCCATTCGTTCAAAGGGCATCCTCACGTTGTACTGTTTCATTTGTAACTTAGTGTTACAAGTTACTTATGTGTTTTGGGTCGTTGACTTATGATGTCGCATTGTCGGTACCATGTCTTGACATCCTGGTAATAAGTCACCCAATAGAATCTGTCACCGACTGTGTTCAGTTGATAGTGTTTGCATTGAGCTGGGCATGGTCGCCATCAGGATAGGGCGTCTTTGTTATTAAGCAGTTTACCAGAGCGGTGTTTAATTTGAAAATTGTCAACTGCTCTGACTATTGCTAACAGTTCCTCTCTTGGTAAGTACTCTACTTGTGACTATACTGTAGTATTCAATGACCTTTTCTTCTCAATCTTGTATTTGCCACAGGACATTCCTACGATACCTATGTTGCTCAAGTCTGTGTCAAAAATAAAATTTCCATGTACCCGTGGGTAGCCTAATATACCTAGTAAGCAAGCAAATGAAAGTTTTGTATTACGTGCGCAAAAAAAATTGTTATCAAATCAGTGCAGAGCGCTTTTGGCCTTCATCAGTGCGACCTCAACTCAACCCTATTTAATATACCTCTAGGACTGGAACCAATATCGTCTGTAATATAAAGAATGAAGGCTTTCACGGCCGGACAAATCTAGTAAAAAAGTTTTTTCCGGGCTATAATGCCGTGTGGTTCATTAGTATTTCTACCTAGGTAGAAAAACACATCATCCAGGTAGACAAGGCATAGTTCCATTCCATGTAAGTCCTCGTATTACGATTTCCATCAACGTCGCAAAAGTAGCCAGAGTCCAAAACGCATTACCTTGAATTGGTAAAGACCACCTTCAGAGTGAAGAAGGCTGTTTTCTCTTTGTCCTTTTCGTCAATGCCTACCTGCCAGTATCCGCTTTTTAAATCCCAAGAAAAAAACCCATTTGAGTCTGCCAATGTCGTTAAGCTTCTGGAATCAACGCAAAATCTGTTAGAATTATCTTTTTTTGTTTCTTGAACAATTGTTCAATTGGCGATGACCACGGACTTGAAGACTCTTTAACCCTAGAATACTAACCCACGTAAACTTTAGGTGTGCTTTTTCTTTGATATGCTGCCATTTCCCAAATATGTGATCCCGTCCGCATAAATTTCAGGAGTGCTTCCCCTAATACCAGTAGGAGCAAGCATCGCCTTTGTTTAATAAATGCCAGTCGTTTCACGTCTGCCAGATTCACAAGAGTACACTTCTGTACGTAAAATTTTCGTGGATTAGTACTTTTTAATTAACTTTATTGGTTTTATTCGTATTTCGCGGTATTTCTGAGAAAATATGAATGCAAATTTGTTCTGAGTGTTGTTCATTCAATAAAAATTAAGATTATTTCTCAAAATTTACAAAATATAAGCGGCTGGATTTATTATTTTGTATTCTGTATAAATGAAAGTTTTGAGGAGATTTTTTCTTTCAGTTCTAGTTGAACATACTTATAGTTATATGTTATGTACATAACTAAGAACATACTCACACAATACACACCCAGTAACACTAATATTTCACACAGACACGTAAACACCCGAAAACATAGAACACGTAAATTTTACGTTTTTATATAGTTAGTATTCTAGGGTTAATAACTACCTCTGCAAGCACTGTCTACTAATGTCTCCACTCCCTTGTTGTTTGGTTATGAGAAGTCTTCTAGGTGGTTGAAAAATCGGATGAATACTGTCAGTATTGATTTCATCGTCTTACCAGTTTCTCCATTCTCACACTTAAAGGAATCCTTATTCTCACAAACGAACTGTTGAGCCTTCTTTAGTTCTGTAGAGGAATTATGTTGCCAAGATGTTTCGAAATGTCTTGGAATGTCGCTGGATGATTTATTTCGTTTCTCTCATCTTTGATGGTCTGTCCGCAGTCTTTCCTAGCATTTTGATGGATATGATTCTGGGGGCTTCACTTGTACTAGTCAACACCCGGCCCTCTGTGTTGACTAATTCTTTCTCCTTTTAAGGCTGAGAGTCACCAGAAGCCAGAAGAAGACCGAGATCCTAGCCGTACTCTACAGTCACGTTTAAGATGTCCCTTTCTACCGCAGCGGTAACATTCAATGCCCCCTTTTCAGTTGCCTTGATTGCTTTTGAAACCCTTGCGCATTTCTTCCAGAATTTCCTCCATGGTATCTTCAATTTCCACCATTGGTTCTTGTTCCTCGTGTATTGACACAGCTCTGATCTTTGGCTTGGATATATCTTGTATGCCAACTTCAATTTCTAGAGCTTCGATCAAGGCTTTGCTGCTTGATGGTATGTTTATGGGCAGCATTCTCTATGTACTCATATCCCTTCTGCTGCTTCAAGGTAGGTCAAATTAATGGTGGATATCGTTTTCAAATTCTTGTAAGCTTTCCACAGTTTTCTGTTGTCTTGTTCTTAACTGCACCTGGTAAAGCTGTCTTCGGTGTTGATCTTCATAACGACGTTCTAATACGCATCGAAGTTCACCATAGTTTTCTTGGGAAGTTCTGGCAGAAGAGTCTCTGTCTGTCATAGGCAGGGCCACGCAATGCTACAATCAACCCTATAGCCATGTCATCTGAGCTCCAACCATTAGCCATTGCAACAATCTCGAATTGACGTCTGTACATGGCCTATGATGTCTGTTCGTCGTAGAGTATTGGCTTAACTTCAATTCCAGGTGCAGCTGAAGAGGAGATATTCTCCATTTCAACTTTTTTATTTTATTCTGAATTTCTTGGCGGATGGTTCCAACTTACTGACGAACACTCCCGACTTCTTCGCGTACTTCTTCCATTGCATAAGTGAATTTATTATCTTGTAGGTACTTCCAGAATTTTAGCGAGTCGAGTTTGTTCCTCAGAGATTAGGTTATGCAAAATTTTCCTGTAATGCAAGCCGGTCCTGTTCTTTTTGTCTTCGGTATTCTTGTTGTTGTAAAAGTGCTAGCCAGTCCTGTTCTTTCTGTCTTCGGGCTTCCACTTCTTGTTTTTATTTCTCTCTTTGATCTTTTTGATGTTGTAAAAGTTCTGAAGCCGGTCTTGTTTTTTTTTTGCCTTTGATCTTCTTCTTCTTGACTTTCTGACCTGTCTGTCTTCGGGCTTCTATTTTGTCTTCTTCTATTTTCTTTTGTCTGTTAATATTTGCAGTTCTGACACCAAATTGTCACGGATTTTGGGTTCACTGAAACTCACTTCACAAACAATAACAACTTAATTTTATTAAAGTATTTGTCTTAACATAAAATTCCCTTACCACCTATCGAAACGTAGACGACAAATATCAAATTAAAACTAAAAACTAACTCATTACTACTCGCTATTTATAGTGGGAATCGCACTCGGCATCTAACTAGAAAAACATCGAATAGAATATAATAAAGTTCCCAGAAAACGCGCGTTGCCTGACGTAAATGTACATTTATGCGACTTCTTTACCTTTTCGAATGTTTCTCGGACAAGATTGGATTCTACAAGCGAAATTAAGCTGGCTTGAGCATAGGGCCCGAGGCAAAATTCAACTCTGTACTACGTCTACTGACAATAGGGTACTTGCATGGAAAATTAAATTGTTTATTGCAAACTGTAGGAAATCGAAAAATATCGATGCGTGTTTTTTTATTTCGTCCAAATATGATTATTTTGGAAGTTATTCAAATATTGAGTTTTGTATATATAGATATACTGAGCATGTGCGACGTCACAACGTATTATAAGTTATGACGTCAGAGGGACATTGCAAAGCGTTGTATCTCCGTCAATTTTTGACTAACAAGAAAAAGAAAAAAACACGTGTTGACCGAAATCGCACCTTTAGTATGTTTGGTTTTTTGTAATTTCTATTTTCTAATATGTGTGTGTGTGATGAAGTGCGATTTTTTTTTTTTTGGGGGGGGGGCTAAATCGGTTTTTGGGGGGGCTTAGACCCCCCCAAGCCCCTCCGTCACTTCGCCCATGCTGATTCGCCGAAATTTCCTTGATTATTGGCATGTATCAAAGGATGAGACGAATCTCTCACTTGGTCCCCACAATTTAATTACTTTAGCCTTGCTTTTAAAGTCTTTCCGGCAATTTATGGGTTTATCTTTAGGTTCAGGAACCTCCTGATGTCACAAGTGTGCTTATTATTTGAGACTAGGGAATAATTTTGGGAGCTTTTATAGCTTCCGGCCTTCTCGCTGCGGGATGTGGTAATTTAGTTTAGCAACCTGTTGCATTGATGGTTTGAAGCAAGACTGGCAAATTCTTATTTAATTATTTATTTTAATTTGAAGGCATTTTCAATTAATTGCTACTAAATCAGAACGTCGCTTTATTCGAAGTGTTATTTCGCTCAACCGTTTCATAGTTCAATTTCTATTTAACATTTAGATTTTTGAAAACATATTGGGAAGTTCATGAGGATCATATCTGGGAAAACCTGCCTCGTGATTAATCCTGATTAAAATAACTCTTGAAACTACTTCTCATTGAATTCAGAATCATTTTTCTAGATCGTTATACGAAATAATATGTATGTGGGAGTGAAATGAAAAACAAAAGCCCTAGTGTCCTAAAATCCTCAAATTAAAATAGCTCCAAGATTTCCTCGACTTATTCAGTTTTGCGACTGACAATATTCCTGCCTAATGTTCTTTGAAATGGATTAGGTATTTAAAAAAAGGAATCTATATAATAAATATTTTATTTTATAATATCTTCATGATAACAGAATTAAAAAAATATATTATTAAACCCCCCCATTTATTAATTAAATAGTTAGTTATAGAAAAAATATCATTGACATCATTTATGAATTATTTGAGCACCATGGCTTGGCTTGCAAACGTAGAAAGTCGGTTTTCCTTTGTAATGCTTTTTGATATTGTCAATGACCTTTTCAACAGCATGGGAATAAACCTGAAAATAAATTTAAATTATAAAAAGTTTCTTGAGTAGTATTTGTTTTACATTACCAATGTCACGGTGCAACCTCCAAACCCACCACCAGTCATACGACTGCCCAGAACACCTTCAACTTCAAGAGCCAAACACACCAAACTGTCCAATTCAGGACAGGACACTGCGTAATCGTCTTTCAACGAATTGTGACTGTCCACCATTAGTTTACCAAATTTTTGATAGTTTTTATCTTTCAGTGCAGCTGCCGCTAAGGTAGTTCTTTGGATTTCAGTTATCACGTGTCTGGCCCTTTTAATGAGAGTATCATCAGTTTCAATTGATTTAAGATCTATAATAGTAAATTAGTGTTATTAATATTGAAGATTTTTGCAATAAGCCTTACATTCAATATCTGCTTCATTAGCATCCCTCAAGCTGACTTTTTTCAAAATCAAAGCTGCTTCTTCACAATGCTTTCTTCTCGTTGGATATTCACTTCCTGTAAGCTCATGCTTTACATTGGAGTTAGTTACCAATACGACAATTTGTGGATCATCAAGTGGAAGAAGTTCTGAAGTCATGCTCCTGGAAATTTGAATATTAATAAGCAGTGTTTGCCTTAAGGCCTCAATTACCTGCAATCGATTAAAAGAGCATTGCCATTTTTGCCCATCATCGAAATAAATTGATCCATGATGCCGCAAGGCATACCGGCATATTGGTGTTCTGCTCTCTGACATGCTAGGGCTTTATCATTCAGTCTAAAATATATATTTTTTAAATAAACCAAATATTAAGAAGAAACAAATTGGAAGTTACGATTCGTTTGGTGAACCTCCGGTAAGTGCGTCCAAAAATGTGTATGTTCCAACTTCCAAAGCGGCACTACTGGATAGGCCTCCTCCAGTTGGTACGCTGGTATGAATTACTGCTTGGAACGCTGGTGGACATGGTCCATGGTAATTTGCAATGACACCTAAAAAAAGACATTGAATTTAACTGATGTTCATGAAGGTGCTGAGCTGAGGAAAAGATTCAACTCAGAAAATTTCCTGGAAAGCTGGTTTTAAACAAAATGCCTCGTATAATTGGTTGCAGATGAGGATTCAGATATCCAATTCAGTGTGAAAATTTTATTGAATAGTTGCTATGTGGATAATGTCATGAAGATGGCAAATGATGTAGAGGGCGCACTCAAAGCCTAAAACGATTGTCTTATCAAGTATGCAATTGAAATCCAACAATTTTATAAAGCAAGCCAAATAAGTTATTGATCAGCTCCTTTATCATTCAAAGTACTCAACTGGCGAATTGACGTAATTAAAATCAAATAAGAATCTTGTTTGCCTAATAAAACAGATAAAGTAATTTTTATGTGGATGAATAGCAAGCTTCAATAGCAAATTTGAAGTGTTTATTTTAAACTTTAGATCTCACAAAGTTTTATCTGGAAAGCGTGAAATACTTGACTGTGTATAATTTTTACCTTCTCACCTTTAACATAAAGACTCCATTTAGGACCGGTATGCTCTATAGTCCTAACTAAAGCATTGACATTTGGCATTTCAATGTTGATTGTTCTAGGCTCGTCAGCATCTTGGTTTGTTGTGACAATTGTTGTGATATCGCCTGCAATTTTTCTTCCCACTATTACCGTCACTAGAGGCAAAGCCTATAAGAAAATAAAAAACATTGGACTCTGTTGTATAATGATCCAGCAAATCGCTCATCGTGTTAACTATTATAGTAGGGCAAGACCAAAAATCTTAATTCCGATGATACTGACACGCAACGATCTCTGCAATAATTGCTTCTGCACAGCATTGATAAGGTTTTTTTTAAAAATATTGGTGTTTATGTTTTGCGTTGCATGGTATCGGACATTAAATTGTTTATTATTCATTATTATTTTAGAAACTGACGATGCTTGTTTGCGTGCATGTAGTAATGAGAGCAAAATAACCAAAAGAACCTACACACTTAAAATGTAATTATATAATAGTTATAGGTACATACAAACCATCAAGCAAACAACTTTCAGAATCATTATTTAACAGATAAATTCGTAGGTACGTCATCCTTAAATTCAGTGATATTTTGTCGCCTAATTGAACTGCAGAACACATTTACTTTCACTTTATCTACAGAATAAATAAGTTGATCTTCAACAGCATCTGTAGGCTTTCTGGCTATTTCTACTGGTTCGTCTTCTGTATCTCCAATTTCTAATACTATCCTTGACTCCAGTTGATTTTAACTTCATGGGACTCGTAGTTTCTTCCAAAGAAATAGAGATTCGTGAGATGACCAATGAACAAACAAGCTCTTCAGTCAGAGGCTTTCTAGGACTCCGCAATTTCTACCGCGAGTTAGAAACTTCAACTAACTGAGAAGAACGGGACTTTAATTGCACAGCGAATGTCAACAGTCCTTCGTGTAGCTGAAAAAAAAATTGACCAGTGCTTCGTAGCCGGTTGAAGAATTGTTTGGAAAAAATTCCGATGCTTCGTAATTTAGATTAGGAGCGATTCTCTCTCAGAGAAAAGATTGAATGGCCAGAACCTCCTTCTGGCAGTACTAAAATCCATTGAATGTTACCACAGTTTTCCTTATGGATGAAACCCAGACAGCACACAAAGTCTCGAAGACGTCTTTTTTAGGTCTGAATTACGTCTGCGACTGAAGACAAAAAAAAAAGACATCTAAAAGACGTTGTTTTGAAGATGTTCATGAGATGTCGTATATTCACATTTTAAAAGACAACCCATCTAGTACAACCAGTCCCAAAAGTGAATAATGGTTTATGTATTGGAAAGAGATTTAAATACGTCTTAAAGACATCTCGTTGAAGAGGTCTTTACAATGTCTCAATCCTAAACACGTCTTTAGGTAGACGTCTGAAAGACGTTGGGTATTGTAACATACGACTTCTTCAAGATGTCTTTAAGATGCCTTAGGGCCGAATTTGTAGTCGTTCCTTGAATCTTCCTTAGGGGTCCTGAGCTTAGAATGGACACTTGCTACTATTTGACAAGTTATAGTCATGTGATTCTGAACGTTCAAGGCTTCCTTAACTTCTGAGGACACCTCACCGAGCGACTGAAAATTCAAAACTTAGACACGTAGGTTAGCAAGACGTCTTGAATATCCTTTGTGGACATCTAAGGGACGTCTTTAAGATGTGTACAAAAATTTCCCACAGAAATAGAATTCGTTTGTCATTTAATTAGAAGTTACTGGAAACCATTTAGAGTGCTACAGAACACTTTGATACGCCTTTTGGAAAGTTCAAAACACTTAAAACTCAAATAAGAATTTCCAAAAGCAATCTGTAGCGCTTCAGAAAATTTTGGAAAATTACAGAACCATTCTAAAATACCCCAAGACATTCAAAAACCACTCTCCTGATTTGACAATTCCAGACTTTTTCCGAGGTTAAGTCAAGATCTTAAGCGGAACATTCGTAATGTCATTGAAACGATTCGCCAGGAAATGTTACCCAATTCCATCAACCATTTACAGCAGAATGGCCCTTAATGGCCAACATATACAGCAATTTTTCTAGTTTCATGCAGTTTTTATTGCCTTTTTATCAGACAAGCATAAACAAGGACGATGTTTATTGGTTTATGGATACCTTGGACATGACTGTTTTGTTTTTGACGTGATATTCAGGGTGTTCCATTAAAAATAGTGGAAAATTTCGATGTTGAAAAACAGCATTTTTTACTAGCCTTTTATAAGTATCAGAAAAATTTGCAACTAACTGAAGAGAACTTTAGGCCAAGAGAAGCCGAATGGCGCAAACCGCAGGTAGCTAGAACACCTACTGGTTTAAAAGTTATAAGCATTTCAATTGATCACTCTCGGCTGGGATAGCCTGTATACAGTGAACCATATCACAAAGATCATGCACTGCACAAAAGGCAAGGAGTAGTTCTCCGTTTGAATTGATCCTGTCGGTGCCGTGCTTTCCAATTTTTTCTGGTCATAACTCGGATTCAGATGATTATTTACCGACTGCCGTTAAAGTCGCTAAGAAGGACAACTCGTTCGTGTTTGGGGATCTTTCATTAGAGTTGCAACAAGTGAGTCGTGAAAGCAGTCTCTTGTATTATCTGCTGCGTCCAGAGTGGGAGCATAGACTGATATTATGTTAGCGAAGGCATTGTTGGAAACAGAGTATCTTAAGGTCATCAGACGCTCTGAGATGCCAATTGAATTTTCAAGTCTGTGAACCAGATCATTTCTTATGTCGAAGCCTATGCTTTCTAGGCTCGCCATCCGGTAGACCTTGCAGAATAATGTATATTTTTGCTCCACTAGGCAACCTTCATTAGAAAAACGAGTCTTGCTCGGGGCAGCTATATCAATAGACGTTCGCTGCAATTCTTTGTTGATCAAAGCAGTTCATTTCTCAGGATGTTTAGCATTGGGTTTGTCCAATAGGGTTCTGACGTTCCATGCGGCAGAAGCAATGTACTGATTGGTGGACTTTCGATGATTCACTCGCACAGGCACCCTCCCAGGGTAGTTTACCTTCGAATACTGATTTTGTCCTGTTAAGATGATTCATCTTTTTGAACAAGGAGCTGCGTCTGTAATTTTTTAAAGCTAGACTGGTATAGCGTCATCAGTGCAGCTTTGGTTGCAGCTCCGTGCAAATTTTCTTAGGACCCCTATGCCACAAGAAAATTTGCTTGACTTGTCGTCTCAGGACCCCTATGCCACGAGACGACAAGTTCTGAGATGTAGCGACTAGGTGAGGTTGATATTTGTGGAGAAGACGCTATATATTTCGCGTCGACCCCAGTTGCCCTTCTGGACACAAACTTCAGCATACTTTCAATTTTTGCATGCTTGAAGCAAAATTATCCAAAAATCCTAAGATCTATCAAAAATATTCGGATTTTATGAAACTATTTGATGGTTACATGGCTTCAGTTCCCAGATTATAGGTCTTCATTGGCGTCATTGATTATGTCCGCATTTATGTGCTTGGACAAGACCTTATAGGTGACAAAATGTATAGCGGTAGATTGTCATATAGCCCCAATTTAATTATTAATTAATAAGTTGAAAAATACTTCCTCACTTCCCAGTCACTGCTTTTTACGGGAGTCCATTACCTCCCTATTTACCATTGTGAACTCTCCAGGAACTAGCCAATCAAGAGGAATATAACTAGCAGCCAAGGTCCTTATAGAAGAGACCAATACGTAATGAAGGAAGAACTGGGCGGTTCTCAATCGTAAAGCCAGCGACCGTCCAGCTCTCTTATTGCCGACCTTCCACCTAGTGAGTTAAACATATCCTGCACCAATGACAAAGATGAGCTCAGTTCTATCAAAAGCCTAGGCTAAAAATGGGACCCAAGTTAGTTTCATAAAAAATCTCGCTTTGCGTGGAATCAGACTTGAGAGGTGCGATTCTATGGAGATATGTATGTACTAAGATCCCAGAAACAAGATAGAACACAAAAGATACAGCATCTCAAATAGATGATACCTAGTCGGATTCAAAGAATAAGCTTTAAAGTCGGTATGTAGAATAGACTTTCCCATATTCTATTGCCTGTTTATTATTAGTGATGAGCAAATGCAAGACCAAGAGCAAGACCGGGCTAGTCTTGGTCTTGCTCTTGCATATGCGGTCTTGGTCTTGCAGTCTAATAAGTGGTCTTGGTCTTGGTCTTGCAGGGTCCAGTCTTGGTCTTGCAGCAAGACTCTTGCATTTATTTAGTAGATTTTTACTGGAGAAAATTTTTACAATGAAAATTTGAAAAAAAAAACGCTTTTCATGCCACTTGAAGTAAGTGAATGTTCAAAGGAAAGGAGAATATATGCCAGGTTTAAAATTTTGGTTTTTCAATATTGAGTACCTCTACCACAGCAGCAAATTTAAACAAGTACCTCAATCAGGCAATTTTTCCAAGTAAAATGGTCATTGCTATTAGAAAACATGTAAAAATTCAGAAGTTTGAAACCCATTTTAGGACGCTCCAAAACACTCAAGCACTCTTGTCTCTTAAAATCTTCAGAAACATTTTGAAAAGTGCCAGAATTTTAGGATTCAGGTTAAAAGTTACCAAACAACTTTCAGAAGGATTTTAAGAGCGAATTTAGATTGCTGTAGAACCTTAGATCTTTAATAAGCATTCAAAACAGTTCAAATCCAAATCAGAATTTTCAGGAGCATTTTGGAATAATAGAGAAACTATGTCTATGAGGATTCTATTTAGAACTGGAAACCTTTAGAACTCTTTGGAACCAATTAAGAATACTTTGGAGCTTCAATAGGGATCTAAAATGCTTAAAAATCAGTCAGATCAATTTAAAAAATGACTGAAAAACTTCTAGAATGCTTCAGAACTCTTCAAGTCAAGTTAGCACTCCAATAAGCCATTTAGAACGTTCCAAAACACTTTCCAGAAGCATTTGGAAAGGCTTTAGAATAGTTTAAAAACCTCAGAATTATTTCCGTGAGCCTAGCGCCTGGAATAGACAAAAATTGAAAGTCATAAAACAAGTGATAATAGTGAAATATTAGCAAGAAAATGTTTTCTTCCAATTAAATCCAGGTAGGTACTTGATTCTTTCTTATTTCTTTATTCTAAATTCTTAATTTTCTTTTGGCTCTTGAATTTTTTCATTCCAAGTTCTTGGATTCTCATTATTCCCGTATTTTAGAATTTCAGGCTCTTGGTTTGTTTTTTAATTTTTACTCCTGGCTCTTCTAATGTTTTTCTCCAAAATAAATTTTGTGTATGTTTTTGTTTAAAATAAATCAAGAATTTAAGAGTCTAGCGTTTGGAATAGACAAAAATTTAAAGTTATGAAATAAGTAATAATAATCAAATATTAGTCCTGAAGAAGACTTTAGGCAGACGTCTGAAAGACGTTGGGTTTTGTACCATACGACGTCTTTGAGATTGTCTTTAAGATGCCTTGAAGACGTAAGCAGTGCTGTCTGGGAAGTTTCTAGTTAGAACCGACCATCATTCTGCGTAGGGTCACTACTAGATTCCAAAAACCTTGTATTGGTTGGAGAAATTACAAAGTTACGCCTTTCAAATGAAACATCGCCAAGGAAGAGGTCATGACATCTCTTGCAATTTTGGATAGAAAACCTACGGAAACTAATAATATTCATGTTGAGTATTGATGTTAACCAAGAAGACTTTAAGAATCAAAATGAAAAAAACTGCTGACAAGGAATTGAATATGGTACGTGGATGGCTAGTAAACGGACAACGACCAAGATGGCAAGAAATTTCCAGTTTCGGTCAAACAGTGGAAGGTTCGAAATGGAAGAATACAGATAAAAAATACATCAGAACGTTTTCGTTGTGTGCTGTGGAGTGGAGCGTGGTGGATCTAGTGAGATGGGATGGGATCTCCACAGTAGTCTGTGGTAGCCTTCTTTTGAGTCAATGTGATGTTGGCTCGATTACTGGATTAACTGCCTTGAGGACGTTGAAGAATGATGCGAAAGAAGCGATCTCTCAGGTTCAGAAAAAATCAAAGATACGACCTCGGAAGAAATGAATCAGTACATAGATAACAATTTTTGTACAACGGAATCGGGAAATAAGTAAGTACCTATGGTTTTATTTCAGAGTGGCCAGAAGTAGTTCCAATCTCCTATTCAAGAAGCAGTTTCAATTGCTGGACATGACATGATATGATGATGATATCCAGAGACGGGTAGTTACCGATTGAACTTCATACTGATCAAGGGAGGAATTCTGAGTATGGAGTATGAAAAGTAACTGATAAGTTTACTGGGAATACGAAAAACAAGAACTATCTAGCTTCGTCCACGTCCATAGTTGGACGAAATAGTCGAAAGGCACAATTCATCAATCATCAATCGAAAATGGTATGAACTGGTGCCTCTTTTCCAACATCGCCACAAGAGCTTTCGGAACAAATTTATACAGGGTGACAATTTGAAAAGTAGCAATCGGGAATATCTCTTAGACAAAAAATACTATCAGGAAGATCTCAAATACGTATCGGGGGATTGGAGGGGGAAGCAAAATGAAGCACTTTTTGAGTCACCCCGCCTCACCCCTTAGGGGGTAGCTACCTTGTGTTGCACGTCGGTCGATAGCTCGTTGCTATCCCTTCACAGTCATATAGCAAAATCTTAAATCGGACGATTAGTATTCGAGATATCGGTGTTTAAAAGTAAGCATATTTTGAAAACTAGTAAGTTTGACTATCTCTTAGACACAAGAATTCTGTACTAAAAGTCTCAAATACACATCGGGGAAACCAAATGTGCTTATGCCTAACTTCCACCCCTCTTGTCTTGGGGGTTAGCCGCTCCTAATAATTTTTCTAAAATGAGAACCTACCTACCCCATGAGATAGCTCCTTTCAAAGGTCTTTTATTCATCTTTAGAGACGTGCAGAACCAGATAGAATTAGGATAAATACATTATTTGGTTTCGCCGATGTGTATTCGAGACTTTTATGACAGAATTTTTTTGTCTATGAGATAGTCAAAATTACTAGTTTTTACAATGGGCTTACTTTTAAACACCGATATATCGAAAACTAATCGTACGATTTAAGATTTTTTATAGGACTGTGAAGGGATAACAATGAGCTATCGAACGATATGCAACACAAGGTAGGTTCGTATTTGAAAAAAATCAGTTGGGGTAGCTACCCCTTGAGGGGTGTAAGACTGTGTATTTCAACTGTAAATAACTTAACTATAGTATCAAATTTCAAGGACCTTATTCGAAGACAATACGCAGAATCACATATTATAATAATAATGTTATAAATTATCTTCAAGATATTTTAATTTTTCCCATAAAAGAAACAAAAACAATGAAGGGGTCAGGCACCAAGACTGATTTGGAAAACTTATCAGATGCTTGCATTCAGATCACTGTGAAATAAGCTTTGCATAAGACAATCCATAGCTTACTTAAAGTTTGAGAATGCTGATCCTTTTGAAAATTGTCAATCCGACTCGCCAATCCGAAGTACCTATATAATATAACTAATTTCCTGGTCCCTGGTCGGGTTGTCGATGCCTTTCCATAAACAATTCATGTGCAATCTATGAGTAGCAGGTATTGGTAAAGAGCTTTCGTTGAAAGATTTTCCATTGTTGCTCTCCAATGATGATTATCAACATTATCGATTATCGAAGACAAGAAGAACAGAAACAGCTTCAAGAAAATTCCAAATTTCAGCGAGAATGGATGCAAACAGTAACCTTTGACGAACAAATCAGACTGGAGAAAGTCCTGGAAGAATGCAATGGATGAAGTACATGGCAGAAGTTGGGAATGTTCATCGGGAAGTTGAAACTTTCCGCCAAGAAATATATAGTGTTCAAAATGAAATTGAAAAATTGGAATTTGACATGGGGTTGAATTTAAGCGACCGCATCGTGCGTCTGACAGACATCGTGAGATCGTGGACGATACACAGACGTCAGTTCGCAACTGTTGCGCTGGCAATAGTTGGAGCATTGCCATGCCTTAGACCTGTAAGAGACTTTTCTGCAAGATTCCAAACAAAACTATGATACTCTTGTCGATCCGTTAGAGCGTCGTTATGGTTATGGAGATCAACACCAAATGCAGCTTCGCCAGGTTCATCTACGAACAAAATAATGAAAGCTGCCGAAAGCGTTCTCCACTGAAAGCGGTCTTTATTTACCAATTCAAGATAATACCTTTTGGACTCTGTAACGTCCCCGCTAGTTTCGAGAGACATGGAAATCGTACTATGATTTGTTAGTGATGGAAAAGACTTTTGATAAAAACTCACGAAATTTACCACATTCACTTGTATCTGTAATGCAATCCGACTAAACGACTAAAATTATTTACTCTTCTACCAGCGCGTTGATTTTATTGGCCATGTAGTTTCACCCGAAGGAATTCAATGACGAGAGAAAAATCCAAGCAATTCGTGAATGGTCTCGACCTTGGAACAAGCATTAATTCAGAATCTGTAGGTAAATTGTTGGAATTGTGTTTACTTATATGTCGACGTTTCGACTTATAGTTGGGGAGCTGGCGTCAAAAACATGCAAGAGTTTTCGCAAGGCGGATATTTTCAAAATAGGTCGTACTTTAGTGTTAGAATGCTAGTGTACAGTCAGCACTCACAGTTCCGGGACAGCTGGCTCTGGGACGCGGGCAAAGTTGTAATTTTAAGAAGCATCCAAACTGTTTTCTCAAAGCTCAAAATTTATAGAAATTTTGCACATTATCTGTTTGAAGGTCACAGATAACGTATGTAAATGGTCAGAAGTCTAGTTCGTTGCAAAAAGGGGGTCAGACGTCCTCAAAGTTTTCATTTTATGGCATTTTCTTCGGTGTCCTGTCAAAATATATTTTTGCAGGTATTTGACAAATATATTTGAAGAAAATGCCATAAAATAAAAACTTTGAGGACGTCTGACCCCCTTTTTGCAACGAACTAGACGTCTGACGATTTACATACGTTATCTGTGACCTTCAAACAGATAATGTGCAAAATTTCTATAAATTTTGAGCTTTGAGAGAACAGTTTAGATGCTTCTTAAAATTACAACTTTGCCCCCGTCCCAGAGCCAGCTGTCCCGGAACTGTGAGTGCTGACTGTACACTAGCATTCTAGCACTAAAGTACGACCTATTTTGAAAATATCCGCCTTGCGAAAACTCTTGCATGTTTTTGGCGCCACCTCCTGGACTATTATATTAAGTCATTTTCAAGACACTGATTTGTTCCACGTTGTAGAAGAAAGCATTTGTGATTTTTATAGTTCGCCAGTTGTCTGTTGATGCTCGCCCATTTCTTCAAATTTTCGTATGCCAGTAATCCGTGATTACGTCGTATATTTTCTAAGAATCCTATATTCGTCTGTTCCAGTCGCAGATATTCCAAGTTTGTAATAGTTTTGAATGATTATTTTGTGACCCAATGTTTTCAATGTAGGAAAATTGTTGGAAGGGGGTCAAAATAAAAACAGAAACCTGTTTACTTATATGTGGATGTTTCGACCTATATTGAGTCATCCTCAGGACACTGATTTGTTCTATATTGTAGAAGAAAATATTTGTGATTTCTATAGTTTGCCAGTTGTCTGTTGATGTCTGCCCATTTCTTCAAATTTTCGTATGCCAGTAATCCGTGATTACGTCGTATATTTTCTAAGACTTCCATATTCGTCTGTTCCAGTCGTAGATTGGAAACATTAGGTCACAAAATAATCATTCAAAACTATCACAAACTTTAGAGTATCTACGACTGGAACAGAAGAATATGGGATTCTTAGAAAATATACGACGTAATCACGGATTACTGGCATACGAAAATTTGAGGAAATGGGCGAAAATCAACAAACAACTTGCAAACTATAGAAGAATGTTTCCTTCTACAATATAGAACAAATCAGTGTCCTGAGGATGACTTAATATAGGTCGAAACGTCGACATATAAGTAAATATGTTTCTGTTTTTATTTTGACCCCATCTAACAATTTTCCTACATTGAAAACATTGGGTCACAAAATAATCATTCAAAATTGGCCTTGTACATTTTGTAGACGGTTTGTAGAAGGATTTGCTAAGATAGCAGCTCCGCGCCCATTGCATAAACTTCGTGAGGAAAAAACTATTACTACTGATTGGAACACCGATTGTGACGTAGCTGTTGGGAGTCTGAAAGCAGCTATGTTCCAGTACTACTTCTAAATAAGGCTAACCATGCGTTTATGGAAAAGTTATTTTGAATACAGCAAAACGGGAATTGAAGCTGGCTTTCGCCCCTTTCAGGAATACAAGGTTATTGGATACCACAGTAGAATGCTTACCAAGTCCGAGAGAAATTACTACGTTACTAGAAAAGAACTGTTAGCAATAGTCAAAGACCATTTCTACAAGTATTTGTATAGACAAGAATTTCCCATAAGAACAAGGAACAAACCGAAGTTGCAAGTTACAATAGTACAATGTATAATTCTCAAAACAAACATTGTTCTGGTGAGCTGCATAAAAACACAGATTCGTTATCCTGGCGACCATTCCCAGCTCAATGCAAGCACTATTTCAGAATTGATCATCGTGAAGGAGTTCCTATTAGAAGCCTCCGATTTGAAACGGATCAAAGTATAGTCTCATAAGTGATCAATTACCAGATTGTGATATCATGGTTTACTGAAACGACCCTGGGAGAGTGTACCTCAATGGAAAGGGAGTCAAAATGCAATTGACCGTGCCTAGGACAAAAGTTAAGATCAAAATGAACGAAAAAATGGACACAAGATATGATCTTGGGGCGAACTCATTAATAGGCTTCCAGGAAAATGACACAACTTGGCTTTACTCAAAGGAAGAAAAGTATATCTCTCAAACTAACACTAGTAGGGGATTATGAAGAGACTCAACGACGTGGTGTATCGATTCTAACGCGGTCCCAAAGATAAAATGAAGATAATAAGGTGCGGTGCATCTTAACAGGTTGAAGCTTTATCACAACGATAAAAAGTCAGATCAAGACGATCTGATTTGACAGGGAGGCACATTGTATCACAACATTGCATCGAAAGTCAGGCCAGAACTAGGAAACCAGTTGTTTACGTCTACAGCGAGTTTATTATGGGTATAAAAAATATATATATTATGATATTCGAGGAAACACGACCTTTAGGAAAACTCGTTCTACGATGTGGTCTACAAATTGGAGGTCAATTTAAATACAAGAATTGTTGTGTACCTTTCGATAATGATAAGTGATATATGCAACTATAACGCTTTTCTGAGTGAACCTGTATGCTATTTTCTTTTTATCAGAAAAATAAACGAAACTGACGTTTTCTGACTTAATCTACCGGTTTCAAGTTCAAGATAATGAATAGGTATCTATATTATATAAACATCCATTTACTCTAGTACCCCGTTTATTGGCTCAATTTTGAAGGCATTGCAAAACATTTTGGTAGATAGGTACTTAATAAATTCAGTTAGTAAGTGAAAAACAAGAACTTAGACCTGTAGTTCTCAAAAATTAAGTTTACTAATAAAATAGTTCTTGAATTACCCCGCTAACTTACCATAGGCATAACAAATCCATCATTATAATCGGTATGCTCCCCAATCAAATTCACCCTTCCAGGTGCCGCCACTGCAATGTCAGCTTCACTGTCAAATTTATCCCTAAACACTTTTTTCGCCTCTTTTAGCAGCGATTCCAGTGTGGGAATCGGTTCTGCCATCGTTTTCGAATCACTTGTTTACGCGCGATTGTTGTTAATGTAACTATTAAATTGTTAATAATAATTTATTAACGTAGCCTCGAGCCGACTTGGAGTACGCGCTGTGTGGTTGTCGAATGATAAGCTCGGAGACTTTTATTGCAACCGCGGCCAGAGAAAATTGATAATAATTATTCTGATAAGAAATGTCAGTCAGTGATCCATTAGTTAAGGATCTCAAAGGTACCCTAATAGTGCTTTAACGAGCTTTCATTTTATTTTATTGCTAATTTTATTGCTTATTATGATTGAATGTGCGCTCTTAAAAGCAAATATTTGCATACATACATTTTGTTTGATAAAACTAACAGGCAATTTGTTATATGTTTAAATATTTTAATTTATTTGTTTGTTTGTTGAGTAATACAGCTTTGGGCTTTGCGTGTTTTGGGTTGCCTGTTATAAGGGGAAAATAATCAATATGGGGAGAAAACGCGGAGGGTAGTTATTCAGTGGTGTAACTTAACTTATGGAAGATTTTATTAAAAAATATCTGTTCTCTTTTTATTTTGCATAAGCTTTTAAATTATCTAATAATAATAATGATCTTTATTTCCAATTTCAAAAATATGATTTGGAAAAAAAAGACAAAATAAATGTAAAAAGTTTCTACTTGTTGAAAGCCTAATTTTGCTACACTCAAACGGTTCCTGTATTTGTTTTCACCCTATTTAGGTATCTACCTACTTTTATGCCAACGTATATCTTATTTTCGATTCATATCTAAGCAGTTCTAATATATCTTCTAGCTTGGAAATTCTAAGTAAAACGAACTTTGATAATGATGAAATAAAGGGTGAGTTGAAAGCTGCTTCACACAACGATTTCAGCTACATTTCTCTAGAAAAGAAATGTGAGCTTTTATTATAGAGTAAAACAAAATTTTAAGGCAACATACAAACATTACAAACTCCATTGGACGAAATTCTACTTGAAATTCGTAAAAACAATTAACTCAATACCTAGAACATTTCATGTGAAACTCAGAACATTACCAAGGATGTACCGATTCAGCCAGATGTTGACTTGGATATTCAAATAGGCAGCCCCGTACCTGACCATGACAAAAACTCTTTTCAGGAGTCCCAAAATGGACGTCTCTGACATTAAATTTCCCCCATTAAAAAAAACCAAGAATTAACTATACTTTCTTTAACTTCATAGACCCAAAATGTTAACACAACTTACCTAGACTAATGGGTGATACACTTAAATTGACGAGATTTAACATAATCTCTTGGAATGCAAACTCTATCTTTCCCAAAAGATACGGGTTTGCATCCTTCTTACATGAGGATAATGTTGACGTAAAATAAGTCCAGGAGACAATGCTCAGACCACATACAATTTACAACGTACAAAACTATACTATAGAAAGAAATATAGATCTAACCGTGCTGGTGGCGGTACTGCCATTTTCTTTAAAAACAATTTCCCCCTTGACACTATTGGCACTCCTGCCTCTGACAATGTTCTACACTGGTGTGGTAGTCCACCTTGCAGATTTCCTTCTTAATATTTTCAGCGTTTATACGCCTTCTCCTAAACGCTTAACCCACGATGCTATAATTGATAGGAACCTCTTCTTTGGTTCTGATGCTCCGCCAATGAACCTTAGTTACAGGGGATCTAAACTGCAAAAACAGAGCCTGAGGGTGTGGCGTTAATAATACAGCCGGCACTTTTCTACATCAACTTACCCAGGACAACCTTATCTCAGTTTATGCTCCCTTAGACTTTATAGTCCAGGAGGTGGCGCCAAAAACATGCAAGAGTTTTCGCAAGGCGGATATTTTCAAAATAGGTCGTACTTTAGTGCTAGAATGCTAGTGTACAGTCAGCACTCACAGTTCCGGGACAGCTGGCTCTGGGACGCGGGCAAAGTTGTAATTTTAAGAAGCATCTAAACTGTTTTCTCAAAGCTCAAAATTTATAGAAATTTTGCACATTATCTGTTTGAAGGTCATAGATAACGTATGTAAATCGTCAGACGTCTAGTTCCTTGGAAAAAGGGGGTCAGACGTCCTCAAAGTTTTTATTTTATGGCATTTTCTTCAAATATATTTGTCAAATACCTGCAAAAATATATTTTGACAGGACACCGAAGAAAATGCCATAAAATAAAAACTTTGAGGACGTCGGACCCCCTTTTTGCAACGAACTAAACGTCTGACGATTTACATACGTTATCTGTGACCTTCAAACAGATAATCTGCAAAATTTCTATAAATTTTGAGCTTTGAGAAAACAGTTTAGATGCTTCTTAAAATTACAACTTTGCCCGTGTCCCAGAGCCAGCTGTCCCGGAACTGTGAGTGCTGACTGTACACTAGCATTCTAACACTAAAGTACGACCTATTTTGAAAATATCGGCCTTGCGAAAACTCTTGCATGTTTTTGACGCCAGCTCCCCAACTATTAGAGCCAACTCATTTTCATTATTCTACCCCTGACATTCTAGACCTTGCTCTATCTAAAAATGTCCCCTATAACATTGTTATTGGCAATATAAATCATCTCAACTCCGACCAGAATCATCATTTTCCACACAATTACCGTCCAATTATTCTGTATTCACTTTCCAAAACTCTTGAGAAAATTATTCATGAGAAGCTCAAATCCTTACATTATCTTGAAAGCATCCTCCCTAAAGAACAATTTGGTTTTCGTTCTAAACATTCCACTGAGATTCAGCTAGCCATGCTGTATCAAAAAACCACTCGCGCCTTGCAGCGCCGCTCCTCAACGGGTGTTGTGCTGCTGGATGTTGGGAAGGCCTTTGATCGTATCTGGCATGCTGGCCTCATAGTCAAACTTCATGACAAATATTTTCTGCTATTAGGTCATCAAAATTATTATTGATCTCCTTAAAGCCAGAATTTTCCATGTTAAACTCAATAATGATACTTTCTCAAATGTCAGACCTATAGAAGCCGCTGTGCCTTGGGGTAGGCACAGTCCTTGCCCCACTGCTCTCGGGGGACATCCCACTAATCCTAATGCAAAAATGTCCATCTATGCAGATGATACAATGTATTTTTATCCCACAAAAGAACTCACTTCAAGTACAAAAACGTTTACAAAATCACCTTGGGCAAAATTATGAAAAATTAAAATAAGACCCAAGCTGTCCTGATCACCCATAAACATAACAAACCCATTGACAACCTCATACTGGACGATTCTGTGATAACTTGGACAAATCAAATTAAATACTTAGGACTTATACTAGACTGAACTTCCTTAATTGGACTCCACATATATGCAACAACTTGAATAAATCTAGCAGATTAGTGGGATTGCTTCTCCCTCTACTTAACAAGGACAGTAAATTAACACTTAACCCTCGCCTTACCGACAGCGGGTCAGCGATGACCCAAAATTTGATTTTCCAGGAATATCTTGCGGCCCCGCGACTTTTCTTTAGAGATCTTCTGTGAATTCTCCTAATTTATGTCAAGAATATTGCCTTTGGGCCTATGGGTCACCAATAACCCGGTTTTGGGATAAATCGGTATGCTCTGAAACCCTCCAACTCGACAAGTTGTAGCAAGCTTTTTTTACGTGTTTTCGGAATTTCTAACTTTTGTTTACTATCTACTTATCTTATGAATAAAAAGTTTATTTTGTTGTTTTTTTTTGCATAAAGAAATTAAATTATGATTCCCAAAATTTTATATTCAAAATCACTCTAAAAAAAAGTTTGTATCTGGGTCCATTTAGACCTTGTTATGGGATCCCAAGTTTTAAAATTATTTTGGGGCGGCGAGGGCTAAGAGCAAACTTTTACTATACAAACAAGTCATAAAACCCTGTTTACTTTAGGATGCACCAGTTTTTTCTCAGACTTCACGACAAAACAAGAAGAAACTTCAAAACAAGGTAATCCAAGGGATAGTCGGCGCTCCGTGGTACGTTGGCAATGTGGACCTACATACGGATCTGAGCGTAGACACAATCCAGCAGTATCTTGTTGAGAAACATACGCTGTTTCTTGTCTCAGTAACTAACCATATCAATGACATCGAAAACTTATTTGACGATAACTTTGACCCTGACAGGACTCGCCTACGAAATTCAAAAGTTCCTATTTTCTTCTAGTTGAATGAAATCCCCTTCCCTTCCTTCCTATGCCTTCCTATCCTTTTCCCACTCCACGCCCTTTCCCACAACAAAAATTAACTTTAAACACAACACAGCAGTGAGATTCACCCAACATAGCGTAAGAGTGCAATCGCATTAACGCTCTATAAACATAATACAGCAGCAGCAGGGACTTTCATTCCTTGCTTTCAAATACAATTTGCTATCATGATTTTTTCATACAGGGCATTTTAGTGTTTTCCCATAAACTTGGCGTACCTATATTTTTTTCCCTTCTTCAGTGCATGTTTCTAATAATTTTTTGCCAAAGCAATCTTCGTATTCATACAACAATGTCAGTAATCTTTGCTTCACTTCAGCGTCAATGCTTCCGCCTATTTGAACATATCCTTTGAGATTTACTTGCGTTTCCATTTAGTATTTTTGTGTCTATTCTGCCTCTTTCTGAGTTCCCATTTTCTTCTCTTTTTATACTCTCATCAGTTTCTTCCTTCATGTTTAATGCTGTATCAACTTCATTTGTTGAAACTTCATGACTTCCTTTCCTTTATAAAAAGGTCTTTCTTTAATGATCTTTTCATATTTTGTACCGGGATGTTGTCCAAGGCGTGTTATTTATCGACTTTCATTTTTCTTTATAAAAAGTTCAGTTTTTGCTTAAGCTGAGTCTATAGTTACGGTGACATTTGCTTCTCCTAAGATTTTTCTGATCCAAATCCAGAAACTTCCATTTATCGTTGTAGTTTTAACTTCTATATTCCGTCTGCCTGGGTGTGCATGTCTATTGTAGCAATTATGTTGGTAGTAGGGCTCATAATTTTTGTCTTCTGTAAGTTTATTTTCAAACCTGCTGCTTGTGAGGCACCCTTAAGTCCTTGTAGCATCGATTCGAGTTCTTCAGGGTTGCTGCTAAAGAATACAAGAATAAGTACATGTATGATTATGCTAAGGCAGATTTTCGCGGTTTGTACAATCGGGTTAGTGGCACTGACTGGGATGATGTTATGTCTCTGTCTGACCCTGATGCTTCTGTATCCAAATTTTATGAAATATCCTATGGTTATCCGGATAAAACTGTTCCGTTAAAGGTAATAAAATCTAGTTGTGGTAGGCCAAGATTTCCGCACTGGTTCTTTCCTGATCTTGATAAGAAAATTAGACTAAAAAATAAACTGCATAAAAATAGGGCTCACTCCATTGAGTACAAGGAACTCAAAAGTGCCATCACATTTCAGACCAGACAGAAATTCTTTGCATAATCAAGCTTTCATTAGATCCCAGCAGCTTTTGGGGATACATTAACTCAAAAAGTAAGGGAACGGGAGTGCCTAACGAGGTGAAATATAATAACGAGCCTTATATTGGGATTGCCCATGCATTTGCATACCAATTGGAGAGTGTTTTTGAGCCTGCTGATGCAAATGAGGGCAACCGAGTCAGTCAATTGGGGCAATTATGATGTTCCTGAGGTGACGTCTGATGATGTCTTTTAAACAGTATAAAGAAACTGAAGCCCAAGAAGTCAGTGAGTACTGACAACAATCCTGTATACATCTTCAAGAGGTGTGCTGATGCATTGGCAAATCCACTCGCCCATATTTTCAACTGTAAACACTGGTGTGTTTCCGGAACTATTTAAGAAATATTTTATTATTCTAATTCATAAAAAGGGAAACACAACGGATGTTGGAAACTATAGCCCTATTAGTATTCTTAACCCTATTGCTAAAATTTTTCAAATTATATTGTGTAATCACTTGTCTGAATTGTTTGAGCATCATATTGTTAAGCAGCAGCATGGCTTCATCTCTGGCAGATCCACAGTATCCAACCTATGTGAGTTTGCAAATGCAGCCTCTGCTGCGATTGATAGTGGTTTGCAGTTGGATGGGATCTACACTAATGCAAAGAAAGCGTTCGATAAGGTTGATCACCACCTACTTCTCCAAAAATTGATTCTCACAGGATTGACTGAAAAATCTTTTAACCTCATCAAGTCTTATTTGTCATACAGGCTTTATACTCTGTTCGCATTGGCATGGAAGTATCTGAGCAATATTTTGGCAGCTCTGGTGTTCCTCAAGGCAGCAATTTATCTCCCCTACTCTTCACAATATTCATAAATGACCTATCCGACTCTATTGGAAATTCTGCCTTTTTGTTGTTTGCTGATGACTTCAAGATCTTCAGAGTGGTCTTTTCGCAGGCAGATTGTCAGGTTCTCCAGAACGATTTATCCTTTGTCAGTGCCTGGTTTGCCAACAACAAAATGTTTTTGAATGTCAGTAAATGCTTCTGTATGACGTACACAAGGCGTCGTCAATATAGAGAATACAGTTATAATCTGGATGCTGAAATGCTCGCAAGAAGGGACCACTATGAGGATCTGGCCTGGGAGTCACTTTTCAATTCAACATGTTTAATTCGCACTATCAGAAAATTGTTAACAGGTCATTCAGGGCTTTGGGCTTCATCACTAGAAATAACAAAACATTTTCATAGAATTAATATTTTGATAAAGCTCTATAATGCCTTTGTCAGGCCCCAGTTGGAGTATGCATGTAGTATCTGGTCACCTACAGTACAGTAGAGACTAGATAGAGTTCAAAAGAAATTTTTGAGATATTCGTATTTCAAACTTTGGTATATTCTATATTTCCTCTGCTAGTGTCATATTGGAGACCTTTAAGCTTCAGTACCTTAGTAGGAGAAGGGCAGTTCAGTCCTTACTTTTTATTTTCAATATAGTCAATAATACTTAATATACAGACTGTGAATTTAATAATCTAATCAAATTTCAGGTTCCTAAAATTAACCTTAGACTGAGGAACTACAACATTTTTGTGATAAACCGGTCAAGTTGCTCACCGCTGAGCCATATCCTGATAGAGTGTAGCGATATCTCAGAGAAGTGTAACATAGATATTTTCAACAAAACTGTTGCTTCAATCAAAAAATTGACTAGAGGATGATACACACCATTATGTTTGAGCCCAATTGCTGTGATTTATCTCGCCTATTTATTTATTTTTGTATTATTTATTTATCTGTTTTGTTTTATTTATTTTTTGTTATCGTTTTAGTTTTAGCAGCCCCCTTACTCGTAATTACCTATAAGTGTTTGTAAGGTGTAAGTATTTAAAATAAAAATAAAAATATCATCGGCTAAACATAAGTGGTTTAGTCGTTTTCCGTCGATGTTGATGCCTTTTTGGTCCCACGATAGACTTGAATATATTTTCTATCGCAAGAGTGGAAAGTTTGGGTGAGATGGTATCACCTTGTCTGACACCTCTTTTTGAAGGAATTTGGCCAGTAACCCATTCTTCGTCCATTTTAATATGTAGAGTGGCACGCTCGTAGAAAGATTCAATGATGTTGGAGTATCTATTGAATCTTTACGTGCTTGATCCATTACTCCGAGCACAGCCCAAATTTCGACGGAGTCGAAGGCTTTTTGATATTCTAAATGTAGACGGATGTTATATTCGGTGCATTTTTCGATGAGTGTTCGAACTGTTTTAATATCGGTGATTGGTTGTACTGTATCCTTTTCTGAACCCCGCTTGTTTGATAGGTTGGTAAAAATTTCTGGCTGAGGCGGATGGTTATGATTTTTGTTTAGTTGTTTATAAAGGCTTGACAGTAGACTGATGGGTCTAAAGTTTTCTAGACTTGTACAATCCCCTTTCTTGAAGAGAGCAGAGATCTCTCTTCCATTCTCTCGTGTTTTGCTCTATTCAATACTTTCATTCAACAGTATCAAAATTGAATCTTCTAGTGCCTCCCGCCAACCTTCAGCATTTCACTCGTGATTCAGTCCTCCCCTGGCGCTTTACCATTTTTTAGTTTTTCAAGTGCGTTTCTTATAAACTGTGTGGTACATCTTCTGATTGCACGTTCAAAACGGGTCTCCGCAGTTCTTCTAGCTTGTCTTGGTTTTGAACAGATTGGCTGTAAAGTTTCCGATGGGTTCTGTGATCTTGTCTTTTTTCTCCCCGAGCTTATTCCTCAATTTGTGAATTTGTAGCTTTCCTTTTGACATATTTGGTTGTGCAAATTTCATATTTATGCTGTTCTCAATGGTTCCTTGATTTTGTGTATGTTGTAGGCTCTTACCTATTCTGATGGCTTTGTTCATGGTCTTATTCAGTTTTCTGTAGTTTGTTGAGTCACTGTCAGTTTTCCTTGTTTCTTCAATTAGTCTCCTGATGTTAGGACTGAGTTTCGGGTTTCCGTGTTTCTAAAGCAAAGATACTATTTCAGAAGCTGTTCGCACGCTGTTCGTGATTTTATTAATAATTCGTTATGCAGATTTTCGATTGGTCGTAGTTTCCGTTCGAGTTGGGTATTGTACCCCTGTTTTTTCTCTCGTATTTCTCCAATATTTGGTGTACTTTTCTTCTCAATGTAGCAGGTTCCTTCGTGTTCACTTGGATCGAACTGGTTTAGTACTGACACATCTACGCATAGGCCTTCATCTGTGACAAGTATATAATCCAATCCATATTCATCTTATGGCCATTTGCACCGCTATCACTTAAGGGATATTAAGGGATATTTAATTTAAGTGGAGCTTTTGAATGTGATTTTTGTTTCTACGAGAGTCACATTCAAAGTTCCACTTGGATTAGATGTCCCTTAAGTTATACCGGTGCAAATGGCCGTTAGTCTCCAGAATACCCACTTAACTTTGTATATGTGTGCGTTGGAGGTGTCACTTGCTGCACTGCGACCAAGGTTGATATATTGTATCCCTCCTTCTGCTATTAGGTTCGGGTTTCCTGCTCAAAGCAGCCCCTCCAGTCCTGTGTCCGTCAGAAATTTTAGGATGTCTAGCGGTTCCAGGGCTGGAATGTCTTCCAACTGTATGAGGGCACTTCCCAGGTTCTTCATCCTTGAGCAACTAACGGCAAAGCAGTTTAGTAGAAGATGGTGAGGTGTCTCTTCTCCGTCTTCACAGAATCTGCAGGTACCACCTTCTTCTAACCCCGACTTCTGTAGGTGTTTCTTAAGTCTGCAATGTGCCGACAGAAACCCGGTTAAATTCTTGAGACTTTTTTTGCTAAGGTTGACCAGCAGTTCTGATCTTTTTTGGTTGAAGTTGCCCAACAGATCTTTTGCCTGTCGTAGTCCCTGGCTGTTTTAGCCATTATTTGTTCCTTAGCCGGTTCTCTTCTTTTTTTTTGAGGATTTCTTAAAGGTACCGTATTTTCAATGCCGCAAAATGGTTCTGGCCCAGTGGAAGGAGTAGACGCTCCTGTTCTTGCGAGTCTGTCTGCGCATTCGTTGCCCTCGACACCTATGTGTCCGGGCACCCAGAGGAGGGTTACCTTATTTTGTTTTCCCAGTTCATTTAGTTTCTGTAGACATTCCCATACTGTCTTAGAATTGATGACCGGGGATCTCAATGCTTTGATAGCTGCTTGGCTGTCAGACATTATTACAATCTCTCGTTTCCGATAACTTCTGTTCAGGTTGAACTGCACGCCGATCGCATGAGGTTCCGCTTGAAATATGCTTGGTGATTCCCACATTGACTCCGAGTATCTGGTCCGTGGCCCGAATACTCCGGCTCCAGTTCTTTCAGCAGTTTTGGAACCGTCTGTGTACCTTTTGATGGTGTTTGCTTTAAGGGATTGGATGGATTCCATGCTCTATCTGTTTTTTCTACTCAGTTCGATGGAAAAGTTTTTCTCGAAACTGAACTTATCACGGCTTTTGGTAGATCCATGAGATGTGCACAGTTTGGGAGAGGAAAAGTTTTGCCAAGGTGCGTTTCCCTTTGTAGACCTATTCTTCTCCAGTGTGAGACATGATCCACTGGCAACCCGCTTCACTATTTTGCGGAGTGGTGTGAGGTCTAGAATTACTTCTAGTTCCGCGGTTGGGCATGATCTCATTGCTCCTATTATACAGAGACACGGGAGTCTTTGCACTTTTCCTAGGGTTTTCCTAGATGTTGGTAGGTGGGTTCGGCTATACCAGGCTACCGCTCTCTTTACTAGCTGGGTTTGTCTAAACCAGGCTACCGCTCCGTAGGTGATGATAGGTCTCACTATAATAGTATACTTCTTAGGATTGATGGGTTACAACCCCATGTTTTATCCGCAATGTTTTTGCGGACCATGAGGGCCGAAATTGCTTTGTTTTTGTGTTCTCTACATGTCGGTTCCAGAGAAGTTTAGAATTTAAGGTTATTCCTAGGAATTTAACTTCTTCTTTCCAATCAAGTCTGCTTTCATCGAGGCAAATGTTTCTCAGGTTTGGGAGTTTCGTTCCTTTTGTAAATGTTACCAGTGTGGTCTTTGCGCCTCTGTCTGACATCATTCCTTCGTGGTTCGAAGTGCTTTTTCTATAAGGTCTCAGAGTATTCCTTCGTATTTGCCTTTGGCCATGATGACAATATTATCGGCGTATCCGAAGCAGGTGGAGCCCTGATCGGTCAGTGAATTTAGGAGGTCATCAGCCACTAGACTCCACATCAAAGGTGAGAGTACTTCTTCCTACGGACATGCTCCAATGGTGGTGACCTGTATGGTTTGTTCACCCACGTCAGTTTCTGTAGTTCTGGTAGCTAGCACATCCAGGTGGATGTGGTTTTGTCCACTCCTTTTTTGACGAGCGCATTCTTTATTGACTCATGAGAGGTGTTACCAAATGCCCCTTCTATGTCCAAGAAGGCGCAGACGGCTACTTATTTATTATGCAATGTGCTTTGGATGCTGTCAGTGAATTCAAGTAAAGAGGTTTCTGCTGATCTGTCCGGTCTGTAAGCATGCTCCCCAGGATGTAGTGGCGTCTTTTCTGAAACACTTGCTCTGATGTAGTTATTAACAACTTTCTAAGCTGTTTTATGCAAGGCCATTTATTAATTATTTGCAAGTTTCTGTCATTGCTGCAGATGAAATTGGGTCTGCATCTCTTCGCTGGTTATCTTGGATCATCATTTGTAGTCACGAGTAAGGTTAAGTAAAACAGCTTATTTGGACTTATATTTATCAGTTTTCACGCGGAAAGCAAAACTATAGCCTTAATGAACCATTGAAAGACTTACCTAACTTTCGGAAAAAAATTGAATGGGTTCAATCAAACATCGTGAAGAATACTTTCATCGCAAAACATAACCGATGTTAGCATTCAAAAATGGGAGAAAATTGGATATTTAACAGAGAAACATATATTATTTTAGGCTAGTTGTATAATCCTTTTTAACTTACCTAAATATTTGTTCAGTAAAGAATATACACACATATAATAAATTATGTAATTTGTATCTTGGACGTTCTGTTGGGATTATGATGCTTTAGACAAATACAGTCCAGAAAATATACGGTCGGACCAAATACGTATGGAGCCAAAAACCTTTAACCACAATCGCCAATTTTAATTTTGTCTAGTTTGAAGAAAATATTAAGCTTTTTGGAGCAGTTTCAATTTGAACTGTTGATATCCTTGAGCCCACATTAATTCAGAATTTTCTCAATTCCAGGTTGCGTCCAGCAATTTATAAATTTAATCAACACAAGCACCCCAATAACAGACAACAACTTCTACTTTGTCCTGTTCACTCAAACTTTGGAAAAAATCTTCAACAAAGGCCTTATACGACAACAAAACACCAAGTTTTTCGAAAGAACCATTGATCCTTATTCATGGATGAGCAGCATCGCATCTGAATGTAGTTTTGCTTATACAAATTGCGTTGATCAAGTAAATGGAAGACTAGATTTGGCTACAAATGAAGGAAAGCTTAGATTACTGATTAAATATTGTCTGATGAAAAAATGCTCACATTTCCCCGTAGAAGCCTTAGTAAAATCGCAACATGCTCAAGTATTTTACGCTCCAAGTGCCATATTAGGAGACGAAATACTCACCGAGATATTTTTATCAGTTTTAAGACAAGTGGCAAACATAAATTTCAGTTTGGATTTGAAAAATTCTTCGTTTTTGGATTTGAGTTGGTACATTCCTGATGTTGTTTGTACGGAGTTGGTGCCTTGTAAAACTTTGGGAATAGCTGTAAGGTGAGCCAATTTAGTATAGATTTTTTTGTATTTTTGTGCCTTTTTTTGGTATTTCAGTTTTGCTGGAAACAAAGCTGTGATAGTAAATATTCAACCTGCGAGTGTTGCCGCAGAACATGTAAGTTCAAGGCTAGATAATTGCTTGAATCATAGACACTGACACTACTTATATAATTGATAACATAGTTTTAAACTCAGGCCATTCTTTAGGGTAATATCAAAATAGGAGACATCTTAGACGAACTAAACAATACCCATATAAACAATTCAACAAGAGGACGCCTAAAATTCATAATGAAAGGCAACAAACTGAAACCCATCAAAGTACGAATTGCTAAGGCTTATAGTAAAGACTCTGGAGAACTCTACGGACCTATAAAAAATATACTCAAAGATTTGAAACTTGATTTGGATAAAATCAAGAAACAGTATGAAGAAAATGCCAATGAAATTTGCCATCCGCAAAAATCTAAAAGCGTTTATGGTTATGCGGTAAAGCATGTGGGAAATGTGGATGTTGGTGAGTTTGGTAGCGTGAAGCAAGTGCAGAAAGCTTTGAAAACTATCATGGATACTCATTGTCAGACTCCAGAAACTGTGAAGAGGGTGGATAAAATGGTTACGTTGGAAATAGGGGAGATTGGACTGAAAATTAAGGAGAAAGATACAGGAAATGTGAGTTTGTGTGTAAAATAATTATTATTGAGTCAGAATTGGTGCACATGAGTATTTTTTTCGCTTATTAAAACTTTATAGTGCACCTTCATGAGAGTACTAAATATTTACTTTCAGTTGTTACTAGATCATCCTTATATGAAGATTTCCTCCTGTGGGACAATACCTGTTTTATCCAGAGTTTTTGCATATTGTGCTGGGTAAAAACAAATATCTATAGCTATGTTTTTATTAATCAAATATTTTTTTTTAGAGAAGAAACATGCGATATAGCCAATAATTTCACCTGCTACGTATTTGAAGCAATATCATTCGACGATGCCGATCTGATTTTACAAAGTATCGGTGAGTCTTCCTAATGTTATGTCTAATATTCCAAATGGCAATTTCGAATTTTCAGGTCAAGGATTCCATAGAACACATTATGCTGTATGAGAAGAAGCAGCGCATCAAATTTCTTGTATATCTACTTTTTATTCAATATGTACAATTTACCATAATGTAACTTGTATTATAAAAGAAATAAAACATTGATTTTATTTATGTTATTTTGTGTTTAATGTTCAAGAAATAATAATTATCACACGTTATTTTTTATTAGTAATATGTAGCAATGAAGAGATGCAGCGGAGAAAAAATTTAATGGATACTGGGAAAATGAATATCCATTAGATAATTTTAAAGTGGCATTGGTATCGGGTCTTCAAAAAAAAAAAACAATCGAAGATTGCTTTGATTACGAAAACGTACGTCGCATTACTGTTTCTTTATTGGTCAGGATTTTTGACATGCCATTCTGACATTAGGTTCATTGACAAAATGAAAGAAAAATTTTGCTAAGACATACGTTCAAAAAACCATAGCAATCTTTGATTGGTTTTTTTTTGAAGACCCGATACCAAAATTCACTATGTCAGTGGATAGAGGATAATAAACAAGATATCCGTAACATCTCCAGTTATATGATAATACTAATGTATTAAAATCTATGGTTTCAAAACATATTTTAGACCCGCAACGGCCATTTTGAGACAACAAAAAAATAATGGTATATAAGCAAGCACATAAGCACATACCTACTTATTTAGTTTCAATCACATACATATCACGATAAGAATAAAATATTACTTATTATTATATAAAAAAATAGATATAATATTTATGTATGTATTATATAATAATATACAAATATAATCATATTTACAAAAGAGTTATTATTAACATATTATGTGTGTACCTATCTATAATGAATGCGAAAAAAATAATACAGTCTCGAGAATATTTACATGTTAGCACGCGGTACTATTTATTTATTGATCAAGCAATCCTGCGAATTGGCGTCGCTATTCGTGTGACACCCATCAGCTGAAGAACTGCACGGACTCTGACAAGTACTGTTGTTGCAACTGGTATCGCTACAAGAACTGTTGTTTTTCAATTCGCAAATGTCGATAAATTCTTCTGCCATTGTTCTATCCAAACCTGGAATAAAAATCTAATATTAGTTCTGTAGTAAAATGATAATTGGTAGTCAGCGAAAGTTTAGTGATTGAGTTTTGGAAACAAGAGTTTGTATGTAAAATCGGCTTTTAGAGCTTCACTATCTCGAAAACGGGTTGAATTATTCTTCTTCTTCCGCCATTCAAGGTCGAACTCTAGACATAGAACTCTTATAATTTATGCGCTCTTGGTTCTGTGGTGCCATTTATTCTAATCTAGTTCACCTATCTTCATTGTCTCATCTCATCTAAGGGAGCTATCGTATTCGGGGTCATTCAGCTCTCAAAATTGCTTTTATATCTTTTGTCTATGTGTTTTCCAATGCTTCATTTCCAGCATCCAAGACTTTCGTTTTGTTTCATTGAGTAGTTTTTCGATCCTTCGTTCACCAATCTTATTCCTAGCAATACACTTGTTTTTCAATTTGTAGGACGTTGTTGGATTCTATAGGTTTTTAAAAGGGATTTTCTGTTGATTGAATGCAGAAGTCTTTACCCTGTACTTCTAGGATTTTGTGAGCTGGGTATCATTTGATGAGTTGGTTTCACGGTTTATTTTGAAGATTCTAGTATTCAATTCAAATTTTTAATCCATATTCAAAAGTCGCCTTGGACCTTAATGCTATTCATTTGTAAATAATTCGTCCAAAGTATAAATTGCCCAGTCCAAAAACTCCTTGGTCATACACCGAAACCTTCTGTAACCTGGTAAGCTTCCTAAGTTCAGTAGGCTAAGCATTAAACATCTTTTTTTTGCGTTGTAAACGAAGGAGTTCTTTACTAATGTCAAATGTGGAATGGGTAAGTGTAGCATTCGTTGGCGACGAGCTCCCTTCTGCTCTTGTCTATTCGACTCCTCAATCAATTTTTTAAAGACAAAAATACACTTTCAAGAATAAATATACAGCACAAGGCTAAAATTTTGTACTGCAACTGCAGAAATAGAGCTTTGCATGAAAATACCCTTCTGAGTCTAAATACATTTCTAAGTGCTCTCTTCTGCAAACCAGATACAGATTTAACAAGGTAGTTTGCACAACACCCCCAGAAGCAAATTTCATAGGAAAAATGTGATTGAGTTAAAGAAAAGTAGGCATTCCTAGCTAGTATTTCAAGGCTGAGGTTATCTAATATTACTTTAAGTACCTACAGCAGCCAGGAGCAATTTTCTATCAAGAATTTTGACATGTTTAGACAACTCAAGGTTTTCATCTATTGTTAAGCCAGAAAATTTATTTGATTCGGGATTCGAAAGAACTTTATTTTCCAGTTGAATGTAGTTAATGTCACATTTCAAATTGAAAATAATACTTTTCGAAATATTAAGAGATACTCGGTTTGCAACAAATCATTCTTTCAAGGAAAATAAATCGTTCTGAATAATCTTAGAAAGCCTGTCAACTTCCTGGTCATGCTAGAGAATTGTCTGATTATCCGTAAAGGCTGTAATCTCTCCCTTATTGGAAAAATTAACAGTGAATCCAAATTGCATTCCCGAATTCAATCCAGCAAATGAAAATTAAATCTGCATCAGGTGGTTGGATAAAATAGATCAGCTGGCTCATATAAATCAGTGGGACGAAAAAGTTGTGATTTATCACATGGAAAGTAGGCTAGCTGGTTTAGAAAAAACCTGATACGACAATCTGGATGACTATAGACATTTTTGGAGTGAGTGGAAGGAGTTGCTCACACATGCTTTTCCAGACCATCATGATTTTCCTACCAAACTGAAAAATTTCATTTCCAGAGTGAAAAGTTCAGATGAAACCGGGAGTGAATACTATTTTGCGAAGCGACAACTACTCAGACAGTCTCAAATTTCGGGCAAAAACGCTGACGGCATTCCCGACAAAACACTTCAATCTGGCGCCAAAGTAAGCAAGTATGTTTGTGCAGAGGATCTTCACCGAGAATATCTATCAGCTTTGGAAAATACATGATTCCAACATACAATTCCATATGGCAAACAAGAATTTTCTCGAAGGCCAGAAAAGCATAGGACGGAATACTCTAAAGATGATCGTTTCAAATCAGATTCTAAGCGGAAGTTGAGAGCCAAGTGATATAACTGCGGAGAAACTGGTCTCATGCAGATTCGTTGTCCAAGGTAAACGCTGCAATGTTCCCTGTGTAAAAAACTGGACATTTCGCTGAGAAATGTTTCAAAAACAAAAATATTAGCACCAAATTCAAGGAGCACTCGACTTCAATGTGTGACATTCAGGAGACAGTAAAAGGTAAAAGTGGACGGTTACTATGTGGACTGTTCCATAACCGGTAACCGATTCAAGGGGTTTAATGATTCCCAGAAATCGTAACAATCAGGGAAACCGACACCAAAACTGCAGGAATAAGTTGGGCCGACTGTGATACCTATCTGAATGGCTGTGGTAGATCTACATCACAGGTCCTGGGCATTGCTGAAGTGAATCTGAATGTGAATCTTTTCAAGTCTGACGTCTCAGTTTACATTGTGCCTGACCATCTTCAGGTTATGTCCATTTTAATTGGTAGATCTGTTTTGAGCGAACCAGAAGCTATAACTGTGGTCAAGAATGGCAGTGTACGGCTGTTCAGCACCAGATTTACAGATCTCCCTAAAATTGATAATTTACCAGCCAAACTTATATTGAAGACTAGAAATAAGGTTCAGATTCCTTCCCACCATATTGGATATGTGAGATTTGTGAACAATGGCGATTATGATGGTGATGTTTTTGTGGACAGACGCCAATCATTTCAACCACTCAGGGAATATATTAAACCTAACTGTGTGACTTTAACCAGTGCTGCTATATTTCCAATACTGAATATGTCACAAAAAACATTGTTTGTGCTAGGTGTTCCATGCAAGCGTGAAGACGAGAGTGAGCATCAATAAAGTTAATTTAGTAGATTTGCCCAAATTCACCTTCAGTGACTTGAAGTATCAGGTTTCAACAAATTTACCTCAGAGCGATGCTCAAAAACTCTTATTGTTATTGAATAAATATCGTGACTGTTTTGCTCAGAATGTTAATGAATTGGAGAAAATTGAGGGTGTAGAAATGGACGAGAGGCCTGTGACATATACAGACCTTATCGTTTTTTCATTAAGTGAGAGGGAAAAAGTGCGAGAGATAGTGAACAGCCTTCTATATCTGCTAATATAATCCAAGATTTAAATTCTCCATACGCTAGTCCTATTATCGTTGTGAAAAACAAAACCAACGGGACAAGAATGTGTGTGGATTTTCGCGCTTTAACTTCGAAAACAATCAAAGACAGTTACCCGCCTCACACTGATGATCACTTTGAAGTACTTAAGGGCTGTAAATTATTCACTACTTTGGACATGGTTAGTGAATACCATCAGATTCCCATGGCGGAGGAGTCAAGGCAGAAAACGGCATTCGTCACTCGGGATGGGAAATATGAGTATCTCCGTATGCCATTCGGTTTGGTTAACGCTCCACCAATGTTCCAGAGAACCATGAATAAAATATTGGGCGCTATGCGATATTCTACTGCGATGGCCTACATGGATGATGTTTTAGTGCCATCTACAAACTTGAATTCCGGTTTGATTGCTCTTGCAGATGTCTTGGAGTATTTCAGAAAATCAGGCGTTACTCTACGGCTTGAAAATGCAAATTTTTCCAGGAAAGTATTGATTACCTAGGACACGAAATTAGTGCAAATGGTGTACGATCCGGTACCTACTGTGAAATTTCAAGCAGTAAAGAATTTTCTCATGCCTCAAAATGTCCACAATGTTCGACAATTTGTTGGACTCTTGCCGTTATTTCAGGAAAAACGTGAAATCATTTGCTCAAATCTCACGACCATTTACTTTGTTGACTAAAAAAGACACTTTATTTATATGGGAAACTGATCAGCAGGAAGCATTCGAAAAATTGAAGTCGATTCTGACTGAGAAACCAGTCCTTGCCATCTGTGATCTGAAAGCAGAAACAGAGGTTCATACAGATGCTTCTAAATTTGGACTAGGCGGAATCTTACTACAAAAACAGCTAAGGAAGACGGAAAGTTGGGACCGGTTCAATATTTCAGCCGACAGACTACCAAGGAAGAAGGGCGATACCATTCATATGAGCTCGAAACGCTGTCTGTTGTGAATACTCTTCAACGATTCTGAATCTACCTGCTAGGACTTGAGTTTAGAGTAGTGATAGACTGCAGTGCATTGACCACAGCAATGTCCAAACGGAATATAATTTCAAGAATTGCACGATGGTGGTTGGTTACTCAGGAATATAGGCTCTCAGTCGAGTATCGTCCAGGAAGTAAAATGGCTCATGTGGATGCTCTGAACCGCAATCCTGTTGAAAAGCCATAACACTTTTGATGTATGGCAAGTCGACAAAAGTAAGGAGGACTGGATTCTAGCAGCACAGATAAAAGATGAGCGCTGCAGATATTTATTCGAAGTGTTGTCTAAAAAACCAGATGATACGGAAGAAAAATAAATCCACGAGGACTTTATAATTAAGGATCTCAGATTCTATAGGAAAACACCTGATGGTATAAGATGGTATGTTCCTAAAGAAGCAAGAAGAGGGTAACAATATATCACCATGACAATAGAGGACACTTTGCAACCGATAAAACTTTGAAGAGCATTGGAATTAACTACTGGTTTCCCATAATGCGAAAATACGTTTTTCGTTACATAACTGCATGTTTATCATGTGCTCACAATAAAGGTCAATCTGGAAAACCAGAAGGTTACTTGTATCCAATAGAGAAGGCAGTGGTGCCACTTAATACTCTACACATAGACCACCTGGGCCCCTTCATGCAAAGTACAAAGGGAAATTGCTATCTTATCGTAGCTATTTGTGCTTTTACCAAGTTCATATTCGCTAGAGCAGTAAAGAGTACCCAAACGAAACCGGTGATCAACTTCCTAGAGAGTATCTTCAACACATTGGAAGTTCCACGCCGAGTGAAAGCTGATAGAGGACCCGCTTTCACGAGCAGCTAGTATTCAAATTTCACTAAGGAATTGGGAATAAAATTTATATTGAATGTTAGAGGAACGCCACGTGCCAACGGGCAAGTAAAGCGTTATAACACGACACTGCCCAATGCCATTTCATCTAGTTATGATGATGGGAAGAAATGGGACACAACAATAGACTCTATAGTTTTTGGCATCAACGCCGTGCCCAACAGTAGGTATGTACCAGAAAGAAGAGCGCGCAACTGGTGCTAGGATATTGTCCCAGAGCTATGAACGACTCATTTTTGAGTTATGCTGTTGCGGTCAGAAACGGAATTGGTGAATGGATACGACGTGCTCAAAATAGACGAAAGGCTTATTTTGATGCTAAACGTAAAAGAAGTCATGATTACGGCATAGGGAATCTTGTTCTAATACGTAGGACAAATGTAACGAACGATGGCAAAAGCAAAAAAGCTAATACCCAAATTTAGTGGACCCTATGTAGTCAAGAAAGTGCTTGATCATGACAGATTTTTAATAGAAGACCTGCCAGGTTTAGGGCAGGGCCTGCACGCAGGAGGTATCAGGGTGTTTGGTCACCTGACAAAATTAAGCCATTTAAGGCTGCTTACGAATGCAGTAGTAATGCAGAGTCTGGGAATGTTGTTGTCAGTGAGGATACAAACAAAAGGTCATATTTTTGGTGTATTGTATGTTTTGTAATCTTTTATAGGAACCAGGATTGCTGGACCAGGACATGAGTGAGATTTCTGGGATAGAAATTTAGTAGCATGGCCGACTGTAACGCACCTATCTATCGGAACAGCAAATATGGACCTTGAACCTTTTTTAGTTGTCAAGTCGAGGAAAAATGGTGTAAAAGGGTACTAGGACAGGTAGTTTTTGTAGTAAAAAGAATTCAACTCATTTGCTCTGAGATTTGAGGAAACCATAGACGAATTTTCACCTCCAAACTTATTTACAAGCTTCCATGATTCTCTATTCTCTAACCCAAACTAACCCAAACTTCCTAAATTTTTTCTTAGTGAAAAGTCTGCCTTGTTTAAAGATTTTTCTTGATTTACTGGAATTGACTGGAAATGGCCAGAATATTGCTTCGTGATTAGATAATTCAGCATTATTTGTCGAACATTAGAGTTTCCATCTGATCAAATGATGAGCAGACATAATCTATCAACGTAAGAGGTAGTAGGGGTTATTCTTGTTGGTTCGGCATTGCGAGATTATAAGGACTGGGATTGACTCAAATAATCAACGTTAAGGTCACCCACAACAATTACCGAAGCATTACTGGATTTCTCTGAGAGCAACATATCCAGCTTTTCAAAAAAAAGATATTCATATTTGCCACTGGGGACCTGTAAAAATCCAAAAACCTCCATGACGAAATATTGGAATATTCCTGCAGTATTTCTGCTCATAGTGATGAAGTCACAAAACAACTTAACTATCAAGGCTGGCTAGGAAGTGGGAATCTTGGGACAATAATAAATTTCTCCTTAGGTTTGATCAATGTTCGTGCAAGGTGTTCCGAACCCTCGACGAATCCTTATTTTTTGGTGACGTGCGACTTGCGACCATAATTTCAGTAAATCTCCTTAAAGGCACTAAGGGATAGATCAATTCTGAAAAATTAGTTGCGTTTTCTCTGTTGAGTTTGATCCCGATATACAGTGTTAGGATTGGTGTCGTTCTAGAGTCAAGACAAGATAATATTTAGGTGTTTGTTCTTGTTCAACTGCGCTTCATTTTCAGAGTGGTTTAAGATGGCTGACCTAATTCAATACATATGAACCCAAAAACTCAAATACAAAAGAGAATATAACATAAATCATCAATACTTCTGCTCATATCTTTTCAAAAAACTCACCTGTATAAGTTCTAACGACATCTTGTTCGGTTATTTGAGGTTCTTTGCTTTTGGACTTGGATCTGAAGTTTCTCGGAGTCGGATCTCGGCTTCTCGACTTTGATTTCGATCTGGACTTTGACTTGGTTGGTCTGTAGTGCTTATAGACTTTGGTGATCTAAAAAAAAGATACAAGAGAATTATTGGAAATTTTTAGCTTATTTATTGAAGTAAGATTTTTTTCACGCAGCAGACGCAGGTTAGCTTTTTCCAATGCCTATGTGTCTGGAGTCTGGGAAAATTGAAATCTAATCAGTTGTCAGGATGGAAAACCAGTGGAGCATCTGCTAGTGTTAGAACAATATGCTGATAACGAGAGATTATTATCTTCGAGCAACTATTTCAATCTAGGTAGGTATTTGAAAATTGAAGAGCGAAGGCTTTCTGAGTTTTATTCTAGTTAATGTTTTCTGGACTTGTGGCCTATGGTCTTAAGATACTATTAGCTGATGTGGTTGTCTGCTCGTAGTAATGCAAATACCTCAGAAATAAGGCTTTAATCGACAAAATTAAGCATAGGATTAAAGAGTCAATTACATCCACTTAACTTAACTTAACGTACGGTCCGTACGGAAAATTATAATCAACGTATGAAACTGAAAAGGTGTGTGTTTACAATAAAGTTAATTTTTCTACGTGTAATCACCAATGACATTAATAATCACAGACTAGGTAGTTCAATCTGTCCGTCATTCATAATTCTTCTGGGTCGGACTAATATGAATTCATCTCCGGATGTGTTCAACAAGTGTGTGTAGCATTTTTAATTTCTTGTTTGATATGCTACTGTGTTTTGCTCTAGTAGATATGATTCTATATAGAACTACAATGAAATAAATGAATAAACAACTGTCTTTTCTGTGCCCAGATTTTGTTACCTTGATTACTGCCTTCTACTGAAAGTTTTTTTGTGCAGGTTTGCAAGTTTTGTTGATTGATCTAAGAAGGTTTGATTCAGTACGGCAGGGCCCGCTGTTATTGATTAGAATCTTAGGAAAAGGAGGTAGTACCATCATCATCTCTGTTTGCAAATCCAATCAATAATCTGAGGGTATGATAAATTGTTGTTTACTCTTTGATTTTTCATTTCCATCATGTCATTGTCTGTTTTGTCTAGGCGTTTTCTTTAGACCTGTTCTACTTTTTGATATATGTTCTATAGGCATTTTTCAATATTCACCAGTCATTTTTATACAACCAAACTTTCAGTTCGTATTCTTGGAGTGAAATTGAACACGCTTTTTTCTATAATTTTCTTCAATGTCAAAATTAGAAGTTGGACAAGTGAAAGCCTTCTTCCGAAATCTAAAGGAAGAATCAGCCCTTTTGATCTTGAGACTTGATACCGAAAAGTTGGTCTCGGCCCTATTTGATTTTGGGCGAGACTTTTTGGAATTTTGTGCCAGGGAACTCAAGGTTTAGACTAATTTCTTGTTGATAATTGTCTAGAGTCGTCCCTTGGTCATTTTGGATTTTGTTTCGGTAAGTTTTTGAGATTTTCTTCAGGATTATTAACCTACAACACGTGTTTCGTTCCTTCAATAGGACTGTTCCGAGCAGCTTTTGGAAGTTTAACAATTCACCTTTGGTCTAGAGGATCCCTCAATTTGAGGTAAGATTATTTCTAATATTTGGGGCTCGATTTGTTTTTTTATACGAACATCGTTATAGGGTCCTACTCCTAGTCCTAGTGCTAGGCTGTAGCTAGACAGTCTTAGGCTATAGTTGGACAGCTCCTAGAAAGAGATTCTAGACTAGATCTAGATTGTTCTTAGTTGGCTTTGGTAGCCTCCCTTCAGCAACCCTCTTGGTACCGCTCTGCTAGAACCACATTGAGTTCTACGTAAAACAGATACCACGTGGATAGGACTCATAACTATGACTCACTTACCATACCATAGTCTATCTACAGTGAGACCGAACCTGTAGATAATATCCCTTCAAAACTTCTGGATTTACACACACCTTTGAAGATAATCAACACTTGTACACATGTAAGTTGCACTTTTTACTATTTAGGCAAATCTTATATAAATCACTTGCTACTGATTTACGTTCGGTAAGTGCCCCTTAAATAAAATTCTAGAATTTTACCCTGAGGTTGCCCAAACAATAACTTCCACCTTTCCGGTGTTTAATTTGCCTTTTGCCTGTTGGTAAAGTGTAACCCATACTGTGTTTTTATTATCACTCACAAGTGTAAATACCAAACAGTTTTAGTCATGTTTATTTTAAATTCACATATTCATTATTTTTTTTTTTTTTTACAAACCCACAACAACTTTTAATTTTTAAGAAAAAGCAACGCATAAGACTGAATAACTAATTTCAAATCAACAAGAATATAAATTCACAATAATTCATAACAAATGTGTTGTGAGCAAACAAATGAACCTAAAGGTTTGTGTGTGTATGCTCTAAGAAAAACTATATATGTATATTATTGGCTTAAGATTATCACAAGAGAAAAAATAAATAATAATACGTTATTCTAAGTGAAACAACAATACAAAAAATCACAATTATCATTACTTAATTCAATAGCGGAATAAGTATTAACTTATTCTCAGAGATCCAGGAGTTTATTTTCTTTTTGGATTTGTTATAACATTTATTTTTAAATTCATTTGGAAGGACGTTATAGATCTTGGGACCGACAAATGCAATATGTTTTTGAGTTTTAGTATAGTGCATTCTAGGTATAATAAGTTCACCCGCATTCCTTGTGGCAACATTTGTACTTTTGTAGGTTCTGAAGATATCATATTTGACCATAAATCGAGCCAAAATTTTGACAGTGAGCAATTGTAAGGAAAGCAGTTCAGCATCACTAAATAGGGTAATGGAGGAATAAAGTCTATCCTTAAATAAAATTATTTTTACTATGGTTTTTTGTATCACATTAACTGGTTTGAGAGCTTTTTTAGACGCAAGGCCCCATACAACCAATCCATATCCTAGGACAGATTCAACAAGAGAATGATACACCATTTTAATAGTTTTTTGCTTAAGGATTTGCCTAAGTTGTAGGAATTTATACAGGAGCTTTCTTAGTTTACTCGTCACATATTCAATATGTTTCTCATATTTTAAACATTGATCAATAAAAACTCCTAAATACCTTACACAATCTTTCTTTTTGAGTTTAGTTACATTCTCCTGCCAAAGCACATCCCACAACATGGACTGTCAGGCATTCCTGGGTTGGCTGAGTCGCCGCTGTCTTAGTGAATGTGACAAAATTTGTCTTTTCTGTATTAAGGGTCAATAAACTTATATCCGACCACTGCTTAACATCATTAATAGCTTTTTCAGCCTTTGTATATGTCTCATTCCAGGTGGCAGAACTGATCAACAACACCGTATCATCAGCAAAGCAGATAACCTTTGCATGTTTTGTTATTTTAGTTATTTCATTTATGTAGATAGTAAAAAGGACAGGACCAAGGACTGTTCCCTGTGGCACACCAAATTCCGCCGTGAATGCTTCACTAAGTTCGTTTTCTATTCTGACTTTCTGAGGCCTTTCACTAAGGAAAGATTTGAATAGCTGCAAATATTTTCCTCTTACACCAACATCATCCAGTCGTTCCAACATTATTTGGTGTGACACAGTGTCAAACGCCTTGGTCAAGTCTAAAAATATTCCTATTGTTTTTAGATTTTTATCTAAATCATCCACAATTTGGTCTGTTACCTGACACAGTGCATTCTCCGTCCCAACACCATCCTGAAACCCATACTGTTGAGGAGAAATTATTTTATGTTTTTGCAGAAAAGAGATAAGCCTTGATTTTATACATTTTTCAATTAACTTCGATATAGTGCTTGTTAGGGATATAGGTCTGTAGTTAGTCATAAGATTCCTTTCACCAGTTTTATAAATAGGGATGATTGTAGTTTCTTTAAAGGTAGCTGGAAAAATACATTTATTTATGATTAGATTAGTAAGATGTAACAGTGGTTGAAGTAGATACTGGTGAAACATTTTTAAAATTTTAGGGGCAATGCCATCATTGCTAGATGCTGTGGATTTTAGTGAATTTATTAGTAAAATCATTTCATTCCTTGTGATTGGTTCGAATCTACACGTAGATGGGTTTCTCCAGGGCTTATGACACTGCCTAGGCGCAGAAGATATCTTTTTTGCCAGTTTCTTTCCAATTGTACCAAAAAACCTATTAAACTCACATGCCATACCTCTAGCATTGGATATCAGCTGTCCGTCCTGTGTTTTTATATTTTTTATTTGCAAATTAGTTTTATTTTGATTATTTATGTTTTTGATAGTCTTCCAAGTTTTTTGCGGATCACCCTGACACCTGCCTATAAGTTGCCTGTAATAATTTATTTTGGAAGTTTTTATTAATTTAGAGAGCATATCTCTATGCTTGAGGTAGTTATTACGGGCAATAACATCAGTAGGGTTTTGGGCATATATTTTTTTCAATTTATCTCTTTTATTATGGACACTAGCAGTCCAGCCGATATCCAAGGTTTTATACGAAAATCTTTGTTTGTAATATGTTTTTGTTCTAATGAGAGGTTTATTTTTTGTTCTGATTTTTCCACAAAGGACCTGGCACATTGGTCCACATCCATTATCTCAAAAATGTCATTCCACTGCTCCTGCTCAAGCAGCCTTTTGAATTTTTCATAGTTTAGCTTTTCTGTGTGTGATATTATTGTCAGACTCTTGGCTAATATTGTTTTTTGTTTTGAACTGAATAACTACTGGGTAGTGATCATGTGTGTCACTTACTTTTGCTCTTATTATTGCAGTAGACATTTGCTGCACATAATTATTTTTACTTCTAATAAAACAATGATCCAGGCAGCTTTTCTGGTTTCCCCGTTCTCTTGTTACCCCCCTAACTTTACAAGAAAAGCCATAGACTGCAAGACAATTCAGATACCTATCTAGAGCTTTATTTTGGTTTTCCAAGAGATTAATATTTATGTCCCCAAGAAAAATGCTAGCATCAACTTTATCACACAAATGCTCACCGAACAAGTCTTCCAGTGAACTTATAAATTGCAGCTTATCTAGTTTTGGTGATCTATAGGTCCCAAAAACCTGAAACTTCCTATTATTTTTTTCCACAAGAACTTTCAAAAAACAGTAATTATTTACTTTATGTAAACTATAGTTCAAAAAAATATTAGATTTAACATATATAACGAATCCATCACATCTATTTTTGCAACTTTCATTATAAAGTAGTTCGTAACCTGGTATTTTAAAATCATTGACATCATGAATTGGGTGGGTTTCAGACATAACTATTAAATCAAAAGGTTTCCTATATGCTTCAAAATAGACCAAAAAGTTATCTATATTTTTATATATGCTAGTTATATTAATTTGAATAACATTTAGATTAGTATCAGAGTTCGTTAAGAAGCTTGCCTCATTTAGCGAATCACAGATTAAAGTATCGCAAACTTCGTAATCATCAAGAATGTCATTGATAGCCATTGTTTATCTTAAGGATATTTACCTGTTGTTAACTGTTAAGCAAATTTTTTCCTAAATAAGTAGCTGTTCGACATGTGCAAGGTCCTTTATTCGAATAGCATTCGAATTTTCTGCTTTTCGAACATAGATCTGCCCATTCTTCACCCAAACATATGCATACCCAGAGTCTCCTTTTAGTTTTTTTGCCTCCATTAGCAGCTGTCTTACTTTCTTATCCAGATCCTCTGATATATATATACTTTTTTCTGCGGCCCTGTGAATCCACACAATACAGTACTGGTTTTGTACTTTTTTCCTTGCTTCTATTATTTTATTCCGTGTTTCTTCACTAGAGAATTGCACTAAAATTGGTTTCTCTTCTCGTGCACTAGGCAAAATTGTTGACTTATATTCAGATTCCTGAAGCGATACATGGATAGCTTGAAACACCTTTTTTACTGTTCCACAGATATTTTCTTTAGTGACCAATGGTCCGGAAATGATTATGTTCTTTTTCTTTGTTTGCAATTGGTCTTTTTCTTGCTTATAGACCAAAAGTTCAACTTTAGTCTCGAGCTCCTTCACTCTTTTTTGTATAGCTTCGTTTTCTCGTTTCAGCTGTTTGTTTTCTTTCTGTATATCTTTAACCATCTTATTTGTTTCTTCAATTATTTGCCATTTAAAATTTAGTGACTCTTCAAATTTTTCAAACCGTTCATTGAAGATTTTTACGACATCCTCAATATCCATTTTGTCACTGCCACCAACACATCTTTTTGGCGCAGGATTGCGGTTGCCAAGATTAGTTGTACTTGGCCCAAAGCACTGGCTGAGTCGCTTGTTTGATACACGCTTAGTTTTCTCTGCCTCAGAATCCGAGCCATCTTCACTTTCGCTAGGGTTGCTGCATTTGGAGCAAACCCATAGCTCATCCATCTCTTGGTTTGCGTACGCTGTAAACTCCAATGAAGTAAGCTTAGAGCAGTTTTTATGATAATACTCATTGCACTGTCCACAACATATACTGTGTTGTGTTTTTGTAACATTGTTGGTGCAATCTGGACATACATACACCTTTTTCTGTGGCTGAAATTTTACAGGATTAGGGTTTTTTCCTCCTTTTCAACCAGTTATTTTTCCCATTATGCACAATTATTATTATTGTAAAATATTTCAACTCAGGTGCTATTTGAGGTTAGAATTTGAAATTTTGCCCCTTAAAGAGTATTTCAGCACGCCCCATATAATGGAACTGGCACTACTACCACTACACATATACTTTGAAGTATTTCTGAGTATTCACTACTTTTTACTTTTTATTTCACTTGAAAATAACAATTTTTCCAGGAGGAGCCAATATTTACATTTTTATCGCAACATAACCTTTACATTCTTATTTTTTTTATAATCAAATATTTATAAATTGGTACAAGCATTAATCTATAAATTTTTTTATAACCTCCTGGCTATCCCTATATATTGTTATTATTTTTTAATAAAGAAGCCAGATACATTATTGTACCTAATTAGTTGTTTTATTGATAAGCTCTCCAATTGCACAGGTTTTGTTTATAACATCATTAGGTTATCTTCCTAGTTAAGTCACAATTAACTTGGTGGCGCCCAAAGGTAAGATGTATACAAGGAACCCATAGACCCATGGCCTCCGAACTGAAGCTGACTAGCCGTAGCAGTATAATTAGGCAATTGCCAAAATAAAGATTTTCCTCCGGATCATCATTCTGATTATCAGGTATTTGTACATCTTTTTTATGGGAATTACTTTCTTGTTCTGGTTTGTCATGAGATCGAAAGGGATTTTCACTATCATCATCGTCATCAAGTGCACTTGCACGTGGTGCTAGATGTCTTAGATTGACAGTATCTTCTCTGTCATCGGGAAAACGAACAAAGGCATATTCTGGGTTTGCTTCCAGCAAGTACACCTCCACAAACGGATGGTATTTACTTTTTCTAACATTCGTTTTCATCCAAACAGGGCCAGGACTTGAAAGCCAGAAAGGAATAGTTTGTCCGTTACATGCGTTAATGAGGTGTTTGATTTGTTGCAACATACACCACCCTCTCTCATTGTTGACCACGAGACTTCAGTGCGAGCGATATTGTTTTCCAGATTGTACCATTAAATCTTTCTACTTGACCATTGTCTTCCGGATTATCAGCAGTCGTTCTGCTAAAAGCTATACCTTTTGAATGAAGATATTCCTTCAGTTCTTTTGACTTGAAAGAGCTTCTCCGATCAGAATGTATGTACGAGGGCACTCCGAATATTGAAAATAGATTTGTGAAGCATTTAATCACAGTCTCTGCAGTCATATCAGGGCAGGCGTAAGCAAAAGGGAATCTTGAGAATTTATCTAAAATTGTTAATAGGTAACGATTTGTTGAGGATGTTGAAAAAGGACCTTTAAAAAAATCAATGTTGAGCTTTTCAAATGGTCTGATTGATTTTATTAGTATTCCTTGATTTTTACTGAACGTCGGCTTGAGCTTTATACAAATAGTGCAGGCGGCGGTCATTTTTCGTACATCGTCTATGGAATAAGGTAAATTTCTGAATCGAATCCACTGAAACATTCTGGTTATTCCAGGATGACAACGTACAATTTATTCTCAGTTAAAGCCCCACATACTCGAGAAAAAGTATCGGCTATACGATATTCTCATTTCCTGGACGTTAGACTATGTCATATGAATAGTATGAAAGTTCGAGTCTCCAGCGTTGAATTTTTTGATTTTTTATTTTACTATTATGCTTCGTGTCGAACATGAATGAGACCGATCTTTGATCTGTTATCAACTTGAAATGCCATTTCTTCAGAGCTTCTACAGTTGCTGGTGCTTCTATTTCAACTGCTGAGTGGTTTTGTTCACTATATGATAGAGTTTTTGAGAAAAACGCAACTGGTCATTCAGACTGGCTTAGAATTGCTGCTATTCAATGTTCGGAGGCGACTGTTTCCACCACAAATTTTTCCTTCAGTGTCAGCTGATTTTGCTACTCAAGTTTTCAAGTTGTGAAAATCGGTTATAGCAGGCTCTTGCATAGGAAAGTTTCTGGTACTAACAATAGGAATGTTCGCAAAATAAAAAAAATCCGTTTAACCATCATCAAATTATTGAGCATCGTTTCATAAGTAAATCTACAAAATTTTACGAAAATCAGAAGATTCGTTCTATGAGAAAAACGGAGACGAAATATTATTATTCGTTTAAACGCACTAAACGCTGTCTGACGTCACAATGCGTAATGAGTTAGCACGCGCAAGTACAGTGGCGTTACTAGCTACTTGGATCAGCCCTTGTGGTTGCTTTTGCGATTTTTGTTGGCAATAAGGAATATTGATATTAATATTATTGTTATTATTATTATGGTTCGGTTTTAATTTAACGAGAGAGTCTGTTTAACGTTTAACAAGTATTTTGATATTGCTGCTATCTCCTTCATGTCGATCTCTGTGTTATAGGGTTTATCGAAATTAAGGTAGAAAAGGTCCTACGGCTAAAATGAAGAAAGGTTTTCAAAAGGCCGATTCACATAATCTGCCAACTGCCCAACTGTGGACGTTATCTACTATTTTTTTGTTTATTTCGTTATCCACTATGGTATCAGAATGTTTGGTCAAGTGTCGACTTGAATCAGCTCCAGTCCATTGGTGTAGAAGCAAATCGGACGTTATTAGATGTAGGTATAGTTGCATTTGAACAATGATATATAGTTATTTACCTGTAACAAGGGCGGAAAGTTATACTTTCCCGCACGCAACGGCATTTGCACGAACGACGAGCCAGCGGAATTCGTGCAAGCCGCAAGTGCGGAAAACATACTTTATGCTCGTGTTAGGCCCATTTTTTCTATGAGCATGTAAAAAACGCGTCTTCACGCAACGATTTGCGTGCGGAAAGTAGCACATTTTCGCACCTCGTAGAAAAACACGCACGTAGATACCACTCTTTTCGACTCGGTTCAACTTTGTTTGAGTCTCCCATCATTACACAAACACAGATAATTAGAGTGAATGAAGCTTCTTGGGATAAAGCAACAGTCAGCAACACAATAAATCCAATGTAAACTTGTAAACAAATCTCGCCAACCCGCCAGCTGATTTTTCGCTCCGCACAGTGACGTCACAAGTGGTACTCTCGCCGCAGGGGGTCGTTTTGCTAGCCTCGCTAATTTCGTTTTTTTGTTTTCGATTTATCAGAAAAAATAAAGAGTTTCTAGATGTTTTAACGCAATACGTGTTTTGTGGACCTAAACCACCACTTTTTATTACAATTGAAAAATAGTGAACATCCCTATTCTATGAATTTTTTTGGAGAATCTAGGTATCCATTTAGAGTAATGAGCGAATATGCCCACAGCTCTTTGAATTGAAGCTTTATGAGTTGGTACTGGCAGATTCTGTAGAGGTTCAAGTCTTGCAGCATCAGGTTTAAGTGTTGTGTGTTTTACTTTTATTTATAGTTAGGTTGTACTTTTTAAGAGCTGTCAGAAAAGTTGATAGATGCTTATCGTGTTCTTCTTGATTTTTTCCACAAATTGTTATATCATCGAGATATGCGCAGACGCCTTCTAGATTCTCTTGCCTGATTATTGTATCTAAGACTCTTTGGAAACAAGCTACGCCGTTAGTCACACCAAAAGGGATACGATTAAACTGGTAAAGCTTACATCAGCTTCAAAAGCAGTGAACTGTTGTTCATCATCTCTCATAGGGAACTGGGGATACGCACTTTTTAGGTCAATAGTGCTAAAAACGTCAGATTTTGAGATTGTTCTTACTAACCCTTCGATCTTAGGTAAAGGATATTGACGTTTAGTAAACTTGTTGATTGTTTGAGAATAGTCAACAACCATTCTCTTTTTATGATTTTCGTTCTTTGTCAAAAGAACTTGTGCTCGCCAGGAAGACGTACCTACTTTATTCAATGATACCTTTTGAAAGAACCTTTTTTACTTTACTTGAAATAAATTTGGCATCATCATCATGTGAAAATGTTCTCTATTCTGTAGCGATTGGTTTACATTGCGATGATAGATTAGCGAATGATTGCGGTGGTTCAATTTTCGCAGGAGCTAGAGAACAGTGCTTTGTTTCAAGTACAGCATCGCAGATTTTCGTTTTCCAAAATAATCGGTCAACATTTCATGTTACTTAAAAATGTCATGACCAACGATAATATCAGCACAGAGGTCTTATAGAACCGAAATTTTTAAGTTTGCATACTGATGATCAAGAATGTTGAGGTTGTCAACACAAATTCCTTTTCTCTGTGCACGCAGAGAAGTTTGAGCCATAGACACGTAGCTTCTACTTGGTTGAATCGGGAGATTATTGGATGAAACAAATTACTGGTTCAAGTAAGTCTCAGAGCTGCCAGTATCTATTAACGCATTTGCCGATAACTGATTGATTTCTATTGGCACCGCAGTTTTTGATAAACTTCCAGGAACAGAAGCCAATGTTTGAGACAGAATAGATGCAGTTGTGATACGATTTAAATTTCGATAAACAGTAGAGAAATTACATTTTTTACTGCATTGTTTGCATGTAGCATGCAGGGCAGGACAAAGAGACTGATTATGTCTTCTATTTCCATAATAATAGCATGAAGAAAATTTCCCAGTAGCACTCAAAACAGGGTATCTTTGTTGCTACACTTGAGGATTTTCCGCATTACTAGAATTGACAAATCTTGCTGAAGCTGTTTGGTATACCTCAGAATGTTTTTGAGCAGATTCAAGAGATAGAGCTTGTGATGTTGCTTCATTTAAAGTTATATTACTTTTTTCCAACAAACTTTTTTGACAAATTTCATTTGACAATAAGCCGCAAATAAATGCATCTCTAATGGAAAGTTCGCGATGTTTTTTGGCAGTTACGTAAGTTACAATCTTTGCTGAGCTGATTCAAAATTTGAATGTACTGGCTCATGTTTTTGTCGACGTTGCTGTTTCCTCTTAGAAAGAATATATGTCTTGTAAATGCTCTATTTTGTGGTTATATATAGATATTATCTAAGATACTCACAGCATCAGCGTAGATTTTTGCTTCAGAAACGTATTCGATCATGTTGTGACTTACATAGTTTGTGAGTAGCTGCAGCTTTTGTGCTTCCTCTACATCTTTCACTCACGACATGAAGTTATGGAATGTAGTTTTCCAGTGACACCATGCCTTTGCTGCATTTGATGAGCTGGGATCAGTATCAAACCTTTCAGGTCTCAGGAGCCTGTCCATAATGTCGATTAAATTGTAGCAATGCAAATACCAAATACCTCAGAAATAAGGCCGACAAAATTAAGCATAAGATTTACTTGAAAAATAATTAATGACACAATCTTGAATGACACACAAATACAGGTAGACGTGGTATTAAAACATAAGGTGTATGTGTATCATCACACTGCTTTAGCGGAAATTGGTTCCATACCGATCTAGAAAGATGACATCTATAAGATGTCTTTGGTTTTTTAACTAACAGACAGGGCTTTCCCTGTTGGGAAGCTCTAAACCCAATCGGCTCATTATAGTAGTGTTCATGTTTTTTAAAATGCTTTTTACTGGAAATTGGAAAACAAAAACATCGTCTGATGCGTATGGTAAATTGTACCAAGATGTAAAAAGTAACCAAACTTTTGGTACTGGCTTGATCTAATTGGGTCTAATGTTATCATATTCTAATAATTATTGTACCTTTCTGGTTGGATGCGGTATAATCGGTGACGGTACTGGCCCAAGAGGTGCTGGAATCAGAGCCGGATGGTACCCCATAACTTGCTGCTGCATCATGGGTGCCGGAAAAGCGTACACTGGCATCATTGTCGTTGACAGCTAGAAAAAAAAAAGATCTATTATAGTAGATTATTGCAATTTTAAAAAATTCTATACAAGGTTGAAGCAAATGAACTGAAGAAAATAAAAAATAGAATGCCAACAAGGAAGGTGCGCCTCTGATAAATGTATAATGATTCCTCATGTCAAATGAATTGCTGAAGAAAATAAAAAAGTGAGACTAGGGCAAAGACTAATAATTTATTCTTGAATGAAATGCGTTTATCTTGAGAAATAAAAAAAATATATGTTAAAGAACAATTTATCAGAGATCAATATCAATATAAGTATAATCTATCAACACCTGGATTGTGGTGTTTTTTCAAATTCCAACAAATCTGTTTAATTATCGATTATTAGCCTTGCCTTTATGGGATAATAATAATCAACGGAGCTTAATGTCTTTTGATTATTTTTTCTCTAAATTATAGTTTCCTCAGTTGATTAGGTATTCAAGTAGCCGTTGACATTTATATAGAAGAAAGAAATCCTTGGTTCCAATAATTTTTACCCCTTACTTACAATCAAAATCCTTGATTAAATCCAAAACGCAAAAAGAGAAGCAATAAAAGCAGTTCGAAATAATGAAAATCGTTTCCTTTCGAATTATGATAAAATAAACTTCCTCACGAATAGTTTTCACGATCTAATAATTTGTATGCACCGCTTTAAATCGATATTATGGATTGATTAATGCATAATAACTATTATGTTACGTTATTGTTTTATTATTAGGTTATTGACTATATAGGAATAGTAGAAATTCTGTGCTCGTTTAATACATGAAATTATTTCGCTGGAAATTTTGAAATAAATTTAGAATATTGTGAAAATACTACAATATATTACAGAAAACTCAAGTACCGATTAAACAAACATTTTAGGTGATAAAATGTTCTAAAATCAGTTCAAGATACGAATAAAAAATTTAGCACACAGCATATATTATCTCATTTCACCTGTAATATAAGATCATCCATCACTTAACATTCAAGTACATAACCTTTGAATTGCATTTTGCATTTTGCATTTTGCAATCAACGACCATTTGCGGTTGTTAGTATGTACAAGCTATCGTTAACAATTCAAAAAGGTATCTTAGCAAGAATATTTTGGTCTAGCAACATGAAAAATATTGCGATATAATACTGTACCTGCGTTTTTATGCAGCTGTCAGTGATGTAATATTTTTTATAAAACCTAGATATTCCAATATGTAATATTTCGTCTGTAATTAATAGTTGCATAGATATTAATTAATTTTCAACCCTATTTGGTTCGATTTCTTTTTATTTATTTTCACAACAGTCAATAGCCTGTTATAGGTAGGTATATAATATTTTTATTTATGCATTTCTTTAGCAATGTTTCTATTGTTTCGCAAATTGCAGACCCATAATATAAAAATAGACACGTAGATCCTTACATAAGGGAGAGTGACGAGGGTAAAAAAGTTACCAACTCGAGTTAGGTGAGATCTAAGCCTAAACTGGCTTTTCTCGACAACCAATCGTTATCTCTTTGAAACGAGCTTCCGATTGAATTTCGCGTTTTTTTCTTTCATCCTACTGGTAACTTTCATCTTTTTTAACTTATGTTTTACAGGAAGCTTGTATGAGGGTACTAGAAAGCAGTACCACACCACGGGTACCAGAAATATACCTGAAAAAACAAAAATAAATATTGTTGTAGTTAATCCAAACTACAACAACTTGACGCAGTCGGTATAGGATAATGAACATGGAACAAATGGACAGAAGTTCTCACATCCTTCAAGAATTTTTGGGTCAGTTTTGATCAAATTTTTAAAATATACCACAAAATCAAGCCAATCTAAATGAAGAGTTTCGAGTGGAAACTCTGAATAATAGTATCACAGAATTTGACTATGATCAGGCAGGAAACAGGGAGCACTTTTGATGTATGGTTCAAAAGATATTAAAGCCTTTCTACGGAAGATGCCAAAAATATTTCAGACTCCGGAAAGTAACATTTTTCCTAAGAAAAAACGACACCCAACCAGCGAAAAATCAAGAAAATATTTAACAATAAACACTCATCATGGATTGTTTCAATACAATAGAATGCCTTTTGGTATAGACGTGGCCCTAGCCATTTTTCAACAAGTTATGGATACCATGGTATTAAACCTGAAAAGAACCAAGGCATGAGATTTTATTATCTAGCCAATCAGAAAAAAAAAACATTTTCAAAATTTAAATCTTATCCTAAATCGTATAGAAGAGTTTGGTTTTCATCTGAAATCTGAAATTACGACAATGTAAATTTGGAGTCAAAGAAATCAAGTAGGCATTTGGGATAAATTTTAAGTTAAAACGGGTTAAAACCAACAAGAGCAAACACTGAAGTTATCAGAAATATGCCACCGCCTCACGATATCAACACTCTATATTCCTATCTTGACGCAATATGCTATTATCGTGAATTACCACATGTTACCTCAACCATTAAATGAATAGGTAGGTAATAAAAAAAAGGAACCACATTTTTGTGGACTACAGAATATCAAGAAAAATTTAAAATATTTTAAAGTTGATCCAACTCTTAACTGAGTACAACCCAGTTCACGAAATCATCATATATGGCGATGCAAGTATCACTGGAATAGAAGCTTGTATTTTACACAGATTTAAAAATGGCACTATCAAACCAATTTATCACGCATCTACATTTGTCCAACCGTGTCTTCATTTATTACATGAAAAATGTGCTGAACCGATTCTAAACGCCCCAAACCCGCGTCGTCCTATTTGTAGGGCTGCTGTAGACGAATCAATTGCTGTTGTGCGAAAGAAATATAAAAGAAACACAAACAGTGGCAGAGACAGGATTATTACCTGCGCTAGTCGTGGAGATGATTGGGTAAATTTAGCCAAAACACTAGGCATAAATTACAAAACTGCTTTTTGCTGGGTTTCTTCTGGAATACCTCATATGTTCAAAAAAGGTGGCATTAAACCCAAATGTTTGACAGAAGAGGAAATTGATATTTTGATTTTATGGGTAGAAAATTCAGCTGACCTTACGTTACAGCAGATTAAAAATAGAATAGGAAATGAATTTAATAAAGAAGTATGTGTTACAACGATAGGAAACTACTTAGAAGGTAAAATATTTACCCTAAAACAAGTCCATATACTGAACCTATATCAATATGAATAATGAAGAAAATCGAAGGAGAGCCGGAGGGCCGAGTATGTTCATAATTTGAATAATTATATAAGGGATGGAAAACAAGTAATTTGGATGGACGAAACAAATTTTAATTTGTTTTGTCGTAGAGCAAGGGGTTGTTCTGTTAAGGGCAGTAGGGCGGTTCAAATACTACCTGCTTCACGAAGACCAAATGTGCACCTAATCGAAGCAATATCGGCGACAGGCGTAGTTTTCATGGAAAATCTGGAGCCGGCAATATTAACGGGTATGTGATCGTTGCAATGGATAATTTTCACATAAAAGAATAGCTCATAGTTACCTTTAAACTAAATGGATCGGTTGCCTTGATTCTCATGGCCGCAACCCTTTAGTGACTGGGTGACTACCCCTCTTTTTTCGAAGGAACAATGTTATCATTGCAATAGCTGGAATTTGGTAGATATATTCTTTATTATGTCTTCTCCAATAATATATAGGGTTGCCTCGATTTTGATGGCCGGAAGTGAGGGCAACCCTCATTGAAAGTCGAGCGCGCGCGTTATTTTGCTTGCTGAATACGAATTTTTGAAAGTGGCAGCTCTCAAAGTTACTTTTAAAGTTAAAAGGGTAGGTCTTTAGACAAAAAAAGAAACATGAAATTGTGTTAATAAAGTGTTTGCCGCATACGATGACAGCCCCCTACACCGCAAGGTACTTATTATTTGTTGTGCTTATGGTTTTGTTCTATTTATAAAATTAATAAAAGTATCTTTTTATATAACAACTTTACGGCTATGAGAATCCAGGCAACCCATCCATTTGGTTTAAAGGTTACTATGAACTATTGTTTTATTTAACTAACCCAAACTAACCCAAACTAACCCAAACTAACCCAAACTAACCCAAACTAACTCAAATATCGCAGATAAATAACGACCTGGAGATAATAGAGGACTGGGATAACAAAAACCTTGTACAGTTCAACGCACAGAAAACCCAAGCAGCTCTGTTTTCAAAAAAGAACAACACCGGTGAGCCAAACATCATGCTATCTGGAAGTGCTGTCACATTACAAAGTCAGTTGAACATCTTGGGGGTTACTGCAGAGACCAACATGTCTTGGCACAATCACGTGGCAGATATTGCTAAAAGGGCGTCCCAAAAGCTGGGGGTGCTATTTCGTACAAGACATCTGTACACACCAAGCCAATTGCTGACACTCTACAAAGCCCAGATTCGACCAACTATGGAGTACTGCTCACATATATGGAGTGCAGCACCCAAACATACCTTAATGCTTTTGAACACCGTGCAAAAACGAGCTATCAAGCTGATCAATGACCCCGCACTTACTCGTAACTTGGATGGTCTCGAACATCTGAAGAGTTGGCACGTATGATTCCACCGAGAGTAGCACCTACCAGGCGAACCCGTCAAACAGACGGTAACCATGAATTTACTGTCAAACTAGAGGCACCAAGAACCTCATTATATCAGAATTCATATCTCTGGAGAACAGCATCGCTGTGGAATAAACTCCCTGCGACGGTTTTCCCTGCAGGTTACAACCTGAACCGTTTCAAGACCAACATACACCGACATTTCCGCGCACTTGCCGCTTCTCGAGCGTGATAGGACATTTCCTTGCGAGTGCGCATATCCGTAAAAAAAAAAAAAAAAAAAAAAAAAATTAGAAATTATCTATTGCAACGATCACATACCCGTAAGTATTGCCGGGTCTTGGACTATACGGCTTCAGCATCGGCCTGGTTCTTGTCTTATCTGATGGGTCGTCGTCACCGAGTGTTTGTAGGCTCTGAGTGGTCCGAATGCCAGGGCTCTTTTCTTGAACCAATGCTTTTTCGGCTATACATTAACGACCTAACGAACCTTAATGTTGTTCAGGATAAATTCACACTATTTGCAGATGATACCACTCTTCTTTGGCATGGCCCTAACACTGACTCCCTGCGCATGACCATTGCGCACCGCATTGGATTGAGTCAAACTTACTATCTAAAATCCTAAGAAGAATAAGCTTATGTGTTTTGGTAAGTGTGCCATTGATAGTGTTTTCATTGATGGTTGCCAAGCCATTCTGATAGTAAATTTTTGGGGCTTGTCATTGATGGGGATCTCAGTTTTGATCACACCATATACATGTCCTTGGTGAGAAACTGTTTTGCTTTTAAGGTGGCAACCCAAGAGCTTGGCACAAGCGTTGGCAGATCTGTCTACTTTTCTATGATATGATCGAGTCCTACCCCAGGTATGGCATCAGTTTTTGGGATAATGCAGGTAGCTGCCTACTGCAAGTGTCGTTTGTTGTTCAGAAGCGTGTTTTACGTTACATCTATGGGGCTAAACCAAGAGATACCTGTCGCCCTTTAATTATTAGGGAAAGTATTCTTACCCCCCCCCCCCCCTATACAGGAAGTGACTTGCCTTATTTTTTCGAATCAACAGAAATTTACTAGCGTACGAGGTACTTATGATTGACTTCAACAATATGACACTTGCCCATCCCTACATCCACCTTAATTTGCTGTCACAAAATTTCACAGAATGAGATCGAAATTGTACTTTACAAACATCATAAACCTCTTTTGACTATTTTTGGTTTCAAGGAAGGAATGTCAATTCGACAAAACCAGCTATATTGTCTCGCAGATGTTTTGTCAATATTAAGTCAGACATATTTAAATGATGAAGGCTGTTCATACTTGCTCTACTTGCTCGAAAAATCAGGAAGATCTGCTAGGAGCTGCTATTTATGAGCTTATCTATGGGACAAGTGAACGCCGATCTGCTTGAAGCATGAAAAGCAATATAAATGAACTCCTAAATGATTGCTCAGATCAACATCTAAGCAGAAGTTTGTCATATACATATTTGATGAAGTTTTGGAAAATTTACCAACAACTTTCAAAACGATTTATCAAAAAACCCAATAGAACAAAAGGACGTATTCTAGAGTTATTGAATATGTAGCTACAGACTGATTCGCCAGCAAACCAAAAGGATGTTGGAAATTATGCACTTATTTTTTATTATAAATGAGACTCATTATCGGTTGTTAAAGGTTGTTTGATGTTTGGAGATAGAATACTCATATCATTGAAATTTCGAAATCATCTTCTAAAACTACTACATACTGGTCATCCTGGACAAGAAAGGATGCAATCTATAGCACGTAGATCTGTTTACTGGCCAAATATAAAAAGGGATAATATCAATTTTCTGCAAACATACAAACAATACCGAATCTTCAAGAATTCCATTTAAAATTTCTCCATTGGCATCATCTGTTCCTACCAAAGGGCCCATCATGGCAACTAATTCATATAGATTTCGCTGGTCCCATCAACGATTATTATTATTTAATTATAGTTGATGGCCATTCAAAGCGGCCTGAAGTTTTTTAAGCTAGAAACAATCACGCCAAGTTTTACAATATCAAAATTAAAAAAAGTATATTCACGATTTGGAATTGTTCAAAGATATTAACATATTTTTAAGAGTATACAGGCTTACTCCAAATCCAAATTCTCCAGATGAAAAATCTCCGGATGTACATATGCTAGGAGGAAGAATGGGAATTCCACTTGATTTGTTACTTCCTACGAGAAATATCCACTTTAATATAATTTTAATCAGATTTTAAGAAAATTTGATTTATGCTAAAATAATAAAAATAACAAGTTCCGTTGAATTCCTGGAAAAATCATAGAACCAATTCAATGTGTTGTATAATAGGCTAGTGTTTTATCCAAATATTCACAATGTATTAAGAACACTAATCAAATTAAACGAAGACATGTTAAAGAACCAAATCAAAGTTATTCGATCCAATTACATTTTTTAATAGAAGAATTCAATTACAAGACAACGTATAACGAAGCTTAGACCAGTGTTTAGATTCAGAAGTTGTCTTTGAAAATATTACAGATATAATAATAATTCAATAGAATACAGAACAGATGATACCAATACTAAAAAATAATAGAATGTCAAGAAGATAGTGCAAATACTGTTACTTCTACTGAAACAGGATTATATTTTGGATAGTTCGAAGAATGCCAATGTCAAGAAGACGACCTTGGTATTTAAAGGATTTGATTTTTTAAAAAAAGCAGAAATGTTACGCAGGAGCAGTACCAGAGGTAGCAATGATATACCTGAAAATACGACGACCAGCAAGTCAACTTTTGATTTTTATCATATTGATCTATGGATCTCAGAAATAATTTGCTTTTAACGATTTTTCGATAAATCCAATCACCAGCAACCATCCCAATTATTTGTTACTGGAACTGTGAAAATAGTCAGCAGATTTTTCAAGCCATTCAATAATCTATGGAATATGCTCATAACATCTTAAAAAAGTACCAGCATCACTCTAAACCTTTCAATGCTTGGGTATCTCCAATCAATAATTTTCCAGCCTCTCTTTTTATTTGCTTATACAGGCGTGAGCATTTAAAAGTGGGACACCCGACTGACAAGGCCTGGATCCCGAACCCACGATTCGATAGTATCGTCTATATAATTTATATGGAGGATACTATCGAATGGTGGGTTCGGGATACGGAATTCGGATTCTTGTCTTATAATTTTTCGCTATTTTGGGTAAATCAGTATTTTCTCTACCACGGATTTTTTGTCAAATACGACAATCCCTGTCATTGCCGACGGTGTGGCTGTTGAACCCGTTTTACAATTGGAAAAATCGGGTGTCCCAGGTTTAATGCTCAAAACTGTACCTTTTCTCGGTACCGATGAGCGATATCGATATCGATATAAAGTTGTTCAGTAAATTATTCCCCAGATTTCTACTTGTATGATTTTTTTCTGTCAATTCTGGTTGCCATCCAGACTAACTTTGTGTTTTTTTTTTTAAATGGAACACCCTTCATTCTAAACCAGAAAAGCGTGGGGTTTAGACGAACTAGCCGCAAAAATTCTTAAATTGATAAAAGAAATCAGATTTATATTTTCAAAGAACTGCTCAATATCGTAAGTATACATAAAAGGTGCCAAATGAATTACTTCTAATAAATAAAATAGTATGGACAAAATCATACTAATGTATTATCCAATCCATTCACAATCCGATATCCACAGGTAGGTACAGGTAAAATCACCTTTCAATGCTATTTGATAGAGAAAGGTGATAAATTTACCTGCACCTGTGGACATCGGATTGTGAACAGGATTTAACTACCGCACAAAAGGTATAATAATGAAGCATTTCCAAAAATTATTATTAGCCATGCATGGACAAGACAGAAGAAGAAAACATCATTGACTTACAATAATTGTGACTCCAAAAGTCTCGTCCCAAGACATAAGAATAATATCAAATCTCAATTACGATCAGAGAGCAGAAGAATACTTTTAGATGACAGAACATCCGAAGATAATGGAGATGTGGAATATACCTCAAACTTTCATGGAACATCTTCAATCTATACGTAATAAATACAGCTCTTGATGATGACCAGACCAACAATATTTAAACTGAGATTTTCCGACGATAGGGTTCTTTGTTCTTTTAGTAGAAACTATCAGAAGCCCAAAAGCGGTAATACAATAGGAATTCACAATGACTAAAGAATGTGTCTGTAAAGAATACACTCATTGGAAGAGCAAGATAACTAACCAGTAGCACAACCAATAATAAAGACAATTCTCAGGAGAAAATGTCACAAAACTCCTTGATCTTGTGATTACATGAAGGCCTGGATAACATATCCGCTACTACATTCTTTTTACTAGGTAGATATTCTATCCTCAAGTCGTAATTTTGAACTTGTGAAGCCCACCTGACTAATCTACCAGTTGATGATTCAAGATTGAGCAACCATCTCAACGGCTGATGGTCGGTTTGCACAGTTATGGGCATTCCTTGGATGTATCCTCTGAAATTGTCAAGCGCCCACACAACAGCAAGTGCTTCGCGCTCGGACGTCGAGTAGTTTTTCATGCATGCAATGAGTATTCTACTGGCATACTCAATGGGATGTTCATCCATGCCTTGTTAAAGTGCAGCTCCTAATGCATATCCAATGGCATTTGTCCTCAATAGGTAGGTATGGTTTTGTTTCGTCATTTTGTTGCAAAATTGGGACTGTGATAAGTGCATCTCTCAAAGTATCGAACGAGTTCTGATAATGTTCAGTCCATTGCCATAGTGCTTTTTTCTTAGTTAGGTCACTCAATGGACGTGAAATGGCGACAAAGTTCTTCACAAAGCGACGATACCAGCTACACGACTGCAAGAACGAGAGCACTGCTTTAAGTCACGGGACGTAGGTCTATTCGCAATTGCTACCACTTTTTTTCGGATTCACGGCCATTTCCTCAGGAGTGATCAAATGACCAAGGTATTTAACAATCTTACGCGCAAAGTTGCACTTTTCAGGTTTGGCTCGTAAATTGAATTGGCGGAGACGTGAAAACACAAGTTTTAAGTCCTCGACATGTTCCTCAAAAGTCTCGAAACCATTAGAGTACATTTCGTACACGAAATTTGATTCACAGCAATGTAAATTAATTGGGGAGCATTCGAAATCATATCAAATTTTGTATGCGAGAATATTCGAAAATACGATCTTTGTAGAGCACACAGATATTGTCTAGGGACGTTAGCACTAATACGTTACTAAGTCCATGTCGAAACTGATTGATCAAGCGCTGAAAAGTTCCAGGTGCATTTTTCGACGTGACGAACTGGCAAGAGCGAGCGCAGCTGCAACCTATACAAGAACCCGCATTTGGGATATCGAAACAGGCTATAAATATTGCAGTTTGAAAGGTGGTGGACCTATCAACACCTCGGCTGTCCACACCTGAAGCAAGATACTCCAAGGAGAATGGCTCAAAGATGCTAATAGCTGAGGTACTGTCTTGCTGTCACTGACGCGTACTCAGATAAGACGGATGGTAGGACTAGTAACAGGACAGTGTGTGTGCAGAAAATGGGAGTCTACAATGGCCCAACGATATGTAGACTGTGTGGTGAAGAGGAGGAAACCGCCTTGCACATAATATACGATTGTGAAGCACTGGCCCGCAGAGGCAGAAGACCCTATTTATTTGGAGACTAACATATTGTGCGTGCATACCTGAACCCGCCCTAAACCAACCAACCAATTCCTATTTATAATTAAAATTAAGTGTTGAATGGGACACATTATAAGAAAAAAAAGTTGCTTCCGGTCATTATGAAGCGGAAGCTCCATACCATGGAAAGGAGATAAAAATCATCGATGAAGAATCTTTAGGAGTGCTTTTAGTTCATTATAATCAGGTGGCAATCATCTTTTTTTACCGTTTCCAGATGTCAACACAAAACATCAAATTCCTGTCTCTGAATCTGATCTGAATTTTCAAAATTCTTCTGTAGTTTGTAGTCATTTTAGGGCAAAGTACCCATAAAACCAGTGTGTCAGTGCCGTGAGATTCTCGAAGTAAGTGAAAGATTACAGGTGTAGCAATAAAAACAAGGTACTGCGACACGGTAGTACTTTGTCACGTTGAAAGAAACATGTATCGGCACGTATTTTATTTTACTTTCACCGTTTTTAAAAATATTGTTCTTCGGATTAGTTGCATTCCTTCTTTATTTTATTGATATAAGTGGAATGTATGTAATGAGTCATGATGGTATTATTTTTGAAGGCTTGGCCAACAATAATGGCTTATTGAATTATTTATAACCCAATGAGGAGTGAATGAAATTTTTTAGATTTACATAAATATTTAGATATTTTTATACTTATAAGGTGTTATTTATTGTGATTTTTGTGTCCCATAAAAGAAAATTAGCTACTGGACTACATAATCAATTGGGTTGCATTCAAAGTGAAATAGCATAGCTATAGCAGTTACTTGTAAAAAATGTGTCCCATAAATCAGCTATCCAACTTGAACTTAAAAACGGTACTAATCTGTTGCAAGACAAAATCTCAGACAACTTTTACTTTTTAAGACGTCCGAAACCCATTCATAATCGATTCTCATCATATCGGACACAAAAATCCGATTGGCCAGGCCCTTGCATACTCATATGTGTATATGTATATACAGTATAGTTTCTCTTTACTCATAAAAATGCTCGAGGCATAAGTAAAAGTTAATAAATATTTAAAAGTCAAAGACCGGCCAGTCGAAAAACGGCACACATTTAATACGCTTACTTTTCGGTTCTAAGAACATGCCTTCAACGCTATAACTTGAATCTTTAATTGGTTTAAATGGCTCTTTTTATTAGTTGTTTGGTATAGGTATGTTTAAAAACTTAGAAATTGTAGTTACAGTGTATGGTTTGCTTCCGAAGCGTGAATGGAATTTGTGTTTTTGTTTTAACTATTTCGCTTAAAATTTGGAAAAAAGAATCAAAATTTGTATCTTGTAAAACAAGGCAGTTCTTGTAGAATTATTAATCATTTTTGAATCTTCCTTTTTTTTTGCCCTGTATAGCTGAATTTTGGGATAAACGTCTCTCCTCGTTTATTATTCATTTTTCTCTATCTTTGGGGATCCAATAAGTAGGTACCTACCATCTTCTTCCTCTAACCTACATTTATAAACTCACGATTTTATTTATTCATGTAGTGATGTTTATTTTCTTGTCTGAGATCTTCATACTCTTGTTATGTTTTTGACTTTCTTGTCATTTTCTGTAATATCATTTCCCTTATTGCTTTCCATTTCTTGGGAGGTTTCTTTATTGATATTCACGTTCTCTCAAGAGGCGTTAATTGTCATGTCGTCGTTGCACGTTGCACATTAAGAAGTCTGTTATTTGTTTCTCATATTTTTGTTCTGATAAATTCCATATCTTATAAGTTCTTCCCAAAATGTTGTGTTTATTTCTACTAGATCGGTTCAAGACATCCACGGCCCTGACACTAAATTTTTTACTCATCTTGACAATCACCATGTAAAATAAGTGGAATGGAACGCTCGAAGCCTGGAAGAAGATGGAGTACGAAATAAAGACATTCGTTGTCGAACAGTTCTAATAACATGATGTTCTGGAACGAATATCCAAGGGCAAATGATGGTAGGTGAACTAGGATAGTTCTAGAAAGACAACCAAACGCGGATAATCGAATGATGATGCTGATGATGTGAAACCACCTGTGTTAAGTAATGGACCATCGATGGAAAACCTTAAACAATTTTTATGGAGCTACTTTCTTAAACTATTGAATAATATATTTACATCTATTAAGAGTACTATCCCATCCGCTCTAATTTGATTCAATCAATAAAAACCATCGATATTTTTAATTCCAAGTTCCAGGAAGAAATTTATCATTTTGCAGATGCGCCAATCGGACATCTGCCAAGGACGTCGTAGATACAAATAAACAAGACGATCATTCCTTTTTAGTAAGAAAACATACATAGAGAAAGTCAACCGGCCATTTATATTATTTATTTTCTTTTAGGAATGTTTTTCCTTATGGCTGAACGGTGAAACCATGCGCGAACCTAATATAGGAAGATTTTTGCAATAATTAACAATCAGTATAAAACACTCGATTTCCTTTATAGATTTCTTATAGAGAGACGCAATAATAATTTGATTTTGCAGATTGAAATAAAGATGGAAACAAATTTCATTTCAAGTATATTAATTATAATTAAGTTCTTCGACTAATTGTGTTAATTACTCCATTAATTCTCTCCACTCTCGGAGGAATGCTATCAATCATAGCAAAATCAAGTGCAACTTAAAATGCGTGACCAATAAATATATCAGTCTGGGTTAGATACTTTTTGCTCTCAATTACTATAAGTTAATTTAGTTTCACTCTACGCATTAAATAATAATTATAGCCTATATTATGATAAATATAGCGTGTGTAAGTATATGAGGCTTTCGGAAATTAGTTTTTTTTTTCGTTTGTTTTTGACTTATCCAATTTTGATCTATTAATCGGTATGTTGTAATCTTGAGATTTAGAATAAATTAAAATGTGGTCCTTTAAAAACTTTCCAATGTATGTATTATTGAAACGCTTGAAAAATGTATATATTTCATCATACTTCAATATGCATTTCCACTACTCGATAATGGTGAAATTTTGTAATATATACATGTGATAATTAAACAATGAAAACTTACTTTGCTTCCTCTACCCAAAGTAGACGTAGGTCCAGTAACAACGTAGATTTGTGGAGCACTTGTAGCAGATCCATGTTTTTCCATCAACCATGAACTGACCAGCGCGTGGCTTCTGTTCATATTAAGATTATCCTATATAAAAGAACTGAATGCTGATTTATTGTTACATATTGTGGAAATTGTTTACCTGATAATAATCCTCGCTTCTTTTGAAACATGGACACAGCTCCCTAGAGCTCCTGTAGGCCGCTACAGCTGCAGTTATGCATTCCAAGCTAGATACCAAAATTAGCGCCGCGTTGAACAGAATTCCTTTGTAGTTTTGTGGAATTTCTTGGGTTAGTTTTGCAAAAGTTGTCATGTTCTGGAAGGAACAGAGTATTATAGTATTATAAGTGTGATAAAATTTCTTAAGAACTTTTCAAAAAAGATGAATCAAAGCCAATAACATTCTGCTCTGCGATAACAAATAAGATAGTGGTATTACGTGCCAATCTTTTCCACGCTTCTCAAATTAGTCTTGAAGATTTAGTTATATCTTTAAAATTCAGTAGGTACTCAGCTGTTCAACTGATATTTTGAACTTGGCTCAAATGTCATCCCTATATACAATTTTTTTCAATCAACATAAATCTATTCAGAAAATGATTTTAAAGCTATAAGCATCCAAAACAGAATTAAGGAGAATGAGAAAAGTAGGTTACATGAGTATTTTTATGATGATGTTCTTCTAAATAACTGCCAGCCTGAAGATCAAAACACCGAATCCCCAGTTCCACGCCTTCCTCATCGGCAATCTTTAAGACATTCTCTTCTCAAGGTGCCCATTAATGAATGTTGGCGACAATTCTGGCATATTCGTTTCTATCTTGAGCGGCTCTGAAAAATGCATGTCTCTTATGTTCTTTAGCCACGAATATTTCTTCCTCCCGATGCATCTCTTTCCCGCGATCTTTCCTTCCATCATCAGCTTTAGAAATTGATAATTGAAATATCTGAAGATATGACCCAGTTAGGTATGCAGGTTTCCTTTTTTTCACTATCTGTAACAACTCTTTCTCTTCCCATTCTATTCCGAACTTCGCTAGACACGGAATATTTAGCATTCTTTTGCATACCCAAGTTTCAAAGGATTCTAGTTGGTTCATAATACTGGCCTTTATTGTCCATAGCTCGAATCCATACAGTGGCACGGAATAAATGTAGCATATTACAAAACGGAGCTTATTATCGGTTTAAGTCTGCTGAGCTGAGAAAAGCTCTCATATTCATAAATGTTGCCCTGGCTTGCTCAATTCTGCATGGTTTTTCTACATCTGGACCATCAGCTTCCCAGGTATTTCTGAAAATGTGCCCGTTATTCATTGTTATATTCAAGTGCACATTTGGTGTTCTGCTAATCATCATTGCTCTCGTTCTGTTTATGTTAATCTTTAGGCCGAGTCGTTCGCCTTTGATAGCTATTCTATCAACAAGGCATTTTAATGATTCCTGTCCGCTATCCGTCTGCTATCATGACTTGTCATGAGCGTACCTATATTGTTGAAGGCATAGATTTAGTTGAAACCCTAGCCTGTCCATTATTCTTGATGCCATCCTCTGCATCCTTCAACCCACATTCAAAAATCGTTTGAGAGTATAGATTGAAGAGTACAGAGAAGAACGCAACTCTGTCTTACTCCTCTTTCTAACGGGAATTTCTGTGTAGTGTCATTTCCCACTTTCACCGATGCTGTTTGATTTAATATAGGTTTTTTATAAATCGTGGATCGTTCTCATCTATCATCCTATCTTGAAGCATCTTTACTAGCTCAGTGCGTGTTTGAGACGTACAGTCGATAATCCATGAAACACATGAAAATGTCCTTACGCTAGTCTCTGCATTTCTGAAGTAATATGGTTAGACTGAAAAGTGCTTCATGTGTGCCAAAGCCTTGTCTAAACCCAAACTGAGTAGGAGCAAGGATTCTTTCGTATCTATTGTGAATTCTCATATGGATTATCTTTAGGATAATTTTCCAGACTTGACTCATAAAGCTGATCATTCGCAACTGATCACAGTAGTTTGCGTCTGATACGTCCTCCATGACGAGTACTATGAATATGAAAATCAGATATTTTTATTAGTTTATTGTTTAAATATTTCGGAATCATACTAATATCAATTTCATAAACAAGACATATCATATGGAGTAGTGCCCATTCATTGTTATCCAACCCGACTCTTGTAGGGCAGGCGTAATATTATGATCGTATTTCCGTACATTGAAAGCAAACCTCAAACAGGAATTTTGCAACTTTTGTAAAATGTGATTTATGTGACTTATGTGTGAGAGAATGAGTGAGTCTGACAGCCTTAGCTTCATCTTGGTGCCAAGAATATCTTTGTGCATCTACAGACGCCGCAAAATACCATAAGTCTTGGAAATCAAAGAAGATACATGGGTGGAAAATCTTAGATCAACGTCAATATTGATATCAAGGTTTCTGCATGAAGCTACTGATGTGAGTAAAGTATTGTTGAGGATAATTTGCAAATTAGGATTTGCCGATACAATATCTCTAGATTAGCCAAACAAAATTAAATTAGCACGTTTTATTCGCATTGAGAACAAGTTTGTGCTCATTGGAGACTCTCGCCACTGCCTCAAGTTCAGTATCAATGGCCTGTACCGCATCATGAATTTAGGATAAAAGGAGCGGTAAACCTGAATGTCGTCAGCAAATTGCTGACACTTTAGCGTTTTTAAATATTTTGAAAAGTCAGAGTACAGCGAAAACAATAAAGGCCCCAAAACACTACCATTGAGGCACACCATTTGGTAAACTCCTACATGCCGACATATATCAGAACCAGAACAAACAAGCTGCCTATCGAACAAATATAGTCACGAAAAAAATTTAATGCGCAATGCCCTGCTGAACTGAAGTACTTTAATTTGTTTAAAAGGGCCGAGTGATCGATAGTATTAAATGCCTTATTATAGTCCAACAGCAACAAACAACTGCACGTGTTATTATCCAATCCCCTAAATCTAAATATGTCATCAGCGAATTCTAACAGTGCAGTTGTAATGCTATGACAGGCACGAAATCCAGATTGGGTAGAAGGAAGTAAGCCATGCAAATTAATATATTAAGGAGTTAACTGATCAGCCACAAATTTTTCAAGAATCTAGCAAAGGCAAAATGCTGATGGGTCGAAAGTCTCAAAACAGTTCAAAACTTTGGGAACTGGAATAACATGAGTCAGTTTCGATTCATCAGGAAATCTACTATTTCCAAGACACACATTTACTACTATGTAGTAACGTTTTTAATGAGGTGAGGAGTGACAATTTAGCCTTATGAGGCTAGCCCATCACATCTCGCGCTGTTTGAGGTGAGTTTATGTATTATTTTCTCGACTGAACCAGAGCTTATTTGAACAAAGATGAAATCTTCAAAATTCCCAATTTTTTTTTCATAATAATTTTGGAAAATAAGGTCTGGGTTATTGGCTGCGGGTTGGGAAAGAGAATCTAAAAAGTAGTTATTGAAGTCATCAGCAGAAGCATCCACATTTTCAATCTGATCTGAATGAGATGAGATATTAGGATTTTTTATTGTACGCCAGAATGACTTTAGGATCGCGTTTGAAATATGCTTTCTTCTCTACCCTAACAGTAATGTTAACCCGATTACGTAATGAATTATACTCATTCCAGTTTTTTTTTTTTTAGTTTTACGTTTCTTATACTACGAAAAAGCTTTGTCAGTACAAGTCTCATCATGAATTTCAAATTATCCATCAACCACGGAGCAGGACGTTTAGTTTTTCTGGCGGATCTATACGGAGAATGTCCGTCGAGAAAGTTAGTGAGTTGATAATTGAAAAACTGAACTATTCTGTCGACATCATTGGCAAAAAAAAACATATACTCCCAGTTCACAGCATGTACCTAAGTCAGGTAAGAATTTATTGTAATCAAAGTTTCTAAAGTCACGATAACTTTTAAATGAGGGAGGAGGTTCGCCTTTTACATACTTAATTTTGGAAGTAACTAATTCATGATCAGAAATGTCAGTAAACTCATACGTTGCACTATTCTCAACTAACGACGAATCACTACAGACCAGCAAATCGCGAGTTGCGTCAATGACACACTGTTTTATCCCTATAGTCCTACACCATCGATGAAGCCGCATAGATTATTGATTTTGTAAACATATAATAGAGTATAGTAAAAATGGATTAGTTTATTAGTTTGGTATAATTTTCTTTTTTTCATCTTCACTCCAAATAAAGACGCTACCACCCAATGACCAAACCTTGTTTTTGCCATATTTCTTCTTAGCCTCCAACAAGTCTTCAAATATAGAAAAACCAGAACTTCTCAACCTTGTCTTGGCACCATATACCTCACTACGTTCCCAGTTGTTAACAAATGTTACCAGAACTCCCCGTTTAGATGCGGTCCAATGCGAAAGGCACTGTCAATATCCTGCTTGGAACACCTCACATTAAGTGAAGCTAGAATAAACTTGCACAAAATAATCCCCATCCCCAGGGAGGCCAATAGAGCGCAGAGAGTTTCTTCTATGAAGGTGATCTAAGGTAACCGCCTTCTGCTCAAAGAACACTACCCGAGAATTATTTTTATTAATATCGATATTTAGAGTTGATAATGATTTCTATACTTCATTAGGTTTTTCTTCAAGCTGATTAAATCGAGCATCAAATTTCCCCTTGAGTTGGCTGACAAAGGTCGCACATCGCTGGAGTTAGAAGCATGTCGCCATCTCAGTAACCAAGCCAATGACAGCGACTTATTGCAGAGGTACGACTATAACCACCGAATGAGTGAAGATCTGTTCAATGCAATTTTTCAGTTATAATACAGAAATGCCTAAACAGAAAAAACACGATGACACTCTAAAGGAAATTCACTAATACTTAATGTGTACACTTTTCACAATTTTTCGTGAAGAAAATACTAGCAAATCCAAACGAAAATGCGAAAAGTGCAAGAGAAATCACACTGCTATCGACTCATGCCCTGCTGCTTTTCCTTGTTTGCTTTGTTTAATTGCCTTGAGGACTTCTGATTTCAGTACCTATTTTTGGAGAATATTCTACATTGAAATCTATTTTGGTATTCTCCGCATTAAGTTTTTCTTTTTGCAAGGAATCCCTTGGGATGAGAGATGAAACTATTGTCCTTCACTATGTTACTCAAATTGCAAGGCTTTATTCGGCCTGTAACTTCTTTCACTAATTTATGTGTGCTAAAGTGGTCATGCCCCTTGCTTCCCCTCCAATTCTTCTAGTTCTGTGCACCTTTCTTGTAGCTATTGTTCCTCGGCTTTACGGATCTCATTTCGAATCTCTTTGTTGATTGTTTTAGGTATACTCAGTTTCGTCCTTGTTTTTAAAAGTTCTTCATTTATTTATAAGTATCAGTATGTAGGTACTCTCTCATCCATTTCTTCTTCTTGTTGCTTGGTGGTACAATTTGGTTGTTTGTGACTGTTACGATGGCGTTCTTAGAGCTGTTCCAGTTGCCTTTTACGCTAGTCGGTCTCTATTTTGGGACATGGTTCCGACGATTGCTTCGAATACTTTTTCCTTGATTTTTTATTTGTACTTCGGATTCTTTATTTTATTTATATCGATCTTCGCTTAACTCTCGTCAATTTTTTGATCATTGAGAGTTTTCCAAATTCAGGAACAAAGTTGGAAGGTTTTTGTTTCATTGCCATAGTTTTCAATGGTTAGTCCGAATATAGATGGAATATTATAGGAATTTTTGTTCTACACTGTGGGCCAAATTTATTTGGAACCCAATTTGGCTCTGAATAACTTTTTTTTCATTTAGCGGATTTTCGTGAAATTTCATATGTATATTACGGGGGCCTTTCCTTAATTGTAGAGAAAATATCAAATCAAAATATACAGGGGGAGCCAAGTATAAGAAGCAGTATTTTGATTCGTTGTCTTTAGAGCTGTTGCAAAATAAATTTTTTCACTCTAAAACTACATAACTTATTTGAAAATATTAAGAAATTATCGGAAAAGAGGCTATAAAAAAATGTTTCGAAAAACTTCAGGTTTTGAATTAAAAACGTATTTTTTTCGAAAACTTTGCTTAATAATATTACCATATGGCGTAATATGGTTTTATTGAATAACAAATTAACAGAGCGAAAATATGATAAAAAAAAGATTTTTCAATAATTTTTCAAGAACCTATTGTGGATATGACTTCCCTGATTATCTACAACAGCTTGGAGTCGCCATTGTCATAGCCATAGTCAAGAAATTATAAATGAGTCAACTGGGCAATGGCGACCAAGACTCCAAGCTGTTGTAGATATAATCAGGGAGGTCATATTCACAATAGGATTTTCAAAAACTATTGAAAAATCTTTTCTTTATCATATTGTCGCTCTGTTAGTTTGTTATTCAGTAAAATTCTATCACGCTGTATGGTAATATTATTTACCTACGAGCGTGCGGTAAAGTAGAATTTGATATTTATAATCAAAAATCCTTTTTTTTTTCCAGAAAATGGATTTTTGATAATTTCTAAATCTAATCTAATTTCATTCATTAATCTGATTCAATAATTAATTTTATCAATGCCCTTTTTTGGAGATGTAGATGCTCATAGGTAAAATTTTGTACCTAAAACATGCGGAAAGTGCCTTTACCGCCCTTAACGGCTTGACCGAACTCCGCTTCGCGTCGTTCGGTCAACTGCCGTTGTGTGCGGTAAAGTATCACTTTCCGCATTTGTTAGGTAAATAACTATTAACAGTTTTCGAGAAAAATACGTTTTTAATACAAAACCTGAAGTTTTTCGAAAAAAAATGTTATAGCTTCTTTTCCGATAATTCCTCAATATTTTCAAATAATTTATGTAGTTTTAGAGTGAAAAATTTAATTTTGCAACAGCCCCAAAGGCAACGAATCAAAATACTGCTTCTTACTTGCCTCCCCCTGTATATTTTGATTTGATATTTTTTCTACAATTAAGGAAAGGCCCCCGTAATATACACATGAAATTTCACAAAAATCCGCCAAATAAAAAAAAAGTTATTCAGAGCCAAATTGGGTTCCAAATAAATTTGGCCCACAGTGTATACAGGGTGTCCCACGGTGGATGGCGTATTAGACGTTTATGGAGAACTAAAAAGCGGAGCATTTTGAAAATTTGGCAACCGGGATAAACGACCATAATCTACACTTTAAAAATATTTTTTTCTACTGACGTTTCATAATAGCAACTTTTCGATTGTCATTTTAGTTTTTAAACGACATTCTTTTAAGCACTGAGTGCGTGAAAGTTACATTTAAGCACTCAGTGCGTAAAAGTGACTTTTTAATGCGTAAAAGTGACTTTTGAGTGCGTAAAAGTAATTTTTAAGCACTAGTGCCTAAAAGTGTCATTCATTATTCAGAAATAAAAAACACACTAAACACATATTTGAATTTTGTTTTGTATTTATTATGAATATTGAAAATGGAATTACTGAATTGAACGTTGGGGTTACTCAAAACAGAACTTTGTGTTGTTACCTACTTTCTAGGATTTTAATTATTGATGTCGAATCTTGAAACAAAAAAAAAATCGCATGAAAAGTGTCAGGTGTGAGGTAAAAGCAGGTAACAAAGATTTTGGGCGTAATCGACATATTCACATGAAATAAAATTGTGTTTTTTTATTATAAAATGCCAGTAGAAAAAATCTTGTATACAATACGTTACGAAACGATGTCTTTTAGTCACTCGACGTGTTGTCCAACTCGGCTTTGCCTCGTTGGACAATTTTCACGTCGCGTGCCTAAAAGACGCTCATTTCGTAACTTATTGTATAAATAGCTATTGTTTATGCGGTGTTGCCGCTTCTACTCTAAACTAGTGGCAACATCGCTATTTTAAATGGAACACCCTGTATGTGATTGCATATTTCGATTCTACGTAAAATTCTGAGCAGATTTCATGTTATATACCCTATACCTAAGTTCAACTGTTTTGGAAAGAATGACAGTTGAAAATTGACTTTTTGCAACTTTGACAGGCTGTAAAACCTGAACGGTTAATTTTAGAGGAAAACCGATTTTACATTTCAATCTTAGATTTTTATAAACTATAATTTGACACCAACTTTGTATTTAAAAATTCCAATTAAATTTAATCTCCGGTTAAATTCAGAGTTGGTGTCAAATGATAGTTTATGAAAATCTAAGATAGGAATGTTAAATCGGTGTTCCCCTAAAATTAACCGTTTAGGTTTTACAACCTGTCAAAGTTGCAAAAACTCAATTTTCAACTGTCAATATTTCCGAAATAGTTGAACTTAAGTATAGGGTATATCACATGAAATCTGTTCAGAATTTTACGTAGAATCCATATATGCAATCACATGCAGGGTGTTCCATTTAAAATAGCGATGTTGCCACTGATTAAGAGTAGAAGCGGCAACACCGCATAAACAAAAATATTTTTAAAGTGTACATTATGGTCGTTTACCCCGGTTGCCAAATTTTCAATATGATCCGCTTTTTAGTTCTCCATAAACGTCTAATACGCCATCCACCGTGGGACACCCTGTATAGACTATACAGGGTGTCCCAAAAAGATACCGACAAACTTTAAGGAGTAGTAGGGGACATCAAAACAAGCATTTTTGTTTATATAAACATATGTCCGCAAATGAGCCATTTGGGCTGTAGAGCAAAAAAAACTGTTTGGTATCTAGTTTTATTCTTCGCAATAATTAAATCACTGTTTACTTATTAATTTTGCTTTAATAGCAAATAAATTATGGTTTACAATAATTGTTCAACTCGCGAACTCTTTGGAATATTCCGGGAATAGCTTCTACATGGGTACAACTCGCCAGTTTCCTTGCTATCAGGATCTTCCTCATTACGAACAGGTGTTTCGTAGACTAAACTTTTCAGTCAATGACCCGACGGTGTAATCTTTGCATTGAAGTAAATGGTCAACATTTTGAACAATTATTCTAAACCATAATTTATTTGATAATAAAGCAAAATTGATAAGTAAACAGTGATTTAATTATTGCGAAGAATAAAAGTATCAAACAGTTTTTTTGCTCTACAGCCCAAATGGCTCATTTGCGGACATATGTTTATATAAACAAAAATGCTAGTTTTGATGTCCCCTACTACCCCTTTAAGTTTGTGGTATCTTTTTGGGACACCCTGTATATGCAGAAACCAATTCTTGATTCTAGCAATAGTTTCGTATTCTGGATTTCTCAAAATTTGAACCTGTTCATAATGGATTTTGGAAATAAAAATTTAGTTTGTACTTGTTATGTAGTTATTACAGTTATCTTACCTACTTTTTATTATTATTAGGTTATCAAATGGTTTTTCAAAATTCATTAGGTAATTACACTTTACCTAAGTGATTCGATTCTTCTTTTGGTGTTAGGAAGGCGAGGCCGACATTACTTTGTGAAATAAATAATTGTCTCTGATATCTACGAATGTTTCTTGTTATCTACTATTATATTTTTTTTTATGCTGGGATATTTTCTCTAATTTTTTTTTCTATGAGTCCATGGTGTTTTTTTTTGTGTTCATTTCCTCACTTTTTGTTGAAAAAACATTCATCATCATCATCATCATCAACCAGCCCTCTGCGTCCACTGTTGAACATAGTGTTCTAGGTATGCACCCACCCAAGAAGCCTCTTCTCCCTCCGATCATCTCGCATCCGCGCAACGTGGCCAGTTCAGTTCCACTTAAGCTTCGCAATAGCTCCAACGACATCGCTGACACCGGTTCTTTCGCGCAGATCCTTGTTTCTTATGTGGTCTTTCAAGGTCACACCAAGCATGGATCTCTTCATCTTCCTCTGTATAACTCTGAGTTTCTTTGCTGTTGCTGTTCTTAGTGTTAGGCTTTCTGAACCATATGTCATTACTGGTAGCACGCACTGATTGAAAACCCTTCTTTTTAGATTGACGAGAATGTCACTCTTGAAGTCTTTAAGTCTTCCAAAAGCTGCCTATGAGAGGGTGAGTCTTCTCTTTAGTTCGCATGTCTGGTTATCCCTTGAGATGCTGATCTCATGGCCAAGGTACACTTATCTATCTACCATTTGAATTTCAGATCCGTCAATCTTGAAGCCACAGCTGGAAAAAAAGGTTTGTCATGAATTTTGTTTTTAACATATTGATATTAAGACCGATTCTTCCACACACCTCTTGCAGGTCCTGCAACATTAGTCATATTTCTTCTAGATTACCCGAGAAAAGCACTATATCATCTGCAAAACGTAACCTTTTAGGTTCTTGCCATCTATGTTTATACCTCTCTGACTCCGGTCTAATTGTTTGAATGCACTCCACATGACTAATAAACAGCTATGGTGACATCGTGTCGCCTTGCCGAACACCACGTTCAATAGTTATGAGGTTGGTATTTTCATGTAGTTTTACCGTCATTCTTGCATTTTTGTAGATATTGTGGATGAGTTTGGCATATCGGTAGTCGTTTCTACATTCCTGAAGTGCATTCCACACTGCATTTAGCTCTATTGTTCTATTTGTGGAAGTCCACGAATGAAGGTGGTCATTTGTTCCAAATCCACGACGAAAACCTGCCTGTTCCACAGGTTAGTAGAAATCCAGTTTATTTTCCAGTCGGGTGGTTAAAATTCGAGTATACAGTTTGTAAAGGTGACTCGAGAGGCTTATTGGTAGGTAGTTCTCTAGCTCTGCTATATCTCCTTTTTTGTGAAGCAGGATTACGATGGAATTATGCCAGTTTTTGGGGATTTGAATAGACAGAGGTTAAAAAGTTGTTTTATTTTCAGCAGTATTACGGGTTCAGGATTCTCTTTGTCATATTGACTTTTATAAAGGAATTTATAGAATTCCTCCACTATATTTAATATTTCCTTTCTATTGGTCGTAATCTTTGTTTCCCATTTTGCATATTTCTTTCCTTCCATTTGTAAGTTTGGAGTAGGTAGGTACCTTCATGCTTTTGTTATTCTCTATGGTTGGTTTAATTTCTCCCACTTCGTATCTTCTTATATCTCTTCTTACACTCTGATCAACAAGTCGTTTCTAAATGGAGCTTTTCCAAACTATCTTAAGATGGCGATAATTATCCCACTGCATAAGGGAGGTGATAAGGAGCTACCTTCAAACTATCGCCCCATTGCACTCCTTCCTACGCTATCAAAGATCATAGAAAGATTGGTTAAAAAGAGGCTTCTATCATTTCTCTCTAAATATAATATTCTAACTACCAGTCAATTCGGTTTCCTAAGTAACAAATGTACTAATGATGCAATGTTTTCCCTTTTCAATAATGTATACTCCAGCCTGAACTGCCACCACTCTACAGCCTCAATTTTCTGTGATTTCTCCAAAGCTTTCGACTGTGTTAATCATAATATCTTAATTAACAAATTACAGTTCTACGGTTTCAGAGGAATGGCTCTCGAATGGTTTAAGTCCTATCTTGGTAACAGAAGTCAGCTTGTGAGGGTGGACTCGACCATGTCCTCTTGTAAACCAATTGAATGTGGTGTGCCTCAGGGTTCAGTTCTTGGCCCTATTTTGTTCCTGCTATTTATTAACGACATTGCTAGTCTGGATATTAGCGGCAAAGTTTGTCTCTTCGCAGACGATACTAGTTTCACTTGGAGCAACCCGGATATTACGGAACTAGTAACTAGAACCGTATCTAGTGACTTAATCACCATCAAATCATGGTGTGACTCAAATCTCCTGTGCCTCAACCTCTCTGAAACCAAAGTTTTATCTTACAGAGCTTCGCTCCAATCTGTAGTACTGGATAACAATACCATGGAGGCCGTTGATTCCGTGAAATTCCTGGGGCTTGTTGTTGATAAATCTCTAAAGTGGGACCTGCATATCGACGCCTTAGCAAAGAAATTACGTTCGGCCTGTTTTGCACTGAGATCTGTTTCCAGTGAGCTTAAATCGGCAACTTGCAGGATGGTATATTATGCTCTTTTTGAGTCGCATTTACGTTACGCCCTTCCATTCTGGGGCACGTGTTGTGCATCTCAATTTGAACGCATTTTTAGACTGCAGAAGAGAGCTCTTCGTTATTCTTTGGGACTTGGTAGTAGAACTCACTGCCGGGAATTTTTTATCAAGTCTAGTATATTGACTCTTCCATCTTTATTTATTTTCGAATCCGTCTGCCTAATTCGTAAGAACTTATTATCAGCTATCTCAGAGAGGCCATCTCACAATTATCCACTGAGGAACGCAGAGTTGGATCTTTATCTGCCAATCCCGCGCTCAGAGTTAGTTAAAAGTTCAATACTTTATAATGCTAAAAAGATGCATAATCATCTACCGCCTAACATCAGGTCCATTGCATCTTTTCTCGAATTTCGCAGGGCTTTGTACACAGTAAGCGAGTTGTTTATGGTTTCCTAATTCTAAATTTTGAGCAGGTTACTCACAGGTTTTGTTTTTGTTCCTGTATCATGATAGGTTATTAGAAGTGATTGTTTGTTTGTTTTTTTAGTACCTATAATATGCTTACTCGCACAGTATAAGCAGTTAGACCTAGATGTTTGTTTATTAGTTTTAATCAAATTTTGACCATGAACTATTTGTTCAAGTGTTTGGTTTTGTCTGTGCTTTTGCATTTGTATGTTTTGTTTTTTATTTTTTCAGCTTTGTCCACAAAATTGTAAAATTTTCTGACAATAAAGCAAATTCTTTCTTTCTTTCTTTCTTTCTTTCTTTCTTTCTTTCTTTCTTTCTTTCTTTCTTATTGCTTTGCAGATTTGTCTGTTCATTTTCCTTAGCTCTTCCTCTGTGGTTGCTTCTTCACTCCTTTTGTTTTTTCTTTCTCGGACATTAAAAGAAAGAAAAACGAATGGCTAATAGCCGAAAAAACTACAAAATAAAGACACAAACCCAGAACCCAGCTCCAATAATAATAATTGTGGTTTATCGAACTACAAATAAATCAAAATAAAACAAAACCATCTCTTCCTGGTGATTACAGACGTCCGAAATCACTTTCACCCAGTTTATTGACACTATAGGATTCCCCGATACGTGTAATTAACACTCATTATATTATTTCCTAATAATAAGATACGTATTCATAAGTTTTCGGTGTGTGAAAAGCGAGAGCTATTATTTTATCGTGACTTGTATATTGCTCAAGCCACATTGGAATATAAATTTGATACGGTGGTTAATTAATAATTGGACAGATGGTCAGAAAAATTGCTTTTCTGTGAAACTTTCTTATTTTGAATTATTGAGGAAAATGCAATGAAAACTCTTGAAAATCCGATCGTTTCCTTTATAGTGAAAATCATTCAACAATCTGCCCTATGTTTTCATCGGTACAAATACAAATCCTTGACATATCTCAAATGCCTATAATTTATTTCAACATGCACCGCATAAGCAATAAGCATCTCATCTATAAACGTAAAGGAGTACCGCTAACAATCTAAAATCGGTACTATACGGTGTGGGTAACCATTTATTAGAATAATGTGCGGTACTCGCATTTATGTTATGGCATAAAAGTGACTGTTAATTTGTCGTTTTGCATTTTAGGATAAGGAGAACGGGTTTTCGTAAATTGATAACTAATGGTATACAGGGTGGCCTAAGAAATTTTCTGCGAGAGACAAATAATATTCGTGATATTTTCTTTCATCCCCTACCCAATAGAATTTTATAAGTGACGCAGGTTAACATTGAAAAAACCTAAATATGGCTCTCCAAAATTCAGATAACAATTCTCTAATGAAAATTTGAAGTTTTCCTTTAATAGACAAAATACATCAGCATACGTACAACCTTTCTAGAATGAACGATCCACTGATTTCTTCATGAAACTAAAAATTCCGAGAAAAATTCAACAAACATTTAATTAGCAATAATTTGCTTTAAACTCCATAACCAAACTCACTTTCTCTGTAGTTTTTTTTGCTAATCTCATCTCAAATGCATAAGCATAAATCCTTACACAATAGTGACTTTGAGCTTTCTATGGAAATTATTGGCATTGTATTTAATAAATTTATATCTAATGTTCAATGCATATTATTAATAAGTACGTATATATTGGTGTAAAAACAAATTGTTGCAGAGAAAGTATATAACTGTTATAAAAAGGGAGAGGTTTTAGCTACTATTAGTTAATTTCTTCCAAACAAAAAGAGCCAGCTTTGACCCTCTTTTCTTTATTTGGTATCTTAGTATGCTATTTTACAAATCATTCACAGAGCTAGCAGTTCCACTAAAACCATTGAAATTATTGTTAAAAGCTCATTTTCTCAAACACCCTTTTTTTGTTTATTTTTCTAGTTGTCATACTTTTCAGGATTATTCTTTTCCAATAAAAAAAATGATGAACTTAGAAGAAACCAAAATAGTGTTTATCATGGACTCAATTTTGTAGTAAATACCTGTGTCTCGAAATGCAATTGCAATGGGCTCTTTCACTAATTTTTGAAATTGGCATATTTGGATAAAGCAACTAAAAACAGAATTTTCTGTATTTTTACTTTTGAAAAATTCATAGTCCTTCTTGAGAAAACAGAAAAAAAAGAAATACCTCCAAATAAAAACCCAGAATTTATTTCTATGACGTCGCAGCTCGCTATTTGACCGTGTTGCCACTAATTGTCAACATTGAAAATTTGTAATAGATTTAATTCTGAAATGTTCCCAAAATATCATGAAAAGTAGTTAAATTAATTAGTTATGGATTCAAGATTTTATAACATTTTTATTGAAATTATGCTTAAACACAATTTAATATAATTTTCTATGTTTAGTTTTATTTATTTATTTTACGTTGCACTACATTTAGTCACCACCGACAACAGCGCATTCGAACCTTTACCTGCATTTACTACTGGATAAATACAGCAGAGGCGGACAGCTGTTTGCAACAACAAGCGAAATGAAAAATATTTATGCGACGTCAGCAAATCGGCGCGTTTTTAAATAATTCAAATTTTGGTAGTTTAAAATGCCTGTAAAAAACTTATTTAACCTTGTAGAACATTTTTTTTTGGTATATGTGCCTAAAATAGTCTCTCCTTTGGGATTTTATACCTAAATTACGTATTTAAATTTTAGTGAAAGAGCCCATTTCCAGAAACCCAGAGACTGATTGATAAATTGAGCATTTTCATAAGATTTAACAGTAAATCTGACTTCTGCATAATTAAAAACAACAAACTGTTTTTATTCTAACGTTCTTGTTATTCCGATAATTATTGCTCACACGTTTTATAATAATTGTCTTTTGAACACGTGAGAATAAGAATGTAATTAATTTAAAATGTCAATCATAAGAATTATTTATTTGTACTGTTAATTGCACGTGATAGGATTGGAGAGTGATAGGTTTTGAATGTTTAATTTATTGTCTATAGGTAGGTACCTGGGAAGGTCGAATTATTACAGAATGGTGTAAATATGTATTTGGGAGGATAGTCTCTATCATAGATAGACATGGACATTAAAATTTCCGATAGTTGACATGATTATGAGGTTCGAAAAAAGTTGAATAGCCAAAAATAACAGTCCACTTATTTAATTGGAAGTGAAACATCGAAAGTCCAATTTCAGCTTCTTTTGACAATCTTCAATACATATTCATTTATTGTAGTGGAAACCTACATTACACTAATCCTTTATCGTCAAGACATGACACTGATTCTAAACAGAATCAGAGGCTTTTTGCAAAACAAAAAATTCAAACTCATCCAACAAATAAATTTTCGTTTTCTTACCTCTGCTCTTTCCATGGACTCTATAAACTCCACACTATTAACATCTCTAGCCAATCCAGTACTGGCTATGACCACTATAAGCTGACTGACAGCTATACTGATTAAGCTGAGTGCTAGAAATGTCGTGTGAGCTACTTTTTGGGCTGTGTTCTTGAAGGGGCAAAAATGCTTGGCCGAAGCTAAGGTACCGGATATGCCTGTGATCATGGCGAGTATGCCGCCCCATATACCACCACCAAGCTGAAAAAGAAAAAAAAAATCATGTAATTATTATGTTAAAAATGAAATGTTTATCTTTACAAGGCCGAAAATAAATAATTAAATTCCACTAGATGCTGTAGTGGCTATTACTCAATAGTTCACATTGCTAAAAAAAAGCCAAGCACTAAATTTTAAATGGTGATTAGAAACGAATAATTTTACCTATACATTTCACGTTATTGTTTTTTTGTGATGTTTAATAATTGACATAACACCTTGTAATTAAGTGGCATTGCTCGAAGAACAAAAGAGCGGCACCTCCTTTTATCGAAAAAAAAATGAGGAGGTCCTGAATTAAATTTGTATAGGTGTATATTAATATTTAAATATTTGTTGGTGCTTTGTATTAATTTACATAAAGTCATATATTGAGCAAACTGTTATGTTTTACATTTGATGCAAATTCAACTTAAGAACGAATAAAACTGTTTAACTGCTTCGTTGCACTGCAGTTAGCAGTACTTTGAAAAGGCTTTTCTGTTTTTCATTCGATTGAAGAAATAAATGAAAAAGCATCAACTGAAAGGGCCACGAAACTGAAAGGAAAAAACAAATATAATAATGAAGACCAAATAACCTTATGTGACTTGATAGAATGAATGGAAATAAATTGGAGTACTCTGGTTCAGTTGCATATGAATACGCAAATTATGTGCAAGGACAAAATTCCAAGCCTCTCTAAGCCAGGAACTTCCGTTAGAGACCCGGAGAACATGGAAGAACACTGGAAAATATTGAAGACCAAAAGTGTATAGACCATATTTAAATATTTAATATTACAAAAATCTTAATAATAACTGCACTTCCACCTTTTATTATTTTTGAATAACTCCAATGAAACCAAGTTTCTTGAGAAGCTCTTGAAATCTATTTCTGGGAAGCGCTTTTGTGAATATTCACCTGCTGTTCTCGTGTAGGTATTCACATAGACAGGAACAATATGTCCAGCTTCATATTTTTCTCTCACAAAGTGATACTGGACATCAATATGTTCTGTCCTATTGTGAAATTCTAGGTTTCGTATTAATTTTATGGAGCTCTGGTTATCAACATTTAAAATTGTTGGTTTGATGACTTCTTCGTACATGTCGAATAACAACTTTTGTAACCAGATGGCTTCCTTGGTGGCTTGTGAAGCTACGTATTCAGCCTCAGTTATTGACAGTGTAACTGTTGGCTGTCTCTTGCTCGACCACGTTATGGGTTCATTGCATAACTTGTACACATAGCCGCTTGTTTGAGTATCACTAGCTAGTCAGAGTCAGTAAAACCACAGATGTTTGTATTTCCCTTATTATATCTTTTATGTAGCTTGACTGTTTTAAGAACATCTTGCCTTGTTTCAAGTCCCTTTTTGTTTCAATACCAACGAAATAATTTGCTTCTTGTGCAATTTCAACCTCAAAACAATTATCTAATTCATCTAAAACTGTATCAATCGCTGACGTTTGAGAAGAGAATATCAAACCATTATCTACGTATATCACAAGCAGGACTTTTATATTTTCGACGTACCCTGTGTAGACACATTTGCCTGCTGTCAAAGCTTCAAAACAACAGTTTAGTAGAGAAGTGCTGAATTTCTTATTCCAACATCTTGGGCTTTGTTTCAAGCCATACAATGACTTTTCCAGCTTGCAAACAAAACCTTCTTTGCAGTCCAATCCGGATGGTGATTTCATGTATATATTTTCTTCGAATTCGCCATATAAGTAGGCAGTTTTTATGTCGAACTGCTTAAATTCATAATCTTTCATATTTGCAGTGGCAAGCAACACTCTTCTCTTATTCTATGCCCTCCTTTTGTGCATATCCTTTAGCACATAGTCTTGGCTTGTAGCTTGAGATTATGCCGTCTTAATTTCTTCTAACTCGAAAAACCCATCTCGCCTCTAGGTTTCTTATTTTCTGAAGTTTTTACTATTATCTATGTGTTGTTCTTAAACAAAGCATCATACTCTTCATTGATCGTCTTTTTCCATTTGCCATTTTCTTTGCTTTTCATAGCATCATCATAAGTGAATAAAGAATGAAGGCTTTCACGGCCGGTCAAATCTAGCAAAAAAGTTTTTTCCGGGCTATAATGCCGTGGTCCATTAGTATTTCTACCTAACGTTTCGTCTACTGCTGCGGTAGACATCTTCAGAGGCGGTGTGGTAGAGGACGAAGTGTTCTCTTCCGTGTTTCTCCGATGACTGAATTCGACGTTGAGGGAACTGCGTTATTTATATCCAGGGTTGGCCATAGAGATACAGAAACACCACAACAACTTCAAGAGAAAAGAAGAGGGCATGAACCTCAATAAAAGCTGGTTGCCAGTTCTCCGAAAAACACAGACTCTTCCTTTCCGAGAACGAGACAAGGAAAATACCGTAATCCAAGCCACGCCCACAACCCTGGATATAAATAACGCAGTTCCCTCAACGTCGAATTCAGTCATCGGAGAAACACGGAAGAGTCCTCTACCACACCGCCTCTGAAGATGTCTACCGCAGCAGTAGACGAAACGTTAGGTAGAAATACTAATGGACCACGGCATTATAGCCCGGAAAAAACTTTTTTGCTAGATCATCATGTGTCTGGAATGTCAATTTCTACAAAGTTCAAGTGAAAATTATGAAATCTGGCAGGCTTGCGAACATTTCTCTGTGGTTTTAGATCTGGCATTTCACCGTTCTCTCCAACATGCTCATAACTTTCTTCTTGCTTGATTCTTCCGCTTCTTATCTCGCTTCTTTTTCAACCTTTTTTTTTTTTTTTTTTACGGATATGCGCACTCGCAAGGAAATGTCCTATCTCGCTCGAGAAGCGGCAAGTGCGCGGAAATGTCGGTGTATGTTGGTCTTGAAACGGTTCAGGTTGTAACCTGCAGGGAAAACCGTCGCAGGGAGTTTATTCCACAGCGATGCTGTTCTCCAGAGATATGAATTCTGATATAATGAGGTTCTTGGTGCCTCTAGTTTGACAGTAAATTCATGGTTACCGTCTGTTTGACGGGTTCGCCTGGTAGGTGCTACTCTCGGTGGAGTCATACGTGCCAACTCTTCAGAGCATTTTCCGTGATAGTACCTGTAGAAGAGAGATAAATCGCCCACAGATCTGCGATGTTCGAGACCATCCAAGTTACGAGTAAGTGCGGGGTCATTGATCAGCTTGATAGCTCGTTTTTGCACGGTATTCAAAAGCATTAAGGTATGTTTGGGTGCTGCACTCCATATATGTGAGCAGTACTCCATAGTTGGTCGAATCTGGGCTTTGTAGAGTGTCAGCAATTGGCTTGGTGTGTACAGATGTCTTGTACGAAATAGCACCCCCAGCTTTTGGGAGGCCCTTTTAGCAATATCTGCCACGTGACTGTGCCAAGACATGTTGGTCTCTGCAGTAACCCCCAAGATGTTCAACTGACTCTGTAATGTGACAGCACTTCCAGATAGCATGATGTTTGGCTCACCGGTGCTGGTCTTTTTTGAAAACAGAGCTGCTTGGGTTTTCTGCGCGTTGAACTGTACAAGGTTTTTGTTACCCCAGTCCTCTATTATCTCCAGGTCGTTATTTATCTGCGATATTTGAGTTAGTCTAAGATGATGGAATTCACGTGCGGAAAAACCTGTGGGTGGTATGAGTGAGGAGACTACATTGCCATCGTCTGCAAAGCAATAAAGTGGATTTACTGTTTTATCTATGAGGTCATTTATGTAAATCAGGAAAAGACTTGGCGAAAGGATTGCTCCCTGTGGCACACCAGCATTTATTTGGTAAGAGTTGGAGTTCTGGCCATCCAGTGCAACATAAATGGATCTGTCCTTTAGGTAACTTTCAAACCAAGTGCAAAGTTTCGGCGATAATCCCATTGCTTTGAGCTTGTTGAGCAGATTTTCATGCCCAACTTTGTCGAATGCTTTAGATATATCTAAGGCAATTGTTCTTGTTTCACCCCGCAACTCAATCGCTTTTTGCCATAAGTGAGTGACGTATGTAAGTAAATCGCCAGTTGACCTATATTTTCGAAATCCGTATTGCTTATCGTTGATAATTTTGTACTTTTCCAAGTACTTGGTTAGGTGATTGTTCACAACTCTTTCCATTACTTTTGATATCACCGGAAGTAGAGCAATTGGTCTATAGTTTAACGGATCTGTCTTTTTTCCTTTCTTTGGAATGGGTTGTACTGCGGCAGACTTCCATGATGATGGATATACTCCTTGCCTGTAAGACAAATTGAATAATTTTGCGAAAGTTGGGGTGAGATCGTTGGCGCAATTTTTGAGTACTATTGCGGGAATGCCATCCGGACCCATTGCTTTCTTTGTATCCAGCTTTTTTAGGGATTTTCGTATTTCTCTGTGACAAAAGGGTACCTCTGGCATACTATGGGAAACCCTTTCAATGAACGGTGCAGTTTTTCCGTTTTTCACTGTTAGGTTGGAGTTGGAGGAAAACATTTGGGCAAGCATATTGGCTTTTTCCTCTGATGTTGTGGCTAAGTGATTATTTTTATCTGTAAGTGGTGGTATGGATGACTTGGTGAAGTTAGATCCAACAGCTTTTGCAAGAGACCAAAAAGACCTAGAACTACTTGGACAATTCAGCAACCTGTTTTTTATTCTTTGATTGTATGTTTCTTTAGCGGAGTCAATAGTAATTTTGCAACTATTTCTGGCTTCTATAAATTCTGTGTGGTTTTGAGCGGTTTGTTGTCGTTTCCAAAGGTTATATGCTCTGTGTTTTTTCTGTACAGCCGTTTGACACTGGCTGTTGAACCAAGGTTTTGCATTAGCTCTACGTTTAGTTGTATGTGGGATATATGCGTCCATTCCAGATAAGATTCCTTGTGTTATTTCATTACAGCAAATAGTGGGATCAGCTGTTTTAAAGCAAACCTCTTGCCATGGAAAATCCAGGTAATACTGTTTTAGGTCATTCCATTTTGCCGATTTATAGTGTCACATTTTACGAGGAAGTGGTTGTAGGCTTGGTGGGATGAGCATTTCGCACTTTGTTATTATAAGTTTATGATCGGACGAACCAAGTGGAGCATCTACTTCAATTGTGTACGAGTCAGGATTGGTGGTTAGGAACAAGTCTAAAAGCGCTGCAAATTCGCCCCTTTCTGAGATACGGGTAGGTTCATTGACAAGCTGCGTTAGACCACAACTTATGGCAAAAGATTCTGCTTCTCTGCCTTCGTTATCTGTTTTGTTGTGGTGTTTCAGCCAGGGTATATTGTGGACGTTGAAATCGCCTAAAAAGACGATTTCCGCCTGTGGATAGTTTGACTGTATACTATCACAGCTTTCGGATAATGTCGCGAAAAAGTTTTGGTAATCGGTGTTACTTGGCGGTCGGTAGAGGCAGCAGATAAACTTGGTCGATGACTTTGAGGTGAATTTTAGCCATATGATATCAAGGTTCGCTTGGTCTAGCTTCTCCTCTCGATGACATGAAAGGTCATTTTTAATGTACACACAGATCCCAAAATTATGTCGAAATCGGTGGTGTAGGTCATAGCCGGGATAAAGATAGTTCACAATAGGTGTTGCAGAACTGATTTTAGTTTCAGTGAGAACAAGGATGTCAGGTCTTTGTTCTTCAAGATGTTGGTGAACTGAATTCATATTTGTACCTATTCCTCTTATATTGCTAAAATCAATTCTGAGTTGAGTTTTTGATCTTCTCGTTATATCTTTGCATGAAGGACCCCCAGGATCACCCGACGCCCGGAGATCCGAGTGGTCGGGTATTTTACCTCCGGAATATTTTGATCCTGGAGGCGCCATCATGCTATCTGTTACTCATTGTTGGAACCGGACTGCCAGCGCAGTAGCGGAACGTGGTGATACCACTTAGCGCTACTCAATTCTGACCTGATTCAAACCTGATCTCCAACTTCTACTTCCACATCGCTGAAATCAGTGAGATCATCATTATCGAGTTTTATTTTCACTGTGTTTGGCTTCAATCCACTTTGCCTTATTTCATCGAACACTACATTTCTTGAAATAATAACTTTCCTCGTTATGAGATTATAAAGTCTATAGTTCGCAGAATTTTTATCATATCCAATGAACATGAGCTTTTCGCTTTTTGTGTCCATTTTTCTACGCTTTTTTGTCAGATGCGTGTATGCATCACAACCCTGAGCAAAACTTTTACCGAATATCAAAATTTTGTTTTAATTTTTGCATTAAAACCCTCAACGCACTTATAAACGTACGATTTGTACTTAATAAAGTATGCTACACGATAACCACTATTTTCATTTTTAAAAGTTACAAAGTATCTCATTCGTGGTACCGAAAAAGTTGCAATAGGCCCGCACACATCACTGTAGATTCTCTCACCGTTCTCTAGTTTCACATGTTCTTGATTCTTCTTGAAGGGCAATTTATGCTGCTTATCCATTAAGCAAGACTCGCAGAAAAAGTTCTCAGCATCACTGAACTTTACACATGCAATTAAGTCCTTCTTGACCATTTCCTTGAGATATTTCACCTTATAACATGGCCACAGCGTTCATTCCATAATTTCAAATTGTCAGAAACTTTTAAATTTGCAGTAGTTCATTGTTCTAAATAGCATGTTATAGGTATTGCTCGAGTCTTTCACAGCTGTTGCTACAAGGTTCGAAGCTTCGAAAAGTTTTGCCTTTTTTTCAAATAACAACTTTCATTTTCTTATCTGTGAGCACACTCTCAGAAAACAAATTCTTATGAAGCTATGGTATGTATAATACATTATTAATTGTTGAACCATGAATCAGCTTTTGTATTTTTATCGTACCTTTTCCTTCTACCGAGTGTTGGTCATTTCCAAGTGTCACTCGTGACTTCAAGTTACCATCTAACATTCGAAAGAAGTCTAGCCCATATGTCATACGAGTAGATGGTCCAGGATTCATTTTTCATTTTCAAAAATAACACTGTTTGCTTCAACTTCAATATTGTCTCGTTTTTGTCATTTTTGGGATTTTCTCGTTTTCTGAGGTATTCATATTGCTTCTTTCTCTTTTCTTTGCAGTATTTTGAGATATGGCCTCTCTTTCTATAATTATGACATAAAGGACCTCTTGTCGGCTTCTCATTTTCTTGCGTTTTCTTATTGAGGGACATTTCTTCAAAAGCTTGTTCGGTTTACTCGTAATTCTGGAGATTACTCTCTTCATCCAAAAGTCGAGCCTTTAAATTATCAATTGTTTGTTTGGTGGGATCTAATGACAACCATGCTTGCCTTACATTCCTATACTTAATAGGCAAGGTACTCAATATTTTCGTCATAATTGCCATATTACTTATGTCTTCACTCTCTTCACCTGCATCTTTTATTTGTTTTGCAAGATTCTGTATCTTCGAGACATGCTGTGCTATAGTATTAGTTGTAGCCATCTTATATTGGTGGAAATGCTCGTGAAGTATTATCTTATTTGACTCTGAGTTCAGTTCAATGATTGACTCTAACGTAGAAATAACATCTTTTGCATTTTCACAACTTCATGTTATTTGATCAACGTTCATGGCTGCGATTAATACGAACATAGCTTAAGCATCTTTTTTGCACCATGTTGTAAGCTCACCAGTTTGGGAGTTGTTAGGCCTGGGAAGAGTCCCATCTATTACCCCATAAATACCTTTAGCCTTTAAGACACATTTCATCTGAAATTTCCATTGCCTAAAGTTGGTTCCATCAAACTTATTCACGCTGGAAACGTTAACTTTATCATTCAGTGTATTGTCTCATCTGAAACTCACAATAAATGACAAACGTTTTCGCAGTTTTTGCAGGAACACACCCTAGTACAGACCTTTTCAGTTTTTCACAACAGTTTTCCAAGGGACAAACCCAAAACGTTCTACGCTCATTTGACAACACCAGAAATGTGTCAGTTTTCTGACACATTTCTGGTGTTGTTTCTATTCCATACGCACACGACTTAGACTTTTCAGGCAAGCGCGATTGGGACCGTAACCTGTTATGAACAGAGTACGAAATAAAATGCCTCTTTATGTAAACTTGGGTCGCTTTTAATTGTAGAAAAACGAAAAAACTAATACATAAAATATGAAAAACAACAACTATGGACAACAACTACTATTATTATTGGCGTTATAGCAACTGTCTACTAACAAAGACAAGAAAAATCAGAACTACGTGACAAACAAGTGTACAGTTGACCATATTCAAATAATAAACATTACAAAAATCTCAAAGATAACAGGTGGCCGATCCTCGGGCCAGGGAGTAGAGCTCCCCGATAGAACGACTGTTTTGTCCTTGTCAACGTAATCGAAAAGTAAACGAGAATGATAAGGACGAAAATGTTGTTCTCTCGGGGAGTTCCACTCCTTGGCCCGAGGATCGGCCTGCAGATGAGAACGACGCTGATATTCAAGACCTAATAGAAAGAAAAAAAAAGCGCATAATACATGGAAAAGCGAACCCTGCTCGACTCGATTGTAATAAAAAGGCAATACCAACAAATAAAAGCAGAAGTTCAAAGGCAAAGGTGAGCATTTATTAAACAATGATGGATAACAAAATCAAACGAAATTCAGCAACTAGCTGAATCCAAAAGCATCAGGGCCTTTTTTTAGGCAACTCAGATGGTATACAGATCACAGATCAACCACTCAAGGACTCAATCCTGTACGATCCAAAGATGGCACAAGACTGCTTAAAGACAGTTCTTCCATTAATTCTGGTTGGAACATTTTTCGGAAACTACTCAACCCTGCAGTGATGCGCCTAGTCTCTCGTGCCCAAGCGCCATAACCCAATCCATAAAAAGAATGGGGATTAATTTGCATTCTTCGCCGTTCCAGTACCTTCCTTCTATAATATAGTGTAGGTATCGGGTCTTCAAAAAAAAAACCAATCAAAGATTGCTTTGGTTACGAAAGCGTACGTCGCATTATTGTTTCTTTATTGGTCAGGATTTTTGACATGACATTTTGACATTAAAATTCATTGACAAAATTAAAGGAAAATATTGCTAAGACATACGTTTACAAAACCATAGCAATCTTTGATTGGTTTTTTTTTTGAAGACCCGATACTATTGAACGTCATCAATGTTGCGTGACAAATATTTTGGGTCTGGTAGACTTGGCGCCACTACTGGCGATTTGCCGATGGTGGTATTTCAGAATATTTTCAGCTTCGGTACGTCTGTTGTAAATTCAATATACATGTACATAGGGAACTTGACAAAAAATTTATATGAAAATATTACTATAAATCATAAGAATATATTATGTTAAAACATATATCAGCGAAAAAAACAATTTTTTTTGTCGCAAACGGCCGCAATAAGGAATTATAAATGCGGAAAAATTTGAATTATTTCCAGCGGGAAAAAACGCGCTGGTACTGGTCGTGACGTCGTCTAGTATGATCTGTCAGTGTCTGTCAGCAACCGTCCATCATACCGTGAGTTGGTCTAGAAACACAGCGCTTGAAGCATTTTCCGTCTTTTCTCCTTATGATGAGAAAAACAGGGATAAAAAAACAAAACAGCAGCTCCGAGCGTTTACTCGAACTCTACATAATAAATACCCGTTAGCTGTGTTTATCCACGTTTTTCTCTAATTTTTTAAAATTTTATCATTTATTAGAATTGGTTTACTTAACTTAAATTTAATGATCAGCTCAGCATTATATAAATAAAAGGATATACCTACCTATTAATTATGACCGGAGAAGGAAATTCCAAAGGCCAATCCGACAATCTGTAATTTGTGATATGGTAGCAAAAGTATGTGCGAATCTTTTTTTCCATTATAACTTCAAAATTTACAACTCGCCGCCGAATGCCTTTTAACGTTGGACACATAGCGATTTGTGGCATCGTGTAGCTGTGCGCCCATCGGATACATGATACATTTTCCGAATGCTAGAGTAAAAAACACTGTATCCAACGTTGGATCGATCCAACGTTGGGGCCGATGGTTGGACACATCGTGTGGCGCCGGCTTAACGCAAAATCATACTACGTGACGTCATACAGATTCGCGCGCATTTAGGGTCGTTTCAAATGCTTTTAATTCGCGCGAAACTTTAGACATTTTTCACCAATTTATTATTGAGTTTTAGGGAATAATATTTGGGGAATACTCTTTCAAGGCATAAATAAATGATTTGAAAAAATAAAAAAAAAATTGTAAAGTTCCCTATTATTGTATTTCTTATAAATTTGTAGAATTATGAGCTACGACGAAAAAGATCAGTGTCGCCTGCTTAAGTTATTGGAGGAAGTAGACACGGACACCGAGGGAGATTTTGATGATGAGGAGTCTGAAGCAGAGGAAGACAATCCCTAGTGTCATTGAAAAGGATGGTTCTGTGTGGAAAAAACATCGCCTAAATCAAAATGTAAGAACACGAAAATCAAACATTGTTATTCATTTGCCAGGTGTAAAAAGGGAAGCACGAAAAGGTTTAAAGTCAGGCCTATAGTTTATTACAGCAACGCGAGATGTCAATGCTGTCGCCCCTATAGTGTGCCCTAACTTGACTGTCAAAAAAAAATAGAAATCTTCATTTGGTTAAATTGTGTGATGGAACGTTTTTTCTTTTTTTGGCGGAAATTCGAAGTATTATTCTGTTTTACATAAACAGGGTTGTAGTTTCGACCAACGTAAATAATTTTGAACGTTCATCCGTCGGATTTTTTTCTAAACAGAGTAGCTACGGGCGTATTTCCAACTATTTTTGCAGTAGCGAGAAAACTACAAGTTCAAAAAATTTGAAAAAAATATATGTCGCGTAGAATTAGTAGTTCGTAATAAAAATAATGGGAAACTTGATCTATTCGTTTTGAAATAAATGGTGAAAAACTACTTTTTTTTTCAGTTTTTGCGATATAACTCAAGAATGGCGAGTCAAATTTGCTTAAAAAAATTATGGATTAAAGTATATCGATAACCGTAAAACATATATTTTTCTTGGAATTTTTGAACACAAGGTTCAGAAAATGGGGGTTGACTTTAAACCTTAAAAAGTAATAAATTGAATAGGTACTATAGAATTATGGGATCGCAGCGCATGCGGCATTGAATTGTTTTGGTTGACAATGTCACAGCAGCGCTTTCTTATTTTATTAAGACATCGTCGATTTCAGGATCTGGATACCAGGGAAGAAAGAAAGTCAGTAGATAAATTGGCTCCGATCAGATCTTTATTTACCTACAACTTTTGTGAACAATTGTCAGAAAGCATATACAATAAGCGAATATGGAACCATCGATGAGAAGCTGGAAGGATTTCGTGGTAGATGCGGATTTAAACAATACATTTCATCAAAACCGAATAAATATGGTTTGAAAAGTTTTGCTCTTGTGGATGCTAAAACACGATATACTGTAAACTTGGAACCCTATCTTGGTATGCAACCTGAAGTTCTATATCGTCTAAAAGTATTAATGATTCATTTAAGTGTTGTTACGAGACTTATTTCACCAATATCTGGAACAGGACGAAATATCACATATGATAATTGGTTTACCATGTATCCATATCTTGTTATGTACTTTTAACAAAACCCTAATAATACTGGTTTAGTAATAGTTATTTATCATACAAGACGGTAAAATCATCCTTTACCTGTGAGTGGAAAATGTTGATTCACGAGCGACGAAGGAGCGAGTGGATTAATTCCACGAACGGGTAAAGCTTTTTTACCGTCGTGTGTAATATTCTATTTTATTCTTGAGCAACTTTTTATTTATCACAATAATTAAAATCATAAGCTAAAATGTGCTGAAATTTTACATAGATTATGACAAGTTGACAAAGTACCTAGCAAACTGACACATTTCTGGTGTTGTCAATTATGCAACATTACAGATTTCTGTCAAAAACACTATAATTATTATAAAAGATTTGAACAAGTGGGTAAAATTGACGTATGAGTGGGTAAAATTGACGTATGAGTGGGTAAAATTGACGTATGAGTGGGTAAAATTGACGTATGAGTGGGTAAAATTGACAAATGAGTGGGTAAAAATTGTTCGATTTCACTACTTCAAATAAAGTGTTACTTTAACAACGAGTTTTGAGTCGATTAACTGATAGTTTACCATTCACGATAGAATAAAAATATATAGAAGGGGAAAGAGATGTTGAAGAGATAGGGGTAACTAGGGGTGGATGAGTTACCTATGTGAGGGGGTGGCAGTTCAAAAAAACAGAAAGGCTACCTCCGTTTTCAGGGTAACCAATTACCTCTCACTGCGGAGAGGGGTGTGAGTAACTAAAATCAGAAATGAGCACCACCTGCTTTAGTACTCTACAGTTAAACGGAGTCCCTGATGGTCCGAAAACAGGAAATCTCTGATGCCAAATAATATTGCACCGACCTTAAACTTCCAATAGGAAATAACAAAATAATAGTCTGAAATTCAAATAACACTCTTATAATTCAATTCAATATTTAATGAACATTAGTGCGGCCCTGATAAGGGGATATATCAATATTTATAGGTTTGAAACAAGTAAGATGAAGACAGAGTCTCCATCTATTTTCTGATCGGCACACTAAAAACTGCTACTAACAACCGTATAAACCAGTATTAAATTAGAGCAGATCGACTCGCAAAGGCATTCGCCACAATTGCGAGAATAGCTATTCTAGTTGCCAACCAGAAGTTAAGTCGGTTGGTACCGAAAAACATTTGATTTTAATTAGGTAACGGCCCAATTAAGGACCGATTGAGAAGTGTTTTATCTCTGCGGGACCATCCGTGGACGCGTTTCGCTGTATCACAGCTCATCAGCACGGTTAGGTCCCGCAGAGAGAAAACACAACCCATTTTTGGTTCCTTCCCGGAACTGGGTTTGAAACAAGTAAGATGAAGACAGAGTCTCCATCTATTTTCTGATCGGCACACTAAAAACTGCTACTAACAACCGTATAAACCAGTATTAAATTAGAGCAGATCGACTCGCAAAGGCATTCGCCACAATTGCGAGAATAGCTATTCTAGTTGCCAACCAGAAGTTAAGTCGGTTGGTACCGAAAAACATTTGATTTTAATTAGGTAACGGCCCAATTAAGGACCGATTGAGAAGTGTTTTATCTCTGCGGGACCATCCGTGGACGCGTTTCGCTGTATCACAGCTCATCAGCACGGTTAGGTCCCGCAGAGAGAAAACACAACCCATTTTTGGTTCCTTCCCGGAACTGGGTTTGAAACAAGTAAGATGAAGACAGAGTCTCCATCTATTTTCTGATCGGCACACTAAAAACTGCTACTAACAACCGTATAAACCAGTATTAAATTAGAGCAGATCGACTCGCAAAGGCATTCGCCACAATTGCGAGAATAGCTATTCTAGTTGCCAACCAGAAGTTAAGTCGGTTGGTACCGAAAAACATTTGATTTTAATTAGGTAACGGCCCAATTAAGGACCGATTGAGAAGTGTTTTATCTCTGCGGGACCATCCGTGGACGCGTTTCGCTGTATCACAGCTCATCAGCACGGTTAGGTCCCGCAGAGAGAAAACACAACCCATTTTTGGTTCCTTCCCGGAACTGGGTTTGAAACAAGTAAGATGAAGACAGAGTCTCCATCTATTTTCTGATCGGCACACTAAAAACTGCTACTAACAACCGTATAAACCAGTATTAAATTAGAGCAGATCGACTCGCAAAGGCATTCGCCACAATTGCGAGAATAGCTATTCTAGTTGCCAACCAGAAGTTAAGTCGGTTGGTACCGAAAAACATTTGATTTTAATTAGGTAACGGCCCAATTAAGGACCGATTGGGAAGTGTTTTATCTCTGCGGGACCATCCGTGGACGCGTTTCGCTGTATCACAGCTCATCAGCACGGTTAGGTCCCGCAGAGAGAAAACACAACCCATTTTTGGTTCCTTCCCGGAACTGGGTTTGAAACAAGTAAGATGAAGACAGAGTCTCCATCTATAATACTGGTTTATACGGTTGTTAGTAGCAGTTTTTAGTGTGCCGATCAGAAAATAGATGGAGACTCTGTCTTCATCTTACTTGTTTCAAACCCAGTTCCGGGAAGGAACCAAAAATGGGTTGTGTTTTCTCTCTGCGGGACCTAACCGTGCTGATGAGCTGTGATACAGCGAAACGCGTCCACGGATGGTCCCGCAGAGATAAAACACTTCTCAATCGGTCCTTAATTGGGCCGTTACCTAATTAAAATCAAATGTTTTTCGGTACCAACCGACTTAACTTCTGGTTGGCAACTAGAATAGCTATTCTCGCAATTGTGGCGAATGCCTTTGCGAGTCGATCTGCTCTAATTTAATACTGGTTTATACGGTTGTTAGTAGCAGTTTTTAGTGTGCCGATCAGAAAATAGATGGAGACTCTGTCTTCATCTTACTTGTTTCAAACCCAGTTCCGGGAAGGAACCAAAAATGGGTTGTGTTTTCTCTCTGCGGGACCTAACCGTGCTGATGAGCTGTGATACAGCGAAACGCGTCCACGGATGGTCCCGCAGAGATAAAACACTTCTCAATCGGTCCTTAATTGGGCCGTTACCTAATTAAAATCAAATGTTTTTCGGTACCAACCGACTTAACTTCTGGTTGGCAACTAGAATAGCTATTCTCGCAATTGTCGCGAATGCCTTTGCGAGTCGATCTGCTCTAATTTAATACTGGTTTATACGGTTGTTAGTAGCAGTTTTTAGTGTGCCGATCAGAAAATAGATGGAGACTCTGTCTTCATCTTACTTGTTTCAAACCCAGTTCCGGGAAGGAACCAAAAATGGGTTGTGTTTTCTCTCTGCGGGACCTAACCGTGCTGATGAGCTGTGATACAGCGAAACGCGTCCACGGATGGTCCCGCAGAGATAAAACACTTCTCAATCGGTCCTTAATTGGGCCGTTACCTAATTAAAATTTATAGGTTTGTTTCTGCAGAAATCACAAACCAGTCAGAGCGAATTTCATTGGTTGAAAACAGACAGAGACAGTTAGAAAACTAGTTTCAACCAATGAAATTCACTCTGACTGGTTTGTGATTTCTGCGAAACAGACTTTATATTTCAATAATTTCAAAAAAAATAATCACTGGCCCAAATCAGTAAATAATGTAAATAAAGCCAGTAAACTAAATATATACCTACACGGAAATACGAAAACAGTCTTAAAGTTCCCAAACCTTACCTAACATTCTGGTTCATTATGGTGGTCAAAAGTTATAATTAATTTCCTAATTACAGTCATTGAGTTCAAATAAGTGAAGGGTGATAATTGAGTACGGTTCATGCCCCTTTAATCAATACTAAAATACTCAAAATACCTTCGTAAATAGATCTATTGCAACCTGGTCTACAGATCCACTAATTGAGGAGGTGAGTGTTAGACGTGTGTTTACACCGAGGTTTACACTAATTTGAACTACTTGGAATGTTCCAGGAAATCAAAATAATATGGTAAGTAAACGTGAAATTAACTTAATTTAAACCTAAAGGATTATAAGTAATTTTTAAGACAGGTACCTAGTGGTAATTCAACTGGCTATAATATTGAAGACTATGTACAAGTGGTTGCAGGTCAGAGGCTCCAGCTCCCAAGGAGACGGTGAAACCCTTAATACAGACGGGGTGTATGGTTCCCAAAACGGCACAACAATACGCTAATTTGAGTATATAGTTATTTGATGGAGTGGTACTACTAGGAACCTCTTGGGGGACGATTGAGATTCACAGGCCCCAGAAGCTCTACAAGCAATCTATCAGGTTCAGGATTGAGCACCAGCAATTCAGCAATCAGGTGCTTTTGTGCATCTAACGACAGCAACAGCAGAAAGGGATGTAACGTTACCCAATATAAAAGGCCTAAAAGAGGGAGTTCACACTATAAAAACTCGATTTCAACAAGAATTAAGGTAAGTACTGCAATCAATTACGTTTTTGGGGACATAAAACTCTAACAGGAATCAGAATACAAAATAAAATGATGAATAATAGGGACTTACCAATGTGGATTGATCTTTTCGACACTCAACACGTGACACGAACCAAACTTATTTTCCAGAATTTGGCTTTTTACGTACTAAAATCTTGTTAAATTAGCAAATACTTCGTGTGGTGTTATATAAGAAAAATAGCCACCGTTTAAGACTCAATTACTTCCCAAATATTCACTCAAATGGGCCAAAATGCCTCAGAAGAAAGATAACGTGGCTTCTCTTCTGTGTGATTCTTGAAAAAGAAAAATTCCTCCAACAGTAGAATTTCTAGGTATACGAACCGGATTCTAGGGAATTCTTCGTTAATTTTTGGGCAGTTCGAATTAATGCATATTGCGCATTCAATAGGTACTCAATATTCAAGTTCACAGTTGACTTTAGTTCATTGTCTGATTTGAACAATTTTCTAACCCTACCAACATTTGTTTACATTTTCCTATTCTAACCCTATCTCAATTTTCTTATTATTTCAAAGTTGCACATTGGAAGCCTCTGCAAAAGTAGGGAAAACAAATGCTGATTTACCTGATTCCTACACAGAACAGAACAGAACAACTTATCTTATCTGCAGAAATCAATCTTATTTTCAGAGATCGCCAGAAGCTGTGGATATCTTCATGGAGAATAATTATTGTGACTGTTATGTGAAATATATATTAAAGATTTTATACTATTAGTTCCCTATATTCCGTGCTAGGCAAAATCAGGCAAGGACAGAGTAGTAAAAGACCAAAGGCAGCAAAAATATGTCGAACAATCTCCTTAACTTGATTGACTGGAAATAAGACACGTAACAACCAGATTTTCCAATGATAATGATTCAGATCCAGTCTCTGTAAGATCATTAGCATCGGGTCAGAAATGGTTCCCATCGATGATTAACGAAACTACAGGTCCTCTGAGCTACAAAGTCCAAACACTTGAAGCAAAAATCATGCGAAGAAATTCTGACCAAATCGGTTCCCGAGTTTCCGAAGGGTTGAAATCGGACTTTCCGGATAATGGCAAATTCTCGGAAGGGTTACTTACAGAGATTTTACCACAGGTTGAACCAGAAATATTTGATGTGAGGGTGCCAACTGTTCATACGCCACCGTCTATGAGAATCAGGCGGGTCTCTAAATACCTAAAAGATTATACTACGTAAAAAACGTCCAGCGGGGCGGGGAGGAATGTGGTGAATTGTTGCCTAGGACTAGTCACTATTTTTGTAAAAAAAAATATAGTTTTCTATGTTTGGGTGTCATTGTTTGGCCAGTTGGACAAAAAGGGCAGTCGTAACTGGCAGTTTTATATAGAAATTGATATATCCATTATCAAGGGGTCTAATAATTGTGAATTAGAGAATCAATTTAGTGATAGTTAACTAGTTTAAAGTTTAGCTGTTGTATTATTTACAAACCAGTCTGTAGATCTATCAACTAGTTCGATGGGAACGACGCAGAAATTCAAGACCTTAAACAAAGAAAAAGGAAGACGCATGATGCATGGAAAAGCGACCCCAACTCGATTGGAAAAAAAAACACTACCAACAAGTAAAAGCAGAAGTTTAACGGCAAACCCGAGCTTCAAAAGTACCAATGGTGGATAACAAAATCAAAGGAAATGCAGCAACTAGTTGAATCCAACTGGACCAGAGCCTCATTTCAGGCTAATACTAATGCTAAGGTGGAATACGGACCAACCACTCGACGTCTCAAGGACCCCTTCCGATCTAAAGATGACACAATACTACTTAAAGACAGCCCTTTCATTAATTCTCGTTGGAAAAAACACTTTCAGGAACTACTTAAGAGAAAATCACAAATTAATAATGACATACCTATTCAACGAAATTTCACACAAACCAATACAACAAGAATTGAGCGAGATGCCCAGATTAGAGGAGGTTGAAAAGGCAATCAGACAACTAAAGAACAATAAGTCAGCTGGTACTGACAGCATTCCTGAATTTTTTAAACAAGGAGGTTCCACACTAAGTGCCTAAACCCACATCCTAATAAGTCAAATATGCATTACTGAGACCTTATTTCTCGTGCTTGGAGATGCCTCTATAGTTGCCATTTCTAAAAAGGCTCAATGTGGAAACTACAGTATATCTTTACTTTCTGTTGCAGAAAAGATATTTTTCTGCGATTGACAAGAAATGTCAGCATTTTTGACTGATTTACAGGTCGCAAAACTCAATATTCTGGTATTTCAATTATGTTTCAATAGTTGCTAAGAAATCAATTAATAACAATACAGAAAACACTTTTCCGGCCTAGGCCGGGAAAGTGATTTTCGTACTGTTGAATATTTGGAACCAAAAGAAACATTTAACAGGTATTTAACCGATCGCAGAAAAAATAGTATGTGTATTTCGGTGGAAAAGCACATTCTCGGCCTTCGCACACACCGTCGGCCGAGAATGTGTCACTTTTCCACCCAAATATACTATTGTCAGGATATCATCGAATCGGTGGATGTCCGCAAAAATACATCGAGATATTCCGCCTGCTGCATGATAATATGAATGCAACCGTCCCAAGAAACGATGGACAAGGAGAATCTTTTCGAATAACCACAGGCGTTAAAGAGGGATGTGTTATTGCACCCACTTTATTTGCTTTATTTATAGGATTCATACTCCACCTTGTCGAGGGTCACCTCACTGTTCTGCAAGTAGCCTTGGCTAATAGCAACACTTCAACAGCTGATCGGTGTGACGCAATACGTGAGCCAAGGATATTGGGAGCTGCAGTTAACCTAACCTAAGAGAAGCATGCTGGTGAGCAGAAGGTTTAATGATATTTATGATGACCGGTCTTCTCTCGGAAGTGTAGCTTAGTTTCTTATGAATAAAGTTGTAATGATTCTATACTAACTATAAAGTGTTTATGCTAAAGAACCCGCTAACATTACATGGTGGCAGTGCGGGTGTTTTCCAAGTGAAGCTTCGACGACTTTATATGAGTCTTGGCAAAATAAAAAATAAACTGTCACCTACTTGTTGAAATGACACAAGAAAAAAAACTTATCATGTCCTCATCAGACTCTGAAGAGAATCCATTCTTACCAGCGTCGTTCAAAATAGTGACCCCAGTAAATGTTAGTCCACCAGAGAAATTTTGTTTTTTTTTACTAAGCTGCATAGCCAGGCCAGCATGGTGGAAGAGATTCGAAGGATTTATGTCAGTTTCAGAAGAAATAGGCGAGTTCGGAAAGGAAAAAAAAGATATTTTCACAAATATCATGGGTGAAGAAGCCGAGGAAGTGATGGTACAATTTCAAAATATTCCTGCTACATACGATGAGGCTTTAAACAGTCTCGAAAGCTACTTTATTCCTAGAAAGAATGTAATCCTCGAAAGATTTAAGTTCAATTCCAGATTAAAGAAACCTGGAGAATCGGTGGACTCTTTCATCACAAATTTGCATTCACTGGCTGAGTATTGTGATTACGGCAATCTTAAAGATGATCTTATTAGGTATGGAATCGTAGTAGGCATGCTTGATTCTAAAACTTCGGGAAAACTCCAATTAAAAGATAAATTGATCCTACAAGAGTGTGTTTTACAGGCAAAACAAGCTGAACTGCAAGCCAATCAGAATAAAGAGTTGCGGGGCAGCAAACGCCAGATGGGAAGTGTGAAGACTGAAAAGGGCATAGCAACAGGATAATCAAATTCCTAATCAAGTTGAGTGAGAAAGACAAATCTTCCCATTCTACAAAGTGTGGATTTTATGGCTTACAACCAAATCATGTCAGAGATCAGTGCCCAGCTAATAAATCTACATGTAGACAATGCCAGAAGAAGGGCCATTGGGCTGTGGTCTGGCGAAAAACCAAGCTGAGATTCATCCACTTGAATAATTTATCTGAGTTAGAGGCCAAGTATAACAGTTTGGATATTGAGGATTCAGAAATTGTAGAGGACACCTTCCTGGGGTCTATCACTATTAATCATAATCAAGTAAATCATGTCGATTCCAACCAAGGAGTGGGTGGCCACAAATTTTTGTATCAGAAATAAATAAAAATTTACATTTTTTATTAGATACAGGTGGAGATATCTCAAGCATTCCTAAAGGATTAGTTAATTCTAGTTTACGTAAACAAATTAAATTGACTGATATAATAGTTACTGGGCCATCTGGGATTACATTGAATCTGCTAGGAACAATATATGTTATTTTAAATTTTCAAGATCAGAGTTTTTGCACAGAGCTTTATGTCATTGATAAGCTGACTAACCTATTTTAGGTAGAACCACAATTAAAAAACAGAAAAATTGAAATTTATTCTCTAATCAGGTGGCCCCTATAAAACTTAATAACTCTGTAAAGAATCACATCATTATGAAATATCCTAAAATCTTTAGTAGTGTCGGTAACTTTAGTAGAGGAAGCTCAAACTTTCATTCAATCCACGAATTGTTTCCATCCTACTTTTAAAGCATCTAAAAGGGAGGAATTGGAACGCTTACAAACTCTAGAAATGATCGAACCTGTGGAAGAACCCTACTGATTGGGTCAGTCCAATCGTGGTTGTCCAGAAAAATTCCATAATACGCCTCTGTGTAGATTATACACATTTAATTAAGGCAGTTTTACGTTCACACTTTCTCATGGGTAAGGTGGAAACTATCGGGTTAGGCCCTCGTGGAGTCGAGTAGTTCACGACGAACTACAAACTTTTGAAGAACTGCGACCCAGAAACGAGACCGAAAAGAGGGACCGCAGAAAGGAACGGAAGAACAGAGGAAGAGACAATGCTGGGTGTGCCAAAGTCTGTGGAAAAGTGTGCGGCACCAGAATTGGACAATAAGAATAGAACAGAAGATAATGATACTCGGTATCGAGTGATCACCTATGATATAAACCACCCAACACCATATAATGGAATGCATACTTTGTCTTCAATACGGAAGAAAATTCTTGAAAGGCCTCCTTTTGTGAAGAACAAAAAAAAAAAAGGAATACATTTCTTCAAACTTTGTTTCATTAATAAAGTTTGTAGAATCCTACACAGATTTATAATGTGGCTTAAAGAAACAGTATTATTTCAAATACTTACAGTATATAAACCGTTCGTTTGGTATTCTATGCAAAAAGACCTTATTTCATACTTCACTGCTTATTTTGGGTAACCTCTCTGGGATATTTTTACTGTTTCACATTCTTTTGGTTTTTAATTATCTGTCACCGCAAAAGGCACACGATTATTTACATAATGGGCTCCGTGACACTCTGGTTTTGTTGAAAAAATTCTCACCGTGGGATTTTGAGTCGAGTACATTATTATAAATCAGAGTCACACTTTTGAGTAAATTTGTACAATACCTATAACGATATGTTTGTCACCAAATGCAGATCCTTCACTGAATTTCATAAGCTTCAATAAGAATAGTCATGAATAGGTTAAAAGATGAAGGACATAAAAATCTCTCTAGCTTTGTCTTCAAAGTTTAGTCAGAAAACTTAGCTCATAGAAACGATCATTATTAAATTTAACCTTTTCCTCTTGAATACAATTTTTTTTCTTATTGAAGATACACAAAGTAATTGTTCTTCAAAAGTAAAACCATCTTAAGAATATATTTTTTTAATACATGTATTTTTCAACAACAAACATTAGTTATTGCAAAATCAAGCAACTCATATACGTGATCACGAACCTAATGATTCTAGTAGCTGATTTTTTCTTTAAAGATATTTACAAATGAGGACATGCTTACTTAGGTATATCTATACTAACTCAAGGTAATTTCAGCAACAAGTTGACAAGCCCAACCTGTATAATCAACATAAATATATTATACACCTTATAGACATTAGCAAGGACATTTGAGTGATATTTTAGAAGATATATTTTTTGTCTACTACTTGATGTGTAATTTTGATAAATGTCTTATAGGATTTGTTCACCTTTTTGCCAAGGCTGTTTTGTGTGGAATGTATAGGTAGACGCAAGACTATAAATAGATTTTAGAACAATTTAACTAAAAAAAAAAAAAAAAACAATCAATCTAAAACAATAAATTAAACAGTATTGGTAACGGATTCAAACAAAAAACATTCCAATCAGTTCAAGAAAACCATATTCTGATAAACCAAAAGGCGTGATAACAATTCGTGATAGGTCATTTTGATCTAGGAAAATACTGAGAATATTAAATCTAAAATAATTGTTTCCCGACGTAATAGTTAACTTACGTGACTCAAACTGGCCTTATAAGCAATCACATAAACCCCGAACAGAACCATCAAAATCCCAAGCGAAAATTGCAAAATCCCTAGAAGCATTACGGCCCTATTTGGCGTCATAAATTTCACACATCCAGATGGGTTTTTGTCCATGACCGAGCCAGTGGGAGAATCTTGGGGTGTTTTGCATATGAGCTGGTCGGTCGACAATTTTGTGGATATCGTCATCGTGTTGTCAGTCTTTTTTATTTGTTTGAATTGCTTGTCGATTGGAGGAAGGTCCTTTTGATCGGTGGCAGAGGGAGGTGGAGGAATTTTTACTTCGGGTTGATCGTCTATGGATATTTCCATTTTGATGCCTGATGTGGTGAGGTTGTGATCTGAAATGATAATATAAAAAGAATTTAGTTTTTAGATGTAAAATAATGTATGTATATATTTTGTTGATGCTCTATTTCCATCGGCCAGGAAGCAAATAAGTTACCTCATCGGGTACAAAAGGTTTGTGTTTCTTGGATAAAAGTACTATACAGGGTGTCCCAGCTAAAACGAAACAGAGGAGTTTTTGCATATTTAGAATTATTTAAATGAAAAACACTCGGTCACGTCGATTTTTGCATGAAACGGGACAACTTTCAAATTCATCTTTAATAACCTACCTGTCATCCCTTAGCGGGGGCGCGTTCAACCCCTAAAAATTAAATAGGGAAAGTGAGTCTAATGACCCCTTAAATGAAGGCTCTTTAAATTATCTTTTCAACGGTACCACATTTATTGACATTTATGTCAAAAAATTTGACAATGACGGGTCCCACCCAAAACGAAACAAGGCAATTTAAAGGCATTTCTTGTTTTAAAAGTAAAAAAACGGCTAACACGTGAAATTTGTGTTCGACTGGAAATTAATCTGCGAATATTTTTCAACCCCTAAGTTGAAACCCCACGCGGCGGTGACATCCACCCTTAGGCCCAGTTGTACAATCTTGGTTCAAAACAGAGTTCAGCTGAACTCGACTGGTACTTGAACTTCCCCATTTGAAATGCATTGCTGTCAAACTTGATATACCTAATTTGATTAATAGCTGACAGCAATATTTTTCAAATAGGAAAGTTTAAGTACTAGTCGAGTTCAGTTGAACTTTGTTTTGAACCGAGATTGTACAACTGGGCCTCAAAGTCTCAAATGGAATGAGGGGATGAAAGGCACCTCATTTGTAAGTTTATTGCTGCTACTTTTCAACGCTGTCTCATTTCAGGAATATCCTTGAGATTTTCGTGGAAAATTATGAAAGAATTAAACTTCTCTAGAAAAATTCTATTAAAGACCTCTAATATACAAAATAACATCGAAGATAACAGAAAAAATGTACACAAATTTCACGTGTTAGCCGTTTTTTTGCTTTTAAAACGAGAAATGCCTTTAAATTGCCTTGTTTCGTTTTGGGTGGGACGCGCATTGTCAAATTTTTTGACATAAATGTCAATAAATGTGGTACCGGTGAAAAGAGAATTTAAAGAGCTTTCATTTAAGGGGTCAGTCGACCCACTTTCCCTATTTAATTTTTGGTGGTTGAACGCGCCCCTGCTAAGGGATGACAGATAGGTCATAAAAGATGAATTTGAAAGTTGTTCCCTTTCATGCAAAAACCGACGTGTTCGAGTGTTTTTCATTTAAATAATTCTAAATATGCAAAAACTCCTCTGTTTCGTTTTAGCTGGGACAGCCTGTATAGATACCTATAGACATAGACTTTCAGTTAATCAATTCCATTCATTGATTTGTAGAATTGATTGAACTTACAGGTAGAGTAAAGTAGCTTAAGCGCTGCACTTTGGGTGCCATTTACGACTTTTAATTATCTTTCTTCGTCTGTCGTCTATGCTTTTCAGAGTTGAAGCTATTTCACTCACATTGTCAATTTATTATTCCTGAAACTACTCAATTCAAATTCTATAAATTCTAACTTCATCAGTATTACGATTATTTGCAATTTTTTTTATAACATCCGCATACCTAAAATTCACTAACATCATCAACATAAATATCAAACAATGATGGTGCATTTTGAGAAATGCCGGAAGGGGCATACACTGTACCTAAAGCAGAAGATTCGAATAATAATTTAGATAGGTAAATAAGGATAAATAAGAGGCTTGATGCAGATGAACCGTTTTTCAATAAGAAGGTAAATAGTCAGTCCATCGACCCTTTGATCCTATCCAGGATCAATCTTGATTCTCATCTTCTGCTCCCTCTTTAGCCTATCACCCATTTTTAGATATAGGCCTCTCACTTCTCTTCTCTGCCTTGTTTCCGCTTGTCGGCTCTTGGTCTCCACTCCAGAATTTTCTTCGTCGAACTCGCGTCTCGTTTTGCAGCCTGTTCGGCCAATCTCTATTTTTAACTTGTTATCCATTCTATAAACAATCCAAGCATTGATATCTTCATAAGCCTCTGTTCCATTCTGAACCTGTTTGCCAATGCTTTGGTGAGAGTCAAGGTCTCTGCTCCATAGGTAGACCACACTGATTGAATACTTTCCATTTCAGAGTCGCGGTATGTCTGTCTTGAAAACATTTTGCATTTTGCCGTATGTTGACCATCCTAGAGGTATTCTTCTGGACAGTTCACAGGTTTAGTTTTGTACCTTAGGTACCTATTTGTCCACTATTTTTATGTGACTATTTTCTATTTGTGTCTTCGTACTGGAAACCAAGTTCGTCATCATTCTAGTTTTGGAGACAATTATCTTTAACCTCACATCTTTCATGGAATTGTGAGTTCATCGATCACGTTCGCAAAGCTGAGGTTTTCTTTATCCATGTTTATTTTTTCTAGTACCTACCCAAGACATTTTTTCAAGGCGTGTTAGAGAACTGTAATAACAACTTGGAAGACATAGTGTCGCCTTGTCTGACTCCTCTTCTAATTTCAATTTTTCGAATGGTAGAGTGAACATTTATTGCCGTTGTGTTTTTGTATATAATGCCCGTATTACATCTGTGTATTTTTCCGAGTATTTATTCATGTAGTTCAGGGTGCCAACATTATTTTGTTGTTCATAATGCTGATTTATGTTGCGTTTGAAGTTTTTCGGTTGTCACCCTGAACTACATGGAAAAATACACAGATGTAATACGGGCCTAAGTATTCTTGATAATTTCGCAGTATTTCTGATCAATTCTACACTCTTGTAATGCTCCTCAAGATTGCAGGAATTTCCACCGTGTCGAATGCCTTTCGAAAGTCGATAAACATCAGTAAGTACTGAAGGCCGGTTGTTTTCAATGCACTTTTCTATAGGACTTTCTAGACACTGGAAGTAGTCGTTCGTACCGAAACCGGATCGGACCCCAGCCTTTTGATAGAAGTCCAGTTTGACTTCTAGTCGATACGATAGTTTGTAGAGTAGTGCTGATCCGTCTATTTCTATTGGCACTTTACCTACTCCATCATCCCCAAGAGCTTTATCGAAGGTGCATCTTCTTTATTCTTTTCTTGATTACGGACTTCTCGTTGAAAATATTTTATTGGATTCACTGTCTGTTGATTTCTATATAAAGTAAAAAAGTTCACTATGTGAATCAACACCCTGTTGGATGTCTCTTTTCCGGTTTCGTCTTCAAGTTTGAAGATTTCTTTTTTTTTGCTTGCACATGTTCTCTTCATTATTTTCATGCTTTAACTTTCTCCAATAGTCTGTGTAACTTCGTTGTTTTTGAAGTTTCTCAAATCTTTCTTGATGGCTTTGGAGCAGTCTTTGTTAATTGTGTTGATGGTCTGTTCGTTGGTGTCTCTGTTGGCTTGTTAGATGTCTTCTATGTTCTATTTATGATGATATAATTTTGAAAAAACGCTTCACAGTTGTCATAAGCAGAGAAGAATGGAAAGGAAACATCACATCCATTCCATTCAAGAAATGAACAAGGGAGTGGAGCCGGAGTACCTGGGCATGGAATCAAGTTCTCCGAAGCAATGGACAAACACCCAGACATATTTTAGGCGGAAATAAATGCTATAAGTAGATGTGCTGGGTTCAATCTTGACAGAAACTACAAAAAGAGAGAAATTGTCATATTCTCAGACAGTCAATAAGCAGCCATCAAAGCGCTGAGCTCGCCAATAATCAGCTCCAGAATGGTTTGACAATGCCTGGACAAATTAAACAAACTGGGCAAAAATAACAAACCCTTCACTGGACACCGGGACACGCAGGGATCGCAGGTAATAAGAACGAGGACCATTTGGCAAAATTGAGAGCACAAATCCGCTTCCAGGACCAGAAACTTTCTTTGGCATAGGGACGCACACCTATAAGGAAGCTTTCAGAAGGAAAGAGCCGACCAAATGGATCAGCCTCTAGAACAGCTTCCAGGGTTAGGGCAAACAAAAATGTTTCTTGGGCCCTCTCATCAAGGAAGATCAAAAGACCTTAAATCACTGACTAAAAACTATCTTCGTATTCTCATTGGTTCCTTACAGGCAACTGCCGGTTAAGAGGGCACCTTGAGAGAATTCGAATCGAAAACGGCAGATGCCGGTTCTGTAAGGAAGGGAAGAAATCACATCTTATCACAAGATATCACATCTTATCCTGCTCCTGACTCCAATAGAATATTCTCTCCCAACTGTCGATGTAGCATGTCTGTATCAATAATCTGTCTATATCGAAAGTGATATGTGGTAAAGTCTTTCCAAAGTCAGATGAAACAAGGTGAAGGTAAATCACAACTGGTGACCGAATATTTTCATAAGAAATGCACTGCCACTAGTCAGCCACCAGTTGCAATTTATTATTACTTTGTTTCAATCGACTCTGGAAATACTATACCTATATATCTTCCAAAGCGGCAGTATTTTCAATTTTTAGCTGGTAATTCATGTATCTCCACATCGAAATCTCGCTTTGTAATAGGTCACGATAGGAACTTTTCATACCTCGATTTTGTTCTTCTCCAATTCTTTTGTTCCATTTTAATTTTTTATGCGCATGATTGAGTAGGTACCGAGTCTTGGTTTTGACACAGAACCTGTATTCTGGATGCGTGTCTTGATGTGTTTTCTTATCATAAATATTATGCCTCCGTATGTTTCGTTATCCGGGCATTTATAGTACTTATAGTCGATTTCATGACGAGTCGATCATTTTCCTCTCCCAGAAATTGAGACTGACCGGATAATCGATGTCTGATTCTGGATATTTGGTTCTACCCATCTGGGGTAGGCAAGGTAAGCTACTTAGTATATAGAAACTTTTAGAATGTCCTGTACCTTATTACCTTTATTATTTGCTTGACACTCTTTTGAAGTTGGTTATAAGCTCTGTGTAGTAAGAATTTGAGTAAGTAGTGAAAATCATGAGGAGCGAATGGTTATAGACTAATCATTGACCATAAATAGATATCCATATTCGGATTCATACAGGTACCCATTACCAAGGATTGAAGATATGGTCAACCAAATGTATCAGTATAAATACTTCAGTTGGATAGATCTTCATAGTGCATATCACCAATACCAATCAAATAATTTTTTAATCGGACGTTGGGTACTAAGCTTGTAGCTGATCAGGAATAGGTCGTTTTCAATTCACTAAGGACCGGTTTATCAGTAGACAGTTATTCAGTTGAACTGTTGTTTGACTAATATTTATCATTGGTTAACCGACAGCTAAACTAGATAACCGTCCACTGATAAACCGGTCCTAAGTAATTGTAAAATCAAAAATGAAAAAATAATGCGTCTGGAATTATCATCTTATAAATATGACATCATATACTGATCTGGAAATCAAAACATCGCGGCAGAAACAATTTCAAGAATATCTTCTGCGATTTTTCCTTTTTCTAGTGACAAAACATTGTATAATCTACATAATATTCTCTGTGCTCCTGGTATAACAAGAGTGTATCACGGGGTCCGATGTAAGAATCTACCTTTCTCACTAGAAGATAACAAGAGAATTTCAACCACCTGTTTGTGCTGAGATCAAACCAAGGTCCCATAGAAATCAAGGGATCATCATAAAAGCTACTGTCACTTTCGAAAGAATTAATGTAGATTTTAAAGGTCCATTGATATCTGTGAACAAAAATTGCTATTTTTTGACTATCGTGGATGAATTTTCTAGATTCCCACTTGCCTTTACTTGTCCTGACATGATCTCATCAACTATTATGAATTGTATAACCCAACTTTTTTCTGTTTTTGGGACACCATCGTACCTGCATAATGATAAAGAGACATCATTTATGTCTGAGGAACTGAAAATATTCTTAACATGACATGGAATTGCAACTAGTCGCACTACTCCATATAACCCGCAAGGAAACGGGCAGTGTATAAACGGTATAATGGTATTACATGGAAAACCATTCAGTTCCCACATAACAAAATTGCATTCTTAGAATGTATTAAGAATGTTCTTTTTTTAGGAGGAATGTGCCTAGAATGTTCGCCAAAACCATTGCGAATGTCCTGAGAATGTTCTGAGAAAAGATTGTAGAAATACTGTTTGCAATACCCAAGAATTTCTTGAGAAATCCATTAGGATATTCCTAGAATATGCCTATGAGATTCTCAGTACATCCTGAAAAGAATATTCTTGTTTGATTCTAAAAATATGCTCGATATGTATAGGTATTCTCACATTCAAAGAATGTTTATATGGCATTATAGTTATGTTCTTAAAAGAATGTTATACCAATATGCTTGAAATATTCTTAGAATATATCTAAATATATCATTCTCAATATGCATCCTAGACATAACATTCTTGGGTGATTCTAAGGATATACTTGGAATGTTAATTTTCGCTTCCAAATAATGGTCCTTCCAGCCCTTTTATATTAAAGGCAGTGGAAGAGTTGTTGGAAAACTTCTCTGGAAAAAAAAAGTATTCAACCAAAGCTTCGGTTTCGAGCTTGTTATGCTCTCGTCGAAGCACGCTAACTGCGAGAAACAGGTTCCAAGGTGATTCAAACGCGAGGTAACATGTAGATCTTTAATAGCGCGTGGCTCCCTCTCTTGGAAGTCCTACAAAGCAAAAGGAAAAGAATATACCTATAATATTTTTAGTAGGTTCTAGATCGAGCATTATTGTTTAATTGTTAAATTATTTTTGAGTAGGTACTTCAGATTATCATGGTTACCTACCTATGGTTTATTTTTTTCCAAGATAGATTTTGGCATTGTCAACTTCGAAACATAAACAATGCCGCTAATGCCGCTTATTGATCGCTATTGGAAAACTGATGTCAACCTGCAGAAACACCTCATTTTGCGACCAGTCAGGGTCAAGCGTTATTGTTTATGTTTCAATGTTTTCAATGTCAAAATCTATCTTGGGAAAAAATAAAGTGTACATAAACTTCTCAGCACAACTTGGTAGGTATATTCTTAATACTTGATAGAGATATTAGCCGAACGAACATTTTTTAGGGTACATTATAATAATGTTCGTATGACAATATTCAAAGATTGTTATATAAAGTAGGTTCTTAGCACAATCTTTCAGGTAGGTGCATAAAAGCAACATTCCTAGTACATAAATAGAACGTTCAAAAATGAATATTACGATCGAAACAATCTTAGAATATTCATTAAACATTCCTAAAAGAACATTCCAAAAAGCACTTTGAGGGAATATTCTGAGAATATGAATGTTTCTTTCACTTTTCACTGTTATGTGGGTTAGCTCTGAAATCAAGAAACATGGATATGACATTGTCAGCAGGTGCTGGTAGTACATTCAATAAGGTCTTTGTTATGTACTGTAACAAATTGTTTACCGCATGAAAGAATGTTCTCTCAACCTCGAAGATCTACAAATGGTTCTTCAATTCCAACCTGGTTGAATGTTCCTGGTCTTCCTGAAGAAGCATGTAATACAAAGTAAGTATGAACCGATCGAACTCCTAGAAGCTAATTCTGATTATGCTCATATCAGATTAGCTAATGGTAAAGAAACAATTGTGTCTTCATGTCACCTTGTGCCAAGAGGTATTCCTGCTCTGCATCAAGAAACGTTGAATGAAGATGAGAATGTTAAATGCAGAATAAATAGAAATGAACCTTATAATTAAAACAACGACCAATGTAGTGTACCTGATTCCATGCACTAATTTAATTACGATGATTTTGATGCTGGAAATCTTGATGGGACACCCGGTATTACTAGGCTAAGCACATAGTGGAGCGGTAAGCAGAGCAGCGAGCAGCGCGAAGAGCAGAGCGTCAAGTGAGCAGAGAGTGGATGAAAGAATTGTATGCACATAGTGGCGAGTTAATACTCGAGTGAAAAAGATAAAAATGAATAATTTGGTTTCAACTGAAACGTCGGCGTCGTCTTTAAAAATTTGCTATTTAATGAAAAGACGCAGAAAGAAAAAAAGAAGGTGTAGTGCACACCATATAAACAGAAGCAGACTTCGATTAGGCGAATATATCACCATTTATATGAGGAATCACCGCAACATCCAGAAAAATTTCACCCAGCAGCAATCAATCAATTAATAATATAATACATTTTTCACTTACTTGTTGACTTCATTTCTCCTGCTACATCATCCCACAACTTATCTAATATAACAAAAATACTACTTATTGATTGTTCAACGTACATTTTTACAATACAGAGACAAACGAGCAAAGTAGAAAAATCAAACTTGCTTGAACGCGTCGCTTTGCTCGATATTAACAGCGCTGCTAAATCTCTGCACTGCTCTTCACTATGTGTCAAACAATTTAATCTCGTGTGTTACTTTTCGCTCTCCTCACTGCTCACTACTTTGCTCGTCGCTCCACTATGTGCTTACCCTAAGGAATCTAGACAATGAAGTTGTAGAAAATATAACTGACTATGCCTTGAAGCGACCAAAACGTCCTAAAGGTAAGCACATAGTGGAGCGACGAGCAAAGTAGTGAGCAGAGAGGAGAGCAAAGCAGCGAAAACTAACACACGAGATTAAATTGTTTAACACATAGTGAAGAGCAGTGCGGAGATTTAGCAGCGCTGTTAATATCGAGCAAAGGGACGCGTTCAAGCAAGTTTGATTTTTCTACTTTGCTCGCTTGTCTCTGTGTTGTAAAAATAGACGTTAAACAATTAATAAGTAGTATTTTTGTTAAAAATCTATTGTGGAACCAAAGATGAGATACCCAACATCACAACCGATTTATATTAGATAAGTTGTGGGATGATGTAGCGAGAAAAATGAAGTCAACAATCAAGTGAAAAATGATAATTATTTTATTAATTGATTGCTGCTGGACCAACTGGGGATTAAGGTAAAGTTAGTCCATTTTTTCATCAATCTTTGTTCTATTTTCTCCAAAATGTAATCAAAAGTTTTAATAATCATTATAAAAGATAAGAGTGAAATTTTTCTGGATGTTGCCGAAATTCCTCATATAAATGGTGATATTCGCCTAATCGAAGTTTGCTTTTGTTTATATGGTGTGCACTACACCTTCTTTTTTTCTCATTAAATACCAAAATTTTTAAAGACTTCGTTTAAAACCAAATTATTAATTTTTATCTTTTTCACTCGAGTATTAACTCGCCACTATGTGCATACAATTCTTTCATCCACTCTCTGCTCAATTGACGCTCTGCTCTCCGCGCTGCCCGCTGTTCTGCTCGCCGCTCCACTATGTGCTTAAGAAGCTTCCTGTCTATTCAAAAGATTATGAAACTGATTAGGGGTGAATGTTATATAGAAACTTTTTAGAATGTCCTGTACTTTATACCTTTGTTTCCTTTATGTCATCTTTGACAGTCTTTCAATGTAAGTTATTTGCTCTGTATAGTAAGATTCTGAGTTAATTAACGCCTGTATTCTAGAGGTCTTTTACTTCACTCCTCTATTTTGCGGTCGACATACGATCAATTGGAAGATAGTGACAATATATAAGTTACCTCGCCATAAGTCTAGGAAACTAGATGACAGAGAGAGATGGCAAAAAGGTTTGTTGGCGGTTGTAGCGCTGGGAAAGAGGTTTTTCCAATTTGAGGGCTGGAAGTCAACCAATGTCAAGTTGCCATATCCTGTATTTAAATTGTGAAGGGGGGCAACTGGCAACTTTGACACTCTCTCACCTCTTACACCTTCTAAAGTATACACAAAGACATAATATGGCCAGAAGAGTGATCATTAACCTTGACATTATCTAATAAGTTCAGACATAATATATGCTCCGACAAAAAGCGAACAGAGAATATAAATGGAAATGATGCAAAAGTCGGTATAAGCCTTGTATAAGTTCAAAAATAAACCTTGAAAAAGCTAAGACGAAGATGTTAGGTAGGTACTAAAAGATTATATGAAAGCAGTCTGAATGATAGAGGGCCTGAAGAACGACATTTCTACGAAATAAATAAATACTAAATATCTAAAACAGAGTATGCATGAAGCAGCTTTTAAAACCTTGCGTTTCGGATACCATCAAAGCTCATTAAAAAAAACAATATAATGGGAAAATGACATTGCAGGAAAGAGGAAATATGAGATATATTTTGGCACCAGGACAGTAGAAGATGAAAAGAATTTGAATGAGCACGAAGAAATGGAAGAACAGAACAATGAAAACTAAGAAAATACCTAAGACAAAACACAAGTAAAGAAAGACATCATTAGCTGGAACATTAACAGAGAGAATTGAGGGCAAGGTTCCTCGAAGAAGATGCCTGGAATAAGCAAGATACATAAAGATTGGAAATCGGAAGGTGTTAATTACCGATTTATATGTTTGAAAAAAAATATTTAATTCTCCATAAAACTGGACGATTTATGAAGTTTTCCAGAAGTATCTAATGCTAACTTAATCAGGAATGGTAGATTTCTCAAAATAAATTTGATCGACAGAGTTTTAATTGGCACGAAAAATTTGAAGGTAACGAGTAACAAATGATAATAAAGAATACACTGAAGTATCCTGCAATATTGCTCATTTAGTTAAACTCCACTTTTCGCAATACTCACCATAGTACCTACACAGGTACTTGATCTAAATTGTGAATTGTTCTTTTTCTTCCTTGAAAATATTTGTTCCATTTTGACATACTTATCATAATAAAAATGGCGAACAATTTACAAAATCATAACCTATTCAAATATCGAAAGAATCTAGAGCATATCTATAATGTAAGCCAGTAACTATAAAAATATGTAACTCGGTTGCAAATAATTTATGGACGGTGAGAAAAATCTCACAAAAGCATTCTTTTATCACACAGGAAATACTGCTTGTCGTGTTGATAAAATTCGTAATTCGTTTCAGCTGCATGTTTTGTATGTTCGAAGAAGAAATTTGAGACACGATCACGTAGATATTTTTTATTTTATTTTACCGTCCATGCTCTGTTTTTCAATCCCAGGGGCCAAAGTATATACAATAAATCGGTCAGAATGCATTTATTATAGTTAGTTCAATGGCGTGACTTCATTACACGTAAAATTAACAATAATTGATAAGACTGCAAGCAGTTGGGAAGTAGTAATTTACAACAATACGCCTCATGAAATCTGGAAACCCACTGATTGGGGAGGGTATTTTTCGAGTCGAAGGCTGATAAGGGTATAGATCAAACCTTTCGGGTAGGTTTTGTTGAAGAATGCTGTCACTCTAGGGGTTTGAGAGATTAAAATTTGGTGGGATTGATTTACATTACACAGTCATTAACAACATAATAATTTAGTTTAATGAGCCCAAAAACACACATTAAATTTTGAAGCAAAATTGGTATCGTTTCTGGAAAAGTATATAATTTAAAAAATTCTGGATAACAATTTGTTCATAAGTAATTTCCTGGAATCCTTCAAGTAGATTATTTACTTACCAAAAAAAAAAGTTGCTAAAACACCATATTATTCATAAAACAAAAAAAAATAAAAAAATCCCATGCACTAAAAGTTCAAAAGTCACTGCTGAAAATTGTCGTCCTTTGCGTTCTTCCGTAAGTTATTTCACTCTCACCGGTTGAAGTACCCGCCGATTCGCGCGCTTTGATAAAAGAATTAAGATTAAATGCGCTTTTGCTCGAATTGGCTAGCCACTTGTTCTCTGCAAGACATTTTCAAGAGGTGAAAGCTAAATGGGTACGACCGGGGACGGTTCTTATTGGAACTCGTTGGTATTTTTGCACGTTGTACCGCCAATATTCGATTGATGAGCAGAATTTAAACGATCGTTGATGATAGAAAAGATGGATATTTTGAATTTTTTAACCAGCTATTGTTTAACATAAGAAACTCATTCCATTTTGTCCTGGTATCCTATGTAATATGTTGTGATTTCTCCAGTAGGTACAGTTTTTTCCAGCAGCTTCTTCAATAATGAGTTTACACCCCTAAAAAACTTCTCATATGATTTTAATCCAGAAATTCTGAGTACCATTTCTTTGACCCTATTCCCGGAATTTATAATTTGCATCATTCATTGATATTAAAGTGTTTCTTGTTTCCTCCTGTGAAACACTGATGATAATGCCTTTTAATGTTCTACATGTTGATTATTATAGCTTTCTTGTCCTGGAATGCAGAGTCATTTTTCTTATAGTTTTTGTCGTCTGTGATATAATTTATATTGCGTCAATGAGTTTAGTGGCATGCAGACTTTAATTGAAATTGATGAAAAATTTAATTGCCTCGACTAGAATTTGACCACAGGACCCTCGCACATCCAGTGCAATGCTCTAACCAACTGAGCTTCCGAGACCTGTCTCATTTCTACCCTGTCGGTCAAGTCTTTCATCATTTATTTTTTAGTAGGGTCTGATAGGACTTTTCGTTTTTAAGTCGTGCTAAAATTGTAAAATAAATTTTAATATGTAGTAAAGGATTTATATGAAACCATATTGACTCGTCACTCTCAAGGTATATTTTTCACAAAGGGTTAAAAAATTGCGAACTTGACAGATTTCGGAAATGCTAAAAAATTCAAATAAAAGTGATGTTTGGCGATAAAAATTACATAACTACCCAAGTTTTACGAAAAAAAAACTTGAAATTTATAATAGTAAAGTTTCGGTTAAAAAATCAGTAGTAAAATAAACATACATAGGTGGTAGACGCTTTTTACTCATTGGGCGTCGACCGGTGAGATACCACCATGCCAGAATTGAGTAGCGCTAAGTGGTATCACCACGTTCCGCTACTGCGCTGGCAGTCCGGTTCCAACAATGAGTAACAGATAGCATGATGGCGCCTCCAGGATCAAAATATTCCGGAGGTAAAATACACGACCACTCGGATCTCCGGGCGTCGGGTGATCCTGGGGGTCCTTCATGCAAAGATATAAAGAGAAGATCAAAAACTCAACTCAGAATTGATTTTAGCAATATAAGAGGAATAAGTACAAATATGAATTCAGTTCACCAACATCTTGAAGAACAAAGACCTGACATCCTTGTTCTCACTGAAACTAAAATCAGTTCTGCAACACCTATTGTGAACTATCTTTATCCCGGCTATGACCTACACCACCGATTTCGACATAATTTTGGGATCTGTGTGTACATTAAAAATGACCTTTCATGTCATCGAGAGGAGAAGCTAGAACCAGTGAACCTTGATATCATATGGCTAAAATTCACCTCAAAGTCATCGACCAAGTTTATCTGCTGCCTCTACCGACCGCCAAGTAACACCGATTACCAAAACTTTTTCGCGACATTATCCGAAAGCTGTGATAGTATACAGTCAAACTATCCACAGGCGGAAATTGTCTTTTTAGGCGATTTCAACGTCCACAATATACCCTGGCTGAAACACCACAACAAAACAGATAACGAAGGCAGAGAAGCAGAAGCTTTTGCCATAAGTTGTGGTCTAACGCAGCTTGTCGATGAACCTACCCGTATCTCAGAAAGGGGCGAATTTGCAGCGCTTTTAGACTTGTTCCTAACCACCAATTCTGACTCGTACACAATTCAAGTAGATGCTCCACTTGGTTCGTCCGATCATAAACTTATAATAGCAAAGTGCGAAATGCTCATCCCACCAAGCCTACAACCACTTCCTCGTAAAATGTGGCACTATAAATCGGCAAAATGGAATGACCTAAAACAGTATTACCTGGATTTTCCATGGCAAGAGGTTTGCTTTAAAGCAGCTGATCCAACTCCAACCTAACAGTGCCAAACGGAAAAACTCCACCGTTCATTGAAAGGGTTTCCCATAGTATGCCAGAGGTACCCTTTTGTCACAGAGAAATACGAAAATCCCTCAAAAAGCTGGATACAAACAAAGCAATGGGTCCGGATGGCATTCCCGCCATAGTACTCAAAAATTGCGCCAACGAACTCACCCCAACTTTCGCAAAATTATTCAATTTGTCTTACAGGCAAGGAGTATATCCATCATCATGGAAGTCTGCCGCAGTACAACCCATTCCAAAGAAAGGAAAAAAGACAGATCCGTTAAACTATAGACCAATTGCTCTACTTCCGGTGATATCAAAAGTAATGGAAAGAGTTGTGAACAATCACCTAACCAAGTATTTGGAAAAGTACAAAATTATCAACGATAAGCAATACGGATTTCGAAAATATAGGTCAACTGGCGATTTACTTACATACGTCACTCACTTATGGCAAAAAGCGATTGAGTTGCGGGGTGAAACAAGAACAATTGCCTTAGATATATCTAAAGCATTCGACAAAGTTTGGCATGAAAATCTGCTCAACAAGCTCAAAGCAATGGGATTATCGCCGAAACTTTGCACTTGGTTTGGAAGTTACCTAGAGGACAGATCCATTTATGTTGCACTGGATGGCCAGAACTCCAACTCTTACCAAATAAATGCTGGTGTGCCACAGGGAGCAATCCTTTCGCCAACTCTTTTCCTGATTTACATAAATGACCTTATAGATAAAACAGTAAATCCACTTTATTGCTTTGCAGACGATGGCAATGTAGTCTCCTCACTCATACCACCCACAGGTCTTTCCGCACGTGAATTCCAGCATCTTAGACTAACTCAAATATCGCAGATAAATAACGACCTGGAGATAATAGAGGACTGGGGTAACAAAAACCTTGTAAAGTTCAACGCGCAGAAAACCCAAGCAGCTCTGTTTTCAAAAAAGACCAGCACCGGTGAGTCAAACATCATGCTATCTGGAAGTGCTGTCACATTACAGAGTCAGTTGAACATCTTGGGGGTTATTGCAGAGACTAACATGTCTTGGCACAGTCACGTGGCAGATATTGCTAAAAGGGCGTCCCAAAAGCTGGGGGTGCTATTTCGTACAAGACATCTGTACACACCAAGCCAATTGCTGACACTCTACAAAGCCCAGATTCGACCAACTATGAAGTACTGCTCACATATATGGAGTGCAGCACCCAAACATACCTTAATGCTTTTGAATACCCCGCACTTACTCGTAACTTGGATGGTCTCGAACATCGCAGATCTGTGGGCGATTTATCTCTCTTCTACAGGTACTATCACGGAAAATGCTCTGAAGAGTTGGCACGTATGATTCCACCGAGAGTAGCACCCACCAGGCGAACCCGTCAAACAGACGGTAACCATGAATTTACTGTCAAACTAGAGGCACCAAGAACCTCATTATATCAGAATTCATATCTCTGGAGAACAGCATCGCTGTGGAATAAACTCCCTGCGACGGTTTTCCCTGCAGGTTACAACCTGAACCGTTTCAAGACCAACATACACCGACATTTCCGCGCACTTGCCGCTTCTCGAGCGTGATAGGACATTTCCTTGCGAGTGCGCATATCCGTAAAAAAAAAATACTAGCAAATTCTTTGAAAACCCATTTTCATACAGAAATAGTAAATAGAGTATTATTGTCACAGCCTCTCTGTGAGGGGGGGTGTAGGGTGGATAGATGGAGAGAAACTCGCTCAGTTTTATATAAAAAGATGTATATTTGATAAGAATTTTAAGTCATTACGTCAGGAATCCTCCAGGATGCATGCTCTTCCGCTACTACGAGATATGTACGAGATCTTTGAGGTGGCCTTCTTGACTGTGAAAACGAGTATTCGAATCCTGTGCTCCTATGAGACGGTCTGAATGATTCTTTTAGTGTTGTAGCTGCTGCATTTTTTGGCCTCAAGTTTTATGCTGGTTTGCCTGACATCTATATCGCTTCAGGCAAGCTGTCGTGAATTTCACTTGAGTGCCTTCGCCATGGTGTCGTGAATTTCTCTTTTGTCGACGTACCGCGTCGTGGCGTGGTTGGTCATAGGCTTGCTTTAAAGACGCCTAACGGCGTTGGTTCTTGGGCGTCGGGTTCGAAACGGCGCCTCCACCATATGTCACAGCCTCTCTGTGACGGGGGGTGTATAGATGGAGAGAAACTTGCTCAGTTTTATGAAAAAAGGTGTATATTTACTTACGTCATGAATCCTCCAGGATGCAAGCTCTTCCGTGGGAAGGGCCACACGCTCGACGCTACTTAGGAGGCAATGTCTGTTTGATGCTAATTTTACGCAGAATGTTAATCGTCGTTTAACTGATCCTCATCTAGAGGGGCTTTCCAGGGTGGCGGTACTTGCACTAGTTGACGATACAGTTTCCCAGGGGGGCTTTCCCAGGGTGGCGGTACTTGCATTGGGGAGACTTGATTCCAGAGGGGTGTTGCCAGGATGGCGGTACTAACACTGGTTCAAGTATTGTCCGTCGATTTTAATCTGACACTTTCCATATGAGGAGCGAGAAGGTAAAGTATATGGCAAAAACAAGTGTGACGTCAGGTGACCATTGGCATTCTAACGTAGGGAGCACAGCTCACATTTTTTTGGAGTATCAAATTAAAATCGACGGACTTTAGGTATGTCTGTTGCTCGGCTTGGCCCACTATTCATATGAATTTATTGCTGAGTTGCAATAAACATCCAATCGAATCAGCAATTAAATTATTAAGGTTTAATACCGGGTCCTCCTTTCCTAAGTACCTATAGTTGACATTATGCCAAATAGACCTAGAGCTATCTTTTACAAAACAATATTTTATACAGGGTGTCTCTGAAATCAGCAATTTTATTATCAATTCCAGGATCCTACAGGAATCTGATGACGTGGAATTGATTCCTGAAGAACGATTCGAACTTAGAGCAGATTATTCGAACAAGCTATAGGCGCTCAAAGTAACCGACCATACCACAAATGAATTTTGTTGGAATGAGACACCTGAGTCTTATTAGATGTCGAACGACAGATTCTGGCATAACGGATTAGTTCACACAAAGATTCAAGCCGGCTATCAAGAAGAAATGGCTTAAAAACTGGATCAAAATAATTATCTGACAGCAGGAATCTTCGGCGTAAAGATTGGCAGACATCGCCCAAGAACTAGAGAACTGGGAACGGTTGTTCCACGAAGGTCGGTGCTCTCGCCACACTATGGACGCCACAATTCTAAAACACAGGACGTGAAGATTGCATTGTACGTAGCTGATTCAGCAGCTCTGGAGGGATTAGAGAGAAAGTCTATAGGGAGAAATTAGCTAAGACCCAAGTCATCCTTTTTCAGAGTACAACAATCTATTTTGGTTTTTAGTATTCTTCCGTTCCATCAACCCGTCGGTCGATCGACCCATGGGTGCACCTTAATACCGTTTATTTTCAACGTGGGATTTTCACGTAAACTTCTTATGCATGGTCAGTCCTGGGTCCTAGATCTTCTTATTCGATGTTAATATGACCCTTGACTACCTATAGATAGATGACAATTTAACCAATGCTTCAACTACCAAGAAATACTGGAAGCAACTAGAAGTAACTTGATGAGACTCTGGAAAAAATTTAGCTCAAAGGGATACTTGCGATGGGAATCTCAAGAAGACTTCATGCGAAGAAAAGCAGAGGATAACTTCCTGAAGGTGGCCACACATAGAAATTTGGTTCTGAAAGCTACTACGACTCCGCAGAAAAGATAATTTTTGGGAATCGTTATGGCCGCAAATAAGAATTACGAAAGCAGCGGGGATGTCGAGTAATCTGGTGGAATGTTTCGGTCGGCATTCTTACAGCTTTGCAGGATGCCACTTATTTTCCCCAAATTTAATTAAATTAGATTAGGTAGGTGAAGTAATTGAAAACATACATAATGTTAGTGCTTTCCTGATTTGATTGGCATCACTGATTTCAATGTAGAAATTGAAGCGCTAGTTTCTTTCCTGCGGAACACTAAGAAAAATTAGCATATTTTGCATTCTCATTATCAAGAAATCCTCATCATTAATTTTCAGTTTTAAATCCATTATCGGCAGTTTCGCCATGAATGATCTTTTCTAAGGATTCCTCAATTCTGGCCACCGGCTCTGAAGCTACCGAAGGAATTCTGACGTGAATATGCGATGTTGCCAAGTTTAAATATGAAAAAAAGCGAAAATACTGAACATGAAGTCATGAAGTATAGTTATATTAAAATATCCAATGGCGGTAGTTTGGTAATTGAAATCAGCCTTTTTTTTTACTACTGCATTTCCCTCAGCGATTCCCCATAGCTTGAGAATTATTGGGCAGACATTATAGGTGATTCATTATTGTAATTATTGTTTTGGTCGTGGTTATTAGACTGTAGATAATTGATGTAGAAAGGAACATTTAAAACATGTCTGTAGAGTAGGTACTGCTAGAATCTCGCTGTCTTTCTAGTTAGTGACTCCCACAGTTCAAAGGAGAACCAGGAAAACTACAATTAGTCAACAAAGGGTGTTGGCTCGTGCAAGTGAATTCCCCATAATCATATTCCTTAAAATTCTGGGATAGACTGCGGACAGTTCGACTATTCAAAGAAAAACTAATGAGAGAAATATCTTCATAACAGTGGATACAGGCGTATCTCTACTGTGATTAGTGATTCAAGAAACCGCATATGTACATACATGGAGACATGGAGAAACAGAAAAACAGAAATCGACCACCTATGAGCCTGTCAAAGGGATTTAAAAGTGTTCAATAAGTTGAATAACATCAAGGAAAGTGAGGAAATAAATTATCCAGCAACATTCCAAGACAATTGCAAACATCTGGACAACATCTTTCCTCTACAGAACTGAAGAAAGCTCAACGGTTCCTTGGTGAGAAAAGGATATTGTCACAACCTTCTTGTGACGGGGGGTATAGGGTGGATGGATGGAGAAAAACTCGCTCAGTTTATGTGAAAATATGCATATTTGCTCTACGTGATCCTCACATGAATCATCCAGGATGCATGCTTCTTCCTTGCGAAGTCGGATAGGGCCACACATCGGGCGCTACTTAGGAATGTTACGTTGATTTTTATTTTTATTTTATTTTTTCTCAATAATATGCAAGAGAAGGTCTCTTTCTAACACATTGTTTCTTAGGACAAAAATAAAAATATTTTTATTTTTTTTTTCAAAAACTGTTAAAGATAAACCTATCGAAATTTGTATCATTGAAATCAGGAAAGCAGAGTTTTGCAATAAGCTATTAATATTGTCTAATACCCTAATAACACAGTAACATCGCAGAAACATTCCAGAAAAATCCATCAGGGATAATGAAGACGTCCCTGGGAGGTCCCTATTTTCCTGGGGACATCCCTGGGATGTTGCAGGCAACAGCCGTGTCATCATTTGCGATGTCCTATAAACATCTCTCAGGGATGTTTCTAAGATGACGCGGGATGTACCTAATACATCCGGGGCAGGTGTAAGAAACATCCTCTATATGTTTCTAGTATGACTTTAATAGGTGAATGAATTTTAGGATTATGGATTAAAAATTACCTAATTCAATAATTTTCAATTTTCGTTCTATTTTCTGGAAGTCAGATAGAACTTTTTCCAAAAAAAAAACAATAATTGAAAATTATAAAATTAAGTAGGCACATCAGTTTCCAATAACATTTTTTATTGAAAAAATAAGGTACATGCATACCTACTTATATTGATTATCTATCAACTAATAATAACCGACGGACAATTTTGCCTAAATAATGTAGTATTTATGCCCCGTCATGTCATCGAAAACCATAGTTTGGCAGTGGCAGCATGTTGTAGTGGGGGAGTTCGGCGTTTTCTTTTTTTTTTTTTGGTGCTCCAATTTCATAAAGGTACCATTAACTAACCAAAAACAACCACAGAACCAAAATCCAAAGTTCTTGAAGTACAATTCAACTTGCACACCTAGAATGTAATCAACTATGAAAACAAAAAATAATTATTGGTTATTTTCTCTTACCTAATGAAGAATGAAGTTCGGGTTTTTAGGGGCTATTTATCAGAAAAGTTAGAAATTTCCTAACCGACGCCATATTGAAATTAAATAAACTAAACAATTGATAGTTATGCGACGTTATCTTTCAACAAATAATCTTTCTCACCAACTAATAAGCACTGGTAGGTCGCAGAGATCCTTTCGAACACAAAATGGCACAACTAGGTGTAGCGAAAAACCACAAATTGACAAATCCTCCACACAGCACGACGCCATTACGAAATAAAATTCCGCCCAACAACACAAGCGAAGCGCACAGAACGACCCGTTCGACTGATTCTGCCCGTCTGCGCTGGCTGCGGCGCCGACCCGACGTGGTGGCGTGCCCTCCAAGTCTGACCTGACCGGTACAAGTACAAATGCCTGAGCACGCGCCTGCGCCATACACTTCGGCTTCACGAATATTCACGATGTTTGAAAGTTGAAAAGAGAGAAGACTTTTATCAATACATATTTTATTTTATTCCAAGTTGTAAGTCGAATGAAAAATTAAATTTTGCTGTTGTTACAATACAAAATTAATATTAAGTTCCTTATCTATATACATTACAGGTATATTATGGAATTTGAAATTAGTTTGTGTGTGTGCTAGAGACATTTTCAGAAATCACACAAAATTGGCAAATTTAATACTGGGTCCTACCGGTCTGACCCAACAAACACAGTACGTACTGAAGACGTACATTTTAGGTCCGTTTTACGTCGGTTCGTCGGGGATGTAAAAATACGTTTTGAGTACGTACGTAAAAGGTTGTATTGATATACAGACAAAAAAGTACGTACTAAGAACGTACGTGAAAATCTATATTGTGTACGTCTTGTAAAAGACGTACATGTTCGTTTCAAAGACGAACAATACAGGACGAGCTGGATCATTCCCATCTATTCATGATTTTTTTATTAATTGCTGACTCGATTTCTGATAATAATATATTTTTTAATAATATGCAATTTCCAAGGAAAAGATATGGAAGTGATCCTTCCAAATTAATCTCTAAACCCTAAACCCAAAAATGCCGGTCAGGTTGACATGGAAAATTCTTATTATTAAACTTAAATAAGGCAGGTCATATAATCAAGGATTTATATTTCATCTAGGTACCTGACCTGTGACCCTAATAAATTGTCAAATGTTGAAATAAACATGAAATAAACCAATAGAATGGAAAACAGGAAGGGACGCCGCGCCGGCCACTTGCATCGGCAGGGTGCAGTGTTGCCAATGACCCGATAATTATCGAAATCTATAATTTTGACTACGATTCAATAATCGATAATCACAAGCTAAATCTACTATAATTTATTGAAACTTCAATTTCAATGCATATTTTTAAAATTTTTAGTTGAAAATTAAAAATTTATTTGGTTGGTGGTTTTGTCGTTTCCCAGCTAGAAATGGATTGAGCTGGCAACACCGTTTGCCTCCTTTGAGTTGAGGCTGTGGTTGCTCCTGTCTGATTTTGCCTTTTTGGTCTTGTATGTGTAGCGTGTAGCTCGTTTGTAGTGTGGTGTGAGGTCGTTGTTTTCTTCTATTTTTTTTTTTTACCAAGTAAAGTGACGCGGGAACCATTTTGTTTTGATTGCAGTAACGCCAGCAACGTGTTTAGCTTTGTTTTTTGTGTATAATAATAATACTTTTATCAAGATTTTTACTGTGTGAAACTTTTCTTGATTTGTGCCCGTTTACAATTCTCTCAATGTTTGTAGGTTATACCTACCTATTTTTTTTTATATTTACTGTTGTTTAAGGTTAAGGTTAAGTTTAAGGGTATGTTATATTTTATAATTGATCTTATGTTATTCATATTTTTTAGTTTTTTAATGTAATTGTTAAGATATTTATTGTATAAAAATTGCCACTTTAAAATACAATATGTATATCCTGTTCACAATCCGATGTCCACAGGTTCAGGTAAATTTATCACCTTTCCCTATCAAATAGCATTGAAATGTGATTTTACCTGTACCTACCTGTGGACATCGGATTGTGGAGGGATAATTGTTTTATTTTTCGCTATAAACATACATATAAATACATATGTGTGATGTTTATGTTTGCCATATATTTTTGCAACCCATCTGAACAGGTTAACTGAATAGGTACCTATCAAAAAGGTATGAATACAACATTTGTATTCACATCTTTTTGAAACCTACCTATCCAATCAACCAGTGCCGGTGGGGTGTAAAAATATATGGGAAAACCCTGTACCTACATCCCAAACACATTCCTAAAAAGCTATACTAAATACGTACGTTAATGTACGTCTCAAATACGTACCTAAAAAGCCGTACTGAGTACGTACCTAAATGTACGTACCTGGGACGCACTATTTTGTGGAAAACGACCGTCATAAAGACGTCCCTCGTACGTCGGCGGGACCTAAAAAGTACGTCCGCGGACGTACTTTTGTCCAAAAAAGTACGAATTATGGACGTACTAAAGACGTACTTGTGTTTGTTGGGGAGGTCCTACCTAGTTTTGTAAAATAATGTTAGCCATTTTTTAGCTGTAATAAGTATCTAATTTTGAGAACAAAAAATCTTTTTGTCGTTAGATATTTTCGAAAGGATGTTTCTAAAACATTTCAGGACAATCATCCTAGAGATGTTACATTACAAACATCGCAGCGATGTACCATTTATGTCGGAAACATAAGGACCTTAATGGTACATAAATAGGATGTTTCTGGGAGATCGGTGTTATTAGGGTATATATGTCTTATTGACAAAAATCGAAATTTGATCAATATTTCAAAATCCGGGCCAAAAAGGAAAAAAAAAATGAGAACGTCACTGAATTCTGCGTACAAAAGTGCTTCTACATATAAGGTTTTTACGGAAATCAATTATCTCCCTAAACAGGTTTCGCAGTGTTGCTCAGAACATTGCTCAAAATCGAGAATCGCCCTCTAGCGGCTAAACGATTGAATATATCAAAATGTGGTTTGCACCAATAAAGATTTCATGAAATTTGAACCTCATTTTTTTGTCTTTCGCTCAGAAATTGACGTTTGCTTTTGAAACCGTCCAAATTCGGACACCCTAATGATGATATAAGTAACAAAGACGGAACACTCGTTCTCCTCGGAAAGCTGCTCCCTTGTTTCAAAAATAAGGACCCAGAGGGGCATTCCCAGAGTAGCGGTACTAAAACTGAATCAAGTGGTTAAGGTCTGTCTGTCACCAGATTTTGCGTCGATTACAGAGAGCTTAACGATTCCACTAAGAAAGACAGCTACATATTACCCAGAATTCTACCCTACTGACATTGGTAGACTCAAATTGGCTTTCTACTTTGGATTTGAAAAGCGGATACTGGTTAATAAGGATAAGGATAAGTTTGATGCATCAACGGAAAAGTCGGAGAGAAGACATCGTCCTCCACTGAAAGTGGTCTTTACCAATTCAAGGTAATGCCTTTTGGACGTTGTAATGGCCCCGCTACTTTTTAGAGGTTGATGGAAATTGTACTACGAGGTCTTACGTGGAAAGTATGCCTTGTGTACCTAGATGACGTGTTAGTGATGGAAGAAACTCCCGATGAGCATCTACGAAACTTACAAGAAGTATTTACATGTATCCGTAAGGCAACCTCCGATTATAGGACATGAAATGTTCACTCTTAAAGCAGCGCGTTGATTTTCTTGGCCGGGTAGTTTTAACCAAAGAAAGAAATACTGACGAGAGATGAATCCAGGTAATTCGTGGATGGCTTCGACCTTGGGACAAGCATGAATTGAGCTCAGAAGTACATACTACAGTCGATTTATAGAAGGACTTGCTAATGTGCCAGCACCGTCGTATAAACTCACTGAAGAAAAAGATAGTTTTCATTGGAACACCACCGATTGTAACGCAGCTTTTGGGAGGCTGAAGGCAGCTCTGTTCCTGTTCTACATAAGGCTACCCACGGCTACATGGAGAGTTTATTCTGGAGACAGATGCGAGTTGTTCTGTTGCAAATAGAACATGGAGAAACTGGAGAAAGGGTAAATGAATAATACAGTAGAGTGCTTCAACCCCGAAAGATTACTGCGTTGCGAGGAATTAGCAATAGTCAGAGCGGTTTTCTCAAGTACCTGTATGGACAAAAATTTCTTCGTAGAACAATATAGCTTCTAAACATGGAACAATCAGAAGGACAGGTAGCAATGGCTCAAATCAAACACCGTGCTGGTGAACTGCACAATAACGCAGATGCTTAATCTAAATCTGGGCGACCCAGCTCAATGTGAAGGAGTCCCTATTAGAAGCTTCCGATTTGAAACGGATCAAGAATGGAGTTCCGAACAGCTAAGAAGTGACCTATTACAAGATAGGGACATCAAGCCATTTTTGAATCTGAGGGAATCCGGAAAATCTAGAGACCAACCTGGTAAGAAATATTAACAAGAGGCTTAACTTTCAAGGCGCTGTAGGCTTAATGGGACTCCCGGCTAGTTTACTTAAACGAACCTGGATAGGTGCAAATTGTAGAATCTTCAAAACGCATTTGGTCGTGACTAGGACAAAAGTATTTCGAGTTTTAGAGACGTTTATAATGAGAGTCAACAAGACCTCGGACAATATCCGTGACATATTCTGTTGGGTGAACTATTACGCACTTTGCGCACTTGTTAGGAAAATACCTATATTATGCAACATAACTTGTGCAATTCTGAATATTCTTCCTTTTACCAGTAATAATAAGATCGATTATTTAGTATTTTTATTTATTAGAGAAAACATTATCTCAAATTCATTAATACACTATAAATACTAATATGTATGTAGACAATACAAAATTACGTGTTATTTGCCAAATAACCCTTAAATTAGAAAAAAAAAAACTAAAGTTTTGTCATAAAATATTCAATTTTTTCAGTCGATGAAGATGCTTGAGCAGCATTTTTCCTAAAATGCTCCACAAGCTCCTCGTAAGTGGCGCAATAGTGAAAATTTTTAGGATTTGGCCCTTGGAAAGTCTTTATGACTGATTTTTTCAAGTTGGTGAATATTATTGGTTGATTCCTCGTAGAGAAGTCCTTAATGAGCAATTTTATACCCTGAAAGGAAGTGAAACATTACATATAGCTATTTTTATTTAGGTCTACCCCCTTACTTTTGCAGCAGTATAATCAGCACTTTGTATATGTCTGGCATCAATAACTATAGGAATCGAATTTCCATTTTTAGAGCTAGCCTTGCTAATCGTATATCTGAGATATTCTACTGCGGGAAACAATAGGCTTCTGTCAGGAGTAACTAGAAGATAATCATGTCCAGATTTTGTCTAGAACCTTAAAAATTAGAGTCACATAGTCACTGCAAAATCAGCGTTTACCGTGGCTTTCTCAATGCTAATCGAAGGCCTAGCAGTTGCCCATAATAGAAGAGCTAAATTCAAGGCCACACCAACACCAATACCAATTTCCAGCCTTGTGAATAGACACGTGAAAAATGTAGCTGAAGCTGGTATAAGATCAGTTTCTGAAATAATATACATGTACATACAGATATCTTTAAACCTAATAATATTTACTCTTAGTTCTCCAAATTGGTGCAAGTAAGTGCAACTCTATCATAAAAGCTACAGCCACAATAATAACAGCAGCCAAGGCAGCTTTCGGAATATAGTAAAACCATGGCGTAAGGAAGCTCAACGACAAAATAACCACTATTGCAGTGTAAACTCCTCCAAATGTTGTTTGTACGCCGCTGGCATGGTTCACTGCTCCTCTGGATAAGGCTCCAGATACAGGCATTGCACTAACAAATGACGAAGCTATATTGCAAATTCCCAAAGCCAGCATTTCTTGAGTAGTGTCTATTGATTTGCCTTCACCTTGAAAAATAATTATTGTTCAAGCTAATCAAAATATTTATAAAACATCTTACTATAAACTTGAGCAATCGCGTAGTTTTGTAGTATGGATAGAATCGGAACGATAATTATTCCCGAACCCAAAGTTGATGCCATATCGAAAAACGTGTAAGTTTTGTTGTCTATTTCGGCGCTGAAGGGTGGCAGGCTGACGCTAGGAAGTCCTGGTTTGACGAATCCTGAAAACAATATGCCAGTGAAATTGGAATTTATTAAATTTTGGGACATGTACCAGTTAATCTAAAATATGATATTCCTCGGGATTCAAAGAAATATGCTACAGAGGCCGAGATCACAACTACCAACAGGTTTCTTGAAGTTGATAGCAGCCAGCAAGTTCCGTGTAAGATTTTCTGGATGCTTGTTGATTCTTTGTTGTCTTTCTCGGAAAATTTTATGTCCTTCAGTTTCTAGTCAAAATTTTTACATTAATTTGAGAAAATTCCTTAGAGGCAATATCTAAATCAATCTTGCTTAAATAAAGGAATAAAAGAAATATTTAAAATTTTTGGACATGTTATGCTATCTACTCTTCTTTTTTTTGCCTGCCATTTCCCATAGTTTGGATGTTGGCCTCATTATCTTGTTTGCATCCCATTGTCCTGTTTTTAAACAGAACTGGTTGTGTCGGAAGAGTAAGGGCGGTATAACCCTCTCCTCTATCTCTTCAGTAAGGATCGACAATTTGCCATAAACAGTTCACAAAGGAGATAGTAGGAAATGACTCTCGTCGAACCCCAATAGGGAAAGGATCTTATTTGTCTCAGACATATCTGAGCCATAGCTACCTTTAAATCAACAGTAACTAGGCAGTTAGCGACTCTGACCTGGGTGTCTTCAAATAAATTTTTGTCGCAGCTTAGGTACGTTACAAAGACGAATCGTTCGAATGGGACTACGAAATCCGGAGGTAAATACCCTCCCAATCGGATCTCCGGGGAAGGGTATATCTGCTCAAGCGAATCGTCCAAGGAAACTAAGCAACAAATGTAAGGCTAAAAACCTAACTTTGGCAATCTGGAACATCCGATTTCTCAACAATTCTAATACAGTAGCTACACACGCTGACAGGAGAACCGCTGTGATAGCAGAGCAACTCTTCAAACTCAACACAGATATAGTAGCTTTGGCTGAAACACGAAGAAAACTATGCATTTTTCTGCTCAAAAGATGATTCACGAATTACCAGTAGGTGTGTCTGAAAGGTTAATTAGGTGCTTCTAAGATTTCAAATGGAAACTATGCAAACCTGGTTTCCGCCTATGCGCCAACGCTCGACGCAGAAATCGAAGCGAAAAGAAGCTCTTTATGAGGAACTGAGCAACATTCTTCAAATAATCCCCTACCAAGAATATATATTGCTACTGGAAGACTTCAACACCACCGTTTGGTTGTCTCTAAACTCAAACTAAGTCTCAAACTAAAGTACCTGGAACACATGAAAAAATATAAGCCCGCCAGAAAATTATGCATAGAAAAACTGGAAAACCCTTCAGTGCTACCTGCCTTACGCAATGAGCTCAAAACAGAGTTAACTCTAGAGCATGCACCTCAGGATCCAGGATCTAGGAGAACTGTGGTCTACTATCCAAAAAACTATTCAGGATACTTGCCAGAACGTACTTGGTACCTACTAGCCAATATATGACACAAGCCTGAGTTATTTTGGAACAAGGAAAGCACCAACGTTCAGTTGCAGATAATTGGATTGTGCTTTGTGCTTCGTTAGTGCTTTAATGTGGTTCAATCCCCAAATTAGCAGCCCTTATATTTTCAGAGATATTTCGGTTTTTAGAAATCGCCTGCTCACTTCACCTCCAGCAGAAACAAGGGAAGCACCAACGTTCAATTGCAGATAAATGGTTAATGCTTCAATGTGCTTCCTGCTTCCATCCCCAAATTAGCAGCCCTTGAATTTTCGGGAATATTCCAGTTTTTGGAAATCGCCTGGTTAGTGCACACATAGCAGGAACATTTGTGATAAGATTAATCTAATGGCTGCTCAAAAGAGAAACTAAGGGTCGGTTTATTCACCTTCTGATAAACTATTACGATTATCTGATGCATAAAAATGAAATCTACAATCCAATGGGATTATTGATTGGCAAATTTGTCTTGTAGATATGTAACAGTAAGTTTATCGGAAGATAAGTAAACCGGCTCAAGCATTAAGATTATTAGGAAGTACACAGTACCTACTAATCATATTTATAAGTAATTCAGAACAGAGTTTATGCTGTTCATATTCTCGGTTCTCGGTCCTGGTAGGGTAAAATCAGCAGGCAATTGCAAAAAGTCGAAATATCTCTGGAAGTATAAGAGTTGTTAAAAGCTGAGGTGATGCATCATGAAGCACTAGCGAAATACTAACAGTTTATCTACAACTGAACGTTCGTGCTTTCTATGCTCCTGCTGGGTGTGAAGTAAGCAGGCGGTTTCTGAAAACCGATATATATCTGAAAATAATAGGGTTGCTAATTTGCGGAATGAAGCACTAACCATTTATATGTAAGTGAACATTGCTGCTTCCTTTGTTCCTGCTGGGTGTGAAGTGAGCGAGTGATTTCAAAAAACCGAAATATCCCCGAAAATACGAGGGTTGCTAATTTGGAGACTAAAGCACATTGAAGCACTAACGAAGCGCTAATCGATTACGTAAAATTTAATTTTTGTGTTTCAAGTATTTAAGTGCCTACTTCACAGAGCCGAATACGCTGAAGGATTTGGAGGAGATAATGTCCAGATGGAGTTACTGCACCGTGCTTGAAAAATCAAATAATGTAGACTTCATTGTGATAGATATGATTCCTCAGTATAAAACAATACAGGAGCTTGGTCAAACTACCACTGCTGACGAAACTCGAACAGCCAATAAAAAGCTTAAAAACAATAAAGCAGCAAGTCCTGAAGTCCCAATCCCGCGAAAATACAAAGCTATTGCCTAGCTAGTGCCTTGATAAAATTTGGGCAAGTGAAAAATCCCACAAGACTTCAGAGAGGCCGATATAATAAACATCTACAAAAATTAAAGGATCCGCTTTCGACTCGACTGCAACAATTATCTCGGGATATAGGTACTCTCTGTAGCAGGTAAAATTCTGTTCAAGATATTGGCCGACAGACTGCAGCCAGTAATAGACAAAATAATTCCAGTAGAGTGAAAGCAGATTTTGGTCAAACAGAGGAAATTTTGGTCAATTTTTGTACTTCGACAAATGTAGGAAAAACCTAGAGAATAGTAAACTGAACTCCATGTCGCATTTTTAGAGTTGGCTAAAGCCTTCGATTCAGTGAATCGCAAAGCGAATCATGAGACGGTTTGGAATCCTGGAAACATGCATCACCTTAGTAGAAAACCTACACAAAAACAATACTTCGAGAGTTCTAATGGTCAACTATCCGAACCTTTCCAAGCCAAGACTGGAGTAAGGCAGGGCTGCGTTTTGGCGCCTTCACTTTTCAACCATGTTTCTCGCTGCTCTATCAATCATTTTAGATAAAAATTTGATTGCCAGAGGATTTGGTATTCGATACAGATATGATGGTTCAATTTGAAGCATCTTCGTGCCACTACAAGAACCAGAGTCAAATTCATAACCGACTTCCAGTCGCGGATTACTGTGCGTTGATTTCTTACTCAGCGGAAATTCTGCAAGAATTATTGAACATCTATGCTGCTGCCAAGACTCACTAGACTCTTAAAGGTCTAAGCCTCAGAACCAAAGAAGCCATGTATAAAGCTGTCATTTCACCAACGTTACTGCACGGCTGTGAGTGGAAACGCCATTTGGAAGCGATAGAAAAACTTCAACAACGACACCTTCATCAAATTACGAGAACTCTCTGGTTTTCCAAAGTATCAAATTCCGAGGTTCTCTGCGGGATCAATTGCATGAACATAGAGGTTTTGGTGAGGAGAGCAAGGCTGAGATGGCTGGGTCACGTCTCGAGGATGGAATAACAGCGGTTGCCAAAGTTACTTCTGTATGGAGAACTAACTGAAGGAAAAAGACGACAAGGTGGACAGTACAACCGATTTAAGGATGTAGTACACGACGACCTAAAAGCCTGGAGTACCAATAACAATTGGAAGGAGCTTGTTCAAAATCGCAATGATTGGAGAAGGGCCATTTACTCTGAGCCACTACAATCCAGAGAGAAGGTAAGAATAACATCATTCTCTCTGACGCTCAGAGATTTGGATCTGCACCGATCTCAATATCTAGGAATTTTCTTTGAAGAGTTTATCAATAGCCATATAGGAAGGTGGAGCAGCAGAAACTATCAAAATGGTTGAATTTAATACCCAATTATGTCGCAAGGAAGAGTAGGAAGTCCACAAAGGCAATATATGCAGCTTAGAACAACTATTGGAAGCGGACAAAGATGTAGCAAAGATAAAAAACCAGGAGGAGCAGCAGAAGCACTGAAACAAGAAAACTGATGAGGCAAAGTTTTCCGAGGAATAGGAAATGAATTACAGCGGAATGTAGAGAAATCAATGAATACACAGATACCTGAAGAAAAACAATAAAGCAAGGATACAATGCCAACAGGTACAGACCAAATGATTCCCTGCTAAAAGATGATCTAAAACTCTTCATAAAAACCATAACAAGCCTTGCTGCCAACCACCAAAATCCTATTGTAGCTGGCGACTTTAACCTTCCTAGAATTTCATGGCCTCTGACGGTTCTGGGTCTATTAAGCCCTTTCATAGGACAAACTCTAACAAACTTAGGTCTACAACGTCCAGATCATCACCGGTTACAGAGAGGGTCAAACTCCATGACTCTTTGATCTGGTCATCGTTAATGACACACACCTTATCACCAAACATGAGCATTCATCACCCATCGGAAAATCAGAGCACGAACTATTAAAACTGACACTGCGAACAGGACAAGACACACACAGATTAAAAAGCAACAGTACATGGAGTGAAACACATGAATTATGAAGGTATAAATCATCATATATCGCAAATCAACTAGGAAGAATTCCTCTCTGATGACCATTTGAACTGCTGGACACCTGAACTTACACATACAGATTTTTAGACAAAATTCAATTCTATCGCCTCGTATATCAGAACCCGTAACCCGGCAAGTAGCCTTATTCAGAAGAGACAGGGTACTAAAATCCAAAAGCCGAGTTAAAAATACTTTATTCGTGTCGTAAATATAAAACTTTGAATTTTGCCTAAAAATCTCTATGTGTAAGTTTAGTCCAGAGAAGTTTAGATCAAGTATGGGCCAGCTTTCACTCAGAACTAGAGACAATATTAAATAGCGACACCGAATACAAAACTAAAAGAGTGAATGACCTGAAACCATTGATAAACTGATAACTAACAACCCCAATTGAGACTGTATGAGAAAAAGGTACTTACATACCAACAATCCCACTGACTACAGGGAAAATCGCAACCTTCTCCAACACTTTAACACAAAAGCAGCTAAGCTGGCATACATTGACAGCCTAAAAAACTTTGAGAACCTGAAAAAAATACACAAGTAGGTACATAAGATCACAACTAAACACCAAAGTAGGCATCCCTATTTTAAAATCTCTAAATCTGTAAAAAAACATCTTAAAGAAGATAAAAGTCCTGAAGGTTGCCAGCTCTCCAGAGGTATGGACGGAGTATCCTCATTAGTTTTTAGAAAGGGTTCAAACAACCTTGCTGTTCCCCTGTGTAAAATAATGAAGATATCACTGAAGTAAAAAAGGCCCACCGCCGCTTGGAAAGTTGCATCAGGCATACCGATATACAAAAAAGGTGACAAACTTTGGACCAAAGACTATCTTACAAACAGAGAGTACTTACAAAGTCAGAGTTGGCGACATACTATGAACTCTATCCAGTACAAAGTGGCGTACTCCAAGGATCAGGGGTATCTCTGTTGTTTCCAGCTTACACTATAGTTCTCCTCAACCCAAAATATCAACATGTGCAGCGTTCGTCGACGACATAAAAACCTATATGGTCCTACCAACAATTCGGACTGATTTAAACCAAATTGAGGAGTAGCGTGAAGACTGGCAACTACCCCTTAATGTGTAAAATTGTGTGATATTCTATCTTGGGAAAAATAAACCAGGAAATTAATACACCATCAATGGGTCAGTACTGGTCAGTGCTCAGCATCACAATGACCTTGGAGCTCTGATAACCAAAGATTTGACCTGGTCAGCACATGTAATAACAATATGCAGAAAAGCCAACAGTAAGCTATTCCTCCTAAAGAAGGTATTTCGAAACACCCTCCAAGAAGCGTTTACAAAACTGTACTACATATACTCAGGCCAATCCTAGGATATGCAGGTCAGGCCTGGCAACCACACCCCATTAGAAACCGCAATCGCATTGAAGCAATACAGAGAAAAGCAACACGATTGCAACTTGGTAGAAGAAGACCTACATATGAGGAAAGATTAGAACAACAAAAACTGTTGAGCTTCCAAAATACAAGAACAAGAGGAGATCTCATCTTCACCTATCAAACACTCAATAACCACATTCAAATTATTAGACACCTCTATGCCTTGAACACAGACCAGAGACTCCGGGGTCTCAGTCCAAAAGTAAAAAAACAAAAGTTACTCCACAGTGTTTAGGTAGAATTTGCTACCAAACAGAGTCTGTCCTCTGGAATCAACCTCCAGCTGAAACAGTAAGTGCTACTTCAGTGTCAGTATTTAAGAAAAAACTTGATAGTCAGTTCCCATATAGTGCTTAAACCAAAGCAAACACTAAAAACTAACAGTTCTAAAACAATTGATAAGAAATAGTTCAAGAAATTTCACCTCAGCCCATATCAACTAGAGTAGTAGTAATAGCATTAAATAGTAATAGCAATGGGTGGTACCAACAAAATCATGCGCATGAATGATGAACATAGAAAAAGAAATGAACAGTAACAAAATGGCTTCATGTGGAAAGCTTCTATCGGTTATTAGGTACAAAAAAATAGCAGATATCGAAGAATTTGAGATCGAATTGAACTGAAAAACAACAAATCCAGGGGAATATGGAGTGACCGCTAAACTGCAGAAAGAAGAAAATATGAGGCTATCGTATCCACACTGACATACAATTTAACCTATATGTCTAAAAAAAATGAGCAGATTCGATTTGAAATCGAATCATTCTAAGGTCGGATGGGAAAATGTCATTGCATGGGTTCTCTGGCAGTTTCTCGCCTTTTCTGCAAAGTTTTGCGTCACCAATCCATCAAAAATATTCATATCCACTCGAAGAGCACCAAAACACAGTAAAATATTCTCTCTTAACCGATTTAGATTTACGGCCAAGATGTGGGAATAGTTGTGCGCCCTCGTTAATGATTTTTAATGTTATTTTCTTTCTCATCGTCTGCGCTCCTGAGAATCTGGACTTCCACTGACAAAATATGCACTTGACTAACCTGCAACCAAATTCGACTGTGCGCACTAAATTTGTTTGCATGTTTCTATTATTTTAAATCACCCCATTCTTTTATAAATATCATTACCTTCAGTACAAATAAACTGGCCACACAAGTAAATCCCATGAGACAATCCGGCACACTCGTTTCGGAAATATGTTCAAAAATTTGCCTCCACACCAAAACGAATTTGTCACCAGGATATCCCAAACCTAACAAATCTTTGACTTGCGTTGTAGCCACAATAATAGCAGCTGCTGACGTGAAAGCTATCGCTACAGGGCCTGATATAAAGTCAATCAAAAAACCTAGAAGAAAGATAATTAACAGATGAAGTTGATTGTGCTCATTCTTACCTAAATGTAAGACTCCCATAGCAAATTCAACACAGCCACTCAGAAAGCAAAGTAAAATAGCTCCGGGTACACCCAAATTATGCTTATTTTCTCTTACCAGCAAGCCTTCTATAGCTGTTGGGCCTACTGGTGAGTCCTTACTACTTCCAAATATGGCGTAAACAAACGGAGCCACAAAAGAAGAGTATAAACCTGAAACACAACTTGATGCAATTTTATTTTATATAGGTAAATTGAAGTTCTTACCAATTTGTGCAGGTAAGTCAGCTACACTGGAATAGGCAATAGCTTGTGGGATTATAGTAAGTCCCACTGTTAATCCTGCCAGGAAATCTGATATTGCTTTCTTCCATGTGTATTTTGGTAAGTAATCGAATATGGGTACTCGTCTTTTTATGGTTTTCAAAGTACACGTTTTTCTTATTTGCTTCTTCAGCCATTTTGCGATTGTAATTTTAGGTTCACTGGTGGCACTATTGGGTTTGATGTCTTCGGATAAGTCTAATGTGTCTGAAATTTTCATGTTCGTTTGTGAAGATGGGTTTTTTAAATAAACGATTTTAATGGGGCTATTATTTATTAAAAATACAAGGCTAATGTTAATAGATAAGGTGAATTGGCATTAAAAACTAATGAGCCCAATAGAGTGAGTCAGATACAATGTGTCTATATGTCAAGAAAGGACTGCAAACAAAATGGAAAGTACTCATTGATGAAATGAGTGCAAGTAGTTAAGGAAAATAGTTTTTGTGAAATACCTAAATAAATTTTTCCAAAGCAAAATATATAAAATGATGCTTTCATTCTATTGTCGACTGTAGTACAAATATGTAATAGCAAAATTGTTGTCCAAAGTATATACTCTATACAAAAATATGTAGAAATGGCTTGGCGGATTTGATATAAAAGGTACCTAATCGTTGAAAAATTAATAATATGTAAATGAGAAAAAGGGCTTACGTTTGTTTCCATTTTGTATCATATCTTCATCCATATTTACTTTAGCTGTTTTCTCATTATTTTTATTCACATCAAACTGCTGAAATATATTGACAATATTTGCAGGATCCTCAATGATGTAGGAAGTCAGCACAACTTTATTGTTTTGGCACTTCATGTTGGAAAATTATTTTCTAATTTTGATTTTTTGACTCAGGTATTCTCTATGCATCACGAACACTTGCGTGTGTCATTTGCTATATTAGGAAAATTGAAGTATTAATTTAGCAAAATTGCACTGTCGTTATTGGTAAAAAATAAAATTGCATGGGTACTTACCGAATATCGCCTTGCACTACGAAATTCAAAATAAATTAAAACGTTAATTTGCCGATTAATGGGCCGAAACTTTTGATGGTTTGATTTGTTTTGATGGACTAAAGCGTTGCAAGGTGAAGCGGTAGAATTACTTGTTTTTGATGGCCCTTGGAAAACCGCAAACCGTATCCTATTATTTCCGTATTATTATTTTCCTCATTGATTTTTTGAAATATTGATATTGAATAATACCCCGCACTAATATTATGGAAAATGGCCTTTGGTGAAATTTTCTAACACTTGGATATATTGTACTCCTGGATATAATGATAAAATTATCATTGGCACAAGAAAATCCAACGGAGCCATTTTCGAGTTTTGGTGAGTTGAAAGATATCAGGTGCAACACACTTCAATTTCTTTCTTTATAAAAATATAGAAATAACATTCACAAACATTTGCGTATATTGACGGCACGTATTCGTACGTATACATAAAAGCAGTAATTTCCTGATAAGGGTCATTATTTGCTAAAACCCGAATTGATTGTAGCTCCCAACGCGTATACTTGAAATACAAAGACCGTATTTCTCGCGAATTTGAGACAAACACATATGGTATGAGGCAGTAAATTCAAGAGGGCCATATTTTCATAGTATAGACCGAGGATATTGAGATGCTGGTCCACTGCTTCAAGGCGTAAGCATTGTCGGGTACTGGGTTCAAATCCTGGTCGAGGCAACAAAATTATTCATCAGTTATTGTAATTAACGTCTGCATATGCCACTAAACTCATTGACACCCTATAAATTATATCACAGAGGATAAAAAAACTAGAAAAATTAACTAGTGTGTGCTGCTCAACGTCCAATGGAAAATTCACAAATGGCAAATCGAAGAAAGTGACTCAACATTACGGTTAAGGCTATCAAGAGCAGCCCTGTGAAAACACCAGAAAATCAATATCCGAATATAAAGTCCTGATAAAAAAGAAGTCTCCTGAAAAACAACCCTTGGAAAAGAAGTCGCCTAATAAAAGTAGTCCTTTGGTTTCTGAGTTTCCTGCGCTAATTAGAAGGTCGCCAATTAAGACTGGGCAAACAAATTTCTGAGTTTTCAGCGCAAAATAGGAAGTTTCCAGAAAGAAAACCATTGGAACCGTATCCTGAAAGAAGGTTTGCCAACTAAAACTGGTCCAACAATTTCTGAGTTTTTGGCGCAAATTAGGAATTCTCCAGAAAGAGAACCATTGGAACCGTATCCTGTAAGAAGCTCGCCAACTAAAACTGGGCCAACAATTTCCGAGTGTCCGTCACAGATTAGAATTTCACCAGGAAGGGAAACATTGGTGCCTTATCCTGAAAAGACATCACCACCTAAAACTGCTCCGTCAATTTCAGAATTCCGATCACAAATCAGAAAATCACCTGAGAAAGTTGTCCCAGAAGCCCCATCCTGAAAGAAAATCTCCTACCAAATGTGGTCCAACCTTTTGCGAGTTTCATCGCAAGTAAGAAAAAGTCCTGAAAGACAAGCTTTAGAATCGTATCCTAACAGTTTAAACCTTAGCTAATACGTAATCGCCTGAACCTGAAAATATTACCAAAACAGCAGAAATGAAACCAACTGAAATATCACAACCAAAGAAGTCTCCAATATATGAGGCCTATCCTGTAAAGAAATTACCTAAAAAAGGAGCACCAACCATTGCAGAATTTTCATCTCACGCCAGAAAGTCTCCGGAATCGCAAACTTATCCAGAAAAGAGAGCACCGCGAAAATATTCCGCAGGCATTTCAGCCGTTTCTTCTCAAATTACATCTTTGTCCAAAAACAAGAAACCTAGAAGAGATTCGGAATGCTATACATGTGGAAAGAAGATAGTGATGATGCCGTCTCAAGCTCATAAATAAACAAAAGCCACTTTGCAATCAGTACATATGTTCCAACTCTAGATTCAGAAAGAAAAAAAAGAATTCTATCCATCCACATAGAACCTTAACAAACATCCCTCGATCAGACAGATAATTATTTTGTCAGATGACTTCAATTCTCGAGTAGCCTTCTGAAACTGCATCGAGGGTATAGGCAAAAGTGATGCAAATAGAAAACATGCTCAAAGCACAACTTCGTCATCCATCACAAATACTCTCTCGTCAAAAGAATAAACAAAGTGAACGTGACAACATCCAAGATCAAAGCACTGGTATCTCATTCACGTGAAAATAATTAGAGTTAAAATTCATGCTGATAACTCCCTGGATTGATTGACTCTACAAATAAGTACCACCTACCAAAACGATAGAAACAAAGTCGTTTCCATAGCGCAGGTTAGAGCGACGGATAGATGAAGAAACCCCATACTTCCAGTTCCTACCAATTGAGAAATAGTCTATGTTGATTATTCCGACGATCTTGAACACCACTGGTCAATGCCTAACAGCTATGCTAACAGCCTACGAAGAATTAACACGTTATTACTTCAATGGGAGACATCAATATTGGTTTGATGAGAGCAATAAAGAAATTCAGAATGTCTGAGGAAGAAATAAACCTATATTCATGCAAAGGCTGAAGGAACCTATGGTCCCTAGAAAAAGTTCAAATCCCCTTAGATCTAGGCTAGGGACACAGCTAATAATACATAGTTCCGCTTCTATTAAGTCCCAATGGAATTTGAATTTTCAGAAACTGCAGAAGAGAAAATATAAGGTCCCCCTAAAACCCAGTCAAAACCATCTTGGTGACGTTTCTTCCTATCAAGAGGTGGTCGAACATACACATTCACCGAGGCAATTTTCACGGATTTGCCTGACTTAGTGCAAGACAAATGCAACAATGAAGAAGAATATTCAGGACCGGCGATCAAACAGTATCTATTTGAGGAAACCAATTCTACCATCAATATGCTTATCCAACACCAGGCCTGCATCGTCGAATATGTAGGTATTTGGATTTTTTTTTAAAACTATTTGTACAAATGGGAGAAAAATAAAACATGTCTTACACTTATATCATTTATTTATTTTAATCAACATTAAAAAAATTTAAAAACTGCTTATTTTTGTTTTAAACTAAAAATCGTCATCGCTATTTGGTTCCGGCACCTTGGTACTAGTTTTTCTCCCAGACGGTGCCACCACTCTGTCCATTCCAGACAATTCCAGAGCTAAAGACTCGTCATCCGAGTGCATTAGCTCGGGCTCTTCCTTATCAACGAACAAGTCGGTTTCCGAGTCACTACTCAGATCCAGTGAAGATTGGCTGCCAGATAACGGCGGTTGCATGGAGCCGAAAGGTCTACCGCGTGATTTACGGCCTGCAGTGCCTGCTCTAGGTCTTTCTTGTCTAGGTCCACGTCTTTCATCGGGCTCATCTATTCCCAAAACGTCATCATTCATTTCGAATTTGTCTAGAGGAATTTTAAGTACTTGTGGCGAGGTTAGTTGGAGCTGTTTTTGAAGCTGGATTCTTTCAGAGTCGGTAAATTGTTTTTCGAGTTGATTGAGGCAACGCAGCCTGACAGAGTATTGAATAAATAATTGCTCTAGCTCTTGCTCAAGGGCTGTGAATTCTTCAAGAAATGCCGGACGAACTTTCTTTAAAGTTTGCAATCTTTTCTCATAGCGATCCAGTTCAATTTTTCTACGTTCGATTTTCGAATCTAGACTTGCTTCAGTTGCAGCCACGTTATCAATTAGCTGTTTGGTTTCCGTTATTTCTTGGTTAATGGTTTCAATTGCTTTTTTGACTCCAGCTTCAACGTCTGAAAGTTCGTACTGACGACCGAGGCTTCTTTGTCTTGCTGACTACGAGAACAATATGTCAGATGTATTTTTTCTTTTCAATTTAATTTGAAAATGCTTACCCTTAAATCAACTTCTTTTCCAAGTAAATCAAATAAAGTAGCTCCGGTTGTAGTTATTTCACTTGCTAATTGTCTGGAGAGCTTTAAGTCACTAATCTAAAAACATAAGAACTATTATTATTGAAGGAAGTCTACAACTGCGAAAGATTGTTCTTTGCTCAAAGATAAATAATTATACCTACACACCTTATCAGATATATCAAAGTCTCTAAAATTAAAGCTTTCTTCATTAATTTGGTCTTCCTCGCTTTCATCCAAATTAACATTTAGAGCATCATAAAGAAGGGTTGTGATTTTAAGAAGTTCCTTCACTGAGTAACCGTCTGATTGGTAAAGACGTTTGGTATTTAGTTTAATGTTGGCTTTAAGAGCCTGAAAACAAGTAGGTATTTAATTATAATTTAGATTGTTCGACAAAGTATTTATTTTCACCATGAAATGTGCAGCGTTTCTAATAAGCTTGACCCGTTCATCTTCAGTACTTATTTCCAATGGTATATTAGCATCCGGATCGAAACGTTTGGACAGCCATACAAGCAATTCGGCTACTAATAGGAAATTCGGTGTTCTGAAGCTTTCCATGGAAACCAAATTTGGGTAGCCAAGAGCTTTAAGCATTTCGACGAGATCTGAAAATGGTAAAGATGGCCGAAACTTGTTGAAAATGTACTTATTATAACTTACTTCTTACATCTCTAAACGACATTTTGAACTTAATAGTATTCAACAGCTGACAAGAAAAGCCCCTTTTAAGTTTTGTTTGTATCGTGTAAAATATAGGGCTGCTATGGCGACACATCGATTTAAGCAAGTAGTGAATTTGGAGTGGGGATTTTACAGGTGCCAGACAATTTTAAAATAATTTTTCATGAAACAAATGTGATCTTATTAGGGGCAGTTTCACTAATAAGCTAACCAAACATTATATTTTTGATAGCGGAGCATCCGAAGAATTAAATAAAGTGAATTTGGCAATGAAATCGAAATTTTACCCATTAAAATTAATAGGTAATTAAAATCAGTTTTGCATGGATATTAGGAAGATTCAAAGAAACAATACCTAATTGATTTAATTATTGTATTGCGGTAATGAAAAAAATCAGGTCAGGTGATGCTTGGTGCCTAGTATTTTTCAATGGCAAACATAAATGAGGATTTTTTTGCAGTTTTGTTCAATGAGAACCTAATAGAACTTGCCCTTTGGAGTTTTCCTGGGTGGTCCGAGGCCGTCTTATTGAAACAATAGTGATAAAAATAGATCAAAATTAGGTAACAAAAAAAAAAATTGTTTAGCGCACGCATAAAACTAAAAAAAATTTCATCCGGCTCTCTGCGGTGGTAAAGTACCCAGGATGCAAGCGGCATTACCCTGCTGAATCGCCAAACTAAATCGTTAATTCAAAACAACGACTCTCTTGCCATTTTTCCTAAATTTTCTGAGAAGTTTCCGAAACAAATTTTTTTGCTGATGGACCCCAAGATCCCAATCTGTCTACACCAAAAGGGAAGAAGATGAAGCGTTCAAGCAAATTCTCATATTTTTGCACCTTTCTATATCTTCTGCTGCTTCAGCGGAGCCACCGGCTGATGACGATGAGACGATATTACTTTGGCTAACAGTATCTACACATGTAACATTACTTCATGGACCATAAGTGATACCATCCGGCCGTTTCCCATCAAAACGTGAGCAACCAGGTGGTTCCAATAACGATGGTATTCCTGCACTTCTTAAAGCCCTTTGCAAAACATTGTTCAACGAAGTGTGACGACTAAGACGACCCGCAGTCATCTTTCCACAGGATAAACCGTGGTAACCCCACTCATCCACCCTGGTTCCACAATGACAATAGTGGGGTTCGCAAAGCTTTGTACCAAGTCGAAGGCCAACAGCAATACGAAAAGTGTCGGTATATAAGAGTGTTCCTAGAGTAGCTGCTGGTAGAGCATATAAAAATGCCCCAGACTCAGCAGAACATTCAGCCAATGAACGTGCTTTTCGTTTTGTACAGGATTTTCTTGAGATCGTGATAACAAACCTCCACAACGTTTCAACACGATAGGTTGGTCCCATCTCTTTTGTAGCTTACGTTCAATAAATTCAGGTACATCAAGAGCCGGTTTATCTTTCCACAATTCCAAAGCTTCTGCTGAGTACGGAACTACATTGAAAGGTGCTATGTTTCTTGTTAGCACGCCGAGAACATCAGCCACGGAATGAACCGAAGCCAAAAAGGTAGGAACAGCTAGTTCTTCCGCAGGAACGTATTCTCAAACCAGCCAACTTAACAGGTAGAGTATAGCAACATGCCAAAGTTTCCAAGTTCATTTTTATGAGTAATCGTTTCAACAGCGACTCTTAATTGATCAACGAAAGCTCGTAGTGAATCTATCTGGCGAAAGGATGGATTAGTGCGAAGTATATAAATTAACTTTGGAATACTATAATAATGACGAAGTAGATATAAGGCTTGTTGAGAAGGAATAGCGTTGAAATGAGAGCTCATGAGAGCGAGTTCATCAATTTTCTTTGCGATAATGCTAGATGCAGCCTCATCAGTCAAAGGACTACTTAGCAGTGACAAATCTTCCTTTGTCATAAGGGTTTTTACCCATGAGAACTTTTACTCAGGAGGTCGAAATATACAACATACCAAAATTTGGTTAAATTCCGCGTTCAACCAAAATCCCATAAGAAGTGTGCGGGGTCCTTTAATATCTGCCGAAAAACCATTCAATTCTTCTTCGATTCGACGACGATTCAAAGAAGAACCACCATATATAAAAGCTTCACATTTTCCCCAGTTCAATTCCAAGCCATATTCGTCTTTTGCTGAGGCAATAGTTTGAATATCTTGGAGAACGGTGTCTGGAGCTCCACCCAATACAGCATCGTCCAAATACCATAAAACCAAGGCAGAATTTGATCGTTGTGTTAAAGGTGCTATAGCAATGCAGAATCCTAGAGGTGCAACTGGATCACCTTGTTGGAGTCCCCAAGCAGAATCGATGGTGTATTCAAGGTTTCTTAATTGAAAAGGGTAGCGATATTGTTGCCAAAAAAATTGATAATACTCGGGAATAAGGTCCTATACCTTGTCAGGAATTAAGGTCTGCTGATACAGTTAAACGCGTTCCGGAAATCTAGTTTCAAACCCGACATTCTGCGTTATCTTTCTCGTTTATGAAAGAACGCGCTGCATGAACCATAGCCTCAGCACACCTTTTCTGCCATAGCCCAATTGAAAGGGGCGAAGTTTAGATCCAACTGAACATTGAACACGAGTGCTGATAACTTTCCCAGCAATCCCAGCCATTCTTCTTATAGTATTTCCGATTGCTATATTGGGCTAATTCCTCCATCTTTTTTCATAAGAGCGCATATTGGAGCTCCGTACAGTAGGCTACAAATACTGTCACAAACTTTCCCTCGGAATCATTAATTCGACTATAGCAGCATAGTGTCTATAGAATTAGTCAGAGAAAAACAAACTGTAATTTGAATTTAGCGTCTCAAAATGCCTCAAAACGACAGCTGAATTCAACAGTTCAACGACGTGTGGTTTCGTGTGAATTGTGTGACATCTGACACTTAAATTTGATGTTTCTTGGAAGGTCAATGCCAGTGCAAATTCTGTGCTCTTAAAACAGTGATGTGTTGCCAGATTGGAAAAACTAACTACGTCACGAACTTTTATTTTCACGTAGGGGCGGGGCTAAGAGGAAATTTAAAAAAAGTAATTCCAGTGTATTGCGGTTATTACAAAGCAACTGATTACACTAAATAGTACGATACGTCGAGTATATCACTACGCAGTAGTTGAAAATCACTTGTATACTACCTTGTGAGCAGGATATTGTAAAATACTTGATAGCATCTTGTGTATTTTCTAAGTATAAGGGTTTTCGTCGGAAGAACGATATGACGAACTGTCAGAATCGTTTGACATAACACCTCGCAGGTCGTCTTAAGGGCCCCACAGACTGCGTTTTTGTTGGACGGATTTGTTCGATGAGCAAATCTGGGAGCGGATTACGAACTCTCGATTCGAACCGAAACTGCCATGGATTTCGAACGCATTCTGATGCATTCGCATAGAGTGCGTTCGAAATCCTTGGCGGTTTCGGTTCGACTAGAGAGTTCGTAATCCGCCCCCCTGGTCGAGCAAAAACGACGCAAAACCGAAGTGTGTGTGCGAAAAATTGTCGTTTTTGCTGGCATACAAAACCGATGCAAATATCTGGCTTCGCCTGATTTTGTCCGTCGGATATGTTCGATATGTCAACAAATCTGAAGTGTGTGGGCTACGAATGTTAAAAACGACGGTCTTGTGTGGTGTGTGCCGTGTGGTGCGTAGCTACGTAATTTTACATTATCAAAATTTAAAAAAAAATTAAAAACTTTCCAATATGACTGATGTTCGCCAAACTAGACCGAGGTCTGTGTGCAACTGCGATCCGTCGTTTTTGTTCGACCAGATCGTTGAACAAAACCGTCAAACAAAAACGCAGTCGGTGGGGGCCTTTATTGATATAACCAAATTTAAGTTTCCATAGGCGGTTACACACGGACGTGGATGTCTGAAAACATGTACGCACATATAGTCTGGCTAGCCAAACGGCGAACTCAAAAAGAATTTGCTGCTATGCCAAACTTGACAGAAACAATAATAAACAAGTTGGTGACTTATTTTTTTTTTTGCAATATGGGCCGTGTAGTATTTTGAAATAGGAAAAAATCCGGCAACATTGCGAAATGATGGGTGTGGAAAGGCGTGATTATTCAGAGGCATGATTCTATTGGTTAGGGTCTGAACGACAGCACCAGTGGCGTGGTTATTCGTGGAGGAGATAATGTCCAGATGGAGTTACTGCACCGTGCTTGAAAAATCAAATAATGTAGACTTCATTGTGATAGATATGATTCCTCAGTATAAAACAATACAGGAGCTTGGTCAAACTACCACTGCTGACGAAACTCGAACAGCCAATAAAAAGCTTAAAAACAATAAAGCAGCAAGTCCTGAAGTCCCAATCCCGCGAAAATACAAAGCTATTGCCTAGCTAGTGCCTTGATAAAATTTGGGCAAGTGAAAAATCCCACAAGACTTCAGAGAGGCCGATATAATAAACATCTACAAAAATTAAAGGATCCGCTTTCGACTCGACTGCAACAATTATCTCGGGATATAGGTACTCTCTGTAGCAGGTAAAATTCTGTTCAAGATATTGGCCGACAGACTGCAGCCAGTAATAGACAAAATAATTCCAGTAGAGTGAAAGCAGATTTTGGTCAAACAGAGGAAATTTTGGTCAATTTTTGTACTTCGACAAATGTAGGAAAAACCTAGAGAATAGTAAACTGAACTCCATGTCGCATTTTTAGAGTTGGCTAAAGCCTTCGATTCAGTGAATCGCAAAGCGAATCATGAGACGGTTTGGAATCCTGGAAACATGCATCACCTTAGTAGAAAACCTACACAAAAACAATACTTCGAGAGTTCTAATGGTCAACTATCCGAACCTTTCCAAGCCAAGACTGGAGTAAGGCAGGGCTGCGTTTTGGCGCCTTCACTTTTCAACCATGTTTCTCGCTGCTCTATCAATCATTTTAGATAAAAATTTGATTGCCAGAGGATTTGGTATTCGATACAGATATGATGGTTCAATTTGAAGCATCTTCGTGCCACTACAAGAACCAGAGTCAAATTCATAACCGACTTCCAGTCGCGGATTACTGTGCGTTGATTTCTTACTCAGCGGAAATTCTGCAAGAATTATTGAACATCTATGCTGCTGCCAAGACTCACTAGACTCTTAAAGGTCTAAGCCTCAGAACCAAAGAAGCCATGTATAAAGCTGTCATTTCACCAACGTTACTGCACGGCTGTGAGTGGAAACGCCATTTGGAAGCGATAGAAAAACTTCAACAACGACACCTTCATCAAATTACGAGAACTCTCTGGTTTTCCAAAGTATCAAATTCCGAGGTTCTCTGCGGGATCAATTGCATGAACATAGAGGTTTTGGTGAGGAGAGCAAGGCTGAGATGGCTGGGTCACGTCTCGAGGATGGAATAACAGCGGTTGCCAAAGTTACTTCTGTATGGAGAACTAACTGAAGGAAAAAGACGACAAGGTGGACAGTACAACCGATTTAAGGATGTAGTACACGACGACCTAAAAGCCTAGAGTACCAATAACAATTGGAAGGAGCTTGTTCAAAATCGCAATGATTGGAGAAGGGCCATTTACTCTGAGCTACTACAATCCAGAGAGAAGGTAAGAATAACATCATTCTCTCTGACGCTCAGAGATTTGGATCTGCACCGATCTCTCTAGGAATTTTCTTTTAAGAGTTTATCAATAGCCATATAGGAAGGTGGAGCAGCAGAAACTATTAAAATGGTTGAATTTAATACCCAATTATGTCGCAAGGAAGAGTAGGAAGTCCACAAATGCAATATATGCAGCTAAGAACAACTATTGGAAGCGGACAAAGATGTAGTAAAGATAAAAAACCAGGAGGAGCAGCAGAAGCACTGAAACAAGAAAACTGATGAGGCAAAGTTTTCCGAGGAATAGGAAATTAATTACAGCGGAATGTAGAGAAATCAATGAAAACACAGATACCTGAAGAAAAACAATAAAGCAAGGATACAATGCCAACAGGTACAGACCAAATGATTCCCTGCTAGAAGATGATCTAAAACTCTTCATAAAAACCATAACAAGCCTTGCTGCCAACCAGCAAAATCCTATTGTAGCTGGCGACTTTAACCTTCCTAGAATTTCATGGCCTCTGACGGTTCTGGGTCTATTAAGCCCTTTCATAGGACAAACTCTAACAAACTTAGGTCTACAACGTCCAGATCATCACCGGTTACAGAGAGGGTCAAACTCCATGACTCTTTGATCTGGTCATCGTTAATGACACACACCTTATCACCAAACATGAGCATTCATCACCCATCGGAAAATCAGAGCACGAACTATTAAAACTGACACTGCAAACAGGACAGGACACACACAGATTAAAAAGCAACAGTACATAGAGTGAAACACATCAATTATGAAGGTATAAATCATCATATATCGCAAATCAACTAGGAAGAATTCCTCTCTGATGACCATTTGAACTGCTGGACACCTGAACTTACACATACAGATTTTTAGACAAAATTCAATTCTATCGCCTCGTATATCAGAACCCGTAACCCGGCAAGTAGCATTATTCAGAAGAGACAGACTACTAAAATCCAAAAGCCGAGTTAAAAATACTTTATTCGTGTCGTAAATATGAAACTTTGAATTTTGCCTAAAAATCTCTATGTGTAAGTTTAGTCCAGAGAAGTTTAGATCAAGTATGGGCCAGCTTTCACTCAGAACTAGAGACAATATTAAATAGCGACACCGAATACAAAACTAAAAGAGTGAATGACCTGAAACCATTGATAAATTGATAACTAACAACCCCAATTGAGACTGTATGAGAAAAAGGTACTTACATACCAACAATCCCACTGACTACAGGGAAAATCGCAACCTTCTCCAACACTTTAACACAAAAGCAGCTAAGCTGGCATACATTGACAGCCTAAAAAACTTTGAGAACCTCAAAAAATTACACAAGTAGGTACATAAGATCACAACTAAACACCAAAGTAGGCATCCCTATTTTAAAATCTCTAAATCTGTAAAAAAACATCTTAAAGAAGATAAAAGTCCTGAAGGTTGCCAGCTCTCCAGAGGTATGGACGGAGTATCCTCATTAGTTCTTAGAAAGGGTTCAAACAACCTTGCTGTTCCCCTGTGTAAAATAATGAAGATATCACTGAAGTAAAAAAGGCCCACCGCCGCTTGGAAAGTTGCATCAGGCATACCGATATACAAAAAAGGTGACAAACTTTGGACCAAAGACTATCTTACAAACAGAGAGTACTTACAAAGTCAGAGTTGGCGACATACTATGAACTCTATCCAGTACAAAGTGGCGTACTCCAAGGATCAGGGGTATCTCTGTTGTTTCCAGCTTACACTATAGTTCTCCTCAACCCAAAATATCAACATGTGCAGCGTTCGTCGACGACATAAAAACCTATATGGTCCTACCAACAATTCGGACTGATTTAAACCAAATTGAGGAGTAGCGTGAAGACTGGCAACTACCCCTTAATGTGTAAAATTGTGTGATATTCTATCTTGGGAAAAATAAACCAGGAAATTAATACACCATCAATGGGTCAGTACTGGTCAGTGCTCAGCAACACAATGACCTTGGAGCTCTGATAACCAAAAATTTGACCTGGTCAGCACATGTAATAACAATATGCAGAAAAGCCAACAGTAAGCTATTCCTCCTAAAGAAGGTATTTCGAACCACCCTCCAAGAAGCGTTTACAAAACTGTACTACATATACTCAGGCCAATCCTAGGATATGCAGGTCAGGCCTGGCAACCACACCCCATTAGAAACCGCAATCGCATTGAAGCAATACAGAGAAAAGCAACACGATTGCAACTTGGTAGAAGAAGACCTACATGTGAGGAAAGATTAGAACAACAAAAACTGTTGAGCTTCCAAAATACAAGAACAAGAGGAGATCTCATCTTCACCTATCAAACACTCAATAACAACATTCAAATTATTAGACACCTCTATGCCTTGAACACAGACCAGAGACTCTGGGGTCTCAGTCCAAAAGTAAAAAAACAAAAGTTACTCCACAGTGTTTAGGTAGAATTTGCTACCAAACAGAGTCTGTCCTCTGGAATCAACCTCCAGCTGAAACAGTAAGTGCTACTTCAGTGTCAGTATTTAAGACAAAACTTGATAGTCAGTTCCCATATAGTGCTTAAACCAAAGCAAACAGTAAAAACTAACAGTTCTAAAACAATTGATAAGAAATAGTACAAAAATGGGCTTAGGTTTCACCTCAGCCCATATCAACTAGAGTAGTAGTAATAGCATTAAATAGTAATAGTAATGGGTGGTACCAACAAAATCATGCGCATGAATGATGAACATGGAAAAAAAGAAATGAACAGTAATAAAATGGCTTCATGTGGAAAGCTTCTATCGGTTATTAGGTACAAAAAAATAGCAGATATCGAAGAATTTGAGATCGAATTGAACTGAAAAACAACAAATCCAGGGGAATATGGAGTGACCGCTAAACTGCAGAAAGAAGAAAATATGAGGCTATCGTATCCACACTGACATACAATTTAACCTATATGTCTAAAAAAAATGAGCAGATTCGATTTGAAATCGAATCATTCTAAGGTCGGATGGGAAAATGTCATTGCATGGGTTCTCTGGCAGTTTCTCGCCTTTTCTGCAAAGTTTTGCGTCACCAATCCATCAAAAATATTCATATCCACTCGAAGAGCACCAAAACACAGTAAAATATTCTCTCTTAACCGATTTAGATTTACGGCCAAGATGTGGGAATAGTTGTGCGCCCTCGTTAATGATTTTTAATGTTATTTTCTTTCTCATCGTCTGCGCTCCTGAGAATCTGGACTTCCACTGACAAAATATGTACTTGACTAACCTGCAACCAAATTCGACTGTGCGCACTAAATTTGTTTGCATGTTTCTATTATTTTAAATCACCCCATTCTTTTATAAATATCATTACCTTCAGTACAAATAAACTGGCCACACAAGTAAATCCCATGAGACAATCCGGCACACTCGTTTCGGAAATATGTTCAAAAATTTGCCTCCACACCAAAACGAATTTGTCACCAGGATATCCCAAACCTAACAAATCTTTGACTTGCGTTGTAGCCACAATAATAGCAGCTGCTGACGTGAAAGCTATCGCTACAGGGCCTGATATAAAGTCAATCAAAAAACCTAGAAGAAAGATAATTAACAGATGAAGTTGATTGTGCTCATTCTTACCTAAATGTAAGACTCCCATAGCAAATTCAACACAGCCACTCAGAAAGCAAAGTAAAATAGCTCCGGGTACACCCAAATTATGCTTATTTTCTCTTACCAGCAAGCCTTCTATAGCTGTTGGGCCTACTGGTGAGTCCTTACTACTTCCAAATATGGCGTAAACAAACGGAGCCACAAAAGAAGAGTATAAACCTGAAACACAACTTGATGCAATTTTATTTTATATAGGTAAATTGAAGTTCTTACCAATTTGTGCAGGTAAGTCAGCTACACTAGAATAGGCAATAGCTTGTGGGATTATAGTAAGTCCCACTGTTAATCCTGCCAGGAAATCTGATATTGCTTTCTTCCATGTGTATTTTGGTAAGTAATCGAATATGGGTACTCGTCTTTTTATTGTTTTCAAAGTACACGTTTTTCTTATTTGCTTCTTCAGCCATTTTGCGATTGTAATTTTAGGTTCACTGGTGGCACTATTGGGTTTGATGTCTTCGGATAAGTCTAATGTGTCTGAAATTTTCATGTTCGTTTGTGAAGATGGGTTTTTTAAATAAACGATTTTAATGGGGCTATTATTTATTAAAAATACAAGGCTAATGTTAATAGATAAGGTAAATTGGCATTAAAAACTAATGAGCCCAATAGAGTGAGTCAGATACAATGTGTCTATATGTCAAGAAAGGACTGCAAACAAAATGGAAAGTACTCATTGATGAAATGAGTGCAAGTAGTTAAGGAAAATAGTTTTTGTGAAATACCTAAATAAATTTTTCCAAAGCAAAATATATAAAATGATGCTTTCATTCTATTGTCGACTGTAGTACAAATATGTAATAGCAAAATTGTTGTCCAAAGTATATACTCTATACAAAAATATGTAGAAATGGCTTGGCGGATTTGATATAAAAGGTACCTAATCTTTGAAAAATTAATATTATGTAAATGAGAAAAAGGGCTTACGTTTGTTTCCATTTTGTATCATATCTTCATCCATATTTACTTTAGCTGTTTTCTCATTATTTTTATTCACATCAAACTGCTGAAATATATTGACAATATTTGCAGGATCCTCAATGATGTAGGAAGTCAGCACAACTTTATTGTTTTGGCACTTCATGTTGGAAAATTATTTTCTAATTTTGATTTTTTGACTCAGGTATTCTCTATGCATCACGAACACTTGCGTGTGTCATTTGCTATATTAGGAAAATTGAAGTATTAATTTAGCAAAATTGCACTGTCGTTATTGGTAAAAAATAAAATTGCATGGGTACTTACCGAATATCGCCTTGCACTACGAAATTCAAAATAAATTAAAACGTTAATTTGCCGATTAATGGGCCGAAACTTTTGATGGTTTGATTTGTTTTGATGGACTAAAGCGTTGCAAGGTGAAGCGGTAGAATTACTTGTTTTTGATGGCCCTTGGAAAACCGCAAACCGTATCCTATTATTTCCGTATTATTATTTTCCTCATTGATTTTTTGAAATATTGATATTGAATAAAAATAGATATAAAAGACCCCGCACTAATATTATGGAAAATGGCCTTTGGTGAAATTTTCTAACACTTGGATATATTGTACTCCTGGATATAATGATAAAATTATCATTGGCACAAGAAAATCCAACGGAGCCATTTTCGAGTTTTGGTGAGTTGAAAGATATCAGGTGCAACACACTTCAATTTCTTTCTTTATAAAAATATAGAAATAACATTCACAAACATTTGCGTATATTGACGGCACGTATTCGTACGTATACATAAAAGCAGTAATTTCCTGATAAGGGTCATTATTTGCTAAAACCCGAATTGATTGTAGCTCCCAACGGGTATACTTGAAATACAAAGGCCGTATTTCTCGCGAATTTGAGACAAACACATATGGTATGAGGCAGTAAATTCAAGAGGGCCATATTTTCATAGTATAGACCGAGGATATTGAGATGCTGGTCCACTGCTTCAAGGCGTAAGCATTGTCGGGTACTGGGTTCAAATCCTGGTCGAGGCAACAAAATTATTCATCAGTTATTGTAATTAACGTCTGCATATGCCACTAAACTCATTGACACCCTATAAATTATATCACAGAGGATAAAAAAACTAGAAAAATTAACTAGTGTGTGCTGCTCAACGTCCAATGGAAAATTCACAAATGGCAAATCGAAGAAAGTGACTCAACATTACGGTTAAGGCTATCAAGAGCAGCCCTGTGAAAACACCAGAAAATCAATATCCGAATATAAAGTCCTGATAAAAAAGAAGTCTCCTGAAAAACAACCCTTGGAAAAGAAGTCGCCTAATAAAAGTAGTCCTTTGGTTTCTGAGTTTCCTGCGCTAATTAGAAGGTCGCCAATTAAGACTGGGCAAACAAATTTCTGAGTTTTTAGCGCAAAATAGGAAGTTTCCAGAAAGAAAACCATTGGAACAGTATCCTGAAAGAAGGTTTGCCAACTAAAACTGGTCCAACAATTTCTGAGTTTTTGGCGCAAATTAGGAATTCTCCAGAAAGAGAACCATTGGAACCGTATCCTGTAAGAAGCTCGCCAACTAAAACTGGGCCAACAATTTCCGAGTGTCCGTCACAGATTAGAATTTCACCAGGAAGGGAAACATTGGTGCCTTATCCTGAAAAGACATCACCACCTAAAACTGCTCCGTCAATTTCAGAATTCCGATCACAAATCAGAAAATCACCTGAGAAAGTTGTCCCAGAAGCCCCATCCTGAAAGAAAATCTCCTACCAAATGTGGTCCAACCTTTTGCGAGTTTCATCGCAAGTAAGAAAAAGTCCTGAAAGACAAGCTTTAGAATCGTATCCTAACAGTTTAAACCTTAGCTAATACGTAATCGCCTGAACCTGAAAATATTACCAAAACAGCAGAAATGAAACCAACTGAAATATCACAACCAAAGAAGTCTCCAATATATGAGGCCTATCCTGTAAAGAAATTACCTAAAAAAGGAGCACCAACCATTGCAGAATTTTCATCTCACGCCAGAAAGTCTCCGGAATCGCAAACTTATCCAGAAAAGAGAGCACCGCGAAAATATTCCGCAGGCATTTCAGCCGTTTCTTCTCAAATTACATCTTTGTCCAAAAACAAGAAACCTAGAAGAGATTCGGAATGTTATACATGTGGAAAGAAGATAGTGATGATGCCGTCTCAAGCTCATAAATAAACAAAAGCCACTTTGCAATCAGTACATATGTTCCAACTCTAGATTCAGAAAGAAAAAAAAGAATTCTATCCATCCACATAGAACCTTAACAAACATCCCTCGATCAGACAGATAATTATTTTGTCAGATGACTTCAATTCTCGAGTAGCCTTCTGAAACTGCATCGAGGGTATAGGCAAAAGTGATGCAAATAGAAAACATGCTCAAAGCACAACTTCGTCATCCATCACAAATACTCTCTCGTCAAAAGAATAAACAAAGTGAACGTGACAACATCCAAGATCAAAGCACTGGTATCTCATTCACGTGAAAATAATTAGAGTTAAAATTCATGCTGATAACTCCCTGGATTGATTGACTCTACAAATAAGTACCACCTACCAAAACGATAGAAACAAAGTCGTTTCCATAGCGCAGGTTAGAGCGACGGATAGATGAAGAAACCCCATACTTCCAGTTCCTACCGATTGAGAAATAGTCTATGTTGATTATTCCGACGATCTTGAACACCACTGGTCAATGCCTAACAGCTATGCTAACAGCCTACGAAGAATTAACACGTTATTACTTCAATGGGAGACATCAATATTGGTTTGATGAGAGCAATAAAGAAATTCAGAATGTCTGAGGAAGAAATAAACCTATATTCATGCAAAGGCTGAAGGAACCTATGGTCCCTAGAAAAAGTTCTAGTAGTAGGGACACAGCTAATAATACATAGTTCCGCCTCTATTAAGTCCCAATGGAATTTGAATTTTCAGAAACTGCAGAAGAGAAAATATAAGGTCCCCCTAAAACCCAGTCAAAACCATCTTGGTGACGTTTCTTCCTATCAAGAGGTGGTCGAACATACACATTCACCGAGGCAATTTTCACGGATTTGCCTGACTTAGTGCAAGACAAATGCAACAATGAAGAAGAATATTCAGGACCGGCGATCAAACAGTATCTATTTGAGGAAACCAATTCTACCATCAATATGCTTATCCAACACCAGGCCTGCATCGTCGAATATGTAGGTATTTGGATTTTTTTTTAAAACTATTTGTACAAATGGGAGAAAAATAAAACATGTCTTACACTTATATCATTTATTTATTTTAATCAACATTAAAAAAATTTAAAAACTGCTTATTTTTGTTTTAAACTAAAAATCGTCATCGCTATTTGGTTCCGGCACCTTGGTACTAGTTTTTCTCCCAGACGGTGCCACCACTCTGTCCATTCCAGACAATTCCAGAGCTAAAGACTCGTCATCCGAGTGCATTAGCTCGGGCTCTTCCTTATCAACGAACAAGTCGGTTTCCGAGTCACTACTCAGATCCAGTGAAGATTGGCTGCCAGATAACGGCGGTTGCATGGAGCCGAAAGGTCTACCGCGTGATTTACGGCCTGCAGTGCCTGCTCTAGGTCTTTCTTGTCTAGGTCCACGTCTTTCATCGGGCTCATCTATTCCCAAAACGTCATCATTCATTTCGAATTTGTCTAGAGGAATTTTAAGTACTTGTGGCGAGGTTAGTTGGAGCTGTTTTTGAAGCTGGATTCTTTCAGAGTCGGTAAATTGTTTTTCGAGTTGATTGAGGCAACGCAGCCTGACAGAGTATTGAATAAATAATTGCTCTAGCTCTTGCTCAAGGGCTGTGAATTCTTCAAGAAATGCCGGACGAACTTTCTTTAAAGTTTGCAATCTTTTCTCATAGCGATCCAGTTCAATTTTTCTACGTTCGATTTTCGAATCTAGACTTGCTTCAGTTGCAGCCACGTTATCAATTAGCTGTTTGGTTTCCGTTATTTCTTGGTTAATGGTTTCAATTGCTTTTTTGACTCCAGCTTCAACGTCTGAAAGTTCGTACTGACGACCGAGGCTTCTTTGTCTTGCTGACTACGAGAACAATATGTCAGATGTATTTTTTCTTTTCAATTTAATTTGAAAATGCTTACCCTTAAATCAACTTCTTTTCCAAGTAAATCAAATAAAGTAGCTCCGGTTGTAGTTATTTCACTTGCTAATTGTCTGGAGAGCTTTAAGTCACTAATCTAAAAACATAAGAACTATTATTATTGAAGGAAGTCTACAACTGCGAAAGATTGTTCTTTGCTCAAAGATAAATAATTATACCTACACACCTTATCAGATATATCAAAGTCTCTAAAATTAAAGCTTTCTTCATTAATTTGGTCTTCCTCGCTTTCATCCAAATTAACATTTAGAGCATCATAAAGAAGGGTTGTGATTTTAAGAAGTTCCTTCACTGAGTAACCGTCTGATTGGTAAAGACGTTTGGTATTTAGTTTAATGTTGGCTTTAAGAGCCTGAAAACAAGTAGGTATTTAATTATAATTTAGATTGTTCGACAAAGTATTTATTTTCACCATGAAATGTGCAGCGTTTCTAATAAGCTTGACCCGTTCATCTTCAGTACTTATTTCCAATGGTATATTAGCATCCGGATCGAAACGTTTGGACAGCCATACAAGCAATTCGGCTACTAATAGGAAATTCGGTGTTCTGAAGCTTTCCATGGAAACCAAATTTGGGTAGCCAAGAGCTTTAAGCATTTCGACGAGATCTGAAAATGGTAAAGATGGCCGAAACTTGTTGAAAATGTACTTATTATAACTTACTTCTTACATCTCTAAACGACATTTTGAACTTAATAGTATTCAACAGCTGACAAGAAAAGCCCCTTTTAAGTTTTGTTTGTATCGTGTAAAATATAGGGCTGCTATGGCGACACATCGATTTAAGCAAGTAGTGAATTTGGAGTGGGGATTTTACAGGTGCCAGACAATTTTAAAATAATTTTTCATGAAACAAATGTGATCTTATTAGGGGCAGTTTCACTAATAAGCTAACCAAACATTATATTTTTGATAGCGGAGCATCCGAAGAATTAAATAAAGTGAATTTGGCAATGAAATCGAAATTTTACCCATTAAAATTAATAGGTAATTAAAATCAGTTTTGCATGGATATTAGGAAGATTCAAAGAAACAATACCTAATTGATTTAATTATTGTATTGCGGTAATGAAAAAAATCAGGTCAGGTGATGCTTGGTGCCTAGTATTTTTCAATGGCAAACATAAATGAGGATTTTTTTGCAGTTTTGTTCAATGAGAACCTAATAGAACTTGCCCTTTGGAGTTTTCCTGGGTGGTCCGAGGCCGTCTTATTGAAACAATAGTGATAAAAATAGATCAAAATTAGGTAACAAAAAAAAAAATTGTTTAGCGCACGCATAAAACTAAAAAAAATTTCATCCGGCTCTCTGCGGTGGTAAAGTACCCAGGATGCAAGCGGCATTACCCTGCTGAATCGCCAAACTAAATCGTTAATTCAAAACAACGACTCTCTTGCCATTTTTCCTAAATTTTCTGAGAAGTTTCCGAAACAAATTTTTTTGCTGATGGACCCCAAGATCCCAATCTGTCTACACCAAAAGGGAAGAAGATGAAGCGTTCAAGCAAATTCTCATATTTTTGCACCTTTCTATATCTTCTGCTGCTTCAGCGGAGCCACCGGCTGATGACGATGAGACGATATTACTTTGGCTAACAGTATCTACACATGTAACATTACTTCATGGACCATAAGTGATACCATCCGGCCGTTTCCCATCAAAACGTGAGCAACCAGGTGGTTCCAATAACGATGGTATTCCTGCACTTCTTAAAGCCCTTTGCAAAACATTGTTCAACGAAGTGTGACGACTAAGACGACCCGCAGTCATCTTTCCACAGGATAAACCGTGGTAACCCCACTCATCCACCCTGGTTCCACAATGACAATAGTGGGGTTCGCAAAGCTTTGTACCAAGTCGAAGGCCAACAGCAATACGAAAAGTGTCGGTATATAAGAGTGTTCCTAGAGTAGCTGCTGGTAGAGCATATAAAAATGCCCCAGACTCAGCAGAACATTCAGCCAATGAACGTGCTTTTCGTTTTGTACAGGATTTTCTTGAGATCGTGATAACAAACCTCCACAACGTTTCAACACGATAGGTTGGTCCCATCTCTTTTGTAGCTTACGTTCAATAAATTCAGGTACATCAAGAGCCGGTTTATCTTTCCACAATTCCAAAGCTTCTGCTGAGTACGGAACTACATTGAAAGGTGCTATGTTTCTTGTTAGCACGCCGAGAACATCAGCCACGGAATGAACCGAAGCCAAAAAGGTAGGAACAGCTAGTTCTTCCGCAGGAACGTATTCTCAAACCAGCCAACTTAACAGGTAGAGTATAGCAACATGCCAAAGTTTCCAAGTTCATTTTTATGAGTAATCGTTTCAACAGCGACTCTTAATTGATCAACGAAAGCTCGTAGTGAATCTATCTGGCGAAAGGATGGATTAGTGCGAAGTATATAAATTAACTTTGGAATACTATAATAATGACGAAGTAGATATAAGGCTTGTTGAGAAGGAATAGCGTTGAAATGAGAGCTCATGAGAGCGAGTTCATCAATTTTCTTTGCGATAATGCTAGATGCAGCCTCATCAGTCAAAGGACTACTTAGCAGTGACAAATCTTCCTTTGTCATAAGGGTTTTTACCCATGAGAACTTTTACTCAGGAGGTCGAAATATACAACATACCAAAATTTGGTTAAATTCCGCGTTCAACCAAAATCCCATAAGAAGTGTGCGGGGTCCTTTAATATCTGCCGAAAAACCATTCAATTCTTCTTCGATTCGACGACGATTCAAAGAAGAACCACCATATATAAAAGCTTCACATTTTCCCCAGTTCAATTCCAAGCCATATTCGTCTTTTGCTGAGGCAATAGTTTGAATATCTTGGAGAACGGTGTCTGGAGCTCCACCCAATACAGCATCGTCCAAATACCATAAAACCAAGGCAGAATTTGATCGTTGTGTTAAAGGTGCTATAGCAATGCAGAATCCTAGAGGTGCAACTGGATCACCTTGTTGGAGTCCCCAAGCAGAATCGATGGTGTATTCAAGGTTTCTTAATTGAAAAGGGTAGCGATATTGTTGCCAAAAAAATTGATAATACTCGGGAATAAGGTCCTATACCTTGTCAGGAATTAAGGTCTGCTGATACAGTTAAACGCGTTCCGGAAATCTAGTTTCAAACCCGACATTCTGCGTTATCTTTCTCGTTTATGAAAGAACGCGCTGCATGAACCATAGCCTCAGCACACCTTTTCTGCCATAGCCCAATTGAAAGGGGCGAAGTTTAGATCCAACTGAACATTGAACACGAGTGCTGATAACTTTCCCAGCAATCCCAGCCATTCTTCTTATAGTATTTCCGATTGCTATATTGGGCTAATTCCTCCATCTTTTTTCATAAGAGCGCATATTGGAGCTCCGTACAGTAGGCTACAAATACTGTCACAAACTTTCCCTCGGAATCATTAATTCGACTATAGCAGCATAGTGTCTATAGAATTAGTCAGAGAAAAACAAACTGTAATTTGAATTTAGCGTCTCAAAATGCCTCAAAACGACAGCTGAATTCAACAGTTCAACGACGTGTGGTTTCGTGTGAATTGTGTGACATCTGACACTTAAATTTGATGTTTCTTGGAAGGTCAATGCCAGTGCAAATTCTGTGCTCTTAAAACAGTGATGTGTTGCCAGATTGGAAAAACTAACTACGTCACGAACTTTTATTTTCACGTAGGGGCGGGGCTAAGAGGAAATTTAAAAAAAGTAATTCCAGTGTATTGCGGTTATTACAAAGCAACTGATTACACTAAATAGTACGATACGTCGAGTATATCACTACGCAGTAGTTGAAAATCACTTGTATACTACCTTGTGAGCAGGATATTGTAAAATACTTGATAGCATCTTGTGTATTTTCTAAGTATAAGGGTTTTCGTCGGAAGAACGATATGACGAACTGTCAGAATCGTTTGACATAACACCTCGCAGGTCGTCTTAAGGGCCCCACAGACTGCGTTTTTGTTGGACGGATTTGTTCGATGAGCAAATCTGGGAGCGGATTACGAACTCTCGATTCGAACCGAAACTGCCATGGATTTCGAACGCATTCTGATGCATTCGCATAGAGTGCGTTCGAAATCCTTGGCGGTTTCGGTTCGACTAGAGAGTTCGTAATCCGCCCCCCTGGTCGAGCAAAAACGACGCAAAACCGAAGTGTGTGTGCGAAAAATTGTCGTTTTTGCTGGCATACAAAACCGATGCAAATATCTGGCTTCGCCTGATTTTGTCCGTCGGATATGTTCGATATGTCAACAAATCTGAAGTGTGTGGGCTACGAATGTTAAAAACGACGGTCTTGTGTGGTGTGTGCCGTGTGGTGCGTAGCTACGTAATTTTACATTATCAAAATTTAAAAAAAAATTAAAAACTTTCCAATATGACTGATGTTCGCCAAACTAGACCGAGGTCTGTGTGCAACTGCGATCCGTCGTTTTTGTTCGACCAGATCGTTGAACAAAACCGTCAAACAAAAACGCAGTCGGTGGGGGCCTTTATTGATATAACCAAATTTAAGTTTCCATAGGCGGTTACACACGGACGTGGATGTCTGAAAACATGTACGCACATATAGTCTGGCTAGCCAAACGGCGAACTCAAAAAGAATTTGCTGCTATGCCAAACTTGACAGAAACAATAATAAACAAGTTGGTGACTTATTTTTTTTTTTGCAATATGGGCCGTGTAGTATTTTGAAATAGGAAAAAATCCGGCAACATTGCGAAATGATGGGTGTGGAAAGGCGTGATTATTCAGAGGCATGATTCTATTGGTTAGGGTCTGAACGACAGCACCAGTGGCGTGGTTATTCGTGAAACTCAAGAATTTTTTTCCTAATAATTTTTTGGTTTATTTCCTTGGTGTTTTCGGTGCCACTGAACCCAAAGACATGGTTGTCATCAGGCAATGTCAGTTGAGGTGTCAGTGAATATTCTTAGGTTACGCTCCACTTTTCTTCCCCCTTTCGTCTCTACCAAGTTACCACTTGCCAAACTATACATGAACGCGCAAACAAAAACATCAATGTGTATGCAAAATATCGTCGCGTTTTTGAATGTGCAATTTTGTATCCACACTCGGAATACTGTGGCAAGAATAGGAAGACTGCAGTTTTGTGCGAGCGTCTGTACAAAGGCGCCATGCAAGTTGTTGTTTGCACGTTGATGTATGCACGTATATGTATTAAGCCATCCACGCCCGTGTGTAACCGCCCCATAGTTTATTAGTTTCTACGGATGAAGCGAGTTTTTGGCTTTGTCAATGGATGTTAGAACATCTCAAGCAATAATCGCAAAGACGATGTTTGGTTCCAACAGGAAATCACCAAATGTGAGAAATTTTTCAAATAGGACACCTATTAGAAACTGCTGGATTGGACGGAAAGGTTTGATTGAATGGCCTCCTTGTTCGTTAGATTAAAATCCTTTTTATATATTTTTTTTGTAGTAATCCCGGAACCAGGTTTATAAATATGAACCTCACGAATAGGGAATTTTCATATTGTTAGGAACCATTCCTAAGCTTCAGCTAATTGTTGTTGACACTTTTTTGTAATAAATACTCGAAAATTTCAATCAAAAATTACATTTTATTTGCACTGCCCCTTTTTACAGCCTTTCGCCAGACGGCCACACTCCCAAGACAAAGACATATTCCCCCTTCCCTTTTTTCTCCCCCAATAGCAATCTCCCAGGGCAGCCGATATTACAGAAATCTGCAATATAGGTTTGGCGTTGCCACATTTACCATTCGTTAACAGAAATCATTTTATACTTTAGAAACATATACCCCCCACCTTGAAAGGGTTGAGACTTTCAACACAAGATAATATATATAAAAAAAAAAAAAAAAAATACAAAGGTGGCTAAGCTGAAACAAATACAATTCCTTATCCAAAATATAGATGGACGCAAATAGTTAAATCCAAACTTAAAAACTAATTTCAATGATTCAAACAAGTTTTCCTAAACCGAATAAATAATCAAGTCCCTAATCATTGTCAATGGGCAAAGGACAAATCTTAGAGATAGGTCTCTTTAGTATACCCCGCGAAGTTTTTACAGACACTACGCGGCACTGCTTATCACGTCCTAAATGAATTTCACTTACACGTCCAATTCTCCAATTGAGAGGAGGGAGATTGTCCTCACGAAGTATCACTAGTTCACCCACTTGAATATTCTTCTGAGGATGTTTCCATTTAAAACGTTGTTGAAGGAGGATTACATATTCCTTCGACCAACGCGCCCAAAAATGTTGATAAAGCTTTTGAAGGTACTGATATTTAGAAAGACGATTGTCAAACTTTTCTTTAACATCGAGATCAGGTAAAGCTGTCAATCGCCTACCAACCAAAAAATGGGCTGGTGTTAATACGTCATAATCACTTGGATCACTAGCAAGTGGAACCAAAGGGCGCGAATTTAAAATGGCTTCAATCTGGGTGAGCAATGTATAGAAATTCTCAAAAGTTAATGAGGCATTGCCCATGACACGTTTCATGTGGAATTTGCAAGACTTTATTCCTGCCTCCCAAATTCCGCCAAAATTAGGAGCTCGAGAAGGGATAAATTTCCAGCTAACGCCTTCGTTTTCAAAAGTTCCTACAAATTCTTCGCTATGCCCCTGCAAAAACTTACTAAGTTCCTTCAGCTCAGAATTGGCACCGACAAAATTTGTACCATTATCAGACCATATTAAAGCAGGCTTTCCTCGGCGAGATACAAAACGCCTGAAAGTGGAAATGAATGCCTCAGAAGTTAATTCTGATACCAATTCTAGATGAATTGCACGAGTCGAAAAACAAATGAACAGGCACACATAACACTTTGGTATCTTGGCACCTCTTCCACTCTTGGACTTTATAAGAAAGGGGCCCGCATAATCTACTCCAGTTACATGAAAAGGAGGCGTAGGGGAGATACGTTCTTGAGGTAAGTCACCCATCATTTGCCCAATTGCTCTTGGTTTCACCTTAAAACATCGTATGCATTTGTGAACTATATGCCTGGACAAATTTCGCCCACCAATTGGCCAATAGTGTTCTCGAATTGAAGCAAGCAAATGAAGAGGCCCAGCGTGTAATAATGTTTTATGCTCAAAAGAAAACAGCAATCTTGTAAAATGATGTTTACATGACAAAACAGCTGGATGCTTTTTGGCATAGTCTAAATTTGACAATTCTAATCTACCCCCCACCCTCAAGACACCCTTTATATCAATAAATGGGTTTAGTGCACTGAGAGGGCCCTTAAGACATTGTTTATTTTGCAACAGCAATGAATATTCACTAGGAAAGGATTCCTTTTGGGATACTACAACTAATTTTTCCAATGCATCGTTCATTTCATGGACTGTGAGCTTACCAAAATTTCTAGATGCCCTATCAGTTTTGCAATTTTTGAAAAATCTTAAAACATAAGCAAAGCTACGTTTCAAGCGTGAAAAGTTGGAAAATTCTTTAATTGGAAAATATTCAGGGATAACCTGGCAATTATAGGTTTGTTTCTTTAATTCAGGTAATATATCAATTTCAATTATTGACTTAGGCCATTCTGAGCAATCTTTAGTCAACCAAACAGGTCCATTCCACCATATTTTGTTGTCAACCAATTGTTCAGGATAACAACCCCTTGACAATATATCTGCAGGGTTATCTTTTGATGAAACATGATGCCAATCTTGACTTGAAGTCAAAGATTGTATTTGAGATACACGATTCCCAACAAATGTTTGTAAGTTGTGCGGTGAGTGAGATAACCAACCTAATACCACTGAGGAATCAGTCCATAGATAGGTTTTGTGAATAGTTAGATTGACTGACCTTTTGAAAGTACTAACCAATTGTGCAAGAACCAATGCGCCACTCAATTCCAGTCGAGGAAGTGTTATTACCTTCAATGGGGCCACCTTAGCCTTAGCATAGACAAGAGAGATTTGAGACTGACCACAAGTGGTTGTGCTTTTCAAGTACAAACAAGCACCGTAAGCTTCTACAGAACTGTCACAAAAACCATGTAATTCAATAATGCTAGCATTAAAACAAACCATTTTCCTTGGGATAACCATGTCATTTAAAACCAACAATTCTTGCCGTAACTTATGCCATGAGGAGTGAATACTTAATGGCAAAGAATCATCCCAACCAATCTTGGTACACCATAATTTTTGCAAAATAATCTTTGCAATGATTATGCATGGACAAACTAGACCTAATGGATCGTAAATTTTGGCTATGGATGAAAGAATAGTTCTTTTAGTATATTTTCCAGGCTCGGTTAAAGATATACGATACATGAGATGATCATTCTTGAATGACCAATACAAACCAAGAGTCTTATTCTCCTCGCTGAAATGGATGTCACGATTACTGAAAGCATTGTTGGAAACATCTCCAACAATTTGCCTAATCACCTCAGGGGAATTTGATACCCACTTTCTCAGGGAAAAACAACCAGTTTCCAGTATTCTAGCTACCTGAATACTTAAAGTTACTGCTTCTGCAACAGTATCTGCTCCACATAACAAATCATCTACAAAGAAACTATGTAAAATTACATTACATGCCTCTGGATATTCATTTTCAAATTCCAAACCCAACTGTTTGAGACACCTAATAGCTAAAAAGGATGCAGAGGTCGTACCGTAAGTAACGGTATTGAGAGAATAGATCTTTAACTCATCATTTGGACTCGCCCTCCAATAAATTTTTTGCAGACTTCTCTGGTGCTCACTCACCATCACCATGCGATACATTTTTGCCACATCGGCACAAACGACGATATTGTGAACTCTGAACCTTAACAATATTTCCAACAAGTCATCTTGTATATTTGGCCCAGTATATTGAATATCGTTGAGGGATATTCCATTATCTGTGGGAGATGAACCATTGAAAACGACACGCAAACGAGTTGTTGAACTATTCTCATTTATGACTCCATGATGAGGTAAAAAGTAGGAAGTCTCACCAGAATTATCTTTTGACTCAGACATATGACCCATGGCCTCGTACTCTTGCATGAATTCAATATAAAGTTGTCTCATTTGAGGATTTTTCTGCAGTCTCCTTTCCAACGAGAAAAATTGCCTTTTAGCGGAAAAACTTGAATTACCTAATACAGATGGATGCTGTTTGAGAGGAATTTGAACAACAAATCTGCCATCTTCATTTCTTTTTGTACTTTGAACAAAAATACTCTCGCATTCCTTCTCGTCATGTGAAAGTATAGGTTTCAAACTATTTGGGGGTTCCTCAATTGACCAAAATTTTTCTAACTGATTCTGAATGTCCAAATTGATATTTAATCCACAATAAGTTGGAGATTGCACTGTATTGCCATAGCTACATGGACCAGATAAAATCCATCCGAACCTTGTTTTTTGCATAATGGGTTGATCATTCCCTAAACTAAACTGGCCAATGCACAAAAGTTGATAAAATATATCAGCTCCTAGGAGAAGATCAATGTTGCCAGAAATAGCAAAACCGGGGTCTGCCAACTTGAAATGTTTTGGAATCTGCAACTGAGAAACATCCATAGTTTTACCAGGAAGAAATCCAACAATCCTAGGTACCACCAAGCAAGAGATATCCTTGGTAAACTCGTTATGAAGAGATTGTACAGTTAGGTTACATTTATATTTAATGCAAGAAACTGTTTGATTCACACCAATAATTGAAACATTGATTTCTTGCTTACCAATATCCAGTTTATCGCAAAGTTCTTCAGTTATTAGATTCGACTGGGAGCCTGAGTCAAGCAAAGCTCTAGCAGTAATTGATTGACCATTTGAATCAAATAACTGCACAAGTGCAGTGGAAAGTAACATATCTTGCTGACCAACACAAGATGAAGACATGTTTACACTTACACTTTCCACTCTATTTTGAGGTACAACATTTGAATTTTGATCTGGATGAACTTGCTTTTCATTTGAAGATTTTTTATCATAATGAAGTAAAGTATGGTGGCTAGTAGAACACTTTCTACACTTACTTGAACGACAATCTTTACTCATATGATTAGCCTTCAAACAATTCAAGCAAAGTCTAAGATATTTTGCCTTTGTATATCTGTCATAAACTGATAATTTAAGAAATTCAGGACAATTCATTATACTATGATTACTTTTACAAAATGAACAATTTTCATTGATATTCACGAGAGAATTGAAATGTTTGTTTTTAGTATCCGACCGATTACTTACCTTGGTCTTCCTCGACTGGCCCTCAAGCGTTTCCAGTAGTTCAGTTTTAGTTTTCAAAAATGAATTAAATTCAGCCAGTGCAGGCAACCTGTTCTTTGGTTTCTTCTCTTGCCACTCTCTGGCCGTAACCGAATCTAACTTCTCACACATGAAATAAATAATAACCAAATCCCAGCTATCGACCGGAATGTTAAGTGCTTTGAGTGATCGTAGTCCCCTAATAATACCATCTAATAGTACACGTAGCTCTCCAGCTGATTCCTTACTCATAGCAGGGAGACCAAAAAGTGATTTGAGATAATTATTAACCAGTATGGACTTGTTGTCATACCTTTCACAAAGTAAATCCCAAGCAATAGAGTAATTTGTTGAACTAATATCAAGATTTTGCAGCACATCCTTTGCACCACCTTCCAAAGAACCACGCAAGAAATGAAACTTTTCAATATCTGAAATATTGCTGTTATCATGCACCAATGATTTATAAGTGTCTCTAAACTCGAGCCATTTTTCAAAGTTACCGGAAAATTTTGGCAAAGGAATTGATGGTAGTTTTGGGCCTGCTGTATGAAATCTGACATTTGGAAAACCTACACCTACACCACCCACTGCATTAGTTCTACCCAATTGAGAAACACTATCATCATTACTGGAACTGTCAGAATGTTTTTTCAGTAAGTCATTTGCAGAGGCAAGCAATTTATAATAAAAATTTTCAAATTGTTCCCTCTCTGCAAGTTGTTCGTCTAAATTCTCATGACTTATCTCTATTTCCCTTTGATAAGTTTCAAATTCAGTTAATATTTCTGGAAGTTTATCCGCTCTGCTTTCCAATTCAACTAGTTTTACGCTATCTATGTTATCTGTTGCTAAGTCAACAATTGAAGTCAAGAATTTATTAAAGTTTGTCAATTTTGACTTGCAAATTCCACGCCTTTTTATGTTTGTCTTAAGTTCAACCTCATCAGTCATCTTTACAACTATTTAACAAACACCAATACCAAAATATAATAGATACAATGTTTATTTTCATTCAACGACCTGCCTACCAATATATTATATACTAATATGAAATATCCGAGGAAATATCAATAAAAATACCGATTTGTTTACAATAAAACTAGACTAAATGATAAAAAACACAAGTTTTCTTTTTGTTTATCAATACCAACCAGCAATATACAAACTAATGAGTATATATTAGTCAAAACAGGATAAATCCTAGCAAATAAACTGAAAGTTTAGTGTATGAAGTAACACAATTTCAATTTACATTGCCAACCAAACCGAAGCCACCTTAATAAGCGTATTTTTGTAACCAAGAAGTAAATAAAACAACAATGAATAAGTTATATTAATAATTTCTCTTTTTTTTTTTTTTTGAAAAGGATACCACTTACCAGGTTTATTTAATTATCTTTACCAATCACCAAACAAAAGCTTTACCTACCAACAATTGTAAAACCAATAACCAATCCAGTATTTTAAATCCTGTGATCCAATTATAAATAGCAGTTATTTTCCAATTTCCAAATGAAAGAAGAAAAGATCCAATCCAAATCCACTTTTTCACATCTGTGTACCAAAACCAATGACCAAAACAATAAACAAACTTCATCTGCTGCTGTCAGCGAACAGCTGATCCTCGGAGTGTGCTCCTTTTTTACCAATTTGACATTTGATGTGTGTTGCAACGGTTGCAACTGTTGCTATGCGACCCACCATATACGTCACGATCGATATTGATCGATACGATGATGGTGCCGGTGCCTGATGCCAATATGGACGCCGTCCTTTGCTTTACGGGCCCATCTTGCCAATTACAATTTGTGCAATATTACCAGTACATCCGGGTTTCGAAGGACCATTTTATGTTAGGAACCATTCCTAAGCTTCAGCTAATTGTTGTTGACACTTTTTTGTAATAAATACTCGAAAATTTCAATCAAAAATTACATTTTATTTGCACTGCCCCTTTTTACAGCCTTTCGCCAGACGGCCACACTCCCAAGACAAAGACATATTCCCCCTTCCCTTTTTTCTCCCCCAATAGCAATCTCCCAGGGCAGCCGATATTACAGAAATCTGCAATATAGGTTTGGCGTTGCCACATTTACCATTCGTTAACAGAAATCATTTTATACTTTAGAAACACATATTTCTCAATTTTTTTTTTAGATACTGCTTCTAGTGATCGGATATTACATGGTTTGCTTTTTTCCATTTTAATCTATACATTGTAGGAAATTTTTTTTATTGAAATTCAAATTAAAAACTTTCACGCGAAAACGTGAGGTTTCAATATGACAGCGCTCGTGACGTGAAGATCTGTGGTGAAGATTTCGTAAACAACAAACGCAGTAAACGAACTCGTGACGTCAAAAAGGTAGCCATCATGGAAACATTGTTTTGGCGGGAAATTTTTTATTTGAAATTTAGCTATATTTTTTGTGTAACAAGGGCGGTATCAGTTGAATAAAAACTGATCATATAAATATTAGGCAGTATAAACTATCGATTTAAAACAAATTTGGAAATTTTTTGTTTACTTGCAAGTTCCCTATTGGTTGATTTGCAAGCTCTTATGAGAACTGAAATTCAAACAGCACCAGAATGTAATGTATCGATACTCGTATTATCGATACATTCTGGTGAATGAAGAATTTACCGACCATTTATTCAGCAGCAGAGGGGCGTGAGTTTGAACATTTTATAAACTTATTGTTTTTTCCGTTCAATTTTGATACTATTTTTTAATAGTGAGTTTTACACTTTTCTATCGGGTGCCTTTGAAGAATAGAGTTCGTTATAATAAATGCTCTGTATATGATCAATTATCCACTTGTCCTCGATTGGTTATTAGGAGTGTTGCCATTTTTATCTTTCAAGTTTATAATTTAAGCTTTTTCCTGAAGGTTCTTTGTTCAATGATATTTTCCACACTGTTTTCGTTGCTGCGCATTTCTTGGCACTATTCTTCATGTCAGGGAAGTTAGCAACACATTAAAAGCAGGATCGCTAAAACATGTTCCTGCTTGTGCTGCTATGATCCTGCTTCATCCTGCTTTAAATCGCAATCCAGCAACACCCACCGTTTTCGAAATATATCGTGTTCCATTTTGGTTGCTAACTTCACCCTTGGCAACACATTGGAAGCAGGATCGCTGAAACAGGTTCCTGCTTGTGCTGCTATGGTTCTGCATCATCCTGCTTCAAATCTGACCCTGGCAACACTTACTATTTTCGGGATACAGCGATTTTTATTTTGGTTGTTTACTTCACCCTTGGCAACACACTGGAAGCAGGATCGCTCAAACATGTTCCTGCTTGTGTTGGTATGGTCCTGCCTCATCCTGCTTCAAATTATACCCAGCAACACCTACCGTTTTCGAAATATATCGATTTCCATTTTGGTTGCTAACCTCACCCATGGCTACACATTTGAAGCAGGATCGCCCAAACATGTTCCTGCTTGTGTTGTTATGGTCCTGCCTCATCCTGCTTCAAATCACACCCCGGCAATACTTACTATTTTCGAAATATAGGGATTTCCATTATGGTTGGTAACTTCACCCTTGGCTTGGAAACACATTGAAAACAGGATCGCTCCAAAATGTTTCTGCTTGCATTGCCTCAAACTGCTCCAATCACCACAGCAACACCTAATATTTTAGAGATACACACTGGTAGCAATACAAGAGTCCAGTCGTAGGCGAGCTCGAGACACCGTAATGAGTGCTTGTCTCTGTATGTTGGTATTTTCGACGAAAGAAAAGAGCTAATCCAAGCTAATCCAAACTAACCCTCATACTAATTGCTAGTCTTTGTATGTATGGTATTTTAGACGAAAAGAGCTATTCCAAACTAATCCGTCTTCGTAGTGAATGCTATTCTGTGTATGTTGGTAATTTAGATGAAAATAGCTGTCTTCGATATGTATGCTAGTCTTTGCATGGAGGTATTTTAAAAGAAAAGATCTAATCTAAGGATTGAATTAAAACTAACCCGTCCTCTTAATAATCTTTAAGAAAAAAAGAAAAAAAAACCCTTTCGGAAGCGCAGGGAGGCCACCTATCCCAGGACAACCCAGGACGAGTTAGTTTCAATTCAATTCTTGGATTAGCTCTTTCCATCTAAAATACCAAGACGCAGAAGCTCGCATTAATTACAGAGGGATGGGTGGGCGATCCTGCTTCCAGTGTTTTGCCAAAGGTGAAGTTAGCAACCAAAATAAAAATCGCTGTATCTCGAAAATAGTAGGTACGTGTTACCGGGGTCAGATTTGAAGCAAGATGAGGCAGGACCGTATCAGCACAAGCAGGAACCTGTTTCAGCGATCCTGCTTCTAATGTGTTTCCAAGGGTGAAGTTAGCAACCAAAATGGAAATCGATATATTTCGAAAACGGTGGGTGTTGCTGGGTTTCGGTTTGAAGCAGGACCATAGCAGCTCAAGCAGGAACATGTTTCAGCAATCCTGCTTCCAATGAAATGCCAAGGGTGAAGTTAGCAACCAAAATGGAACACAATATATTTCGAAAACGGTGGGTGTTGCTGGGTTGCGGTTTGAAGCAGGATGATGCAGGACCATAGCAACACAAGCAGGAACATGTTTGAGCGATCCTGCTTCCAATGTGTTGCCAAGGGTGAAGTTAGCAACTAAAATGGAAATCGATATATTTCGAAAACGGCGGGTGTTGCTGGGATGCGGTTTGAAGCAGGATGAGGCAGGACCATAGCAACACAAGCAGGAACATGTTTCAGTGATCCTGCTTCCAATGTGTTGCCAAGGGTGAACTTAGCAACCAATATGGAAATCGATATATTCCGAAAACGGTAGGTGTTGCTGGATTGCGGTTTGAAGCAGAATGAGGCAGGACCATAGCTACACAAGCAGGAACATGAATGAGCGATCCTGCTTTCAATGTGTTGCTAACTTCCCCGACATCTATTCTTCTACATTCCTTACATTTTTTGATTGATTCTGCTTATGCTTTGCTCGAAATATTCCTCTCATTGTACTATTTTGTGGTACCTAAAGGACCCCGCACTAATCAAAGGTAAAATGCCTAACGATAAAATTGTCTAAAATTTGGATATGTTGTGCTAATGGAAATTCTAAACAAAAATTATCGGCACACAAAAATCAGTCGACCTATTTTCGAACTATGGTAATTTAATGAGAAAATTTTGGATTGATTTTCTTGGCTTTTCCATCCATAGACATATGTGTTGAATCCTTGTCTTAGATGGCGCCACGATCAAATTTCGACCGTCGTATGGTTAATTTAATTTAGAAATATTAGGACAAGCGTCTGAGGAACAGACAGACGGAGCTCCCTAAATCGTAATTAGGCTAGTCTTTGTATGTATTTTAAACGAAAAACTAACTCGTCCTTTCAATAATCTTTAGAAAAAAAATAAAAATCCTGAGGAAAAAAAAATTACATATTTGCCTTCAACGAGAATCGAACCGGGGTTTTTACTAAAATAAATTTAGGCAGAAAATAAATTTTTGTTTGAAATAGTAACTTGGAGCTTTAATAATTTTGGGTTTACGAAGGGTCTGAATATGCGTAGCGCGAAAATAATTATATGCCATTGCACTCTCGTTTTGGACACCGTCCTGACATTCGACTACGTGATTCAGCACTTCTGTAGTCGCACTTACGCATAATGAGTATGGACATTCCACTTATGATTTGAACACTGTTCACACATTCCACTATGCGTTTCGGCATCATATCAAAATATTATTTAAATCAGGTAATCGCCTTAGAGACGGGTGCCGAATCGTATAGTGGAATGTCTAGATGCAACCGGGGTCCATTTGCCGTGCGTATTTTAGATGCGCCACACCATGCCTGGGAAAGTAATCGTGGAAACCGATGTAATAAAGGCCGCAAAACATCACCTTACCTAACCTATCCTATAACAATTTATTTGGCAACGGAGGGTATTTCAGCCGATCCCAAATGAACCCATAAGATCGGTGCAACATTTTGGTGAATTCAGCTACACGCGGAATATCGTTCGGCATCCTTCAAAGCTCCGTCTGTCTGTTCCCCAGACTCTTTTAATATTAGGTGCGAGAAGCACTTTAAATACTTGTCACATTTCTTAGGTAAGAAATTCCCTTCAGTGTTATCAGTTTGTACATTGTCGTGCGCTATTCTCTTCAGTTTGATAATTTGATATACTGTCGTGCGCGTTATTCCCTTCAGTGTTATATAATTACCTATTTGCGATGAGATAGGTACCTCGTGTGTTTCTGCCCTTGGTACCTTATGTTGGTACCTATTGCACGATTCGAAATAATTATTGCTAGATATTGAAGTAGATACTTCATGAGTCGCTGCCCTTAGTATCACTGCATACTCAATACTAGTTTTGTTGAATGAAAAAGAATAAGAATATATACCTGTTATGCGAGTATCGTTCCTTAATATGGACATTATGTACTAAATGGCCAAATATATTAGGTATATAGTTATAAGTATAACTGAACGAAGAAATACCGACAAGTTTCGGATTATTAATAAGAATTGATTTAATATTTTATGATTTTATTTGTTTCAATATAACATTGGTTGCTCAAAGTTACTTTTTTTTTTAGTTTCAGATCCTAACTCACCTGTCGGCTCATCGTCATTGTCTGGTGATTCAATAATTGAAGTTATGTTATGGTTTCTAGTTCCTAGTATTCAAATTGGAACAAAAATTGTAAATTAAAACAAATACTGATTTTCAATTTTATTATATTATATAAATGCCTAACATAAGTAAGCTACAAAACAAATAATAATAAAAATGTAATAAAGTAGCATATCACCCAAATTGGCAGCATTTTAGCTGGATAAATATTAATTATACAAAAATTAATTTACATACTAAAATAAATTAATAATAAATAGATAAAAAAAATAAATAATAGTCCTTCCTAATATATTCATAAACTTGTTAAAATATTTTTAGAGTGAGCTCACCGAAAAATTAGGCTGTGCTTCAAAGACAGTAAGTAGGTACGTATGTCAAATGGTACGTATAAAGTTTTGGTTAAGTCGTAATAAAGTACCTAAGTCTTTTTTGGGTAATAACGTAATAAGATGAGTAAGTAGGTGAGTAAGTAAGTGAGAATCTCTAATTGGATAAGCATAAGTATTTTCATAAATAGCGTTAGGTAGGTATAATATGTTTTTTCATATTTGTTTTGGTAAGTTTGAGTAGGTAAATAACAAGTATCTAAGTTTGGTTTAGCTGGTAATGTACCTAAGTCGATTATTAAAGTAAGTAAAGAGTAAATGTAAGTGAAGATAGGTAAGTATTGGTAAGTGACCTGAGTTTATGCGAATCTTTTCCAGTAGTCTGTTTTGTGGTTTTATGTATTAGAATGCGAGTCAATTTTTAAATTAAATAGATGTCGGTACCGTTTAGTATGATTGTAGTGAAATGAATGTTTAGTTCGGTAGTAAGGTAGATTTGTATTAAAAAGTAGTAGTTTATAACAATTATGTTTTTAGTAGGTTTAGGTGTTTGCAGTTGTAGTTTTTGTTGTAAAAAGTCAATAAGTAAAACTGTCTCTAGGTTCAAGTCAGGTCAGTAGTAGTATGTAGTAAAAAGTTCGTAAATGTTGGTAATCATCTAGATTTGGTATTGGTCTGGAAACCCTCCGCTGCCATTAAAAATTCAGTCATTGGTTTGGGGACCTCATTCGAGCAAGTTACACTAGATATAAGTTCTGGAACTTCTATATCTAGCATAGGCCCTTCTATGGCTCTAAAAACTTTCCAGTTATCTCTGAAAATTAAACAATATGTGAATAATCATAAGCATAAGAAATTAAATATATTTGTGCTTACCTTGATTTCTTTTTCAAAGGTTTTTGCTTAGCTTCGTCTATTCCTTCCCTGGCAAAAAATTCCTGCTTTTTTACAGAAGAAATTTCAACAAAATCAGATGTAAAGTCTAATTTGTCATCTACACTAGGTTTGGGAGTAGAGCTTGCTAAAGCCAAATCGCTTGAAGCTTTTCTGTGAGTACCACCATCTTCTTTATTTCGATGGAAGAATTCGTTCAAAATATCGTCATTGTTAGTAGTATCGTCCCTATCAATATTAGTCCCAGTAATAACAACAGATTCACTGTCGTCATAGTAATTATCAAAAGTAGGTTTGTGTTTGAAAGTCGAGTAGGAGCTCGAAAATGGACGGTCCTCGAAAACCGTTGGTCTGTATTGGTTTTGTGAAGGTCTGTTTGTCTCAAAATCATTTGTAGGTCTGTAAAAGTTTTGTGATGGTCTATTGGAGCTTTCCAAATGCTCGTTAAAATATTCTGAGCTAGAAGATGTTTGTGACAGTTGAGTAGGTCTGTAGAAGTTTTGTGAAGGTCTGTTAGAATGCAAATCGTTTATAGGTCTAGATAATGTTACCGTCAGTGGAGTAGGTCCGTAGGTGCTTTGTGAGGGTCGGTTGGAGTTTTGTGAAGGTCTAGAATTTTGTGAGAAAAAGTACTCGGATGTTGGTCTGTCAAAGTTGTCACTGTAGCCGAGTCCATTACTGTTAGGTCGTTTAAGTCCGTTAGTACTGGCGTATTCCATGTTGTCAAAAAAGTAAGTAGGTCTTTTGGTCGTTGGTGCATGATATACAAACACTGGATAACTCACAGTAGTTTGTTTTTTGTTAATTAGAGTTGGTCGTCTTGTTGTAGATGTTATTGGTCGTCTTGTTGTAGATGTTATTGGTCGTCTTGTGGTCGATGTTACTGGTCGTTTGGTTATGACAACTACGTCGTCATCAGTTGGTTTGTAGTAACTGGCTAAAGTTGGTCTAAAAGTCACTTGGTCACCAGAGTAAGGTCTTTCGGTTGTAATTGTTTGTTTTTTTCTATTTATGATTGGTGCAGTACTGGTAGTAGATTGTGGTGAGTAGTTTATATTAATGTTTACAAGTAAGTTAGGTGCTTTGGTCGTTCGGTCTGGTACTATTCCTACAAGGTACGTGACGTCTTCGTGGTTTCTGTCAATAATTTGATAGTAATTTGACTTGGTTTTGGTACGTTTGGTACTGTGTGTAACTGACGGTTTTTTTGTTATAGTAGTAGCATAGTCACTTTGTTTGAGTTGAGCTGTAGTGTTTGTCTTTTTTGGTTTTTGTTTGGTGGTGTCTCGTTTCAGTCTTTGTGATCGTTCAGATTCGAATGAATCTATATCGTCGGATGCTATACTGTTGAATTCGAATGAGTTTTCAGCCCAAACTCTCAAATCGAAATTCCGTATTTCTGGGCTATCGCAACTAACTCTTACATTTCTAAAACCATCGGCTGACAGAAACACAAACGGCTGTATAGTTTCAATTTCGCTAGTGGTTTGACATAAAATTTGAGCCAAAGAAATTTTTCTTATTTGCTGTAGCTGAGCTGGTGATAATGAAGATTCAAATCCTTCATTTTCATACCAGAATCTGTCACCTTTTCGTAAATAAGAGAATTGTTGCGCAATAATGCAAGCAAATGTAGGACCAACCACAGCTCCTCTTAAAGGCTTCTCTGCTAAACCTGCCGTGAATAGGTCAATATCATCTATGTGAGTATATAAGCTTCTAAGCCTCATTACTGATGCCACGCTCATGACTTGCTCTAAATCTTGCCAATTATTAAGAGGAGCTAAACCACAAGGCTTGCGCCAAAAAGTATATGGAGGTATACCATGGTCTCTGCCACGTTGAATATTTATAGCAGCCAAATCCATACCAAAATGACCAGAAAATTGAAACAAGTGATTGGTTAATTCATCAGCAATAAATTCGTCACGTTTTTGAGAGAGTTGGTTAGACATTCCTAGCAGCAATCGGTCCAGCGAACCTATGCTCCAAATATTTTCAAAGTTAGAAGGTTCATTGTGAAGGGAAATATCTAAAAAAAAGTAATTATTAAAAAGCTGATTGCAAAAAAAAAAATCCAAGACTTACTGTTTGGTAAAGGTATATGGTGGCTGTCAGTTCTAATGAAGGAGTTTTGGATCATACTGTGACCAAATCTGAAAGCAGCAGTACTAAAAGAATTTGCAATTGCCGGAAATATTTCCGAATCGTATTCGTCATAGTATCCAGCCTTTAATAGTCTGAGTTCAAAAAGGTCCATAACTTCTGGGCCCAATACTACTGGTAGATATTCTCTGCAACATAACCTAGTTATACAATACGCACTACAAATGAGAAATAGACTTTACTTGTAAGTTATATGCTGGATTGCTGCATAAACAATCCTCCTAGTCTCCTGGAACACTCTCTCGTCTGACCAATGTCTGTTAATTTGAGTCAGTAGATTGGCAATTTTGTTATGGTACCTGACAAAGACTGTATGTACTGCCACTAAGCCGGGAGTTTCACTGAATCGGCCATCTCCAGATTGAATACACTCATCTGACATGGCACCTTCGGTGCAAATTTCACCACCTGGTGGGTCTGGAGGCTCTAAAGCACCTTGATTTGATGGTCTACCATAGAATATCTGACCTATGAGATTGTTGACAATTAGTGGAATTTGTTTAGAATGCATGGTGATGATAAGTAATCCAGTACGCAGCCAATAAAGATATTTGAAGGTTGATAGGGCAGAGTAGGTAGGCTAAAATTCCTGTAAATTCAATATGACATACAACAGGTGAAGAATAGATGTACGACTCTACTTGACCTTCTATCAACCACCCAATTACTCTATTTTGTTTATGGTTAATTTATTACTGACCGTTCCTGAATGATCTGATGGAGTCTGAAGTATCTACATCGCTTCCGTAAATCATGGAACCATCAAGATAAGATGTGACTTGATTAATTTGCTCGCGCCAGCCTAGTTCACAGTCGATTCGGGTTGATGGGGCGCTTCTGAGAAATTCCATACAACCAATACCAAACCGGCTCAAAAATGGATCGGTTATCGGTACTTCTATTGGCAGGCACGATGGATGCTGAAAATGAATGGTCAACTTGTTGGTGTTTTCATGGAGAAAGAAACGACTGACATGGAAATAAATATGTCAAATAGGTATAAAAGATGAGGAACTCTCCTCACCCATGTACCTACTGTTGATTTCTCATAAAGAGTTAATACATTTTTGTTTTCGACAAATATTGATGGGATAGAAGGAACAGAAAATTAATGAATCCCTCAATTATTCTTATCGCGGAATTGCAAGTTTTAAGATTTTATTTGAAGAACTCACATGCCGAAATATTGCTGGACATACAAAATAAATTTTCCAATGTTTCCAATACTGAACACATATTTGATTCAATAAACCATAGTGTTTGGACATAAGTATTGATTTTGAGTACTATCTATGTAATATAATCAATAATTATTTTGAAAATTCTTACCAAAAATTGTGGAGGTACAGCCCTCCGGCCACCATCCTCACAACATCTAGGAATTGAGCCGTTAAAACCTCGAGCTCGGACAGTAGAAGTGACGTCGTGATCGATAAATTGACCCCATTGAGCGAACATTAGAGTGACAGAGTGGACTTCATGATTTTTGTCTCTGTGGAACGCTGAACTTATTTTACGTGGCGATGGCAATGGGGCGCCGGACACTGAACGTCTTATACTTTGGATACCTGGAACAAATATTTATAATTGGTATCATGTATATGAATTTGACGATAACTCAGTGTTGTGTTGGTAAGGCAAAAGAATTCGTGGTGAAACTTTCAGGAGTAACAGATGGGAACAACCTATATGCATGGAATCATTATTCTTGTCCACTGACACAAATAAATGCTCATAGTAAAATAAATGATTGTGAGAATTTCATACATCTGTCAAAACTGGTATTCCAACAATAAATTGACATGTTTTGATTGTTGATTTGAACCAATCAGATTGTAATTACGCGATAATTTGCACTAGTGCAAATTATCAGATAATTGCATACTAACTGGTGCGAAAACTGGTGTTTTGACATTTTTTTGACAAAAAATTTAAATTTTTGATGTCTGAAATTCTCTCATTAAATACAATTCGTGCAATGGAAATATATTTATAATTTTCGACAAATTTGCACTCATGCGTTTTTAACTAAAAATGCATTCGGGCAAATTTCCCAAAAATTATCAATAATTTCCATTGCACTAGTTATATTACTATTGATTATTATTAATTTTTAGTTTTTTTTACTAATAATTCCCGTATAAGTATGTGAATCATTTGGTCATTATTGTTCTACTTTTAGCCTTAAAGTTGGAATTTAAGTGTATACCTAATGCAAATTACTTAGTATCTTCATATATTGAAAGATGCCTATAACAGATTTGATACGTCGTCAACTGATCATAGATTAGTTATAGTTAGTTATAATCTAGAAGCATAAAGCAATCAAGAAGAAGACCAGCCGATGCGCAACACCAATCGACAAAGAGGACTACGAAGAAACGAGAACTGAAACGAAAAAATAAACATCACCAATAAGTGATCCAAACGCAAACCATAATAGATCTGATAGCAATTAGTAAGACACGCTTGGTCGACGAGGGGAGCTTAGTGGATGGTAATTATACACTATATTGGAAAGGTCTTCCTAGTGGATCCAGGAAATCCATGGTGTTTGTTTTCCACTTAAAAACAGTTTAGTATACGGCCTTATAGAGTTACCCCATGGTGTATCAGAGCGCCTATGATGGTAATGAAATACCCAACTAACTACGAGACAAATCTTTAGTCCATATAATCAGCGCCTACGCCCCTACACTAGATGCTTTGCAATAAACTAAAGAAGCATTCTACGAATTTTACGACCCTTTTAGTTGACTTCAATGCGATCGTTGGACGTAATGCAGAAATATGGCAAAATATAATCGGAAAACATGGAATTGGCAATGTGAATAGCAACAGCGAGCTCCTTCTATCCAAATGTACCGAAAAAAATCTCACCGTGATTAACTCCCTCTTCAGACAGAGAGACAAATATAAGGGCACGTGTTGACACCCTAGGTCACGTCATTGGGATATGATTGACTACGTTATCGTTAAACGAAAGGACCTCAGTGGTGAAGTCAAAATAACGAAAGCCACCGCAAATATTGAATTCTATATAGATCACCGCTTTGTTGTCTCAAAAATCTTATGTAAATACAAAAAAAGAAGTCCAAAACTAAAAAGAGACTCCAGGTTGAACGTCTCCAATCACCAGAGGTTGTAGAGAATCTCCAACATGGCTATCACGAGACGATGTCAAATCTACCCACAAACAAGACGAATGACGTAGCGGTAACAGAGGTGTACTGGATAGGCTTGAAGGTATTACTATACATAGCCAGTGTAGCAGCTATCTGAATTGCAGAAACCAAACACGAAGACTATGACAAATAAAGAATAAATGGTGGTCAGACAAGGCTAAAGAAATACAAGGATTTGCCGATCAGCATGACCAAAAGCAGTTCTTCGAAGTCATCAAGAAAGTCTAGGGTGTCAAGCAGCGGAAAGTATGCCCAATCAGGGACAAACACGGAGTCTAAGGTTAAAAATAGGGTGTCGGACCCGGGAAAGGACACTAAAATTAGCAGACTAAGAGAGAAACTAGTGCAAACGATGAAATAATGCAGAAAAGTGATGAAATTTAACAACCAAAATAAGAAATGGAAGAGCTTGAAGCCGCCTTTACTGATCTTGAAGGAAGTTTGAAGCTTGAAAACCAAGTGAGGATCACAGGGTAAAATATAAACGTTCACTTGTGAATGAACAAGATTGGCCTTAAGTAGGCTCTTCTAAGAGAAAAAAATAATTCAGAAGAGACTTTTTGTGAATCCCAAAGAGAATATAATAATATGGATATGGAAACCGAACCTAAAACCTATGCTGGTAAAGTTGAACATTTTCTGCCGATCGTGGTCTCCGGAAGCAAAGAATGGTTGAAATTGAGAGATGAACCTAAAGGCAATAATATTGACTTTGAGAAGGCAAAAAAAATAGGAGAAGACTCAAACTTGTTGTAAACACACCAGATGATCACCGATAGCTAACAGCCTTCTAAATAATATGAAAAAACCCTACTATACTTTCAGCCCAGACAGAGAAACAAAACAACCTACCGTGTTTAGAGGACTCAGAGCTGACACTCCTGTTCACTACATTATATTGATGAGCTGAAAGAAAAAAGCCTTACAGACTTGGAAGTTGTCCAAATTTAGCCTAGAAAAAGGAAAAAAGAGCTTAGGTTAAGTTTAAGATTAAGGTTTATTCATACTAAGCTTTTATCACTATTCCTTATTAAGACAACATCACAAAAAGTTCATGAAACTATCAGATTAGTTGACATGGTAGTGAAAACCGAAACTTTAAGGAAATCTTCAATCCCATCTCAGTGTTTTTACTGACAACGTTTCGCGCACACACACAAGCATGCTGTTCCATGCCGAAACGCTGTGTGAATGTGGAAAAAATCACGCCTTCGAACTATGCAACCTCCCAGTACCAATAGCTGGTGGAAAAAACGCAACGTCACTGGTTCGATCCATTTTGAAATTTTCAAACATAGTTTGGTCACCATATTATCGGGGATAATACCACGAGAGCTTCAAAATTACCAATAATTTTTCACGATTGCGTGTTTTCTATAATTTGCAGAGAAAACACGCATGAGTGAAAAATTATCTGGTCCATTTTAAAGCTCAAGTAGTATTTAGAGGATTATTTCACGTATGAGAATGCAAAAAATATGGAAACAAATATGTATTAAACGATTTGAACATCTTAACAATCAATACAAATAAATGGTTGCTATCAGGAACCGTTTGTTTGTATAAAAAATTAGCATTACAACCGTGTATACAATAACAAGCTGTAATTCTCTCTAGTTAAACAAATGGAAAAGAGAATTTTCGCTGTAATTCTGAAAATCGTCACTTGTTTATGGGATTTCTAATACATGAGTGGAATAATCAGGTTTATATAGGTACCCAGACTTGAAAATGTTCAACTTAAATTTATAAAATATGCTAAATATAAACTTCTTTGCAATGGCATTGAACTTGACAATGATCAGACTATGTTATATCTGGATTAAGCATATCTTGTCCGCAGAAGAGAATACTACCCATGATATATGTTTCGCATTTAATGTCCTGAACCATTGTATCAAGAGTCCAGAATGTTTGGAAACATTCCAGATTCGTACCTATACCTTGCTATCCAACACGTACCAGGGCCTTGATTCATATACCAATTTGCCATTCTTGATACTTGTTGGATAGTCCTGTCAAAAGAGTGTCCGCGAGTGTAAATAAATTTTGGTGAGACATTTTCAACATGTCAATATGAGATTTAAAAGTTGCGCAATAAGGGCTGTTCTAGGTTGGGTAGTTTAAGTTAATAATCTTACTTGTAAACCTGTAAATGTCGAAACGTTGAAGAATAAATAAATAAATAAATAGAAAGTATTGAACATCTGACGGTTGAAGCTACTAGCAACGGCAAAAAGACACGTGACCACAGCGTACAAGGTTCCCAGGCAAGTAATACTACTATAAAGAAGACATCAACAACCTTCTCAGCAATAATATCCCAAAAATAATTATTGGTGATCTTAGCTGCAAGTGAAGACTTTGGAATAGTACAATTCAATGTGCAAATGAGACCAGACTGGCAGAGAAAATTGCGGAGCAATTGTAATAGGCCAAACTTCTCCAACTTTTCTCCCAGGTGCCAATGACAGCCCTCAATAACTAGACATTGTAGTTTTAAAAAATATTGTCAATGATTTCGAGATAACAACTATTAATGAAGGTGCTCCAGATCATAATCCTTTAATCCCAAAACTAGGACATGGAGAGATTACCAAAAATACAATCAAGAAAACCATTATAAATTGGACTACCTACAAAAATAGCCCCAAGAACAATACTTCCCTCCCCCAAAAATAACTTCTAATGAAGATATTGAAGCAGCAGTAGAATCCTACCAAGTAATTTTGCAAGCATATGAAAATAATTCTTCCACCAAAACAATCAGGAAAGGATCTATAGAAAACTTTCCTATTAGCTTGCAAAATCAAATTAGGGAAAACCGGAGGCTAAGTAGAAGATAATCTACCTTCAAAGACTAAAATCTGAAAGAATACTTAGCGAACACTCACAAAAATTGAAAACAACACTCAAAAACTACAGAGACCAAAAATGGAATGAAGAAGTAAGGGCGGGTATTATAAAACTATTCCGACACGATAACTGAAAGTTAACTTCTGGAATGACGTTACTTCTGATGTAATTCCAGAAGTTAACTTAAAGTTATCTATCAAAATAGTTTTACAATACCCATAAGAAGCCTAGGGAATGCAAAAAGCCTTGAGACGCTTCAAAAATGTTATTCCACCATTTCATGGACCTAATGGTATAGCCTACTCAGAGTCCGAAAAAGCAGAAGTATTTGCCAATACTTAAGAATCCATATTTGTTGAAAATGTAATCCAAAACGAAGACTTAGTACAGACAGAAGAAATAATGAAGGAAGGTATAAGTAACCTAACAAATACATTAACACCCAAGATTTCCACCAATTATGTCACTCCCAGAAAAATACATGAACAAATTAAAAAAATCAAGATTGAAAAAACTCCAGGAATAGATGGAGTAATAAACAAAATGTTTAAAGAACTACCAAAAAAAGCCCACAGAGCAATAGCAAATTTGGTCCACTCTATATTCAGAAACTACTTCCCAAATGCATTATAGTAATTAGAAAACCCGGAAAGAATGCTACCTTCCCAGATAGCTATAGACCAATAAGTCTCCTTTCTACAATATCTAAAATTGTAGAAAAAAACCATTAGAACAAGATGAATAGAAGATACAGAACAACTTAACTTCATACCCACCTTTCAATTTGGCTTTAAATCCCGCCACTGAGCTGAACAACGAACCCTTAGGATAACAGAATATATCTCAGAAGGATTCAACTACAAAATAGCCACAGGCGTCATATTTCTAGATATCGAAAGAGCCTGATATAAACTATGGCACCACAGAGTGATTGAAAAGATGATAGGATGGAACTTACCAACTAAAACTGGCCAGCTTATACATAGGTATCTGTCCAACAGAACTTTTCAGGTCAGAATTGGGAAGCAACTGTCCACCACCAAAACAATTAAAGCTGGAGTACATCAGGGATCAGTGCTGGAGCCAATATTGTACAACTTGTACATTAGTGACATTTCAATGACTCCCCACATTATGACTACTCTTTGCATTGATGACACGACCATCCTCACAAGAGTAACTAATACCAATATCATAAAAGCTCCAGAGCAACATCGAAGAAATTGGAACATGGTGTAAGAGAAACAAGATTAGATTAGAATCAGCATCACAAAGACATAAGCAATAGTATTCCAAAAGCGCAGAATGCCACTAGGACCCACAATTAAAATTGGCGATGATAGAATTCAATGAAGTACAGAAATTTAATACCTAGGCCTCCATATGGATGAAGGCCTCACGTGGAGATCTTACATCACCAACAACAACATGAAAACCAGGGCTGCTGTCTTTCAACTTTACCCAATACTAGAAAGCGTATTGAGTCTCAAAACCAAGACACAAATAATTCAGAGCCCAACTAGCATACTCCTCCTCCACATGGGGAAGTGTGTGTACAACCCCAAACGCAAAAACTGATTGTAACAGAAAATAAGGTATTGAGGATGGCGGCGGATGCACCCTGGTTTATACGCAATGTCGACCTTCAAAGAGACCTACAGTGTACATCACTACTAGAGTTTATACTCAAAAAAGCTGAGAAGTTATTTGGGAACCTGGCAACACACCCAAACCTTGATTTGCGCAACCTAATGGCTTATGACCCGGAAGAAAAAAGGCATCTGGTAAGAAACTACCACCTAAAGAACTATTTTTGAAGCTGAGGCAGCAGATGTTTCTGGAATAATTACATCACTGCAGGCCCTGAAGGCTAACGAAGGATGACTCTACAGAAAGATGCCACTCTCTGATCTTGGAAGAAAGATGCAATAATTGGAATCGCAAAGGATTACAAAAAAAAAAAACGAACTAGACTATTTTGAATCAGCATGCAGAAGTAGACCACACCGTCATTAGAACACTGCAGTACGAGATGGTAACCAAAATGGACAGAGGAATATCCTCGGAAGAGATAAGAAAGGCCATCAGAAGCCTTAGAAATAATAAAGCCCCAGGCGTCGACCAAATTCCAGCAGAAGTGTTTAAAGCTCTAATGAACGATGATCCAACTATAGAAAAAGAAAAAGTTTCATAATACTTCCGAGAAGCACATATTGTCAAATTATACAAAAATAAAGGCAGCGCTACCGACTGCGGCAACTACCGTGGAATATCATTGATGTCAAACTTTTGACCAAAGTTATGGCTGCCAGACTACTGACTCATGTGGACAGAGTCACAAAGCGGCTTTAGACCGAACAGGCAGACTGACTTTTACTCTAAGGTAACTTCAAGAAAAAGCTAACAGTCTAACATTTATATAACTTTCATCGACCTAGCGAAAACATATGCCGACGATTGTCATATGGTAGCTCTCTCAGCTGAAAAACTAAAGACGATCCTGGAATCGTATTCATGGGCGTACCAGGCTTTAGGACTTAAGTTTATGTTTAAACAAAACAAAAATAATGACGACCCCAGCCACAATAGAGCAGGTTGAAATTCACATTCAAGGAAACCCAGTAGAATACGTCAACCATTTTAATAACCTTGGAATCATCGTCAATACTACCGGAAGCATCGACCAAGAAATCGAGCATCGTATCAACACAACCACTGCATCATTCTGGAGACTAAGTGCCAGATTATTCGACAAACATGATCTTTCTATAAGTACCAAAGTTGATGTCTATTGAGCTACAATTATACCAGCAATAACCTACAGCTGGGACTGCTGTGAGACGTGGATACCTTATATGTAGAAGACATATCAAACCCTTAGAAAACAGCAAAGACAACTACGACAAATAATGCATAATCAATGGTTCCACAAAGTTTTCAATAACCAAGTGCTGCAAAGAGCGATATTGTTACATAGGCTAGACTTCGTTGGGCAGGACATGTTGCTGGTATGCCAGAAAACCATTTACCCAAATGTGTTTTGTACGGAGAGTTGGTTGAAGGTAGTATCGGGTCTTCAAAAAAAAAACAATCAAATATTGCTTCGATTACGAAAAGGTAGGTCGCATTATTTTTTCTTTATTGGTCAGGATTTTTGACATAACATTTTGACATTAAAGTTCATTGACAAAATCAAAGAAAAATATTGCTAAGACATACGTTTAAAAAACCATAGCAATCTTTGATTGTTTTTGTTTTTTTGAAGGCCCGATAGTATCTGAGCCTGGGAAATTTTTCGATACCGTGGAAAAATCTCTAGATCGGCGGCGCCTTTGAGCGGAAATTTCGTGGATTTGACCCGGGCCAACCCCAAATTTTTCAACGTCATGATGTTATCGGTGGCGCCATCTAGCGTACAAAGTGCGAAGTTCGATGTGTCCTATTACACGATGCCGTAGTAATAAATAAGGGAAAGTTCGCCGCCGACGTTTAATGTGGAAACAAACAGAGGTATTATGTTTCACGGTTATTTTTACTTATAACTGATAAGCGTTTCCGTTCTAGCAAAAACAACAAGCTCAGACTTGCATTTATATTTTATCGATGATACGCTGTAAAGACGTGTTACACTGCAACCTGAAAACTGAAAATCCTCAAAACGACTTGGAAGAAGGAGCTTAGGACCGCAAGATATGGACAGGTGTGATTGCGAACTACACCGGAGAAAATAGGCCAGCCGGGCCTATCGTAGGATAATACGTTATACCTATGGATGATTCTCTAGAATTAATAGAAGGGACAAAAATCCAAATAAGTACGCGTACTTCACCTTATGGTGTAAGCCTTGTTGATATATTATTGTTTTTTTCTCGTTCATTTTATTTTTACTTTTGCCAAGAAATGTGAGGCAGTGAAAAAATGGAGGAATTGGAAGAAATGAAGAAAGATGGCCAAGATGTGTGCCCCTTTCAAGCTGTTGTTCGAAGTCTGCTGCTTCCTGAAACCCTTGCATTTACGGTCCGGTCACGTTAACGAATAGCAGTTGAATAAACATCCAGACGAAGACTACAATTATCAGATTGAAATTAAGCAAACAACAAAAAGACTACGCAGTCAGGACAGGGAATCACGTTTCAGAGGTGACGTCACTCCTTAGGGGAAAATACAGAGGCGTCTGGCAATTTTTGACCAATAGGAAGCGAATTACAGCGATAAAATAACAAGACTGAGCCACTGGCTCAAACAGAGTCTTCAATGAAATGATTCAATAACAGCCAAGGAAAATATTGTTGTATCTAGGAAAATAGGACATCACCCTTCGGTTAATTAAACCCAATCGTCTTCCAAAAAAGGTTCATGGGTTTCAGGAAAATAATTGATCACGTCACGTTTAAATAATATTTGGGTGCAAGTTGACCGAATTATTAAATTACATGAGGAACCTGAACTCATCGAAGGTCATTGTCAACGACGGTTCACCGGTAATTATAATAAACAGCGATCACGCACCAGGGTCGCCGTATTAATATAAAATAATGGTGTTTGGAAGATGAGAGGGTAGTCTACAGACCGAGAATTAACCGCGTTAATTAGTCAGATAGATGTATTTGTAAAATTTGTTATATTAGAGGTTGCAAGAACATTGACAGGGGATATCTACCGGAAGAACAAGATTAGAGCACTATGACGGAGTAGAACTGACGTTGATATAAACATCAACAATCAACTCCTTTGGTGGAAAATTTATTTTGGAAAAAGGGCTAATAGTTGAAGATTGTTGAAATTACCGATCACTGTTTTGGTCTTGATGTTATTTCCAATTATGGTATTTATTCTGCATTCATATTTTTTACATTATTTGAAGCTCAAATAATTGGATTTAACTTAAAAGTATATTATACATAAATACTTGATGAAGCAGACATTTACGAATAGCGAAAAGCTAATTCATCAATCATTTTTTTGCTACTATCGAAAACTCTTTTGCCCTATATAAGTCAATGCGAATTTTACTAGTTCATTTATCAAAGTCAAGTTCACACTTTCTAAGAACTTTTCAAACATTTAATATTCAGTCGATTTTGAAATCATTATTAAGTTATCGTTTTCTAATAGGATAACGGATCTATACACAATAGATAAATATATAGTAGGTAGTAAAATATTTACCGTCGTGGTACATTGGAGGTAAGAATCTTTGCATTGGCAACATGGCCGATCCTCTCCAAGGATATTCCAAATTATTGCAGGTTCCATCTGCAGTCCTAAATCGTCTGGAAGAAAACGGACATTTGGGCTGTCCTCGTAAAGGACATTCGTCCAAGTCTGCTTTAGGTTGCACGTTGAATGTCGATTCTGAAGAATGACGGTAAACATCTTTGTTGTAACTGAAAAAGAGAAAAAACTAAATTAAAATCCTTTAAGTATTAACTGCTACTGAGCAGTATTCACTTGATTTCTTTCAATGTGAAGCAAACATGCCGAGAAATCGAAACACTTTGGAGGAAACAAGTAATTAGCCAAGATAGTAAATACATTATATTAAGGCAGGCAGAGACGAGATTATAAAGAAATCAGTCTGTTATGTCCGTCAGATTTCCTAAGAAGTTCAATGTAGTCTGTGGCCTCCGTAAATAAGGTCTGTGAGTAAATTATGAAATGACTAAGAATATTTCCATTGAATGACTAAAACTGTATACCCCTTTTAAGGCTGAATCAACATCAAGAGATCAGAAACAATTATAAATCAAAATTGATAAAACAGTTACTTTATCATTACTATTCATTCACCTATTTTCAAATTCTGTCCGGACCACAATGCGATGTTCTTATTGCCTTGGATTTTCGCCAAACATTTTGAAATACACAAAACATTTCTTTTTAAACTTGTTAACCGCAATCACAAATCAAGAAAAGTTTTTAACTAAGAAGTTGTTCTGCTGCGAAGCGAATAGAAAAACTTTTTGAATTGCTTTGTGAACTTTCAAATGTTTTGGCAGCTGAAAATCTTCTAAACTAGTTTCTCTCGGCTAATTCCATTTTAGTGCACTAAGGCAATTTACACTAGAGCTTTCTAAATAATCGTAAACCAACAATAAAAAAGAAACCTATTGGTTTCAGACATTAAAGTGAAAATTAGTTACGGTTTCAAGAAAATAAAACCGAAAGTGGACAATAAAATAAATAATATTATCAATAAAACCGCAGTTCACTTTCACCGTTTCCCTTTTTATCGTTTATCAAAAATGAAATTGAAAAGTACGACCCAGTAACCTCGAAAACTGATGCTGATAGACTTTCAAATTGTATCTTGCATCTTGCATTTAAATATCAAGTGAAAAAAGTTCAAATATGCTGTTCAATTATTTTTTATTCGAGCCACTTTCACACATCAGTGTTTTCTATAGTGACAAAGTTGAGATATGCATCTTAACACACCTACATAAAGTTCTTGGACGCCACTTTCTCCCGAGAGAAGCTTTTCTTTTAAATATTTACCGGTGAAATGCCCACAATTCTCCCGAGAGAAGCTTTTCTTTTGAATATTTATAGAGATGCTGCTTGTCGCCTACTCTCTTCAAATGATGAAAGGCTACTGTTTAGGACTGGAATTTCTGACAAAAAATGTCCTTTAGGAATATGAAAATGGACAGTGAAACTATACCTGTGCTTAAAAGAGGCCGGAAGGGAGACGATTGCACATTTCCATCCTGCCACACATCGCAGCACGTTTAGGAAGGCAAAAAAGATCACTGAGCAACTAGCTGCGAAAAACCAAATTCATGGAAGAACTGAACAGATGGAACAAGAACCAAATGCTAACTTATTGAAGTTTCACTCGGGGTCTAAGATAGGCAAAAAGCTTCAATGTCCATGTCAGCGAAAAGAGCTGAATAATACAAAAGATATTAGAACAGTTGTCGTCGTGCTCACTAGTTAAATATTACCTGAAAGAAGATAATGACTTTTTTAGATTTTACTAATGAGCCACAGAATTTTGTGAATGTCCTGCTCAGTTTTGCTGCAGAAGCTGGAAGTGCACCATAAAACCCAAAAAGCTATCTTTTTTTGAGAAAAGCCTGAAAATCTTGGATACCAACTAGAAGCAGATTCATATTATTTTCATATGCACAAAACATCCGGAGAGGTACCAATGCTGTATCAGTCCAGAACACCTCCCAGATGTATTCTTGATGACTATGATACCTATTTCTGAACAAGAATAGATAGCGACAAAGCTGGAGAAGAAATTGAAGATAGAAAAAGTGAAGGCAAGCCGTCTGAGCTAGACTCAGTCTCTGGTTAAATAACACATCATTGAAAAGTGAAAATGAATCATTTCATCCATAACACGATTCTCAAGAGCATGAGCAAACAAAAACTATAATGCCGGTATCCAGCGGCATTTAGGTGGTCATATCTGGAGAAAATCTGATACCAGATAATGAGGGATTGGTTTTTGGAATGTTTGCACATCCTTCAGGAACAGAGACTGATAGTACAGGATTTTTAACCGACTGCTCAGGTGGGCGTTTGAGATTATTTACTACCCATTCTTGGTCAATTACATTGCCTAAGAATATCCAACTGAATTCCACGAAGAAAAACAAGGAGCTCACGGAGATGACAGACAAGAGGATGATAGATCCGCAAGCCACCATCGACATTCAAGTTGAGGAACTGAGACTGGAGGAGATAATGGCGATGATTTGGGACCTAGAGGGCCAAACCAGGCAGCATAAACAAAGCCGAAAAACAGACACACCTAGAAAACGAAAGACAGCAACAGCAGCAAGCTTGCCAGTGGATTTAGCTCACAAATCAGATAAAGAAGCAATGGATCTTGACATCGTCGTAGCGAAGATCTTTGAAGAATCTGAAGACGATGATAGAGCATTTCCCAATGCATCGAGTGACTAAGCTACAAAGAAGATGCTACCAGCTATCACTATTTAAAACCTGCCGAATGGATCACGCTATCAGGATGTCTAAGGCAGAAGTTGATTCAGACTCAACAAGGCCGGGGTGAGAAAAAGAACACGATGAAGCGAAGATCTTTCCTAGCATTATGGCTGGAGGACTACAGCTTTGTGTGTTTTGATGAAATCTGCAGTAGGCAGATAAGAAGCCGTATTTTATATACCAGCTCCATGAAGTGAAGAAGCAGATGAGCTGAGAAGCCTTGAATATAGAGATGCAGATGTCACCCAGAAATAAGAAAAGGAATGAGCCGATGCCGATATGTCATAGAAAATGCGTATCCTGAACGATATATTTCCTCTAGTCACAGAACTTACAAGTTTACAGTTAGAGAACTGTCCACAGTTTTAGCATTCAATGAGGAATCTAAATTCAATTGAAACAAATTTTCTATAGAGTAAATGCATCCTGCTAGACTCGATCTCATACTAAACAAAAATGTAGGTGCAACAAATAGCAGCAACAACTAATTATTCGGGTGCTATAGGTTTATACAGCTAACTTATATTATCGAAATGGTTCCAGGGTAATGAGAAAATGGTACGTATAAGTAAAAAGAGAATATGTGTTAATGAAGTTCCCAGCCCAGAATATAGTTTTATAAATAAGGATTATAGGAACCATGGATAGATAACTATTGATGAATGTACCAAAAAAAAAAAAATCCAAAAAAATCCTAGAAATATAAGTATAAGGGTATAAAATTTCTAAAAATAAATATTCAAACTCACTTTCTAATAGATCAAGTAAAATCCATACTGGGTTGGTGAATGGCACCGCACTTAAAGAACCAAAGCTCACTTCGTGATGTACCAGCAGGAACTGCACGGAACCATCCCGTAATACGGTACTAAATCTACATTTTCGAACCCCACTTTTTATCAGTGATAACTGTCCCCCCGACAATCCGCTACCGCTAAAGGAAGAGTTTACGCGGTTGATCGGACCGATTGTCACTTTTGGATTAGCTTTCTTTTGCACGTTTTTGGTAGGATTTAATGCCCGTTGGAAATTTTTATCGGCGGTTTCTAGGTAAATGATAGATCAGGTGCACGAGATGAAATTATTAGTGTTTTTGTAACTTTCGATTATTTTGGTGACCTCGATGTGGCTGTTTGGCTTGTAGAGTGTTTTCTTTTTTTAACAAGGTAACATGATATGACAGATTGGAGGCTCGTGATTGTTTTAAGACATTTGAGCAAGTTGCATTGTGTTTCTCTAGATATCGTTTATGGAATTGAATTTGAACTCTTCTTGGTTATTGATTATATTTTGAACCCCTTCGTTTTTCAGTTAGCGACCTACTGCCACGATCGCCTCGCTTAGAGTAAGGAGTTTGAAAAAGTTGTGAATCTCGCATAATTTATTCCTAACTCCTAGAGAAAATTGTAGATAAGATAATTTACTTTTATCATCATAGAGAAATGATACATTTATTCTCTCCGTCTTATTCTTCTCGTACAGGTTTTATTTGAATTGATGATTTTACCGATTCTAGTGATTGTTAAATTACCTTTCCAGCGAGGAATGAAGAGTTCTTGTCATGAAAAAGTTTTGATTGGGAACCACAGATCTATCGATTGTCACCGATTTTATACCAAAAGCTAAATCTACCGTTATAAACCGAAATGGCTTTAGACTCTTGTGAACCCGTTAATTCATCATTTTATTAATAACAATTATGTTCATTTTGTTCACTACATTTCCTCTCTTTAACAAATTCCACCATCTGTTTGGTTCTGTCCCTCATCAATAAGGTACTTTATAACTTATTGCTTATTTAGGTTTCAAAGATGTACCGGCTGGAATTATTATTACAACCAATGTCCTGTAAACACCAATATCCCAACAAGATGTTTCCATTTGTCGGTACTCAGTACCTTTATTACAGTAACCCAAATTATTGTAAATACATATAAATAAATATAATCCATGGAGGGTGATTCCCAGATTCCCAGACCTAATTTTATTATTCCAGATGATTAGAATTGCCCTGAGAATTATAAACTTAGTTGTCCTTCAGGTTACTTTTCAGTTTTTAGAATTGGAGCCGCTTTGTAAGATCGATAGCGAACAGTCGGATTGTAACAGTCGCACTTTTGTAAAATCAGTTTCGTTCAGAGTTAAAATAAACTAAACCTCCAAGTAATTTCGAGTTTTACTTTATTAAAATATCGGATAATAGGTACAAGGCCTAGAAATAATCCGAGATTACTACATTGGATCCAGCGGAAAACTCCGGGTTCCTAACATAAGCGGCATCGGTCAACTCCGGTCCCTAATACTCTATACTAGATTGTAAGGACCTTATTTTCGGCACTTGTTCCAGTTTGTTATATGAGAGAGGGAAAGAGGAGCTAGAAATTCGTTTGTATGCTGTTGAGAGCTTCTTCTGGAACCTGGAACACAACCTAACAGAAAATAGACCTGGAATTTCCCGTTATGACAAAGACAACGAAATAGACTTTGTGAAAATAGGTACATCTTTGAAGAGTTCATATCAATTATTGACAGATTATCCACAGGCATTGATCATAGAGTCTTGGAGAGTTGATTTCAGACACAGACAGAATTGAGAATGAAAAAAAGTTGTTCATCGAAGGAGATAAAGCATGACTCCTGTCAATTAAACTTGGAGAAGTGATATGCAGCTCACTGGAAAAAGACATGAAAAAAGGAATCAGAAGTGAATGACATAAACAGCAATAATGTTGGATTAAACGGACAACTTAAAAAGCATATAAAAAAGCAACAAAGAAAGAAAAAAAAAAGAATTAGTGACACAAATAATAAAAACTGGGAAACCAAATACAACGGAGTAAGTATAGGATGGCCTGGTCTTGTATACAGACGGCTCCAAAATAGCGAATGGAGCTGGCGCTGGTGTATAAGGGGAAAGACCAAGATCAGAACAAAGCATTCCTCTTAGACATAACGCCACAGTTTACCAGGCAGAAATTCATGCAATAAAAGCATGCGTACAAGAGTTTCTAAGGCTGGGTTATAGCAACCAGAATATGGGCATTATTTCAGACAAGGCTGCTCTAAAAGCTCTGAACTCCCATCGATTCAGTTCGAATATAACGATAGAGTGCCTGCAAGATCTGGGTACCTATTCTTAAAACTAGGGACCAGCTTTCTCATGTGAACGATTGCTCTGCCTCTCTCAATGATATGCAAATGATGATATGTGTAACAAAGATGGAACACTTGTTTTCAGAATAGACATCCTGGAATCTTTGTCGTCAAAGAATAACAGGATGAAGCTCTTGTGGGTTTCTGGGCATTCAGGGATACAAGGCAACGAAAAGGTTGACGGACCCTACACAAGATCAGAACCCTCATTTGAGATATCAAAGCAGGTTATGAAGACGGCAGTTGAAAGGTGGTCGACCCATCAACACCTCGACTATTGGTTATCTACAGCTGGAGCAAGACACTCGAAGGGGATAACTGATAACCCCTCAAAGAAGCTAACACCTGAAGTACTGTCACCAACGCGTACTCAGATAAGACGGGTATTAGGACCACTAACAGGACACTGCCATCTTAGAGCGCCCATACAAAAAAAGAGCGTCTACAATGTCCCGACATGTAGACTGTGTGGTGAAGAGGAGGAAACCACCTTACACATAATATACTGCTAGCACTGGCTCGCAGAAGACATAAACTATTTGGACCATGACAAACTTACCATCATGCTACTAGATCTCGTCAACGTGACGGAACTTGCTTAAGCAAGACATAGGGTAGCACAATAAGCCTTACGGCTGCAGTAAAAATCGGGACACGAGCACGTCTGATCGCGCCTTAAACCAACTAACCAACCAAGTAAGCCAAAAAATAGAGGGTGGACGGAACAAAAGAGAACCTCAGTGACCACAGTACACATAGATACCATCGAATCCTCACCAACAAACCAAGAGTAGTCAACCAAAACTGGAACAAACAGGATGGCACATACCCCTGTGATATTAGCAACCTTTGCAATAGAGTGCGAAGGGATATTCTCAAATATCAGGGACATTACACCTGAGAAACTAATGAGCTGTATTTTCGAAAGATGCAAAGTGTACTTCCGTAAGAACAGCGGGCACTAGAAACCACAAATCAGTCTACTGGTGTTTTACTCAGGCATCTCAGAAAAAACATCTGCTTGCAGTAAGGCAGAAAAAAAAATTCACCAGAGCTTGAGCAATCAGGACGCTGCCCGAAACAAGGAGGGAAGAGCTAGAGTCATAATACAAGACTGAAAACAAGAACCGGAAGAAGTAGGAAAAGTGGAAACAGTTATGCGGCGAACTGGACGAGGACGTGTAGGGAAGAGCCTATCAAATAGTCACAAAGGGACTGAAACTTAGGAACAGAAAAAACCCAGATGATAGCACAGTGGCAGAGCAAATCGGCAAACTAGGCAGAAATTCCTGCAATAAAAGCATGCGTACAGGAGTTTCTAAGGCTGGGTTATAACAACCAGAATATGGGCAGCTACACAAAATACCCTTGTTCCAATCACAAGAACTAATGGATGCCCTCGAAAAAATCAAAAAAGGGAGGCACCTGGGCCCGACGCTATTGTGCCGGGAATACTCATAGTAGGCGTCAAGAAGACTGTTTGGACCAAGAGAAGTTTCCTACAATCTGGAAGGCGGCCAAGCTAGTTCTAATCGGAAAACCTAAAGTCGAACGGCAAACAACTAAGTATAGACCGATATGTCTCATAGATAGTACGAGGAAGATTCTTGGAAAGAAGAGATTGTATACATTGAGATGCAAGAAAGAAACTTAAACCACGCCCACCAATATGGATTCACAGAGGGAAGGTCCACACTAAGTGCCATCACTAGAATATAGGCAATAGTGCATAAATCAAAACAAAAAGCGTAGAAAAAGAGAGAGTTCTGCATAATGATCCTAATAGACGTCCAGAACGCTTTTAATTCTGCGCCATGGAGAGAGATTGACAGGGTACTAAAGCCCAGCCTATCTGGTGAGGATTATACAATCCTACCAAACCAACAGAAGGATTAAAGCTCCACACCAAATCACTCATGACGTGCGGTGTACCCCAGGGCTCCATCCTGGGACCATGTCTGTGGAATCTCATGTACAATCAGGTACTCTGCTTGGACACTGGAACTCGCTGTGGAAGGAGTAGTGTATGCGGACGACTTGGCCATAGTCGTCAAGGCCAAAACAGCTAGCCAGCTAGAGGATTAAGCCCAACATGCAACTAGGCAGATAATCAATTATGTGGAAGGGATGGGCATTGCCGTTGCGAAGCAAGAGATACAGACAATCCTGCTCGTTGGCAGAAAAATGAGGAATGTGGAAATAAAAGCCTAGGGAAATATGGTAACATCTTCGGACTGGGTGAGAAACCTAGGTGTCACAGACAAAAATCTGCGCATGACTACACATACATAAAAAAACTAGCGGACAAGGGCAGCCAGATGATGAGCGTCCTATTCAAGATTATGCCGAAAACAGCCGGTCCTAAAACTAGGAATAGAAGCCTGATGACCCTTCCAACTATCGTCCTATAGCTCTGCTTCCCACATTGGCTAAGGTTGTCAAGAAACTGGTCAAGACCCGCGTAATGTCATATTTGGATAAATGCATCTTAAGTAAACATCAGTTTGGACTTCAACGCGACAATGGTACTGGGGATGCCATATTCAACTATCTCGAACACCTTCACAGGATGGCGACATTGCTGCGTTGGTGTTCTGTAACTTATCGAAAGCATTCGAGTGCGTGAATCACGGAATCAGGGAATACTGCTGATGAAGTTGGGAAGGTATGGGTTTAGGGGCAAATCCTTGAGATGGTTTGAGTCCTATTTGTGTGATAGGGTTCAGACAGTGTCATTTAATGGTGAAAATTCGCAGGAAGGGAGCAGTGACTTCGGCCATATTCTACGTCACACCAGCTTGAAGTAATATACTTAGATTATCGAGACATACTGAGTAGAGTCAACAGGAGAATGGCAATTGGCATCACATGTGCGTACAGAACTGTGCCCACAACGGCGACCGATGCGGTGGCTGGACTTCGATCGAGGAAAGGCAACAAGTTTATGGGATTGGAAGAAGGTGCACAGTGGACGCTAGAAGAGAACTCATGGAGAAATGGTAAGAAAGGTGGCTATTATACGATGAATGAGCTCAAACTTTCATTAGAAATGTTGTAAATTGGGCTACAAAGAAGTACGGGAAGGTGGACTACCATGTGACACAGGCTCTAACAGGACACGGCACTTATGGGTCATATCTGAAAAGCTTCAGAAAACGTAAAAGCGAGTAGTACTGGTACTGCGGGAGCACAGACACGCCGGAACACACAATCTCTCACTGCTTAAAGTTCAACGTTCAGAGAGAACTGGCAGCTGCAGCATGCGGTGAAGTAGTCACCAAAGACAACATTGCTGGCCTATTGCTCACCAGGGAGAAACATTGGCTATCTATCGTAGAGATGCTGAGAGATATTATGAAGAAAAAATGCGATAGGAAGAAGAGAAGAGCAAGAGCAGAACAGAACTAAGGAGATTTCCCTGATTTAATGCCTCGCGGCTTTCTGGGGATGTTAGGGAAAGGGTTTTAGTGGGTCGACCTAAAACTCGGAGTCCCACACTATCCAAGCCGACAGAAGACCAATGGCTTTCATGTGCATAGAAAGCATTTCCTAATCCCTATAAAAAAAGGGTTAGTTTGGACGGGAACAAAATCGTTTCAGTTCTCGTGACCTACACAGTTTAAAGAAACATCTTGACAGAAAAGATGAAGTGACAGCTGAAAAAAGGAAGAGAGGCTGCCCTTTATCCTATCAACACCAATAGATAGTAGTTAACCCATGCATAAGGGGTGAAGGACTTTCAGAAAAATCCTTATACAGATTCTCATTAAAAAACATTATAAGATACCTTCCTCCATTTCGCTTTCGTGCAAGAAAGCATTTGATAGTATTGATGTATGGGCCACAGAAAGAGCAATCAACATATATCTTGAATTGATTCAGAATGCAGATATCTTATTTATAACATCTACATCAGAAATGTCGCTTTAAACAAACAGTTCAGAGTTTTTCAAGGGCTAGGAAAATGGTGCTTTAGAAACAATAAATTTGATAGAGTAGGGGTACCTACCTTATGACAATAAGAGGGTTTTCAGATACCCTGATGAAAGGAAGACATCTTCCAACCCCTTCAGCACTGACGAGAACTGATGAGTTTAAAACCAGTCTGTAGCGACATCCATCGAATGAGAATTCGTTTATCTTCATTTTACAGAGCACAATAACTCGTATTGTATAATCTAACAGTGTCTAGAACTGATACAACATGAAAACCTATTGTATTGTTTTTTTTTTCCTGACGGAAATATTATGATTGGTTACATTTTTTATAAGGTAGCGAGACACTCGCGTCGGAGTAAAACAGAAAGTAAGTGGTGCCCAAAACAATTTCACATCAAACTTTACTCTTCCAGGTACCCGCACCCCAAATAATGCTAGGCCTATCATCACAAATGTTTACTTATTGAATGAAGTTCCTAGACTTGACAAGATCAAGCACGCTCTATCCAAAATAAGAAGAGGACATGCTCCGACCGAGGATTGAATAACCCAGAAAATGATCCAACTCTAAGGTAAGGATATGTAATAATTCAGTCAACAATCTTTCTGATAAACAAATGTCTACCACATCAAAATCTTAGGAATATGTTCTGGTGGAATAACGACCTCGGAAAACAAAGGAAGGAAAAAATGATACTTTTCAACAAAGCAAACCGAAAAGGAGAGTGGAGCGAGTACCGTAAAGTTCTGACTGAATACAACATAGGCCTGAGAGCATTCAAGAAGGAATCATGGAGAAGATGTTGTGAGGAGGTTGAACAGGCTCCTCAATGTGCCAGACTCGATAAAATCCTTTCCAAGGACACTCAGGAACGATCGGCTCCTCAGGAACAGGAAATGGAAACTACACTCATATCGGACAGGAAACTCTAGTCTAGGAGAGCTTTACAAAGTACAGAGTGGTCCAAATTGGACACTTTCTTATTGAAACACCCTTTATTTTTAGAGATAGAAAAAAATTAACCCTCCACTCTGAGACTCAAATTTCATGAAAACTTGATTGGTGCAAACCGCATTTTGATATCTTCAACCGTTTAGCCGCTAGAGGGCGATTCTCGATTTCGAGCAATACTGTGAAACCTTCGTAACTTTTTTCTATATGAAAATAATTGATTTTTGTAAAGACTTTCTAGAAGCACTTTTTCAAGCTGAATTCAGTGACATTCTCAGTTTTTTTCTATTTGGCTCCGATTTTGAGATAATGACCAAAATCAGAGTGGGGGGTTCATTTTTTTGTATCTCGCTAAGAAATTGACGTTTCCTATTAAAAGTGTCCAAATTGGCCCACCCTGTACACTGCCCGGGCAGTGTGATCCTTGAAGAAAACCTCGAAAAACTATGTATACCTAGCAACCAGATATGGCACCAGGGAAGACTCGCAGATGAAAACAAAAGTAGTAACATGGCGTAGGCTGAAATGGGTCATTCAGCAATGTGAATAAAAATAGAGCAATTGCTTCTAAGCAAAAGGTAGAAGTATAAGCAAAAGCTTCAAGTAAAAGATGAAAGTAGAAGTATTTACTTCATATCATATGAATAATGAAGACCTTTTACTTGCGAGCATATGCTTCAAAGAAATGAAGTGAAAGATACTACCCGTTGTTTCAATCTAAGGCTCGAGTGCCAAAGTAAGCCAACAGATCATATGATAATATTACTGGACTTTGACATTCCGAAGTGGTTGTAAAAGAACGCCAATCATGGAAGAATGCACAGCTATTGCAAGCGGACAACGAATCATTGTGGTACACAGTAACACAGATGAGACGGTTCAAACGGAAGGAGTGGGTCTGGCAATAATTGGACCAAACTTAAACGTTTAAACTCTCCTTAGGAATGGGTAAAACAGCCACAAAATTTCAAGCTGAGGTACTGGCCATAAACATCTGTGCACAACAGCATCTTAAAAGAGGACTTTTGAGAGAGCGGCTCTAAAGGTTCTAGGAGCCATCAAGTACAATTCTCAGCTAGTTTGGGAGGGTAAAAAGATCCCTAAACAACTGGCTGGGACAGCTGGGAGCAATAAGGTAACCTTGATGTGGGTACCAGGACACCGGGCGTAGAGGGCAACGAGGAGGAGGACCGTCTCACAAAGCAAGGCGCTTCAACACCTTTTTAAGGCCTATAGCCTTTTTGTGGACTAATGAAAAGCCACGTCTTCGAAGAAATGAACAGATGAAGGTTCATATCCATCTCAGCAAAGAGATCTGAACAACTTGTTGACATGAACAGAAGAGACATTAGAATAATCGTTGGTCTGCTCACTGAGCATTGCCTGGTGAAATATCACCTGAAACAATAGGCAAATCAGACATCGACCACTGCAGATCTTGCGAACAAGCAACAAAAACTTCAGAACACTTAATCGAACACTTCTGTAAATGCCCTGCTCACTTCTGCGAAAGGCTGAAATACCTTGAAGGGGTTCTGCTAACACCAAAATAGTAAACATATATCTGCTCTGGAGCAGATGCATTTTGCAAGGAGTAAATGCTTCCAATTTGAAGCAAATACTCTTTTTATTCATAAGAAAAAGAGTATTTGCTTTTTCGTGGAGCATTTGCTTCCGACTTTTAAGTAAAAGGTTTTGCTTGAACTTTTATTCATACTGCTTCATTTGCTTCAGATTTTAGGAGAAAAAGCAAATGCTCTTTTTTATTCATAGGGTAGATTGACGCTATACTCTACTCTAGACTCCTGATTATACTTAGAGCAAGCTTGGGACTGAATCATATTCCCAAAGCCTGGAAAGAAATCAGATTTGTTTTCATTCCCAAACCAAACCTGACAAGACAGGACAGGACAATCAGAGAGCTTTTGCTCTCAGACCCAGAAGCCTCATGTCATTTTTGTTGAAGGCTCTAGAAAATCTGCTTGATTCTGGCTCAAAACAGAGATGAGACAAAAAGACCCTCCTCCTACCACTCAAGATACAACTATCCTCCTATCGCGTCCTGTATCCCTCTACCGGTCACTCGGGATACTACACACAACCATCCTTCAACCGCGGTCTGTATCCCCCTACGGGTCACTCAAGATACAACCATCCCCCTACCAAGTCATACGCAATCATCCTCCTACAGCGTCCTGTATTCCCCTATCGCGCTCTCAAAATAGTAGGTAAAGTATCCCTCCATACCTGTAATTATCTCCCTAGTTTTGATCGCAAGCAATCCCCTCTCCGAGTCAAGTGGAATGCAGCTAAACCTGCAAAATCCAGCATCGGGATCACGAGGTTCGATTCGATTATATCGGGTCAAACGATAAGCGACTCGAGTGGATCGTTCACGAAACTCGATCGAGTTGGAAATCAAGTTTATTCGATTGTTGCTAACGTTACGTACTTCGAAAATGGAAAGCGATGTCGCTTTTCAGTTTTTTGGTTATGTAAATATAAGTCTTGTGTTTTGTAATTCAAATTTCAACAATAAACTTGGACTACACCAAAATTATACTCTTCACCAATGCATCTCTGATAAGAGCCAGTGATCTCTCAGCCTGTGGCATAAAACCTTAAAGTACATAGCACCATGTTTTCTAGAGTAACTGCCCTAGCAAGTATTCGCTCTGCACATGTGGTCGTATCAACTGCATAAGTTCTGTAGTTGTCTTTAATTAAGACGAAATAACTCTACAAAACTTGCCTCTGGAAGAGAAAAAGGTTCCTGCTTTTACCCACAAATTTGTCTTCGTCCTACAAGCTCAAGATTCTGGCAACGTCTATTTCTTTGTCTTTGCAGAATAGCGTGGATAACGTAACATTTTTATTTTGATGAGAATTTTACGATATATTGAAAAAATAGATGAAATTTAACCTAATTCGAGACCTTCGAACCTGTCGAGGCATTTCGATCGAAATATATCGATCAGTCGAAAGTCATGAACAAGTCCTTTCGATTTTCGATCAAAAATGACAAACCTTAAATGAATATCGAGCTTCGTGATCCCGCAGCAGAACAAAACCAGCAAAATCCAAAACAAAACCAGCAAAATTCAGCACAAAAGCAACATAAAACATAGGGGGATGGTTGTGTATAGTATCTTGGGGGTCGGGGGATAGAGGCCGCGATAAGGGGATACAGGGCGCGGTAGGGGGATTGTTGTATCTTGAGTGGTAGGGGAGTGTCTCTTTGTCTCGGCTCTGTTTTTAGCCAGAATACCTGAATACCAACCACCTACTCTCCACATTCGAGGTTGCGCATTGGCTACCAGTCAGTACGTATATGCTTATAAAGCATGAACCTCAACTGAAACAGAACTACATCACCTGGTCCAGCGGGTAGAAAGTACGTTGGAAAATAAGGAAGTTATGTTGGAAGCCTTTCTTGATATAGAGGGAGCGTTTGACAACACTTCCTTTGAGGCAATTATGAGAGCTCTACGCCGACAAAGTATTGCTGATACATGCTGCAGATGGATAGACTGCATGCTTCGAGGAAGAGTCATCCACTCCACGCTCCTAGGTAAAACAGTACCGACTCGGGTTGCAGAGAGATGTCTGCAGGGTGGAATGTTATCACCCCTGCTGTGGAATCTGGTGATGGACGAGCTGATAGAGCTACTAAAGAGCAAAAACCATCAAGTAGTGGGATATGCAGATGATTTGATCATAATATCCCAGGGAAAATTCAACCATACAGTAAGAGATCGTATGCAGCAGGCTCTTACAATAGTTTCTAGGTGGACAGAGGGTTTAAAATTAGTGCCACCAAATTGATAATCGTTTCCTTTATCAAAAGAAGGAAAATGGAGAGAATTGGACCTCTTCATCTTCAAGGAAACCCAGTTACGATGCCGGACGAAGTTAAATATTTTGGGGTAATCATAGACTCAAAATTAACTTGGAACAAACATCTGGATAAAGTATTTCAAAGGTCAGAACTGGCACTTATCAAAGCCACGAGAACTTTTGGGGGCTGCGGCCGGACATGATGCACTGGCTATATACAACAGTTGTAAAGCCAGCGATAACCTATGCATGTTTGGTATGGTAGACAAAGACACAACAAGACAGAGCCAGATTGAGACTTCGCAGGGTGCGGAGACTTGCCTGTCTGGGCATAACGGGGTGCATGAAAAGCACATCAACAGCAGCTATGGAAGTCCTACTAGACCTATTGCCGTTACACATTGTAATTCAGACGGAATCCAGGATGGGCCTCCACAGACAAGGGAACAACTTGAGCAAATTAACAGTCAGATCAGGCCACACACAAATAAGGAAAGACATAAATCAAACAGTATCTTCGACATGATAATTGACTATGCAGTTCCCAAATACTCACCCGACATATCGTTCCTCCAAGTCCTAATTAGTGAAAGGGAGGAATGGGGAAACCAACATGCACCCTTCCAATCTGAAAGGCCAGACCTGGTATTCGGAAGGGTCAAAGACTGAGAATGGCACAGGCGCAGGAATCTTACTTACTTACAGTCAAGAAAGAAGATGTGAGACTTTCTTTTCTCTAGGGTCACATACATCTGTTTTCCAGGCAGAGGTCTATGCAATACTCTAATTGAATCAACAATATGAGGGCCTACAAAGAGAGCAGACTCATTTTACTCGCAGATAGACAGGCAACTCCGGGAGCCTTGATTTGAAGAACCCTAAGGCAAACTCTGCACTGGAATGCCGAGAAGAACTCAACAACTTGGCGGACCAAAATAACGTCACATTGATGTGGGTGCCAGGACATAAAGGTATTCCGGGCAATGAAAAGGCTGATGAATTTGCACGCAGGAGGTCATCCACAGAATACTTTGGTCACGAACCCGTTCTCCAAGTACCCAAAAGCACAGTAAGAAACGAGCTGAAGGAATGGATCAAAGCAAAACATGCTCAATACTGAAAGAAAATACCCAAGCATGCACACGGGAAAATCTCCATACGTGAGACATGCAGCAAAAGAGCAAAAAAAATGCGACGACTAAGAAGGAATGAATGAACTCATAGGAGTAGCAACGTAGCAACCGGCTTTCTTACTGGGCATGCCCCAGTAAAGAAGAACCTGCAAAGAATGGGCTTATACAACGGAGACACAAGCTGCAGACTATGCGGAACAGAGACCGAAACCGAATATCAGAATGCAAGGTAGGTACTAACTCGCAGAAGACAATATATTTCCATTAAAAAAAAACCACAACATGATGTTCGACAAATAGCGAAGAGGTACCTAGCTACACATTTTCCCCATTAGAAGTTCGTGACCAGCACAAATTATGTCTGATTAAAACTTAATTTACTTGTGCTAATTTAATACCACTTTCAATTTCTAAGCATTTAGCGTTTAATTCAAATTTATTCACATCAGTTACGAATGTACAAATCAAAAATAAACAACAGTAAATAAAATGAGGCAAAAGCACAAAAAGTCTATTATTTTCTTTGTCAAGCTAGATGAACCACAAGCAAAGTTGAATAATGAAATAAAAGAATTAGAAATTAAAAAAACTATTTAAACCGCTTTCTTCTTAAGAAGTAATCGTCTTATATAAAATCAATTTAAAATATTTCATTTCCTATTTTATCGATGCAAAATAGTGGACCATAATAAATTGTATTTGTGACATAAATGCACGGTTAATTGTTAAAAATAATTATGATTACTTACATTTCAGCAATCCTTTTGCTGGCTTCTAGAGTTGCAAAACCAAATTGGGACAGTAAAATTGCTTTGGGATTTGTGGGGGCTCCAAAATTTGCTACCCTTGCCGCTGGATCATTTTCGTTCAAAGACAAACCTAAAATAATTCATTATTATGTTAATAAATAATTCAAATATTTCTTTTAAACGTTTACCTAATTTATATAGCAAAGGTTCTTTAATTTGAACCAGTTCTTCCAGTGCCCTTAATCCGTACTCTACCGCATCACTTATATCTCTTGGCTCAATTTTAAATCCACGTTGCTTTTTGCCGATGCTTCGTTGATTATCTTCCTTATTTCCTTTTAAAGCATCTTCATGTTCGGAGTAGCTTTCCTTTACCTTATTGGTCAACAATTTATTTGCAGTACCAGTACGTAAGTCGCTTTCGTTTTTTGTCTGTTTATTAAAATTAAAGTACGCTGAGGAATTTCCTTCGTCATATATTATTTTATTGTCTATTGTTTCATTTGGTTTGATTATGGTCTGGTCAATGGCTAATATATGTAGCATCAAAATGATAGAGACCAGCCAGATTTCAAATTTTTGATTGGAACTGAAATAAAAAAAAGGTGATATTTTAACATTGTTTTTCCATTTGACCAACTATTACACAATTTGCCGCATTTTTTCACAGCTGCATAAATATTGCAAAAGGTTTAATCTGACGCAACTAGGAATTACAAGACAATAAAGGAAAATTGAATATAACGTTCGATAAAATAGTTTCATCATCACTTGTCACCAGGAAATGGTATTATGTCTTCTGATGAGTTTTTTTAAAAGCAATATGAAATACTCTATTTTACTTTTACATGCTTATAGGCTTGAAGCAGATGGTATATGATGAAAGATGTCAGTTTTTTTGTGAACGTTCTTTCATTTGCATTTCATTGTAATAAAATCATTTCTAAGTGCAATAAAAGTATGACTGCAGCATCAGAAATAGGATCTTGTAATGTCTATAATAGATGCGCATATCTAGTAGGTTGGTAGGTTGCTTGTAAAGGCATAAAAATCAAATTTGAATAAGATAGAAAAAACGATTAAAATTATATCTAAGCAATATGGAAAATACTTATATTGAAATAATGTTAAACAAAATATGCGCTATTGTCTTGCATCAAAAACCGAATGGATACAAATTATTGCCCGGCAGGTAGGTACTATACATTATCAATTATTATTATCTTGAAGTACTTATTACTATTTTCATTTTCTCATATAAGCCCACCGGGCATAAAACAATTACGAAAAAACTCTACGAAATTGTGCAATTCCAGAATAACATTTTTGATAATTGAGTATCGACTGAGGAAAATGAAGCATCAAATGCTTTTGCCACCATACATGTACAAACTACTTCTGTGCAAATGCAAAGAGCACTTTCAAAATCATGCAGGACTGGGTCAAAGGGGCAAACATGAATGTCAGCCCTGAGAACGAAAGCAGAAAGCTAGAGGATCTAGTCCCGTAGTCCCTCCTTTTCCTCGGAAAGCAAATACAATTCGCCTGGGAAGTCAAATACCAAATACCTAGGGATTATCCCGGATGAATATGCTACCGACAAAGGTAAAATGGCGATAATGGCCACCAAAAGAACAGTGGGAGTGGGAAAGATATGAGGATTTCTACCACACAGTATATTGAATCTATAAACAGTAATGATAATACCCAGAATAACCTACGGATCAATAGTTTGGTGGCCAAAAGTCGAGCAGAGCAAAGCAACAATAGAGCTATCCAAACTTCAAAAGATTGGCTTGTCTCTGCATAATGGGTACAATGAGAAGCACTCCAACTGCTGCTATGAAAACCAGACTAAACCTTCCGCCACTATCATTATCAAAGCTGAGTGAAGAATAGAGGCTGTAACAGACACAATAATTGTGGCCAGAACTGGAATGCGAGACATCCAACATACCAGGATAACAAACATTGTTACAAACTCACTGCTTGAGATGAGTGACAATATGACTCCGAGAAATGAGAATAAACGTTCACAAACCGTTTCAAACCGGGATTAACTGGGAAAACAAAACAGAAAACTCACTAATCCAGAATGGAAAGCTAGTATGGTACACTGATGGCTCCAAAACCGACAATGGAACCGGTGCCGGAGTATATGGTTTATTCCCAAGAGTAAAATGGCTTTCTCCACTGAGAAAGCACATTATTTCAAACTGAAATACATGCAATAATAAAGATATGCCTGCGGGAAAATCTCAGAGGGGGGTATGTACACAAGGATTTCGATTTCACGACCTTCTCAGAATGCCAAGCAGCTATTGAAGCTCTGGAATGCCAACAGATAAACTCAAGGCAGTTTATGGGTCCTGAACCCGTTGTCTGAATGTCAAAAACCTTGATACGTGGCTGCTCAGAAAAGTGGATCCAAGAGGAACACAAAAACCACTGGTATCAAACACCGGACAACACCACAGTAAGCCAATGGTGAAATATCATACGGCAAGATTAGCATTTGAGATCTTAAAGCTCACGAGGAATCAGATCCAGAATTGTGACAGGACTCCTAACAGCTCACTGTACACTGAGAAAACACTTACACAAGATGAGTATTTACCCAACTGTAGACTGTGCGACGAAGACGAAGAATCAGCCTGTCACATATTATTCGGGTGCCCAGCACTCGCTCACTGGAGAACTCGAGACCTTCAAGAGGAGGGTCCCCTGAAGATGCTAATAAAGAGGCTACTGCACCTGGGGAAGGTGTCCAACTTATTTTAGCAGAAACTTACACAGCAAGGGATACAATAAGCTAACTAGCAGCAGTGTCAGGGAATCACTAAACCCTGCCTTGCTGCTGTATATCAAATCAATCAATCAATGAACGTAAATATAGAACAAAATTTCAAGATTGTCATTCCTGAGACAATTTGAATAAGAGACTTTATTGTTATTCTTGTCACAAAAAGGGCCTTCTAGAAAAAAATCGTACCTTCAAAATCGGACCATTTTTCACAGTTTATATTCAATTATAAATTGCACCTTAATTTAGTAGAGGGAAGTGCAAGATTCGGCAAGGGGATAATGATTATTGAATATAGTAATTGAATATATAACATAAAATTCACTTCTCATTATCCCTAATACACTTTACGCGGTGGTTTATAATATGAAGATAAGGTATTGCTTATTGATCATTGAACTTCACCTCTCTAGCTGGAGTTTAGCCAACATTCCAAAAAGATTGAATTTGGAAGAAAGGCCTATTTGATAATGGGAGTTCAGTGAAAAGACTACAAATTCAATTAGAGGTTGTATCCTTGTACCCTCAGACCAAGAAACTGTCTATTTCTACCCACGTCACTTTCAACAAAAATATTCAAGTACACACACAAAGTCGATGGTTTTTCCCAACTTTTAGGTACCTACATTTTTCTGTGGATTTTGTTCAAAAAAATGTGGGGGAAGATAAAAAATTCAATATAAATTGTTGCCCAGTGGAACTTATCCAAGAAGTAGCCAACTTGATGGAAGAACGACATGAATGCGATTTTTTTTAATGGCAGCAAATAGATGGAGTTGATTTATCGCGTCACGAAGACAAGCAGCTCCAAAACCGTGCTATAGAATTCATCTACCATTTCATGTCTCGAATCCCTTCAATCTGACATGCTCAACAATCTAGTGGAGCTACAAAATAATTGCCTTTATTTTGAAAAAACGCAAGATTATTCTATTCCAACTGTGTTCACATTCATAATTAAAGAGTTCGTAGAACACATATGAAGAAACATAGACGCACTAAACACATTGACGTTGAGGTTCGATATATGCAAGAGTTGAGTGAAAATGGATCCCTGGGTTCAGATTTCCTCACCAACTCAAGTTGAGATACTTGAGTAGGCTTTTAGAGAAAGAAAAGAAAATTTTGAGTGCTTGTGTGATCCTCTGAGGCGGTGGCTTCCGGAACACAGGGTGAAGGGCATTAGGGCATTGCAGCATTTAATTCAAACCGTTCAATCTTGGTGAACGAACCCGGATATGTTATACTACAAGCTGAAGATTCTTATTTGTCAACCAATTTTGGAGAGTTGAAAAGGAATCTTGGATATTTGTTATGCAAGCTTCTTCTGTTTTTTTACAGCAGATGACAGAAGTATCATCCGCAAAAAGCACCATCTCGCTATCTATATGTCGGCTACTTCATTTGTATATTATAAATGAGGTAGAGTAATGGACCTAGCATCGAACCCTGGGCCACACCTTTTGGTATTGTTGAGAAATCAAACGTCATTTTGTAGAGATTTATTTCTAGTCAATCAAAAATTGACATTTCAATTAATCACAAATTATTAGCAACCAGATAAACTTTTTGTACTCTAGCTATGAAACTGTTTTGTTTATTATTGTCATAACGATGAGTGTTTTTGTTTGTAACAAGTTGAAAGATAAAAATATAGTCGAGTCTTTTTCGAAATACAGTCCACTAAAATTCATTCTTTTCTAATACGCAAATTCTGCAAGCGCTGCAAGAAGCTTGATCCGGAAAAGCGGTATTGGTAATAAGATTCATATTAACAATATATTAATTGGTCCATCGTTGCCGAATCATTTATTGGTGTATCCTGTCCGACGACGAATTACAGTCAGGCGATAAGAGGGCCCTTTCGAGTTCAAGGGAGCAAGTTAATACTCCATGGTCATTTAAAAATATAGAAGCGAGCAAGGTAACAGGGTAACAGTAACATTTTTCCTCTATGATATTCGTTTGCAAGCCTTCGAAAACCGCAAATTGGACGTCACCCGACCACAAGGTGTCCAGGTCCAGGTCATTTCACGTGGATTATTTGTTCAAAACCAGTCATTGATTACAAGTGCATTGCCTACAAGAAGAAGGCGCATTATTTCATTGTTCAAGCAAGAATTACTGTGCAACAACGTATCTAGCAGGTAACCATTTTCCAGGATTTGCTCAGGTCAGGAAAGAAAGTCGCGTTTTCGGACTATATTAGACTGTGCAGGTTTGTAAACGCGGGATCACAGTTGTCGTATCATTAATTTACCCTTATTTTTATCAATATATTAGTTCTAAATTGAACAATTTTGGGTTATTTTTACAATCTTTAAAAAAATCAGAATTTTCTAGTTTCAAGTTAATAGAGTTAGAGACACGTTTAAGAGATTTGGAAAATAACTTGCTTCCAGATTACATCAACGTAGGTACAATTTGAACTCAAAGATATGGATTTTGAAAGGTTTAAAGAGGATGTTGGGAATTTATACTATCAAAATATTACTTTTGCGAAACAACTTATTTTTGATGCCAAAAGTTCACCTATTTGGTTTCAAAATTCTAATCAATTGTGTTAATGCTATGTCAAATGCTTCTAGTGGTTCTAATTCTGTCAAGCAATTTAATGTTAAACTTCCTGTCATTAAGTTGCCTAAGTTTTATGGGAGCTACGATAAATGGCTTGAATTCAAAGAATTAGTTATTTCTTTAATTCATAATGCTCAAAATCTCGATCCAGTTCAAAAGCTACATTATTTGCGTGCGTCTTTGGAGGGTTCTGCGGCTCAGTGTATTTAATGTTTAGAAATTTCAGGTGATAACTATGCATTGGCTTGGAATATTTTGTGTGAGAGGTTTGATAATAAGAGGTTAATGTATCAAATCACTTTTTAACATTTCAGAGTTCAAACCAAATTCTCCTAAAGCATTTCGCAATTTGGTTGATTTATTGTCAAAGAATTTAAAGTCTCTTGAAGCAATCAATGTTAAAACTGAAAGCTGGGATCCTCTAATAATATATTTAGTACCCAGTAAGCTAGATTTAGATACAATTTGCAATTGGGAACAATATAAATTGATCTAGTCCTGGAAAAGAACTTCAAATTTTCTCCCTTAATACTGTTGTTTATGGAACAGCTAGTGCTCCATTTTCAGCAACTAGGTGTTTGTTGCAACTTTCAATCCATCATCAAGTATCTCATCCTTGGGCAACCGATGTTATTAAGCGGGATTTCTAAGTTGATGATATTTTATCTGGTGCAAATTCCGTCGAAGAAGCTGTTGACTTATGCCAACAGCCGGTAGTGAAATCGATAAAATAATAGCTCTGTTCCAGCCGAGATGAGAACCGTTCCAGAACCAGTAATTTTCAGTTGCCCACCTATTTTCCGATAAGTTTGAATGTTTATCCTAATTGACAAATGAACTGACCAGAGCTACTTATTACTAACAATATCGGAGAAGATACAAAGAAAAAAAACGAAGCACTAATAGAAAGAATCGTAGAAGCGAATAGACACGTGAAAGAAAGAAAGAAAGAAAATGTACTTTATTGTCAAGATATAAATCTCATAACAAACCATACCAAATTTAAGACATAAGGTAAGAAAGCAATATTGTTTTAATACTCAAAATAAAATTCCTATGTACTACACAATGGATTAAAATATTGACTGGAGAAGAATAAGTAAAAAATTTGAAATGAACCTAAAGTTTTGTAAAATTATTGATCAGGTACAGGGGGAAGCAATTCACAATTTGGGTTGGACCATCACAGAACACTATCAAGCAAATCCATTATAAAATTCATCCAAATCGTAATACGGTTTGGTAATCGCTTGAATGTATGGAAAGCGGAATATTGTTTAAGCCACGGGTCAAATAACTACTATTAGTAACTGTGAACTCATGACGATATTTGTATACTAAAACAGAGGTATCCAAGACAAAAAGGCTGATCAAAGAGAGTACCTATACTCTCAGAAACAAACAATGGTCTACGCGAATCCCGAACACCCACACCCCAAACAGTCCTTAGGGCTTTCATCTGCAAAATCAAAAGAAGATTAAATAGGGTGTTGGAAACCCCAAAACGGCAAACCATATCGAAGGCGCGACTCGACAAGCGTAAAATATACCCTTTCCCAGTTCCCGCTTAGCCATCAACTTTAATGCAAAATATCCTGATGACAATTTGCTACACAAATCTAGAATGTGCCTCTCAAAACGAAACCGCGCGTCAATAAAGGAGGTCCAAAAACCGAAATACAACCCTGTCCTGGATGTGAATGTTAACATCAAGCGGCAGACCATCAACACTGGACTTAAACCCGCATAATACTAGTCCTACCCGCATTAAAGACCAATTTATTAGATGCACACCACTCTCTAATATTGGTCAGCTTAAATGCTGTTAGGGCCGCCAGAACTTCTGCATCAGGGTGACGCCGAAAAATACTGGTATCATCGGCAAACTGAAAAATTTTTCTTTGAACTAGCAAAAAGTTCATATTATTCATATAATGTACATTAGGGGGAGTTTTAGGAAGAATCATTGGCTCTTTATGGTATGAATTTTTTATAATAAGAACAGTAAGAGGCCCAAAGCAGACTTTGATAGTTGATAGCAAGAGAATCGGAGTAGCTACAAGAATGCAAGACACGTGGAAGTCGACCCGAAACATAGCACTTCAACCAAGCCAAAGCACTCCCCCTGAAACCATAAAACTCCAGTTTTGAGAGCAACAGTCTATGATCCACACAATCAAACGCTTGGAACAAATCTCAAAATACCGCTGCAGTTGATTCACTGCCATTTAGGGGCCAATAATAAACATTTTCCAGAAACTTGAAAACGGCATCATGCCTTCCCTGGAAGCTTGGAAGCCATATTGGTTTATTGGTTCTCTTTTAAATGAGTTTTTCAATCACCTTAGATAATGTAATAGAAATTGCCCGAGAATTAGAAGGATCTTCCATATCACCTTCTTTATGCAGGGGCATTACAATGGCCAGTTCAAGATAATCCAGAAACACAACTCTTGAAAAAGAATCGTTAACTGCCAGAGCAAGGGCAAAAAGCGCGTTGTCAGGTAGACCCAGAAATATTCTCGAAGATAAGTCGATGTCTCCGGTAGAGTTTTACGTAAATCAGCAAAAACTTCTTTGATCCCTTGAACATTGGTAGGGGCGAAAAAGAAAGAGAGGTATTCCAACGTTGCTAAGGTTAATGACATTGGATTTGCATCCGATGACAAGCCAGCAGCCAAGGAAGAGGCAACACCACAATAATATGCAATCAGAGTATTGGGATCCAGTTCAGTATCAAATGTCTGGGTACATCCACTAGAACGGAGCTGATTGAATAATTATTGACCAAGTTTCTCTAGATTTGTTCTTTGCGGAAGTCTATCTATCTATCTATCTATCTATCTATCTATCTATCATAATACCTCTCGTTAGCTGCTTCAATGAGCCTGTGGTAGATAATTTGATAGTTTTTACAGTAAGTATTATTATAAGTGAATCTCCTAACAAATGCCATCAGTGAACCACGCTGGCTTTCGAGGCTTACTTCTAATGTTTTTCAATGGAAAGGAAGTATTGAAAGCATCGAACAGAAACTCCCAAAAGCCAGAAGTCGGAACTAGAAAAACCATACGCTAAAAAAATGAAGATGGATGAGAGTAGAATTGCTTAAGCTGTGGAAAGCATCTGTTCTGTGGTGACCTGGTGAATGAATGAATTAGAAACAAGATTAACATGAATAGAAACAAAAAAACAAATTCGAACGAACTAGCCATTCAAATAAAAGAAACCATAAACACATCAGTTAGAAATGTCTGCTCAAAATTGAAAAAAAAAGCCTCCAAACTCCATTTTAATACCTTGAAACTTCTCAAAAAAAGACAAGAAAGGACAGTTCGAACAACAGACAATTTTTAAGTTCTAAACAAGGAAGTGGAAAAGGAAATTAGAAAAGACAATAGAAACTAAAGGTACCAACCCACTAACAAACGATACAGTAAGTGACAACTGCAACATGAAAGTACTATTAGACAAAAAACTCAAGCGACACAACAAGAAAAACAAAAATAAATAACGGGAAAAACGTGACCGTCCAAGACAGAAAGGAAATAAGCAAAGCCAGAAGAATTCAACACAAAGCTATACTCGCCAAGCATACAAAAACGAGGAACTGAAAAAACTACCTATAAATAATAGGTTCAGAAGAAATACCAGAAATAACGAACTCCGGAATAAGAAAGGCACTTAACCAATTAGAAAACAATAAATGTGCGGAAGGGGAGAAAATTACAGTAGAGATGCTGAAAATTGGAGGCAGAAAAATAGGACATACACTCAAGATTCAATAAAATAACTTCAAAGTTATCCTAATATTCAAGAAGGGAGACACCACAAGTATTGAAAACTACCGACCGATATTTTCACTAGCTCACCTATACTTTTCACCAAAATCATAACCAACCGCATAAAAAATAAACTCGACTTCCTTCAACCTGTCGAACTGCTTACACTAATAGAGAAGTACACCGGGTATAACGTAAATAACGCTTTATGTGGCGTTCGCTGATTTCCAGAAAGCATTCGACTTCATCAAAATATGGGCAGTAAGTATTAGAATCCTTAGAAAACGCGAGAATCTATTCAAGATACACGAACATCATAAATAATATAATCTAAATGCAACCATACAAATAAACCTGGACGACAAGACAAAAACAAATCCCATAAATCGGAGTGAGATACTATCTCGCCCAAACTGTTTACCCTTGTCCTGAGAAAATTTTCAAAAAAAATTAATGAGACACCAAGGGTGAAAACATTGACGGATACCCAGACCATCTCAGATTCACTGATGACATAGTACTAATAGCAAAAAATAACCAGGAGTTAATCGAAATGCTACTACAGCTAAATGATGTATTTTTAACTGTATTCCTTAAAATGAACTACAACAAAACAAAAATAATGAGTCAGGAACAGACAAATATATCAATACAGAACCAGAGGATAGAAAACGTTGAAAACTATACCTACTTAGGCCATGATATCAGACTGGGGAAACCAAACCAGGATGCTGAAATAGGAAGAACACACCTTAGATGGGCTGCTTTTGTCAAACTAACATACCTAGGCCTTGAAAAATAAATCCATACCCATAAAGGTAAAAAGAAAAGTACCTATACGACACTTGCATATTACCGGTTACATATTAGAGACCATGTCCCTCACCAAAAAGTTCGCTAAAAAATTAGAAACCACTCAAAGAGCGATGGAAAGAAATATGCTTGGAATACCAATACAAAATTAGGAATACCATTGTCGAGGAGGTAACAAGGATGAAATGGCGATGGGCTGGTCACATACCCAGATACGATGATGACATATGGACACGAAGAATTCTCGAATGGAGACAAGAAGCATGGGAAGACCTCAAAAAAGATGGGCGGACGACTTAAGGAGAGTGGCAGGTTGACAGTGGATGGGATTGGCTAAGGATAAAAAAAATGGAAACAATTAGGATAGACCTACATCCAGGAGTGAATGGATAGAGGTTAACAAAGAAGAAGAGACAGAAATTTCACATTGATAGTACCTACCTCTGGAACAAAACCATTACAACAAGGCGGAATTCAGGCAGAGAGATGTAATATCACCAAAACTTTCCACGCTGGGAATAGTGGATGTTTTCGCGAAACTCGACTGGTTTAGACATGGCATGAATGTAAACCCCGAATGACTAAGTTATCTGCGGTCATCTCATTTCCAACAGTTTTGAAGAGTTGATTTTGATGAGTAGGTAACCAGTTGACAAGAGCATTTCAAGAAATGGCTTGAAAAAGACTATGAAAAAGATAAAAGTGAAGACAAATAACGCCGAAGAAGAAAACAAAATTACCATTGAAAACCTCTCTATGAAAAAAGTCAGCGAATACATCTTCCCAGACAGATACTGCAAGAATAAAGCTAGCATGGGTAAGGTTTGGCAAGCTTTAATGGATCCCAGAGAACCAAAAGATTCCACATTACCCGAGAAGCAATGTGTATTACTCATAATGAGACATGGTTTGGTTGTTATACTTGGACATTTACAGAGAACAATGTCGACTAAGTAGGTATCATGGAGCGAATAATGCTAAACATTTTTTACAAAAAGACAAACTCTTGGATAAGAATGATAAGCAGGTTTTAGAACGAATCGACAAAAGTCACTTATCTAAAATGCAAACAAAAGACCATGGCACTCAGGACTAATACAGTTGAGACCATATCGTTGGACATGAATCAAGAGGCACAGCACAAATGAGATGGACCGGCCATCTCAACCACAAAGTGGCTCAAAACAGAGTTTGTTGGCGAGAAATGAGAAACGCCTATACATAAAATGAGGCATATGACTAAGAAAGAAGATTTTCAGACTTTAGAGAAAGGTTCCAACTTCTCAAGGAAATACGAATCTCATCATCGATGCAAACTTCTATAAGAGTTATCCTCAAATGAATCAATAGGTCTGTTTCTACAGAAATTAAAAACCAGTCAGAGTGAATTTCATTGGTTGAAACTAGTTTTCTCACTGTTTCTGACTGTTTTCAACCAATGACATCCGCACTGACTGGTTAGTGATTTCTGTAGAAACAGACCTTATGTCATGTAAGGATATCCTATAAAAATGTTAAGTTCATGGAAGAAACGAGCGAGCTTCTCGGAGCTGCTTTGTAGTTAGCTACAAATGTTCTTGTTGTAAATGCGCCTTTTATAAAAAAAATACCAAAAATATTATATTGAATTTGTTTTCCAGGTCAGTATTCTAGGAAAGTCACATCCACAAACGGTTTTCCTGGAAGGAAAATAAGAATAAAGAATAAGGCCAGCCCTTAATAAAGCTTGTAGACAGCCAAATGTTGTCATAAAAAATATTGGAGATAATGAAAGCCCCAAACATTTTTTTTCCAATTGAAACATCGCCGTGTACCGTTAGCGTGATGACGTCAATATGAAGAGACATAAAAGTCCCTAATAAAAAAATTAATTTCACCAATAAAACGTATATGCTTGATAATTAAGTACTAAAAGGTACTCACCTCATCTCATTACAGATCCATAAAAAAAATCAGGCCAAAACAAATATAAAAAAAAGTTAATTACTCTCACCGGATAACGCACTCTCTGCCACATGCAAGACGGCAATGTCAATAGAACAAGAAGTTCTCAAAACCTAAGTTCTTCTTGAAACAAGAAACAGTTATGCTTAATTTCATTATATTGCCTCAGGGCCTCTGTGTGTGTGTTTTTTTTGGCAAATCTGCCATTAGCTTGGTGATTTGTGATCTTGTAGTTTTTTTTGTTTAAATAAATGGCCATCCTTTTCGTATTGCCAGTGGCGGGCGGCGGGCTTTCAAGTTTGCTAATTTGCATTGACAAACGACATAAAACTTATCGGATTTAGTGAGAAAAACACGTGTATGAGAAGATATTTAATTAAATCTATGTTAGAATTATTTACAGTTTTAAAGAATGATTTGTGACTTTTTTCAACTGATTTTGTCGAGCTAAAGGTTGGTCATCGCAAACTTCTAGTTATAGAGGAAACGTTAGTTTATAAGTGAGGCAGCTTGTTCAGAGCAAGATAGTATTCTCAACAATAAGTCAAAAAAGGTAACGACAAATGACAAATTCAAATTAAATAAGGGAGAAGAACATTTTGTTAATGAATAAAAAAGTACCTAACTCAAATTGATCATGGAAGATTTGGGGTAGGTACATAGAAAAACCCACAAGACATAGTGGTGAGATGGAAACATTGATACTGTATATTTAAATGAACAATTTTGAATTGAAATATATTCATTACGTAGGCTAAAGTGCATTCACTCCACATAACGTTAGCGCAGTTCACAACAATACATCACACCTATTCACAATATACCGTTTTTGTATTTTCTTATGTCTCTCTTAATGGACTCCGCAATATCTCTATTCATTTCTTGTCTTGGTTTGCATTTTTGTCATTTCTAAGAGTTCGTCTATGTTTGATTCTTAATCTTATTTCTATACTGATAAGTGATAAATTGCTGTTTTTCGCTTGTGATGCACAGTTTTTCTGTTGCTTCTGTTATCGTGTCTACTGTTATCTTATTTAACTTATTGATGTTCGTTGTGGGTTTGTTTTTGAGGGTTTAAGTAGCAAATTATTTTACCTCTTCCGGGTTTCTACATTGTGCAGGTCTCACGAGTTTTATCATTTTTGCTGTTAGTACACTGGCAGTCAATATGATTGTGTTAAAAGATTTGGTAATATCTTTGCTGGTTCTTTGTCACCATACTTCAGGAGTTTGCCATATGGGTTTATTTTGTTCTTAAGTTTCTCTAGGTTTTATAAATATCCCGGATCCCGGTTCCAATTCTTTTTGTTCCCAAATCTACTATATTTTGTTTCTTTGTAGTTATAACATTGGTATATACTTGGTGTTCTTTTGCAGCAGATTTAATTTCTTCTTTTCTTCAGCCAGTTTTTCCACCTCTTGATTGAACCATATTTCTAAGGTCTTATTATTTCGCAAATTTCTCATTTTTTCTCTTGATTAATTGGTCGGCGTATGTACTTATACTTAAGTACCTTACTGCCAAAGCTCTGCCTATCAAGTATCAATTGTATTTATTAAATCAACTATCAACCGATACTCCAAATGCGAACTGCCTATAAAATTATTTTTATCAAAAATCACTTTCACCAGGCGAAATTTATAGATATACAAAACAAACCTTGACACTGACCCAGGGCGTGTATAGAAAGTGACGCACCCAGAATAGCATACCAACAACGAAGATATAAGATTTCACTTTGCCACAGTGCGGCAATTAGTTTTTACAAAAATAGTCAAGAAAGTTAGTTATACGCGAGAGACTTCTAAGTCTAGATACCTACGAAGAAGAATGGTACTGATTTAATTTATCGTTTCATACGAAAACGGAAACATTAATTTTGGTTAAGCAGGCAACAAGTTTTTTTAATTTGAGAAAGAAGCTAGAGGCCTCAAGGACTGAGAGTAATTAGCGTGCTTTATTATTTGCCTAAATAAAACAAAGAGTTTTCATTTGAGGTTGAGTAAAAAATTTACCCTCAAGCGCACAGCATTGTCCGTCTTTTGCTCAACGTCACTTTTTTATATTAATGAAAATATTACATTCTGAGCTATTTGCACGGCTATAACTTAAGGGATATTTAATCTAAGTGTAGCTTTGAATGTGACTTTTGTTTCTACAAGAGTCACATTCAAAGATCCACTTGAATTAAATATCTCTTAAGTTATAGCCGTGCAAATAGCCCTATGTGTCTTATGTTTTGATATATGAACATTAAAAAAATCGATTGATAGACACCGAAGTCCAAATATAATTGTACTTTAGTCACAATTTATTTCACTTCTACAAATCTACTTATGGTCTAGGAGAAAGTCATTTGATTGCGAGATGAGTCATATTTTGAACAGATGAGGAAAATGTTCTTATTGGAAAACAGCTCATTAGTTGGCTGAACTAGGGTAATTACAGCAGGCATAATTGAAAAACGGCAGGACCCATATATTTAGAAAATGCGAGATTGTAAAGAGAATAAAATAAGGTATTTTGATCCGGAAACGAAAAAATCTAGCATGCAGGTCATAGGCTTTTGAGTGAGTGTTGCTGTTAAGAAAATAAATACTCCAGAGCATAACTTTGTTTTACTAATGCGAACAAGCTCAAGTAGTTATTTCTAATTCCTAAGACTTTTTTTTTTTTTTTTTTTTTTTTTGTGTTTTATGGCACTGGTAAAACCAACTGGCCAACATCTCTCTTTATTATTTCCAATATTCGGAATGATTGATTATAAAATTACAAGGTTTACCGAGAGTATTTAACGCCTAAACCTATGTCAATTGATATATTGATATCAGTCATATAATAAACCATCATAACTATTGTTATACTACTATCTATTTTTCATTATTATTTTTTTTTTTTAAATTAATTTTTTTTTTTTTTTTTTTAATTTTCTTTTTTTTTTTTTTTTCAATTTTTTCCGATCAATTTTCATGTTTACTTTTATTGATTGGATATTTTTTTTTTTTTTTTTTTTTTTTTATTATTTCTTGAATAGTTTTTGATTTTTTTTTTTTTTTTTTTTTTTTTCATATTTTTATATTTTCCAACATAATAAATTTATACAATTCCTTATATACCGTTAGGTTTTCCGATAACATTAGAGTACCAATGTCACAAGGAAAATCCACGGATTTTATTAGGCCTTCCATTAAACTTTCCACATTCCTATTGTTTCTAAGAGTACAACCTAATATAAAGTGATTTAAATCACCAATTTCACCACAAAGGCAGTTTCCATCGTCTTTAATCCCAATTTTCTCCATATGCATTGGATATAGAGCGTGTTGGTTTCTTATACGAGATATAACTCTTATAAAATTTTTATTAATTTCATTGAAAAACCATGGTCTTTGGATTATTTTTGGGAACAATCCTTTATAGTAACTGCCTTTGTTAGAATTGGAGTATTGTTCCTGCCAATCATTTTTAATTCTTTGCTTAGCTATTCTAAAAATATCCGTGAATGGTAACAAAAAATTATTTGGATAATCTTCCAACATCGTCGCCTCTTTGGCGAATTTATCCACTAATTCATTACCTTTAATGCCGATGTGCGCCTTAACCCAGTATAACAAAACATTTTTTTTATTGACTTGTAATTTCCCAAATGTATCTAAAATATTTTTAATAATATAATTAGCAGGAATCTTTATGTTACAGTTGCCTATGGTTTCTAATGAACTTTTACTATCAGAAATTATTACAAAATTGTCATTATCCTTATATTCTAAACAGTATTTTAGGGATTCCCAGATGGCCCAAAGTTCAGCTGTGTTATAGAAGCTTCATCAAAAAGTCTAATTTTTTTTACAACATTTTGATTTTTGTGGAAAAAAGCACATCCAGTTCTGTTTTCAAGTACCGAACCGTCTGTGTAAATATGTTCTGAATTTGCCCATATCGTATTTGTTTTTTCCACAAATAACCTTTTTAAAATTGAAGGATTATTATTTGTATGGGTATCAATTATGATTTTTGGCAAACTTTCATGAAATTGTTCGTCAACCGAGAATTGTGGTTGCACGCAACATGTATATATTCTATCTTTAATTTGAGTAATCCAGGAATAACTTGAGACCAAAAGAGGTAATTTTTTAACCCTCCAATAAGGGTGCGTATAGTTCAATATGGTGAGGGTATTAATTTTTCCAATTAAGTCACTGTTTTTAAAAATAAGTTTCAAAATAAATTTATCCGTAAGATACATTCTTCTTAGATACAATGGAGGTTCGACTGTTTCTGCTTCCATGACGTCTATAGGCGTGCTATTTAAAAATCCTACACAGTGTCTCAGACATTTATTTTTAATTTTTTCAATTTTGTTCAAGTGAGTTTCTGCTGCTGAACCGTAAAATTGACATCCGTAATCCAAAATTGATCTTACATATGCCTTGTAAAACAACAAGGCCATGTTCGGGTCTGCCCCCCATTTATTATGACTGACTGCTCTTATAATATTTACTGCATTTTCGGCTCTCTTAACCAAATATTGAATGTGATCCTTCCATAATAATTTATTATCTAATTGTATTCCTAGATACTTGACTGTATTCTTGTGTGGTATTTCCAAGCTTTCTGCTAATCTAATTGTGTTGGGTAGCTGCATTCTTTTTCTTGTAAACGTACAGACTACTGATTTTTCTGCTGAAATAGTAAGGCCGTTATTGAAAAACCAAGACGTAATTTCCGGAAATTTGTTTCTCAGTTTATTGTGGCAATTTTCTATCGACTTGTCTTTGGTGTAGATGCAGATATCATCAGCAAACTGAAGAATGTTGATATTGCTATCAAAAAGGTTTTCAAGATCATAGGTGTAGATTATATACAGCAGTGGGCTTAGAATGCTTCCTTGTGGTAATCCCAAATTGGCTATTCTCGATTCCGTGAGACCTTCCTGAGTCCTTATGTGTAAATGTCGAGTACCATAAAGCGCCTGGATGTTTTGTACTATTTTACGTGGAAATCCTATTTTTATTAATTTTTGAATTAATATTTCATGATTTATGCTATCATATGCCCCCTGAATATCAATAAAGACTGCTGATGTGCTGTCGTTATTCGAAAATCCCAACTGAACATCAGTTATTAGACTTGCAATTACTTCTTGCGTTGAACAAAATTTTCGGAAGCCTTTTTGAGTAAATGGATATTTTTTATTTTTTTCCATCCAAAATTCCATTCTGTTCTTGAGTATCCGTTCATATGTTTTGAGTAAGCATGAGGCTAGTGCTATTGGCCTATAAGAAGAAGCGGAGTTTTGGGGCTTTCCCGGTTTTAAGATGGGAACGATTATATACTTTGAGCAGTCATCAGGAATGGGCTGGATTCCCTCAAAAATATCATTGAACATTTTTAATAATATCCTTTTGATGGTGTCCGGCATCCTGGACAGCATGGAATATTGTATGTTATCTATTCCTGGCGCGGTATTATTTTTATTTTTGAGAGCTCTATTAAGTTCTTCAATTCGAAATGGGTGACACAGGTATTTATTTTCTGTGAATGTATAGTTCATAGGAATGTGGTTGGGGACGAAAGTTGGTGTTAATTTATTGTGAAACTCCTCAATCCATGGGTCCTCTAGAGTCGATGGAATTCGATTTTCCTGTTTGCGATTTTTGAAATTATTAACTTTTTGCCAAACTTTTTTAATTGGAGTATTTTTATTTAAACTATTGCAATATTCTTGCCAATTTTTCCTCTTTTGTTCTCTTAATGTTTTTTTGGCTTTGGCATCAGCTCTTTTAAAAGATATTAAATTTTCTAAATTAGGATCATTTTTATATAAAGCAAACTTTTCCTTCCTATCAGTTACAACTTTATCACATATTTCATTCCACCAAAATTTGCCATTTTTTTTTACATTCCCTTTTTTTTCGAAAGCTGGAATGGATTTTTCTATAACAATATTCAATATATTTCTAAATTCTATATAATTACCTGTATTAAGGTCAGTAAAATTATTTAAACATTCAGTGTAAAAAGTATTCCAATCGGCTTTGTGTGTGTTCCATTTTTTTGCATGGTTTGTTATAGCAATTTTTGGTGAAATGTTACATATTATCCTAATGGGGAGATGATCTGATCCAAAAGTGTCATCTAATGTGTCCCATTCAACCAATGATCCAAGACATGGGGATGCTAAAGTTAAATCTATTGCTGAGTTTTCCCCTCCTAGCAGGTTTAAATGTGTAAATTTTCCTGTGTTTAAATAAACTAAATTACTTGAATCTATGGCGTTCATTAAGGTTGTTCCATAATTATCATTGTTTGAGCATCCCCATGATACATGGTGACAGTTAAAGTCACCTCCTATCAAGAATGGTTTTTTTGCGCTATCAAAAAAATCCTTCCACGAGTTCAATGATATTTTTGTTTTCGGCTTTATATATACTGACAGTAAAGTTAATTCATGATTGTTTTTAAGTTTTATTTTTATGCCTGTGTAAAAAATATCATCAAAATCAGGTCCAATAAACTCGGTAAACCTTATATTAGTTTTGATCAAAATTGCCACGCCTCCCTTTCCGTCAATACGATCTTTTCGAATTAAATTATATCCAGAAAAGGATATGTATTTACCAGCTTTAAACCATGTTTCAGATAGCAAAGCGATATCAAAATTATTTTGGGCTAAAAGGTTTTCCAAATTAATTTTGTTAGCAATAGCGGATCGACAGTTCCATTGACAGATTTTTAATGTTTGCTTTGTTGAGTTGAATTTTGATTTTTAATTTTTTTTTTTTTTTTTTTTAATTTTTCAGATAATTTGTGCCCAATATATTATAAGTGCAATTAATTAATAATGTCGTTTTAAGTTATTTATCTTAGGAGTAAATAATTAATTCGAAGGTAAGGTATTCTTAACTTTTGAACTTATTAATAAAGCCAGTTCTTCTTTATCAATTTCAAAAGAATTTTTTTCTTTTAAGATATTTAATATTGTCATAACCATTTCTACCATATTGTTAACATTTTCTTGATTGTTTTGGAGGGGATTTTGAGTAAAAGAGTTGCCTCTTAAGTGTTGTAAATAGTTTGGATCGTTTATAACAGAACCAAAGTTCTGAGATGAGTTAGATTGAGACAGGATACGATTATGTTCCTCCTGAGTGGGGTTAGGTGATACAGGTCGTTGTCTCTTTTGTGGATTTTTAGTTTGAGCAAAATAGGGTCTGTTGATTTGACCAATAGAGTGTTTTTGAATATGAGGGGTATTATTTATTTGGTTAATTTCGTTTACGTCTATATCTGAATTATATGTATTTGTTAGGACTGAAGCATACGATTTTTGTGGAAAGTTTTTTTCTGCTTCTTTGTATGTAACATTTTGTTCAGCCATGTTTTTTTTTATTTGTTTTTGCCTCGTAAACTCTGCACATTTTTTAATTTCGTTAGTGTAATGATTGGCGTTGCAATGAAAACATTTAACGACTGTATTTTCGGAACAGCTATCATTTTTATGATTGCCCTTACATTTCAAGCACCTTGTCATACCCTTGCATTGATTGCTTGAATGACCATATCTAAAACAGTTGTAACATAAAATTACTCTTTGAACATATGGGTCCACGTTAATTTTAACGTGTCCGATTGCAATATATTTAGGCAAATTTTGTGATCTAAATGTGATGATAACACTTTTGGTATTTATTAATGTTTTTTCCTTAGTTTCTTTATTTATAATAGTTTTGGATATTCTTTTTGTCGACAAAATTTCAAAATTAACATGGTGATCGAATTGTTTTATTTTATTTTTTAGAGTTTCCTCTGTTAGATCTGTACTTATACCTGAAATAACTCCTTGTCTTGCGATCAAAAATTTCGGTATATAGGCTTCCAATTCATATTGAGAAAGTTTATTCGAACTTACCAAGATGTTAGCTGACTTACTATCCTTGAATATTACTCTCACTCTGTTGCGTCCTACACTGTCTATTTCTTTTATCTTGCTATCCAATTCAACATGTGTTGAATAGATAATATCGTTTACTTTAATAGCACAAAGTTTACCTTTAAAATCTGATGCTATTTTTTCCACATATACATGATACGGGCCTGTATCGTGGTTATTGTACAAAAAGTTAGATCTTATCTTTTCTTTTTCACTAGATTTCAAAAGATTTGATGATTGATCTCCTTGTGGATCTGCGGGGGGAAAACCCCCGCTATCAACATCCATTTTCACTTGAAAAACACTCGAATTTCACCGTCGTTTCAATCCTTATCGCAACGGAATTTATTCGAACGAAAAAAAAAAAACGCACTATTGTAAACAACGACCTACCGCTTGAATAGCCGGATATGCACTCGTCCTAAGACTTTTTCAGTATATAAATGTCTTTTTCTTATCGGTGAGACCACGTATACGTAGTACCAAAAAAGCATAAAAATTGGTCTAAATATCAAGTACTTCAGCGTTAAGTCGTTTTTTGTACCAAATTTGGGTTAAATAACTGTTGGCCATGATGCCTTTCCTTATACGTTGATTTTTTTTCTATAATAATTAGCATGACTGACGAATTTTGAGGATAGTATCTCAATTCAACTGTAAAATGGTTTATTTTTAGGTTTTAAAATCTGTGCATAATTGCAGAGGTTTCAAAATACATTACTCTTATCAATATTCGGCCACGCGATAGGTGCTCCTTATCTTATTGATTTCTAATGGGTAAATAACCATACGGGGACTCATGTGGAACTAACCAACGAGTCTAATAGAAAATTCTATCGAAATCTGTAAAATAGACAGTCATCTAAAGTAAATTAGAGTAAAATCAGATCCGTTTGCTTGCGGCTCGTAATCGAATATTCGTGTTATATGTGAACATCAAAAAACGATTGAGAATTTTAAACGTTTTGCCGATATTAAGAAGGAACGAAATAGCGAATGCTAACTTGATCTTGGGAAACGTTTGTACCTTGAATGGGAAGAAATTCAAAGAATTTGAATCCTTGAGCAGGATAAGTAAAAAGCCAAAAACATCAAACACTATAGAAGAATTTCTATCATATTTCTGCACTTGAGTAGATAAATTGCTCCATATCCATGCTTTGGATCAAATATTGGATAATTCAAACTATACTCTTCAGATTTATAGAAATGTGGATATCAAATCTCTTTCAAGCAAATTTTTATCACACAAAAGTAACACTTAAAGGATCAGGCAATATGAGATATAGGAAAATTAAGCCATAATTCTAGCAGGTACCTATCCCTTGTAAGCTGGTTTCCAGAAAGTTTCACACAAAAATGGATCTTGTGTTTTCTTTTTACCAGGATCCATTTAATTATTTCTACCACTGAGGTATCACTCGACCCCTTGTTCCATTTGAAATAGTAAGGGTTGGTCCCAACCCGCCTAATGGATTAAAGTTGAAGTGCTAAAAAAGGTTGCAGAAAACTTCCCCCTTTGAAAATCAAATTACGTGTTCGACCAAATTTTAAAAAATAAACGTGGCATCAGGTATTTAGGCTGTTTTGTTTTAAATGGTACAGCTTGTATATACAGGGTGATTTCAAAATGGGGCATAAGCTCTCCATGGGGGACCCTTCAAGGAACCCCGGAAAAATAGTAAAAATAATAAAAAGTGACTGTCAACAAAGTTATTAGAAGAACACGGAGTGGTAAAATTGGCAACATCCTTAATAGTTCCACCTATAATGGATTATACCTCTGTTCTAATAATGAACCTTGTTGCTGTCCTAATTTTTTTAAAGGTAGAATCCAACTTATGTCATCTTTTTTGTTATAGAATAATAAAAAACATCTGGAACTATATAGGGAATATCGCAGTTCAAAAAAAATTTGGAAATAAAGAAGTTGACTTCTCAACTTTACTCCTTTGTGGAGGGTTAATAGGTGGTGTGGGGCTGTCCAGTTTTGATCAAAAGGTGTTAGAAGGACCGCACTTACGTGACTTTTCATGACAGAATAAATTTGCTTTCCGATATTTAAGTGATTAGTTTCAAAGATGTGCTTGTAATATGTTTTAACGATAGCCAACCGGATTGAGTTCTGCACAGTTTGAAAGCCAAGAATTGTTGGGTTCAATACATTCAAAAAGTCAAGCGCACATACCAGTAAAACACAAAAAACAGAATTCGCAACAAAAGAGAGAGATCCCATATAACCGCACGAAGACATAAAGCAAATAAATAAAAGACTAACGAAAACAATAAAAGAAAAAGTAGAAGATATCATGAAATCAAAGGGTTGGCCAGATAAATTTAGCAAAGAAACAAAATAAATGCTGCAGAAGAGAAGAGAACCCATACACAAGCAAAAAAAGATACACCAGACTACAGAGAGACTAACAAAATATCCAGAAGGATAACAGAACAGCACATTGAAAACTATCAAGAAGCACAAATCGAAAAGCTGATAAAATAACAAAAAGGCTTACCAAAAGGGAGAATGCACATAAAAAAAATAATTAGAAAGATCGATGGACAAACCAGGAAACAGGAGACATTATAGAACTCAGGTATTCTATAACTACAAAAATAACAGACAAGAAAGCGAACCATCCAAAATTCTAAATGTTGGGTTAGAAGAGATTCCTGAGATAGAAGAGGAAGAAATTGCAAAAGTGCTTATCCAATTAAATAAAGAAAAAGCCCCAGAAATGGACGATGTACTAGCAGAAATTCTGAAGGAAGCAGGCGAATACCTTGTTAAAAAAACTGAAAATACTTTTCAATAAATGTTTCACAGAGAGAAAAATACCACACGAGTAGGATACTGCCATCATCATTCTGATATACAAAAAAGGAGACCCATTAAATCTTGGAAACCATAGACCCATAAGCCTCTTGTCTCAGATATAAACTCTATGAGAATAATCGCCTATCGCCTAGGAAGGAAAGACGATGATTACCAACCTTAATAACAATAGCAGGCTATAGAAAGAGCTACAGCAGATAGTTGGCATGAAAATCTGCTCAACAAGCTCAAAGCAATGGGATTATCGCCGAAACTTTGCACTTGGTTTGGAAGTTACCTAAAGGACAGATCCATTTATGTTGCACTGGATGGCCAGAACTCCAACTCTTACCAAATAATAAATGCTGGTGTGCCACAGGGAGCAATCCTTTCGCCAACTCTTTTCCTGATTTTCATAAATGACCTCATAGATAAAACAGTAAATCTACTTTATTGCTTTGCAGATGATGGCAATGTAGTCTCCTCACTCATACCACCCACAGGTCTTTCCGCACGTGAATTCCATCATCTTAGACTAACTCAAATATCGCAGATAAATAACGACCTGGAGATAATAGAGGACTGGGGTAACAAAAACCTTGTACAGTTCAACGCGCAGAAAACCCAAGCAACTCTGTTTTCAAAAAAGACCAGCACCGGTGAGCCAAACATCATGCTATCTGGAAGTGCTGTCACATTACAGAGTCAGTTGAACATCTTGGGGGTTACTGCAGAGACCAACATGTCTTGGCACAGTCACGTGGCAGATATTGCTAAAAGGGCCTCCCAAAAGCTGGGGGTGCTATTTCGTACAAGACATCTGTACACACCAAGCCAATTGCTGACACTCTACAAAGCCCAGATTCGACCAACTATGGAGTACTGCTCACATATATGGAGTGCAGCACCCAAACATACCTTAATGCTTTTGAATACCGTGCAAAAACGAGCTATCAAGCTGATCAATGACCCCGCACTTACTCGTAACTTGGATGGTCTCGAACATCGCAGATCTGTGGGCGATTTATCTCTCTTCTACAGGTACTATCACGGAAAATGCTCTGAAGAGTTGGCACGTATGATTCCACCGAGAGTAGCGCCTACCAGGCGAACCCGTCAAACAGACGGTAACCATGAATTTACTGTCAAACTAGAGGCACCAAGAACCTCATTATATCAGAATTCATATCTCTGGAGAACAGCATCGCTGTGGAATAAACTCCCTGCGACGGTTTTCCCTGCAGGTTACAACCTGAACCGTTTCAAGACCAACATACACCGACATTTCCGCACACTTGCCGCTTCTCGAGCATGATAGGACATTTCCTTGCGAGTGCGCATATCCGTAAAAAAAAAAAAAAAAAAAAAAAAACAGCACTATAGAACATCTTCACACAATAAGAATACTAAATACCGAATATAACATTACAACATAGCCACATTCATCAATTTTAGAAAAGCCATTGACACTGTCGAATTCTAGACAATAGAAAGAGAAATGAGAAATGCACGAACAGATTAGCGATATATGAACACAATAAAAAATATTCAAGAATCAACAAAAATAAAATTAGGAATGCAGGAAGATACAAAAAAAGTGAAGAACAAAAGAGGGATAAGACAAGGCGATATAATATCACCTAAGCTTTTCACTCTAGTTCTCGAAAAAGTGTTGAAGGAACTACATTGGGAAAATAGAGAAACTCTTCAAAAATAAATTTTAAATCGGTGCAATAGGTAGGTACATAAAAAGCTATTAGCGATGGAAAAGTGTGGAACTTGTCAATAAGTAATATCCACTTTACCAGTCATTTCTTCAATGATGTATGTTCATCGTCCATCCGATGTGTGTTCTTGGGTATCATGGGTACCAAGACATGGAAGCATTGGAAGAAGGTGTCGCAAAACCTTGTTTTACCTTAACAAAAAGTCATACAAGAGACGGGCAGAAATGGGACGAGAAACTCTCACTGAACTTTATTCCAAGACTTAAGTTAAGAAATGTATTTCGCCTTCGCCTTAAAATATTGAGAAGCTTATTGAACTCAGTGAACCTATTCTAAGGCTAATGACAAGCCTTCTAACAACTAACAACCTTCTTTGTTGTTATATCCTAAAAACGAACTAGGCTGAAATAGTCCTTTGTCGTTTCAGCAATGAGATTTCATAATCTACGAAATGCTTTTTTGAAGAAAGCCCTTATGAAAAGCAGAAGTTTCGCGCGACAGAAAACATTGGGAGTGTAGTCCAGTCACGCTCTGGTTTCACCTACCAATTTTGAGGTAAGAAGCTGAAAATTGGTATACACCTTCATTTTGACGTTCTAATAGTTTTCCCAAAAGTCAATGTGGCCAAGGCTTCTTTAGTTATTGCAGGTCAAAGGTCACAGAAATCGGTTTTTTGCAATTATCTCGGTTCCTAGTGCTCCAACGATATAAACACCTATTACAAAAGTTGGAGACAGTAAAATTCCTAAGCACTTTTGTTGGCAACTTGTTTTTATAAAATGAACCGTTCTTGAGATAGAGCGCGAAGTGTGGTAAGCCCTATGCTCCATATTTTGACCAATAAATTAAAGGGACCTAACGGTGAATTTTTGCATACACGTTGCACGTTGTTGTTATGGGTCTAAATAATTGGTGAAAGTTTCCCATCGATTCGGTGATTATTTGGGCCGTTACGGAGGGTCAAAGGTCAGGAATGCGTTTATCAATATGTCGGAAACGGTCAACTTTTTTAGGAATCTCTTAATAAAAAAGTTATAGATCATTAAATTTGCTCCTAATTTGGTCTTAGGTATATTGCTCTACAATTGGCCCTTCTTGAGATACCTACAGCGCAAAATTTGAACAAAGATGAAGCGCCATTCGCGAAATGGGGGAATTCAAGCTGTAGACTCGTACACGCCTTCATTTGGACATTCTTAAAGTTGGCCAAAAAGTCTAATAAAATCACGTGTGCGTGTAGTAAGTTATGCCAGGTCATAGGTCACAAAAATTTGTTTTTCCACAAACGTCACTAAAAGTGTAATTTTTAATGGATGCTGTCAGTGTTTTAAATGTCATTCTATGAAACTTGTGCAAAAAGTGATTACTTTTAGAACTGAGTGATAAAAGTGATCACTTTTAGTGCGTTTGTAGAAAAAATAGTGTATGATATTCGTGCTAAAAGTGATTTTATTTTGTTCAAAGGGATGAAACTAACCCAAACTTCCCTTTTCACAAAATAAAATATCACTTTTAGCACTTGTATCATAAATAACTATTTTGTAATTCAGTTACGAAATGGCATCTTTTTGACATTGATGTTAGTTGTCAAAAGTGGTTAATTTTAACACAAACGTCAAAATAAGCAGTGTGTTCTAATACAATGTCAAAATGAGATCTCATTTCATCACTTGTATGAAACATGTCGCAAAATGGATGGTTTTTTGTACTCAATGTATTGGACAACTCGCTTCGCTCGTGTCCAAATCTTCACATTTGGTGCAAAAAACACGCTCATTTTACAACTTGTTACATAAATAGCTATTTTCGCGCGATTATCTCGGTTTCTATAGGTCCAATGATTTTAACACCTATTGTAAAAATTGCAGATCATGAAATGTACGATAGCAGACCAATTTGGAGCAAATCTATTATTTTTTCAAGAAGAAATTTCAATAAAAGTCGATTGTTTTCGATATATTGATAAACGCATTCCTGACCTTTGACCCTCCGTAACGGCCCTCCCAAACATTCACCGAATCGAAGGGAAACTTTCACCAATTATTCGGACCCATAAGAACAAGGTGTACGCAAAAATTCACCGTTAGGTCCCTTCAATTAATAGGTCAAAATCTGGAGCATAGAGCTTACCACTCTTCGCGCTTCATCTCAGGAACGGTTCATTTTACAGAAAGAAGTTCCAGACAAAAGTGCTTAGGAATTTTATTATCTCTAACTTTTGTAATGGGTTTTAATATCGATGGAGCTATAGGAACCGAGATAATCGAAAAAAAAAAAAAACGATTTCTGTGACCTTTGACCTGAAATAACTAAAGAAGTTTTGGCTAAATGAAGGTGTATACCAATTTTCAGCTTCTTACCTCAAAATTGGTAGGTGGACCCCTAGTTTATGCTCAATTAACTGCACTAGTGGGCTTCAGCAAAATTATAAATGACACTGGAGTCTGGAGGCCTTAATAATATTGGCAATCTTTTGGTTTGGTGGTCTGCGCGGGGTTGTTGGTCCCCCATCGGCTGCCTCCCCAGGTGGCGGATAGGGGAATACCTCCTAGATAAAAGGGGTACCGGGGAAATCAAATACCCGGGGAGGACCAAAGCTAACAATCGAGCAGCGTCTGACCCAGAATGGGCGGCTACACTGGTGAAAGGCAGCAGTTTCATTAAAATCGGTCTATAGCGGAAGAAGAATGACTTTGAAATGGTATAGTAATGAACACGGAAAAGCGCAGCTGAAGCAGCAGAAAACGGTTTTCCCACTGCGGTACAGAAAAGGAACGGAACCCATTCTATAGTAAACTCTTCCGAAAATCCTAATGGTAGACGGAAACAAGAGCAAGGCCCTCAGTCCAGGGCACTCCGTAAATGAGAAGAGGGTGCGAATAATAACCCTGTCGCCTACAATTGAGAATCAAGGAAGCAGAGAGGGAATTCAGGCATATTATGACAGGATAGTTCGCATTGCCACCTGGAACGTACGCAGCTCATTAATGCCCGGGAAATTAGCAAACACTGAAGTCAAGATAAGCAGATTAAAAATCAACGTACTGGGGCTACGTAAAGTTGGATGGCCTGGCTCCAGAGAACAAAAAACAAAGGGAGGATACATTTATTATTCAGGTGGAACTGACCCAGGACATTAGTATGGAACAGCTATACTGATTTCGGAAAAAATAGCACAGTCGGTTATAGATTCTCAACGATAGGATACCGCTATTGAAACTACGAACCACTCATAGAGACCTAAATAGGTATAGTTCAAATTCAGCTCCAATCAGCGTCAAGACAGATCAGAATAGATCAAATAATGCTACTGACAAAGAGGGGAGAAATAACGATGATCATTGGAGACTTTAATGCTAAAATTGGCTGTAACGCTGAAGAAGACAACATAGGGTAATATGGTCTTTGCATAAGAAACCACAGGGAACATAGGCTTGTATAATTCTGTGTAGAGAACCTCTTGGAAGTCACCTGCAGACAGAGAAGCAAGAATTGTCAGGAATTGATTTCATTCTACTCGACATGAACTTTAAGAAGTATATGAAATCTGTAAAAACCTACTAGCATAGAGGGCGTTCATAAGAATCGTGCACTTTGTGCCAAGTCTTTCAAATTTTGTATAGTCTTCTTGCTCTCAAGGTTTCAGGAAACTATCGTAGGCGCAACTAGTGCGCGGTCTCTGGTGGCCTGTTAGCTATAAATCGAATGCAGCTGCAATCTGTATTGGTATTTTTAGGAGATTCTCTTCTATAACACAAAAATCTTGAGTAATACCACTTTTTATGGTTTATTTATCATTCTCCATCTGTCCACATATAATTTGTTCGATGATGCCGTTTATTTCCACAGTTTTTGTAGCTCTTACGGCGATGGACTTTGGGCCCTTGGATTTGGACAGTACAAACTCTTCAATGCCAAAGTTCAGGATATTGAGCTGGTGTTCGAATGCAAAACCATGTTGACTGATCAAGTCCATACCCGAAATAAACTCATCCATCCTCGATATCAGCAATCTGCCCTTTGTGACAGATCTTGATATTTCCTAATCTCAGGTCAATTTCTGTTTCTCAATGCTCATTTGTGGTCGCTCCAGTGACTGTGCCCAAAATTTCCTGCTTGAAACTGGCTTGGCAATGAATTCTTTGGCAATATTCGAAATTAGTAGGTATACGGCTGCCCCTGTGTCCACTGTTATAATAATAATTTTCCCATCAATATTTCCTTCAATAGTCAAACTGTCCGCAGTCTCTCCTAGCATTTTGATGGTTATAGTTCTAGGGGCTTCACTTGAACTAGCTAACACTCGCCTCTTCGTATTGGCTAATTGTAGTTTTCCTGGATCTTCTTTGAAGGCTGATGAGAGTCACCAGAAGGAGAGCGAGATCCTAGCCGTACTCTGAAGTCACGTCTTAAATGTCCCTTTCTACCGCAGCGGTAACATTCAATGCCCCCTTTTCAGTTTCCGTGATTGCTTCTGAAACCAACCTTTCGCATTTGTTGAAGAATTTCCATCATTGTGTCTTCAATTTAACTCATTGGTTTATTTCCTTTTTTATTCAAACTGCTCTAGTCTTTGGCTTAGATATTTTTTATGCCGCGTCAATTTCTAGGGCTTTGATCAAGGCTTCGCTGCTACTTGATGGTTTGTTTATGAGCAGCCTTTTCTGTACATCCACGTCCATATATCGCACTCCATTTATAATGTTTTCGGGTACTAGTCGTTCTCGCATTTGTGCTGCTGCTTCCGGATAGGCCAAATTAACCAGACGACGAATGTCGTTTTCAAACTTGTAGGCTTTCTGTAGCTTTTTGATGCCTTGTTCTTAGTTGTACCTGGTAAAGCAGCCTTCGGTGTTCATCTACATACCGGCGCTCTAACGTATCGACAAGACAAGCACACCATACTTTTGTTGGGCGGAAGAGCTTCTAATAAATCCATCGCAGGACCAGGTAATGCTACAATCAACCCTGTATATAGCCATGTCATTTTTGCTAAAACTGTCATTGATACAGTCTCGAATTGACGTCTGTACATGGCCCACGATGTCTGTTCGTCATTATCATATTATTCGTATAATTATACAGGGTGTCTGGAAAATAGCGTAAAAGCTCTTCACTACGTGGTGGAGGACTCCCAGAAAAATAATTTAAAAAATCTGGTGGAATTTTTGAAAAAGTTATCAGCATTTTAATGTTTATTAAAATTGGCAACACTGAAAATATCCCGTTGGCAATTTGTCACAGAATTAAATTGAATATCTGTGTAATTACCTGAAAAATTCGAAGGTGACTAAAAAAATGTTGTCAGATCAATTTTTCCCGTTGTAATTTAGAGATTTTGCAATTTTCATGATGCGTTTCAAACGTTAACAACAAATTTTTATAAACCATTATGTAATGAATTAACAAAAGATACCTAACACTTTGTACGAAATATTGCAATTTGAAAAAAAAATCAAAAATAAGGAAGTTGAATTTCCACATTTACCTCTCCATATTTCCAAGAATGGTTGAGGAGGATTTTTTTAATTATTTTTCCAAGGTTATTCAAAGGGTCCACTACTACGTACTGGAGAGCTTTTACGCTATTTTCCGGACACCCCAATATAAAAATGGCGGCCATATTGGTTTTATAGCAAACAGGCCACCAGAGGTCGTGCACAAGTTGCTTATGATGATTTCTTGAAACCTTAAGACCATACATGAGACTATACCAAATTTCAGAAACTTGGAAGAAAGTCCACGATTCTTATGAATTTTCAATAATTCAAGCTCCGCTATACCCTGGAGCAGACATTTATAGTGACCATAATCTATTTGTAATAAACTTTAGACTCAAAAGATTCCTAAAAATTGAAAAAGAGAAAGTGGCAAAAAATATAGACGTCGTACAAATGAAAAATCTCAAAAGAAAGAAATAAATAAGCCTCCGGTACAGAGAGAGGACGTTGAAGGAATATATGGAATGCTTGAAAAACGAAAATAACAAAGATCCAAGAAGAAGACATTGGACGAAAAACTACAGAAATCAAGAATGGATAACACAAGAAACCAAGGACCTCATGAATGAAAGACGAAAACACAAAACAAATCCAACACAATACAAGCAACTAAATAAAATCCTTAGGAAAAAGTGCAGAGAAGCTAAAGAGTACCTACTAAATGTCAACAAAATGTCAAGAAATTGAACAACTTCAGGAAAGATATTACACATTTAATATTCACAAGAAAATAAAATCGATTACAGGCAGACACCGAAAGCGGCAAGAAACAATCTTAAGTGGTAGGTAGGTAATATAATAACGAAATAATTCTGAGGACAGAAGACAAATTTGCTAGATGGAAAGAATAGATCCAAACACTTTTCGACGATGATAGACCGTTGTTTCACCACCTAAAAACAATCAAGAAACGGTCTGGGAGCGCGAGAAGTATTTTTGCCTCAAACGGAATGACACAACAATGCAGAAACATGAATGTAGATGTAGATATATGCATGTATCATAGACTACCGAACTGCGTTTACCACCAAAAGATGATAGATAGAAATCCTTAGAACAACCAGGGTCGACAACCAAGAATAAAACGTTATCTCAGAACTCTGTTGGCACCAAACGGCAACAGTCGAAATACAACATCGGAACATAATATGTGGATCTGACGCAGACTCCGACAGGGTTGTGTCTTGTTTCCACTCCTGTTTAACCTGTATTCAAAGTCCATATTTAGAGAAGCACAAGATGAGGACCAAGGTTGAATTGAGATTAACGGAACTCTGATAAACAACATTAGGTACGCTGACGATACGATACCGTCCTTATAGCAAATAACGTACACAAGAGCTGCAAAATTTAATAAATTCCGTAAGCCGTCATAGTGAAATATTCGGCTTACATCTAAACGTCTCCAAAACCAAAATACTAGTCTTCTCAAACACACCTGCGCTGGGACTCTGTAACGAATAGAGATACTTTCTCTATCTTCATTGACGTTCCCTCTCTATTGATTTCGAAAAGAGAGAAAAAGACAGCAAGTGCCCTAGCGATAGGGATAACGATCTCTATCCGTTAGAGAGTACCAGCCCAGTAGTCAGACATCTACATGTCAAGGGACCAACAATAGAACAGGTATCCTCAATAAAACATTTGGGAGCGAATATCAATAGCCTGTAATCCGAAAAAAGATATACCATCAAGAATCAAACAAGCGAGAAAAACACTCATAAGCATGAAAATATTTTCCACAATCACAAGATCAGACCTTAGTCTAGAGCTCAGAACTTGAATGGTCAGATGTTATGTTTTTCTCTTTCCTACTCTATGGATGCGAAAGTTGGACAATGGACTCACAAACAGAATAACGAAAAGAGGCTTTCGAAATGTATATATTCAGACGGATGGTACGAATTTCGTGAATCACGAAAGAGGAAGTACTCTGAATAAGCAAAAAGAACTGTGTTGAAAGGTACGTGATGAGAGGTGAAAGGTACGAGCTATTCCGACTGATAATAGAGAGTAAAGTACAAGGTGGAAGATCAGTTGCCAGATGCCAGAACTCATGGCTAAAGGATCTGGGAAGATGGTTTGACCGATCATCTACAGAAATTTTCCGTGCTGCCGTTTCCAAAGCATCCTTCAGAGGGAGAGGGCGAAATAAAAAAAAATCTTTTGGTTAAAGAAAAATTCAAATCCAACCAAGTCGTGGTGCTGTGAGGTCGATAAGAAACAACGAATAATTTGTTTTATTTTTGAATTTGATGAATCTATACATCCCTAATCTAGCTTCTAATCTAGGAGGTGGAAGATGATGCAGTTGTCTCCTCTGAATCAGAAATGTTGAGTTTTAAATTATTCTATATTTAATAAACTGGAAATAGTTTCAACTATGAATAATTTGGTCGTAGTACCATATGTCTATGCCATTTCCAAATCCAAGCGGCAGTAAATGTTAATAACCTAAATTGTAAACAAACACCAGCCTTCCTATTGGTTGAAACGCCCTACCTGGACCCAGTACGCATGCACGGAGGATATTTGATAGGTTGTAATGAAAATGACCAGTTATGTCATTACTGCCGCTAGGATTTGGTTTAACCATAGCTTCCAAGCAATTTTAAATTAACTCTGAGTCACTCTGTATATCTCACATGGAGACTCAATGGTTCAACTAGAACAAAATAGAAATGAGATACTACAGATTTTTTTTTTTAAATTCAAGATTCTGAATGGTCTCTGGCGAATCTGGATTTGATTCTAGTGAATGCACTGTCATTAGAGTTCATGACTGATCTTTATTGTGCAGATATGATTTTAAAGCATCGGTTCATAGTATCCTTCGTAACGTTTCAACCGTAAATCTATTTAATTTTGATTGTCAGCCCTAACAAATTAATGTTTGCTATTTTATTACAATAAATTGGGACAACATTAGAACAAGTTCGAGGCTTGACTAAAATTTCAGTTCTCTTGTCATTATTTTTCAGACCGGAAGCCCCTGGGATGATGTATATGTTAGGCGAACACACATTATCGAGCTTATCCCATTATTAAATGATCATAGTTTTTGTCATATCATAGCTTATCAAAAATAATTATAGCTGTTATCAAAGTTTGATATAAAACAAAATTTCATAATTGCTTCCGTAGTCTTTACTTTAATGCAATTGCTTATCAGATAACTATGTTTCCTTTTTTGTTAACAATGCCTATTGTATATTGTACCTATACAGGGTGCCAGCTAATTCGCTGATATCAGTTGCAAAATATCAGCTTGCGCTCTGAATGTCCTGGATGAAGTTTTTGAACACGTTGAAATTAGGAATCTTGATAGTATTTCTTTAGAATTTTTCGAAATCCCGATGCAGTTATCCCACATTGGGTGACATTGGGGGGTAATAAATCTTATAGAGTAGGTATACGTGCTCTTGATTAACTTGTGATCAAACATTTATTTCAATATTTGTATTCTTGTCACGATATTTCTCTCGCCTTTTCGACACAGATCCAAGTTGCCCTTATTTTTTTCGAAATATTTTAAAAGGGTTCACTTCTTGGGAAATTTCTTTCGGGGTACAATTCAGCATATGTTTGCACCGCATTATCAACATTTCTATAATGCCTAATTGATACCTACGTCACACAAAACGCACCATTTCAGGATTTGGTACTTGAAATTTGCAAATAAAAAATATATGTATTTGTTACAACTGTTTAAGCCACACTCGTAGATATTTTTAATTATAAATATCAACGATTAATATTAGTGTTATCATGAAATTGTAGTTCTTTTATCTTTAGCGTCATGACTCATGGCATGACGTAACTGGAAACAACTTAAAATAATGTTTTGTACTGTTTTCCGATTTTTAGACCATCATAGGTTTTTGTATAATTTAGTATTACAAAGAAGGAAATAGTTATTTATGCAACTAGTATGTAAAGTGTCAATTATGGACTGGGAGATTTGTTAAACGAGCCGCAGGCGAGTGTTAAAAACTCAAGGTGTCAAAGAAGAAACTCTTATGAATTTCAAAAGTACTTAAGTACTTATAGCTGGCTTATAAATTATATGATTATAAGCACTTTTTTAATCTGAATATCGATTTTTATTTGTCTGTCTGATCATTGTTTCCAATTTAATTAACAATTTAGAATATTCGTTCTCTGTGCATGCTCTTCAAAACACTGAAAAAAATAATGTAGTTCTTACCTAAATTTATATTCTCTTATTATCCCTGGCAGCTTTCTCAGACTCCTTGAGCCTGTTAATAGCATGAACAGATCCGAAAAGTACTTTCGCAGTTACTTGAATGCTCCTCTGTTTGGTACCTGGTAAGTTGCTGCTTCTGCTGTGGTTATTATTGACAGGTGCCGGGTAAGTGTTGTTGTTGGCGTCCCTAATGGTCATTGACTTGCAGTTTTCAGGCATGATTGAGGACGTTTTTGATGGTAAGAGAGTCTGAATTTATCTGGAATTGAATTGACAACATAAATTTGAGGAAATTGCCAAAGAAAAAAATTGCTAGATATCAAAAAACTAAATTAAAGAAATAGATACCTACACAATATAATATGTAATACCTATAGCTTCCTAATAATAATACCCCAAGCTAAAAATTTTTTATTCATAATGGTCATAGAAGCCATAATTAGTCAAAATTGAATCATTTTATTATGCTTAATTATGGCTCTAGTAAATCAATAAATAAAACACAAAGTATATAAATCCAAAGAAGTACACTCCATCAAATCTCTGACCTACTTACCTAGTAAAGACCAGATATGGGTCGCATGTCCGTCTCGTCTGTCTACGCTTCTCATGCGTATCCTGCTGCACCAATTCTACTTCTTGTTCTCTTATTTTGTCCTTCCGAAGAAAAACAGCTGAGCCGTCGACTTCCTGGTGAAGCAGGTTACGTGGTTAGCACACCGACACACTGACTGAGTAAACCCACTCGGCCAAAGCGAAGGCACTGTGTCAGGGGGGCCACTCTCTCTTGATCTTTTAGCGGTTTGTGTCGTGTCTTTGGGCTTATCTGCATTTTATTGGTACGATTTTTTACCGGGTCTTTGCTGAAAGTACTTCCACGGTTAACAAAATGCAATGCAGCACAGTACCTACACAGTTAATGGGAAGTACTTTTCAGTATTATTGACCATCAGGTGTGCTACTATTCTGGTAATATTTTTATTGGAGTCAAACTTCTGAAAATGATCGTTGCCAAATATAGCCTACGTTCTGTGATTAGTGGTAACATTAGATGAACATCATCTTTAATTATTACCTAATTGAATTTCATGTGTCGGAAACCTGAATCTTCAATTCCGAAAACATTATAGAGAGTAGGTATATTGTTTTCGATCGGATGAAGATGTACAAAAGTGACCTTGATTTATGCTGCGTAATAAAGAATCCCAAAGAATATAATGACAAAAGGTACAGGGTCAGCTGACGCAAAACAGTAGATGGATCTAGACCGGAAGGTCAATAAACATTCCTCGTGGAGCAGTTCATTATTGGGGTTCCATGGGTAAAACTAAATCAATCAGTCCCGTCTGTGAAACAGAAGGGAAATATTGTAGAGTAACTTGGTTAAATCGCCAGATTTCTAGCATAGTGGCGCAATAGCATCAATGTTGTGATCGTATTTCATTGCTGGAGAACTCACGGAAATAAGTCAAAAAGTTTATGTCAATCTCTGGGAGAGATATTTTTCTATAGTTTTGAAATAGGCCAACCAACCAGAAGAAGCTTGCACAGGCTCTAACAGGAAAAAAACAAAACGAGTGGCTTTTGTGATAGGGGATTGCATTCTGAGCGAAAAATTGATTCAGTTTTCAGAGGAAAACAGTTTGGTCTTTACAGACACATGGTATAAACTATCCCCTAGGCAATTTTATACCTGGGAATCGCGAGACAATAGTCTACATATTGACCGGAACCAGATATAATTTATCACCAAAATCTTGTTAACACTGCTAATTTGCGATTGAATGAGATCAGAATACGGACAACATCTTGACATATAACTTTCCAATAGCCTTACATCTTCTCATAAAAATCAAACAACACATGAATTTAAAGAAAGGACGAATTACTTAAATAAATGAACGACCAGAGACATACTGGAATTGATGATGGCAAAGACACTATAACATGCAAAACGACATTCACGGTTACCGAAACATTCAAAGGAACATTCGCAACGGAACAAGAACTAGGGTGGAAAAGTGCTTGTCATTTCAGGGATGAACAATATGAAAACTGCTGTAAACTTGGAGATCTTATACGGCTATCGTATTTCCCGACGACTGACGGCAGAGCCGTCCATTTTCGGTCAACAACTCACCATCTTTATCAAGTATATCGGAGAAGTCTTTACGCTATCAAGTTATCAAAAACCAACAAAAAAACTTCAAGGTCAGACAACATGTCGGAAACTGCTCGATAACTGAATATAGAAGCGTCGGTATAGAGTTATTTAAATTATACTTACGACCCTGTGAACCTTTTGATAAATTAGCTCCGCTTCATATTTATGTATTTGAGGTTAGGTTGCATGTAAACAAGCAAATTTTGCCCTAAGTCATTTTGTTAATTTCATCTATATAATCAATTTACTTTTTGCGAAAATATAGCTGCATACTTGAAGTATAGAAGTTGGTTAATGCAGTTCATACCAAACTCGTGCAAAAAGTTTGGGTAAGTGAATGTTGGTTGTTGATTTGGAGGTTGTGTTTTGTGCGGCAAATCGGCAATATGAATACGAATTGTACTCTTTGTTCCCTCTATTTGGGCAATTATGACCAGTGGCGCACCCAGGTTTTTTATTTGGGGGGGTTTTCATAATGATGAAGGCTCACCGCATGCAAGCGCTGCCGTAGGCAGGCTGCCATAGGAAGAATTTTTTTTCGGGTGTCACGCCCAAAAACGTTTATTTTAAGCCTTCAAAAAATAATTTTTTGTAAGTGATTGTATAGTCAGAGCTGGGCAACATGCGAATAATGATTCCACATGCAGATGGATCAAGTCCATGCTTAAACACCGGACTATAAACTCGACTATTGCCGAAACCTCTATTAAAGGAACCGCGACAAAGGGATGACATAGTCGTTGTCATTAGGGGAGGGTTTACCAAGACGGTATCAACCCTCATGCAGGACGCCTTAGGAATCATTGAGGAATGTTGCACGAGGGAGCAAACTCGCGTCAACTCCTCCAAAACAAAACTCATTCCTTTCACGAAAAAAAGAAATCTGGAGAACTTAATCGCCCCCAGTCTATTCCAAAAAGTCTTGGAGTTTGGCAGGGTAGCTGAATTTCTAGGCATCATCCTAGATATGAAGCTGACATGGAACCAACACATTCAAAAGATAACCACCAAAACAAGATGACGTTGATGTCACTAAAAAGAGCGATTGGGAAAACATGGGGGATTAAAACCGTCAGTTGTACATTGGAAGTACACTACGGTTGTGAAACCAATGATAACATATGGTGCACTTGTTTGGTGGCCTAAAGTAAACCAAAGACAAGCAAACCTGGAGTTTGCCAAAATCCAGAGACTTACGTGTCTTTGTATTATCGCTACACAGAAAAGCACACCAACGGCAAGTATGGAAACGATCCTAAACCTCCCACCACTTGACCTTATCGTCAAAGCGGAGGCTAGAATCGGGGCATATCGTCTCCAGCTGAACGAAACCTGAAACCCAAAACCAAATGGACATGCAGCTATCACCAAAATAATCACAAACCCGATTTTAACCATGGGTAGCGACTATATGATGCCGAAAAAATCCCTCGAAACACCCTTCGTCATCGAGATTGTCCCAGTAGGAAGCACCGGGGCAGCACCCAAACAAGAAATTGTCTGGTTTACTGACGTCTCCAAAACAGAAACTGGAATCGGTGCTAGAATATATAGACAAACTTCCAGATGCAGCATTAGTCAACCCCTGGGAGAATACACTATTGCATTCCAAGCAGAAATATATGCCATCGACTCCTGTCTGAGAGAAAACCTAATGAGGGGATACACAGGTAAAACATCCTTATCTGCTTAGACGGTCAAGCGTCGATCAAAGCACTCAACAGCTTTGAAATAAAATCCAAACTTGTCTGGAAATGCTTAGAAAACTCCGAAAACCTAAGTTTGTCCAACAAGGTAACCCTCAAAATGGGTGCCAGGGCATAAAAGAAGGTAAGAATTAAAAAAAAAAAAACCAATGGGTGTATAGACAACATAAAACCTACTGGCAAACTCTTCCGAAGCTCAGACACAGTAAGCTAATGGTACAACAAGCATCACCCAAACTTACTGGAGAAATCCTACAAACTAAACAGGATTCAAATCAAGCTAAAACTGGACTTATAACTGGACACTGTAGCCTGAGAAAACAGCTTCACATAATGGGCATCCTCCAAAAAGAACCCATATGCAGACTTTGTGACGAGTAGGATGAAACCGCCACCCACATAATTTCTGAATGTGAGGCTATACGCTGGTCAAGATACAGACAGATAGGGACAGAAGATCCTATTTCTAAACTCACCAAAAGTAACACGGTGGAGAGGCTCCTAAACCTAATCAAGGTCACGAAACTTTTCACTGATTAAACAGACGAACAGGACAATACAATAAACCGACGGCTACCGTGTTGGGATCACCTAACCCAGCCTGTTCATTCTGCATCTCAACCAACCAACCAACCAACCAAGTGATTGTATAAGTTATGTGTTTACCTCGCTGTTTACTCACCTGAATCAACTTGCTGTCGGAGGCAAAACCTTTTAGGGGTGTCATGTATGGAAAATGGAAACTTTGTAGGTACCTATTAACCAAAATCGCAAAAAAAAATATTTTAACCGGAAAATTCTTTGTACCAGTGCTAAATTTCGGGGGAGGTTTTAACCCCCAAAACCCCCCTTTGGGTGCGCCAATGATGATGACAAGCAGATTATTGCCTGCGACAGCTGCCGCATCCGCTCACACCTAGCAGAAACATGTTCGGGCCTCTCAACTTCTGAATGCCGAGCTGTTGTACTGCAGAAGCGAACACTAATGCATTTTTGTGTTGCATGTCCCATGCAAGAGTGTCCCGCTTATGACAAGAAAATTGATTCAATTGGAGGAAGAAATTGAGGCCCTTACGAAGAAAATTATCATAATCAAGAAGGCAAATTCTACTCCCCCAGTTATGCAGGTCAATACCGAATCTACCATTTATGAAGTTAATGAACGAGCAGTGAGAGCACACAATCTAATGGATATACAGTGTGCCGGAATCTAACTCCTTGAACCTGGAAGAACGCATAACTGATATTAAATCACTGGTCACCGGGGTCTTTAATGAACTCGGCATGCCATAGAATAGTGATATGGTGAAAAAAGTGCTTCGAGTAGGTAAATGGTAAATCTGCTGGTGCCAGTATTAGAGCAAGACCTGTGAAATTGGTTTGTTCCTCTGATGTGGTAAAGTCAGCAATAAAATCAGCGGAAAAAATTGCGTGATTCACCATGTAGGATCTCCATGGATCAAACAAGGCTGCAGCAAGTATTATATGCTACCACTAAGAAGAAACTGGACAGCAGAAAAGCTGCTGGAGAAGACAATTTACTTATTAGGTATCAAAATGGTCTGCCAGTGTCCATTAACTGTCTACTGTCCATTTCCAAAATGTGGCTGATTTTAGGACAAAGATAGCTGACTTGTTAGTGGCAGTGACAGGTAGTGCATATGATATCATAATTATGGTTGAAAGTAATTTAAATCCGAACTATCATGACTGTGAGCTCAAATGTGAAGGGTATACATTATTTAGAAGTGACCGGTCAGCCCGCTCTAAGTTCAGCACTGTGAGTCTGTGGAGTATGTTTGTCATCATCACCCATCTCAAAATATTTATATATACCTATTTGGCGATTGCAACCTGACCAATGCACAATGGTCAAATGACGAGTTTGGAGTGTTGGTTCAGTGCCCTCGAAATAATTCAGCCCTGATATTTGCACAAGCGTTTGGGTATTTAGGTCGTTACCAAAATAACTATATTCCAAATAATAGGAACACATTTCTCGATCTGGTTTTTTCTAGTGTTTTAGAGTTGGAGATTGTTCAAGCTAGGGATATTCTGTTAGATTGTAGTTTGCATCACATAGCATACGAGTGTTCGCTGCCTGTGTCCAGTATGTCCAGCTTAAATATCAAGTTGTTAGTTATTATATAATGAATTTTATTATGATTTTAGAAATGGCTCTACCTGATAAACTAACCACAGGTCCGGACAAGGTACCTAACTACTTACTGAGGAAGTGCGTCAGTACTATTGATTTGCCTCTATTTCTTTTATTCAATACATCATTGCAAACATTTGTTTATCCTGACATCTGGAAAGTAAGTTATGTTGTACCAATATTCAAAAGTGGTCGGACGGATAATGTTGCAAATTACAGAAGTGTTTGTATCCAGTCGGCCATTCCAAAGCTCTTTGACTGTCTTGTGAGCAAGGGATTGTGTCCGGAGGAGCAACATGGATTCACTAAGGATAGGTCAACTGCATCAAATATAGTAGGTAGTTTATCAAACAGATATTTTGCAAAGTATGGAAGAACGCAAGCAGGTTGATGCGATCTACACGGACTTTTCTAAAGTTTCTAATCCTGTTGACCACCAGCTGCTTTTGTATAAGCTACGCAAGGTTGGATTTCATTCTAATTTTTGTTCATGAATGGAATGGAAAGTTCATTAATCAACCGTACTCAATATGTGAAAATTGGTTGTTTCTTGTCTTGGGGCGGTCCACGTTTTCTCTGGTGTCTCGCAGGATGACCACTGCTCTCCATTGGTTTTCAACATCTTTATCAGTGACATTGCAGAATGTATTCATAACAGCAGGGGGTTAAAATTCGCTGACGACTTCAAGTTATGGAGGACTGTAGAGGGTATAGACACCAACAACTTTTGCAGGCAGATCTGGATGGGTTGGCTGGGTGGTGTGTCAGTGAATAGCTACAGTTGAATGTGGATAAGTGCTGTTTTATTAGCTTTTTCCGTAAAGCATGTAGAGTGGAGACTGGTTACTTGATTGATATTTGAGTTGCATTATATGTGTCTAGGGTTAAGGATTTAGGAGTGATTCTGGATGAAAAGTTATCATTTATTGAAGATAGTAATACAATCTCGGTAAAGGGTTTCAAATATGCTAGGCTTTGTTCTGAGAAATTGTAAATATTTTTCAGTGGAGTCTACTAGGGTGGTATATTGCTCTCTGGTTAGGTGTCCACCTTGGAGTACTGTGCGGTAATATGGTCACCATATTTTCTGAATCACATTGGTTCTGTTGAGAGGGTCCAGCATAAGTTTATCAGATACTGTGCTTATAAAACAACAGCAAAATAGTTGACCGTGACTCGTGACTACACTATGATTGAACAAGAAATGTCATTAGCTCCACGCAGTGTTCGGAGAGATATGTTTGGTGCCATATTCATTTATAAATTATTATTAAATGGGCAAATCGATTTTCCCAATCTCCTGGGTCGGGTGAGGCTTAACAAACACACGTTTTATATACCGTTTCACAGAACATCATATGGTATTATGAGCCTTATTGATAGATATTTGTCCGTGTTGAATGAAGTCAATGTTGATATTTTTGATGCATCTCTAGGTCAATTCAAGCATGCTTTGAAGGAGCGTTAATTTTTAAATATAATCTGAATCTCCTACATTGGCTGTGATGGATTGTTAGAAATTTTAGAAGCTGTTTGATGGGTAGGTTGTTCCTTTTTGTTTTGATTGTTATCTGATAAGTGTGAATTTCATTGCTGTTTTGGATGTCCTATTATTTTATCACGGTTTAGTGGTATTTATTGTATTATTTCTTTATATGTTATATTTTGTAAGCCTAACCTAAGTTTATATTGATCTATTGTAACAGTTAATGGGGTTTTCCAGTATGAATAAATAAATAAATAAATAACTCGACCAATAACGTATTATCAGCCTATTAAGCGATTTTTTGATGCTTCTCCTGCGCCTCTTGCGCACAAGATTAAATAGAAAATGTGAACAAGTCAGTGGCTTCAAGCAGTCTGGTTTTGAGATAGGGTTTTGGAATCGGGAAAGCCATTTTCAGTTTGTGTACATCGGTGCAAAATGGCCTCCATGTATGAAAACGCAGCGGTCTCTCGTGGAGCTAAAAACCAGATTGTCCAGGCTCCAATTTTAGCGCAACCCATGGGTGAAGGACTGTATATAGCAGCTATTATATTCCATATTCGAACGGCGTAGAACTCGACATCAGGTATTTCAGTTAATTCCTCGGAAAAGCATAGAAAAATTATTGCGGCAACCGAAAGAAGCCATTTTGGCAGGGGTAGGATTCATTGAATATTACCACAGTTTTTTTCTATGGAAAAAAGTTCCTAGTTGAAAGTTAAAATCGATTATTCTGCTATCCGATCCCTAACCAAGAAGCGATTAGGAGCATCACTGGAAATTTATACCGACTAGAAAAGGAATTTTGAATCCAGACACGTATGGAAACAACTGATCAGGCCACTGGAAAGAAGGAAACCAGAACGACTACACTTTATCCCTCTTCTTCTTTTTATGCCGTCTTCTCATTGAAGGTTGACGACCACGTATCTCTTGCCACATGGAACAGTTTTTTCATGCTGAGATTTGTCCACTCTCTCATGCTTCGGAGCCAGGATTTTATTTCCCGCGGATACCTTTTCTCCACTGTGTTCTAGCCTATATTATGTTCTGCAGCAGTGGGTCGCTGCGTCAGATGTGTCCTACATAAGATGTTTCTTCTTAATGACTTTAAACAGCTTTCTTTTGCTTCCAATGCATCTTAGCACTTCGTTGTTGGTGATTCGGTCAGTCCTAGCTATCTTTAGGATGCGTCTATAAAGCCACATCTCAAATAACTCATACTTTTTTATTATTTCAGCTCTCAAAAACCAAGTTTCCACTCAGTACAATAGTATTGACCACACCTCCATATACTTTAGTCTGATGTAAAGGTTTAGATTTCTGTTTGCAAACATTGACGAGCATTTGATAAATACCTTTCAAGCCATTTTTATTCTGGTTTTTATTTCTTTGTCGGAATCTATTTGAACATTTTGGACTGAACCGAGATATTCGTGTTCTTGAACAAGTTCTATTTGTTTCGCATTGGGTTTTTACTTTTAACCATGAATTTAGCTTTTTTTTCGGTATTACTAGTGAGTCCTACTTCCTCACACTGTCGGTTGACTCTCGCTGTAAAAGAGTCTAAGGATTTTCTGCACTCTCAGCTATTAGTATCATAAGCAAATCTTGGGTTGTTGAATAATATTCCTCCAATGCTTACTCGCTCACATCTGTCCTCCAGCGCTTCCTGGAATATATAGGTTGAAGAATTGTGGGGATAGAACGCAGCTTTGGCGAAATTCTTCTTGAATTTGGATTTCGTCCGTTTCCATGTCCGCAACACGCACTACTGCTGTTTGGTTGTAGTAGATGTTTTTTTATTAAACGTATATCGTTTGGATCTAAATTGATAATTTTCAAGTTCTGTATGAGCTTATCGTGTTAGATTTTATCGAACGTCTTTTAAAAGTCAATGAAGCAGACGTATGGATTTTTGTTGTATTTTTTACACTTTTGTAGTATTATAGTCCGACAAATACCATTTTAAAGTCACGTGATACTGGTGGAAAAAAACGTATGTCCATTGATTATGTCGTTGATATCACCTACAAAAAGCTACTGGTGGTTAATTACTATTGAATTTTAATATAATGTTCCCACTAACATTTTACAAACGCGTTTCTGAAGTAGTATTGACCAATCAGAGGGCAATTTTAATACTTACAATTGTTGCGAGACTCACTTTTGTCGCATCTGTTGTCTGTTGTAATACATTCTGAACTTAAACTGGGTACCCGTTTTCTATTTGCTTCTTTTCCAGTTGGAGAAAGGTTAATGTGGTCAAAATTATTAGCTGTGTTTGTTCGTTGTATTATTTTCGAAAATAACTTTGACAAACTAATTGATGACAGTGACGGATTCTATTTCAGGTAAGAATATTATGAACAATAATTAGACAGCAATTTTTTTGTCAATTTTACTATCACCGCTGTTTAAAATGTATTCGACAAGGATAGAGAAAAATCACGTGACTTTAAAATGGTATTTGTTGGACTATACTGTGTTGGCGAATAAGGTGTATTGGCTGGTTCAATAAATAAAGACTGTGGACTGTATTTTACTTGTATATTGAAACTTTTACATAATGTTTAGGGTTGAATTGACAACAAAAGAAGGTTAAATTGATCGAAAACACCGAGAACGGAATGGTCCCAAATTAACTGTCTAGTTTTATAGAATTCTATTTTCTTGATTTATAGAAATCGATTTAAAAGTTCACTGAATACCGAACATAAGGCCTTTCTGTCCCGGTCTGCATTACTCCGAAGAGTCTACATCTTTTGTGTGATAGGGCCTTACAGTCATATATGATGTGGGAAGCTGTTTCCTCTTCCTCTCCACATAATCTGCAATCACTGGGTTCATTGAATAGTGGTGCCGCGAGACGAGACTAGACGAGACTTAGGGTTGGTCTCGTCTCGCCTCGACATTTCGAGACGAGACCGTGATTTAGTCTCGGTCTCGAGTACCAAAGTCTCGTCTCGTCTCGAGTGGTCTCGAGTTATACAGGGTGTCCAAAAAATAGTGTAAAAACTCTTCTCTACGTGGTGGAGGACCCTACAAGGAACCCCAAAAAAATACTTTAAAAAATCTAGTGGCATTCTTAAGAAAGTTAATTGCATTTCAATATTTATTAAAATTGGCAACACTGAAAATATTCCGTTGACAATATGTCAGAGAATTAAATTAAATACCCATGTAACTACCTGAAGAATTCGAAGGTGAATTTTCACATCTACCTCTTCATACTACCAAGAATAATGCTGGAGAAGGATTTTTTTAATTTAATTATTTTTCTAGGGTTTCTCAAAGGGTCCTCTATTACGTGGAGAGTTTTTAAGTTAGTTTTCGGTATTTATGGTTTTTGTTCTTATACCACAGATTACCTACATACAGATGCGAAAGAGCGGCGAATTCGTGGTTCAAGATTAATTTGATAGACATAATCTGGCCGCACCAATGCCACATCAATGTATCTTGAACATATTTATTATATAAATGCGGATGCTCAATAATATAATATTATTTCTTTAATTGGTTCACAAACAGCAAAAAAATATGTAAACACACAGGCTGGAACATGCTCACGCACTCAGCCACGTTAATTGTCCTGATGCGGGCGATCTTTATCTACGCGTGGGGGTGCTGGCAGCCCGGCTTCGTCACAGAATATCGTCGACAGCAAGTATACGTACTTACGCATCTGTATTAGGTGATCTGTGCTTATACTATAACAGAAGTCCAAACTGCCACAGTGAAAAAGCAATTAGTGAAAATTCACAGTAAAGAGTAACCCAGATATTTAATTTACTGATTTCATATTCAAATAGCCCAGAATAGTCCAATAATAAAGCTATAAAAAACTTTTTTTAAGTGTAATCTCGAGACTCGAGACTACACGAGACTCTCGTCAAGTCTGTTCTCGTCTCGTCGAGACTTCACGAGACGAGACCAAAAGCGAGAATCGTTTCGAAAAGTCGAGACTAGACGAGACGAGACCAGTCTCGAGTCTCGCGGCATCACTATCATTGAATATCCCCATTCTGTACTGATGCTTCCTTAAGTGACAGTGTCCTGTCAATAGGCAATAGGCCTATCACTTGTCTCATCTGTGTGCGCGTGAGTCGTAGATCGTCAGTTGTTAGTTTCGTTGAAGGGTTGGTACCTACATCTTCGTGCAATGCTTTGTTAGATGCACTCATGTATAGCGAAGACTTCTGTTTGATATAGTGGTTTTACACTATCTCTGCAGACTTCTTAGTGCTGTCTGCATGAATTCTCCTGTTCGACTGGTGTCTCTTCCATGCACGACTATGACCACGTCGTCGGCATACCCTTAAGTGGAAACCCTCTGAGTTGAGACGCTGTAGTAAGTCATCAACCACCAAATTCCATAGAAAGGGTGATAGTACTCCCCCCTGTGGACAATATCAATTTTCAGATACCTCCGTATGGAGTGGCTCGAATCTGTCAGCCTTGGAGCATGTTTCGTATCCACCTACAAGTAGTGTCGTCAATTCCATGTCTTTTAGCCGCTTTGACCATCGCAGCAAAGAAGACGCAGTCAAAGGCCTCTTGAATGACAATGGATGCACACAGAGCGATCTCTTTGAGATAAATGAATTTCTCAGCCCAGATGAGACTGTGCAGTGCTGTTTCGCAAACTTGCCTGCTTGATAGGCGTGTTGGTGTTCGTGGAGGGGTTTCTCAGTGAGCAATTCTTGCTTCTTGTTTAAATGAAATTGAGATTTTTTTCCTAAAAAGTCTCAAGAAAAATTCAAGCTTGGATAGGTTAGACTCTCAGGTCTGTCTTCAAACTTGTCCTAAATGGTGAGCCTTCGGTCGAAGAAGAAAATGTTATCAGTTTTTAGAGTTTCAATTCGAAGAGAGGCTTGTCAAATACAAGAGAATTCTCATGTAAAAATTGCAATAAAAATCGTCGTAGATGGCGCGGTGGGCGAAAACCTTTGAAGAAGGTTTCCCTTATGACGAACTGGGTTTTCTGAAAACTTTATTTGGCGCCCGGAGGAGTTAATCGTTGGCTCTCTCGTTTCCTTCTTCGTGCTCGTAAGCAGCTCGCACCAACAAAACTAGGAGTCGTCCACTGGCCTATAGCGATCCCGGTAGTGAGGGGACTCACGCAAAGTATTGTCAGCCTAATACGCGATCCAAGTGCAGGATAAGCAAATCACCACACCTCTGTCGAGAAAAATTAGGGGAGAGCTCTTCGTTTTCTCTGGCGCAGTGACCAGGGGCAGACAGGTGATATGAGGTCTCGATAGTCCGTATAGAACTGTTCTCTGTCTCTTATGTGCCTATCCATTATTTCCTCCACCCTTTTTAGAGAGAAAAAGTTTAGGCGGATTGGACGATGTGCCTTGGCTTCTGTGTAGTTTGCGCGTCTGGGTTTTGGAATAAACATCGCGTTTGCCGTCCTCCATGCCCATGGCACATTACTACACACAACGCACGATCGGTATACTCTACAGAGGCTTGAAACTAACAGTTCCAACCTGTGCTGCAACCGAGCCGGGAAAACCCCATCTGGTCCCGGGGATTTAAGAAGTTCCAATGTGCCGATGGCCCATTTGATCTTCTCATAGGTGATTGTCTTGATTGCAGCTACCCAGTCGGCTTTCCTAGTTCTATGTACCTGTTCAGGTGTCAGTTTTTTGTCCTGGTGACTGATTCTTGAATCTGGAAAGTGTGTTTAGAGCAACAGCTCCAGAGTTCCTTTTCCAGAAGTCGTATTCTCTTCCGTCGGGCGTTTCAACGTCCCATTGATATTACACGTGTCTTTTGCGAGAATTCTTTGGCAGAAATTCCTCCATGAGTCTCGCTTGGCTTTTCTTAGGGCTGTGCTGTAATCAGTGAGGGCTTGAGTGTATTGTGCTCAGTCTCCTGTCATCTTTGCCCTAATGAAGAGTTTTCTGGCTTTCGTTCTTAGGTTGCCCAAGTTACGGTTCCACCAGGGGATTTTCCTTCTTTGTCGTTTGACCTTGGGATGCCGTGATGATCGCATCCTGGAGCTGGTCCACTGACATATCAATGTCTATTCAGCGTGTGACTCAGGATTCTTCTTTTTAGGTGAAGGAATGGGAACTGATTTAATTCAATCTTTTGAAATATCCCCAGTTTCATATATTTTGTTGAAAAATTTTGTAACATGGGTTAAGTTTCTGTCGTCCAAAGCTCTCAAGAACTCTATTGGAATGTTATCGGGTCCTGTCGCCTTTCTGTTTTTCGAAATTTTCACAGCATACTCGACTATTGTAATTTAAGATCACTTTAGCTGATCCGTTCGTCTGTTTTCTTACGTCATCTTGTTCTGCTGCAAATAAATCTTTGATATAGTCTTCCCAAGTGTGTTTTTTGTCATCTTCTTTCAATTGGATCTCTCCTCTGATGTTTTTTTGTGAACTGATGTTTTTTTTTTCTTGGTGTTCCCAGTTAATTTCTTCAATTTTTCTTTGTAAATTAAGATAATCATGCTTATTATTCAGTGTCGAAATGTCGCCCTCGTGAAATGGAAGCATTTCACGAGGGCAACATTTTCGACTTCACCCTTGTTAACCTTGGTGTTGAAATCACCCTTCCAAGATAATGGTCTAGAGGCAAAATCGAAACATTAATCAATACCTCTCGCTGTTTGTGGAATGTGAATGAACACTGGCGAGTCTGGTATAAACTGGTAGGTACCTCTTTTCCTTCAGGCGTATAGAAGATCTCAGCATGATTTCACCGACCACGAATTGTCTTGTCTGGAAGAGAAGTTAACCTTTCTTGATCTAGATCTAATCTTTGGCAGACTACCAAGACGGAGCTGCACTTTCAGTTTGTGCCTGAGGATAGACTGAGAGTGGTTTACGTGCTCACGATTTCGCCAGGAATAGAGGTGATGGAATAAAGATGTGACTCGATATGCGGCAGTCACTGCTGCTGGATCGTTTGATCATTATTGTTGGTTTTACCCGTTGATGATAATCAAGGAAATGCAGACTTACCCAAACTAATCCGTTCGCTTGTAGTGGGTATAGTTCTCTTGAGCGCACTTCATTTTTTTAAATAAAATGCTAACTTACGAGGACTATATCGCACTATTCGCACTAGGTAGAAGTGTAGTTCTGCATTTTCTCAATATATTAACAAAAGTTTGAAACAATAAACGAAAACAGAGTGTAACTATCAAACGTTGATATTGAACTATCCATAGGAACTATCAAACCTCCAATGTGGCAGCCGTCATGCCGCATTTAAAACCGTTGTCAATGTCTGTCAGCATCTGAGCTCAGTGGTTTCAACACTCAGGTGTCCAAGTCTGTTGTGTGTAAATGAACTGTTTTTTCAAAACCTCACAGAAGTCAACACCCTAGTGTCAATACAAGCTAGCATCTGTAAATATGCGGCCCGGAACTACAAAGAGAGGAACTGTATAAGATTGCGAAGAAGATCAAGACTTGGTGTACAGTGCCCTTATTCTTGAAACAGGGGAGCAGCATTCCCAGGAGAACGAGTGTTCCGTATTTATCAACGATATGCAACTGATAACAAGTAACAAAGACGGAACTCTCGTTCTGCTGGGAATGCTACACCCCTATTTTAAGAATAAGGACCCAGGAGAAGGTGTCCGGGGAAAATAGCTCTAAGAAAGAGAGCAGTATGATAAAATAGCAGAGATCGCCTGTGGAACATCAACAATTACCTAACCTCTCTAACAACCAGTTGTTGTATCTCAAAATGACTTATCAATATCAATATAATATGTTGGTTAACAATTTTGACAATGACTGTTCTCAGTTGTCCGGTTGAAATAAACACAAAATTTCCAGTGTTTGAGCCCAATGCGATACATAGGAAAAACTTGAAAACCATACAAAATCACTGTTGAATCAATTTAAAAAAATGAAAAAAGGCTCCAAAGCAGAAAGAAGTCGAAGTGCACGACAGTCACGGTCCCGACAGAAAACCGTTATTCCTTCAAGGTATATTCATCAAAATATAGATTTATAGAAGATAAAGATTCAATTTTAAGATCGAGAAGCTTTGATCCACGGAGTCATTCCCCAACAAATGTTGAAAGACAACAATCCTATCATAGGCCTAAAGTAATACCTACTAATTTTTTTTAAGAATAACCATTTATTGAATTATGTACTATCTAATGTTAGGAATGTGTGGGTGGGCCCGATATCTACGGTACAATATTAGGACGTACCGTGGACGAGCAGATTCTAGCGGGCTTACAAGCCCTGTTCAATATATGCGGTGAATGTCGACAAGAGGAGTAAGGTAACATCGATTAACTTTTTTGGTTTTTAAAAGATCTTTCTAGAATGGGAGAAGTGCCTCTAGAAGATTCGAGTCCAAACGAACCTTTAGAACAGGGGGTGGAATCTGCTGCGGAAGATGTTGATTATGTTGTTAATAATAATTATGTTGAAGTTAAATCAGATATTTCTCATGATAGTGAAGCAGCTCCTGAATCGAGCATGGAAGATATTGTGCCCTCTCCAAGGTAAGAAGAGTCTATTATCTCTTGTTGATTTAATGCTGGTAAAATTTCCAGCGCGCGAAGAGAGGAGTCTAAACTAAAATCTACTACGCGAAGAGAGGAGTCTCAACTAAAATCTACTGCTTCTGATAGCATAGTAACTGTACTAAGCAATAAGACGCAAACCGAAGAAGAAATAAAATCAGAAGTTATTTCAGAAGAGTCACAAACCAGCAGCGAGCATTCTTGCCAATGTAAACCATCGACACACGATTGCGAATGTGGAACTACAAGAATTTGTTATTCGCCTGATGATCTCTGCGGACCGCATGATACCTTAAGTCAGTCTGATAGCCAGGAATCGAATGATCAGGTGGAAGCCTCCTCGTTGCATTATGAGCCGTCACATAATGGCTCTCAACATCAGAGGTTTTCACACCAGGGATCTCATCATAAGCCATCAAATTCTTCTCATCATAGTCATCATGGATCAATAAAACGCGAACCATCTCATCAGTCATCCTTGAAACGTTCTTCGAACCATCATGTTGAAAAATCTCAATCACCGCATCATCATAATTTAAAAAATGGCCCTGAAACTCACTCTAGTAGTTCTTTAAAGAAAGTTACTCTAAGTTTTGATAAACACGCTGGAAGTGGTCATGAATTTGAAGCGCCAGAAACTCAAGAGTCTTATCCAGGCAAGAAAAGCAATAAACATGAGAATACATGCTATTGCAGATCAATCACAGCAAAAAGTGATATAAGCACTTCCACCGATGCTTCAAAACAATCCAGTAAAAGTACAAGTAGTAATGACATTGATACAAGAGTATGTTCAACTTCGTATACTTGTATTTCCAGAGACAACATTAGAAAAGATGGCTCTTGTCAGCCTGATAGTTGTCCCAAGGAAGCAGCGTCAACGTCAACGTCTTCCTTGAGCCTAAACAAACCTAAATCTGCTATAAAGCAAACTGATTGTTGTAGTAGATGTCAAAAAAAGAAACCAACGCCTAAAAAAGTGGCTTTATGTGAATGTGATACTTCCGCTAGTTTAGATCAATCACAGTCAGGCGATGGTTCTCATGGTGAAGTCAGATATGCGATAACTAAAATAACTAAATTTACTAGCTATACGACTTATGAAGTGTTGAAGTCTACTGGGAAGAAGCCTAAAGTGATGCCTACGAGAGTGGAGGGAGTGTTTGTGTTAAAAAATAGGAGTTTTAAATAAATAATATAGTTTTGTTTTTGTTTAGTTTTTATTATATATCTTCTACTCCTTAGATTCAGTGGCAAGAAGGGCCCTTTCTTTTTTTTTTTGATAGGAAAGATATACCCGGACTTACCGACTAAAAACCTCCAGCATCTGCCTCCGGAACTGACGTTGTTGTGTTGATGCTTATCTCCTTTTCTCTTCATTTTTTTTCTTTCATAGTCTTCCTAAGCATGTCCGTTACAGCTAATGAAGTTTTTCTCCGAAGATATCATGAATTCTTCTATGTTGTTCTTTATTATTTCGCAGCTGTAACTCAGAGTCGCCTCTTATGCTTTCAAATCTGTAGTATTTGAAAATAGTATGTTCTAGTGAGTCCTGCTCCTCGCAGAACCAGCAATTATTAGTTTTGCCTAGCCTTCATAGTTCATCCATCTTGTTTGCAAGGCATCCAGCATTGTCTCTCTTGCTTCGCTTTTCACTTGTCTCCCTTCCCTATAGATTTCCTGTCTCTCTCCAGGTCGATCGGAGAAAGGCCGACAATTGCCAGTACTGTACTTGTTGATACCGTTCTATATACAGAGGTGATCCCTATTGCCAGTCGCCGGTTTATCTTTTCTAGGATTCCTATATATTTTTTATATTTCAGTGTTCCCCCCATATCGGAGTGGCATATAGGATTGCAGAGGTCACCGCGCTGCTCAGGATACTTTTGACTTTTGGGCCACCGTTTTTTGGCATTATTCTCATTAATAAATTTGCATGTTATAAGCTTTATCAGCAATTCTGTGCTATAATTTTCAAGTTCTTATCTAGGTATACCCCGAAGTATCTCACAGTCACAACGGCCCTACTGGCCTACTCTGCATTATTGAGCTTAATTTCCGCATTCTTCGCCCGGCTAAGATCAGAAGTTCTGTTTTTTTTGCTGCTATCTAGTGTCCATTCTCTCCAGCTTGGAGACCACCCTTGTGAATATATACTGGGCCTTTTCATCAAGTTCTTTCCTGGCCTTTCATCTCACGACTAAAGCTAGGTCATCCGCGTATGCTATAAGAAGTATTTGTTGACTTCGCCTGGGTTAGTTTGGGTTAGTTTGCCAATACCAAGATCAGTTCTTCTACAATTGCTTTTTGTAGCAGATCGTGGGCAGTCCTACATCTGTTTAAGTTTAGCGGTGTGACTTTTATGTTTGCTGCGTGAGCAATTTGTGCGCTATTGAGCGGGGTTCTCGCCCTCATCATCCGTTGTCTTAGACTCCATCGATATTTGTTGTGTTAGCCTTCTTTTGCTTCTAGACAAGGCACGTCGGAAGAATTTGCATCTACCTGTTCCAGCTTTGTGTCCCTGTTCTTTGCACATCGGACAAGCTTCTTCGACCTCATATTGTTTGTTATTGTGCCCTTTTCGCCACCATTTATAGCAGTTTCCTCCTGTCCGGTCCATTGCACCTGCTGGATATATGGTCGTATGAACAACACGTAAAGCACTTTTAAACTTTCAGTCTCCTCTCCAGCTTGCACCTTACCAAACTAATGCAAATTTCAGCATGTTCGGAGAGGAGTTATTTCGTCTTTTCCTTATCCAAAATTATTGTAATCGTTTGCGTTCGGCCTGAGGGCTCTAGCGTGCCTATTTTGTTTTCGATTGCTTCCGCAACCTCCTCCTTCATTGTTATGGCATCCATGCCTTTGATGTAGATAGCTTCTCTTGGCCTACCCTCTGCTCTATCCTTTAGCTTCACCTCCGTATCTTGATATGCGTTTTTAATTATTTTTCGTAGTTTTTTGAGAGCCGCTTCGTCTTTATCTGTGGTAATGATTGGCTTCCCAACCTTGGACTGTCGTATGGATTTAATAATTTGGCTTTCATTTGTGTTTTTAACGTACCCCTTCACTCTTTCAACTTTCTACCTCTTTTCGGTTTGCTCGTCTTAGTTGTTGTTTGTCTAGCCTCTTGGTCAGTTTTGTAAATCCTAGTTGTTTATATTATTACATTGGTATTTGTTCCTTGGAATATCAATTTCACCATTTTCCTACACTTTTCGAGGCTAATTTGTTTGATGTGGTGAAGCGCCACCCATTCATCGTTTCTTGTCTCCTCGCGGAGCCTTACCAGCACTTTCCCTCGTCGGTGGCCCCTTGTATAGCGTTAACCGTTTTTTTCCTCGCAATGACGCTCTTCTAGTTCCTCTTATAGTTTTTGTCTGCTCCAGTACGCCGAAATCCTCCATTATTTCTAAGTATCTTTTTCTGTATTCTCTCTTTCAGAGGTAAGCTTTTTTTGTCCAATTCAGTTTCCTAGATGCATAAAATCTTTAAAGCTCGGCTCTTTCTTTAGAGTCTTTATTATTTCCTCCGCAGGTCTATAAAGGCTCCTCCGTTTGCGTGTCCGTATCGGACATCATTTTGTCTGTGCTCACATATCTGCGGATTTCTAGATTGGTTTGGGTTTTGTTAATATCATCTATTTGTCCTACTGAGTTTTCTTGAGATCTCCTTGAATGTTGTGTAAACCAAGAATGAAAATTTCAGTTTAACAAATTCTAAGAAGAACCATTTTATGCCTGACGGTTTTAGAGATATTCGCAAATCCAACGTGGGTGCGTGACGTCACAATCGCTCGAATACCGAAGACTCAGACTCTAGTAACATCCTGCGACTCTCACTTGAATACAGGTTGTTTCGAATAGGTGAAACTTGGCTTTTGGTTTTGAACCAAAGTACACAGAATGAGGAAAATAGTGGATAAATAATTAATAAATAATAATGGAACACATTTCACACATTCTGAAGTGCATTCAATCACCCTAAATACTAGGCAAGTACACTAAATACTTCAGGCAAGGAGAGTCCAAATTCATTCCTCAGTACCTTCTCCAGAAATCAGAAAAATTCTCCCAAAGTGAAAAATCCATCCCAACTCCATATAGAAAAAAAGTCTTCCTTTTTCAGTGAATACCATTATGTTTTCATTGTCAGTCTATACAATTTCTCTCTTTCCCAAATGATAACCGATATCGAATGGATATTCTTAGGTTCAAATGAAGATTGAGTTGACACTCTATCTCTTTGGAACATCCATTGAAACATCAGATTTCTTGCAGCAAAAGGTTCTCGTTTTTATTCGATACAAATATCCTAAAGTGAATCCAGATGATGTTCCAATGGTATTCCATAGCTGGTAAACTGTAAACTTAACCCAAGTAACAATCCGACGTCATTTGACGTAATATTACGTTAAAAATGTTCTACCTGACGTCGACATACGACGTTCTTAGGACTTCCTGACGACCAAAATTCGACTAAAATAGGGAATGAAATTTCAGTCGATTCGACGTCGGAATCCGACTTTGAGTCTTTAAGCCGACCTAAACACTACGTAATTTGACGTTGGGAATGCTATACCATTTCCGACTTGAAAAGTCAGGAAGATCTAATTAATTATACATAAACTGTACTATTTTAAAAATTGGTCTAAAGATTTTTCCCTATTTTCTACCAAATGTGGATATATTATTTTGGAACCATAACAACACAAAGTGACGTCAACTATTTTATCTCGTTGTAATATAAAGGTTCTTGTAACTTTTTAGTGCATTTCACAAGTTCCTCTGGTCAAAATTAATAAACGGAGGTGACTTTATTGATAAAAATAGCTAAAGTAAGACTAAAAACACAACCGCCTTTCCAAAAATTAGTAAAATTTAGAAAAATATAATTTTTCCGCAAACGTCAAAAAATGACGACTTTTTTAACCTCAATTCTTAATGTTGAAGTTTGACTTCACCAGTGCCGTATCCAGGGGGGGCAAAGGGGGCATTTGCCCCACCCAGAGCAACAACCTTTTATTCCTTTTGTGTATTTCTCAAAAATATCTCAAATAAAAAATAATTTCTCTACTCGCATGCGCAAAGTTATTACTTTGAACACTTATTTGCGTGCGCAAAGTTGAACTTTGCGCACGGAAACTCATTGCGCACTCATTTTTGTTTCACATAATTACAGTATTTACTATTTATGCAGTGATTTATACTCGATTTTTCAATGTTTTGTGGGTTTCTGGATAAACTAATACATACCTATTCAAAAAGAAGGGTTCAATGTTATTTCTGTTCCAAGAAAGGCATTCAGGTAATGTTTAGCTTTTTTAATTTGACACTTTTCGTATGAGGAGCAAGAGGAGGAAAAATCCAGAAAAAAAAAACAGGTGTGAAGTCAGGTGACCATTGGCGTGGGGAGCCACCAAGTTACCAACTCACATTCCTTTGGAGTATCGGATCATAAAAGTTGAACATAGTAAGTTTATACTCCTCCATATACTTCCCAAATTAATGGTGTTGCAGAGAGAATGAATCAGACACCACTGGACAAAGTGAGATCTATGATGATAAATGCAAGCATAAATTATTGATGAGATATTTTGGGAAGATACTGGACTTGTTGCTATGTAATACTAATTTGAAGAGTCACATGAAAAAATATCATCCTGATAAGTGTAGTCTCAAAATTTGGCAGGAAAAACAAATTTCAAGTAAACCTCACTAGCACAACCACTGTTGCAACTAAAGTCAAGTTGATCACTGAAAAAAACACATAACACATTGAACTAAGGGCAATATTTATCTTAGATGACGATCCTTGAGGGTGGTCTATCAAGTCAATTCTAAAAAGACAATGCTTCCTCGAGGTCCAAGGAGACCTCAAGGAGTGACTATAAATTTGGGCCTAAGAGAGAAAATTACAAGCTTTGAGCATCTGGAAACATTTAAGATTAGGGACAGCTCCTCTGGATGCTATGCAAATCTTCAAACACTCGAAGAAAAAATATTGTTATTGTTCCTAACACTTGCGCAAAGTGTCTTTCCCACACTGAAAGCTTCTCAAAACTCCGCTTCGCGTGGTTCGTCTTTTTCATGCGAGAAAGTATCACTCTGCGCAGTCGTTGGAAAATAACTATTTTTATGTAGGTATGTATTACACACTTTTGAATTTAACTTTAGTTTGGTCTTGTGTTTTGTGTTACATGTTATTTTTTTTTTGAAAGTCGATTTCTCAGGAAAATAAATAATTTCAGTTATAAACCTCTTATCGTTCCAATGACCAGCCCAAATATTTTTTCAGTGGCGGCTCGCAGGTTAATAATACAGAACCATGACACTACCTTATTTTTTGGTAAAAATGTATTCTTGTCCCATAAAAGTATTAGAAACGCGCGAATATGCTATCCAGATGTGTGATTTTAACGACTTCTGGGCGTGGCGCCTCAAAAAAATTCCGCCTCTGGCGGGCATCTGGTGTGCCACCTCAGAACCTCAGGCTGGATACGCCACTGGACTTCACAGACATCATTTTTTTGGTTACTTTTTTGTCCGCGCGTTCCCTGAGCGTACAAAAAAATACTTTTTTGTACGCTCACGGCCGAAAAAAAAAAGTGACGTCTCAGAAATGTCTTATATTCCATCGCTTTGAACACCGTTTGCGGAAAAAATCGTATGTTCCATTCGAAGAAAAGCACTTTTTGTGGCTCGTCTAAAATTGTCGGCCTCACTACGTTCGACCGTCAAACATTTAGTCTCGCCACAAAAAGTATCACTTTTACTCCTAATAAAACAATATACTATTTTTGTTTAATTTCCCAATTTTAATTTTTTGTTTAATATGGGCTCAAAGATACTTGTGAAGATCCTATTTTATGAACAATAATTGTGAAAAACACCCTTATAAATGACGAATTTTGCCGATGTTCACTGTAAAATTAAAATTAATCTAAAATATCAACAAGGGGGTCATCGTCGTTCGAACCCAACGCCAAAATGGCCGAAACAGCTGATATCGAAAGCGACGAAAATTGCACGGAAATTGCACGAAAACTGACTATGCCCAATCTTTGGTCAGATAAATAATCCCTAGTTTTCACCTACTTCTTTTATACGAAATCTGTTCATAAAAATAATCGCGACATCTAGCCTACCTTTCACGAACGAATGTCGATTACGACCAATAGAAAGGAGTTTTCAGTAAATCTCGCGTTGATATGGACCTCAGGCTTTTATTGTATTAAATATCGGACACAGTAGGTTTTTGGAAACACTGATCCGATTTACCCGATCATCGGGATCAATCCTGCTATAACTTAAAATTCTCTTTTTTTCTATAAAATGTCGTGGAATGCTTAAATGGTTTTCGCTTTCTTTCCATTATTTTTAATCACGTATGGGTACCTAATTCACAAGAAGGTAATTCGAAAGTAAAATTTACGAAAATTAAAATAACCCTTAAAAAAAGTTGGGTCATTTTATTTTGTGTACATTGTTGGTAAATTTATCGAAGTCGAACCAACGTTGTCGGAAAACTTAGTGCCGCATATTTAAATTTAGTCGAATGAGAACGTCCGACCAACGTTGCCTACCATACCAAAGCTTACCTAGCCATAATGGGTCATATGGCGACGTTGTAGCGACGTCCAAAAACAACTTTCAATATTTTAGTCAAGAAAGGACGTCACGCCAACGTTGGCAAATTACTCGTAAGTTACTTTAATTTTCGTAGGCGGGTTGCGTGGTCGAAATATCGTTGTACCGGCGTTGTACTGCGACTGAAACTGTGAAGTCGTATAACGACTAATATATGAACCTATTCTGACGTTGAAATAGGTGCAAATAACGTTGGAAGACGGAAAAATGTTACTTGGGAAAATCCAGAAAAAATCCAGACTCGTGCTAACTGGAAAGCCTATGGATGTTCATAAGATTTCTTTTGATTATCCATTCTACATTTATGTATTTGTTGCCGTCTGCTGGAGTTGTGATGAATGTCTGATGGAGAGGACTGTTATTTTCCATCTGGGTCCCAGGTTAAACCATTAACAGTCCTCGTCTAATGTGAACAAACTTTTAAAGTTGGACATTTCTATTCCCACATTTGACGGGAATTTGAAAATGTGGCATTTTCTTCGAAATTTATAATAGCCTTGTCCATGGTAATCCAGACGTGCCAAATGTGGAAAAATTCTGATTCTTAATGACACTTTCACAAGGGAAACCATCCTTTTGAAGAGTAACTTAGATACTAGATACTTTTCTCGTAAAATGAAAAGTATTCAAGATACAGTATCTTAAATACTATAAAGTAACTAAGATACTTTTTTCTGACAGCTCTGATAGGGGACCAACTTATGACTTATGAAGAGTTCTACACGCTAATTGCCGAAATCGAAAGTTTATTAAACTCACGGCCTCTGTGCCCTATTAGCGAAGATCCTAATGATCTTACCCCCCTGACTCCGCGACATTTCCTGACTTGTTAACCCATCACTTCTTTTCCAGAACCTGATCTCTGTGAAATTCCCCTTAATAGGTTGACCCGCTGGCAACTCCTGCAGCGGATGCAATCGGATTTCTGGAAAAGGTGGACACAGGAATACCTTCATACCTTACAAACCCGGAGTAAATGGAAGAAATCAGTCCCTACCTTAAAGGAAAACGCGTTAGTCCTCATAAAAAACGAACAAAAACCCCCCGAGTGATGCAACTTCACCCTGGCAATGTTGTGCGTGTTGTTACCCTTAGAACCCAATCAGGAACTTAACAACGCCCTGTTGTAAAGGTTTGCCCTTTGGCCGAGCACTAAGCCTTACTTATGCTTGCCTTTTCGTTGTTTTTGTCTGGTTTCTTTTTTTGCTTTATTTTAATTTTCATTATTGGCTCCCTTTCTTTGACACTTCTTTTAGTTACTTGGGTATTCAATCAGGAGATGATTTTTTGCTTCTATGTTTGGTTGCGAAACTATATCTGTATATATACAGTGTGTCCACTTAAGTTCGCAGCATATGGGAAATTTTTTTATTATCAATTTTACGAAAAAAAGTTGTTCTTTATAAAAGTTTCTGCTTCTTGAAAAAATAGTATTATAGTTATTTACATTACAAGTGCGTTAATGAACATGATTACAATAACGAGTGTGAAAGATATCACTCGAGTTTTGTAGTCATGTTTAAACGCACGTGTGATGTACAACGTTTTGTCTACAAAGCGAAAAATAAGAATGTTTTTTCAATTATTTCCGTTTATTAGTAGTTGTCTACCTTCATTTTACCTTTACAGGTTTACCTTTGACATTTGTCAAATCACCAAAAATAGTTGTGTTATAGATTTATAACCTCGTCCATAACACCACTAGTTGTGTTATGAATTATTCATAACCTAGTATATAACACCACTAGTTGGGTTATGAGTCTCATGACACAACTCAAATACTAGAAAAATAGTTATGTAAAAACGTCATAACCAAACGCTTGTAGATAAAACTATTAAAACTTGAGATAGCATGTACAGGGTGGTCAGAAAATAGAAAAATATACAGGGTTTTTTTGGTAAAAGTAGAAAAAAATTCATTATTTTTTAAGACCTTTGATAATTTTTACAGATTAAGCAAGTCATGTTACAGTCAAAAGATACCTTTCGTTATCACAAACAAACCTGCCAAATTTGAAAAAAAAATTGGAATATGGATTTTTGAGCTAAAAAAACTATTTTTTCTAAAACTTTGACACCCTGTATCTCAGAAACTACGCATTTCCGGACACATGTTTACGGGAACTTTTTGTCTTAAAATATCGTAAGGAATCACATTTTGAAGTTACGAACCGTACTTAGGAAACACCCTGTATATTTTTCTATTTTTTGACCATCAACAGTCAAATTTGGCACGCCCAATTCATTGCAATAAAAATAAATGAGACATTCTTTTTAAGATAACAGAAAGACTATACGTGTAGCGCAAAACTGGGAAATCTGGCAACATTGCCAATAGCACTGTTGAATTGCGCATGCCTGAAAACTGTCAGATTCCGAATTGTGTGCACGCGGCTTAAGCAGTTTTGAAGGTGGAGGACCCTTCAAGGGACCGCAGAAAAATAATTTAAAAAATCTGGTGGCATTCTTAAGAAAGTTATTACCATTTTAATGTTCATTAAAATTGGCAACACTGAAAATATCCTGTTGATAACCTGTCACAGAATTAAATTAAATACCTATGTAGTTACCTGAAAAATTCGAAGGTGACTGAAAAATGTTGTCAGATCAAATTTTCCTGTTGTAATTTAGAGATTTTGCAATTTTCATAATGCGTTTCAAAAGTTAATAACAAATTACAAATTTTCATAAACCATAATGTAACGAATCAACAAAAGATACCTAACACTTTTTACGAAATATTGCAATTTAAAAAAAAATCAAAAATGACGAAGTTGAATTTTCACATTTACCTCTTCATATTTCCAAGAATGGTCGAGAAGGATTTTTTTAATTATCTTTCCAGGGTTACTCAAAGGATCCCCTACTACGTACTGGAGAGCTTTTACGCTATTTTCCGGACACCTTGTATACAGGGTGACACAAGGAATAGGGAACAGCCTATAACTTTTTTAATATATACGTTGAAAATCTGAAATGTGGGGAGCTTAAACAAGGCAACTTTTTGAGTTTTTTAGAAGTAAATTACGTTACCAGTCACTTCTAGTTTAACCGAAAGTGGCCATAACTTTTGATTTTTAAATAGGACACCCGGTATTTTTTGAGTTTTCTGGCATCAGCAGATCATTTTAAGTATGATAGGACTATTTTTGGAAAATTTTCAACCAAAGAAAATAAATTGACCTAATTTTCAGAAAAAAAAAATTCGGCGCTGCCACGGGTGTAAATTGATTTAGTTGGATATTCTTAATATCAGGAAAATTTGTAATTTCAATTTTTTGCTAACTGAACGCCATAATTTCAGATCAAAATTAAACAAAGAGGTTTTTTCAAAGTATTCCATTTTTTTCAAATGTAACCACGCTGGGACCTATCAATTTTTTGAAACTAGATTTTTTCCCCTATTTTTTAATATCAACAATTTTAAAATCCGCTGAGAAATAACCCAACAACTTTTGAAAAATCTTTATTTTTAAATGCAATTTTTTTTTTGGTTTTGTTATCAATCTTTCAAAAATGGTCCTATCATACGCAAAAGGATCTGCTGATGCCAGAAAACTCAAAAAATACCGGGTGTCCGATTTGAAAATTCAAAGTTATGGCTCCTTCCGGTTTAACCGGAAATGACTGGTAACGCAATTTACTCCTAAAAAACTCCAAGAGTTGCTTCGTTTAAGCTCCTCAAATTTAAAATTTTCAACTTATATATTGAAAAAGTTATAGGTTGTTCCCTATTCCTTGTGTCACCCTGTATATGAGCTGTAATAAAGATCGTGAGAACTCGGTTCAAAGTTTTTGATACGGAAGTTCAGCTCCCTATAAATCAAGATTAGACTCCCGAAAATTTTGGCACCATAACTTGTCAGGTGTAATTTGTCAGATAACAAAAACCACAATAAATTGTATCCTAGACTTTATTATCTCAATACATTACATTACAATAGATAAAATTACATACATGAAATATTCCGTAGAATACAGCAAATACGAATAAATTAAAAATTACAGAAGAAACCTTCGGCAAATCAGTCGATATAAATAAATTGTCAAAGCCGAGTGTATAGTTTTTCATTAATCAGAAAATTCGTCAATATCGGTGGTACTTAATTATTTAGTTATCTTAATCTAAGTTCGGTAACTTGTATGGTTTTTAGTATTAGCCCTAATCTACATCAAATCTCCGTTTAAGCAATAACTAAGTTATAGGACCCTGCATTCGATACAATTATACAGGGTTGTCAACACTTAATATTTATTTCTATGATTAAACATGATGTCTATTCTAGACAGTTTTATGTTTTTATATATTCCGGGAACCCCCGGGCAAATGGGAAGTGTAAACATTGCCATTACAATGGCCGTGTTTACACCCAAAAAATAGGAGTGTAACCATATTATGGAAAAACGCGAGTATTTTAATATGATTACACCTTGAAAGCAGATTAAAGCTAGAATAAGAATTAGTTATTGGGTTTGTCAGATGTGTATGACAATAATTGGTAGTGTTCTATCTCTCTTAACATTTTTGTCGTTGATTGTTTTTTTATTTAAACTTAATATCCAAATACAATTAAAGTACAGTTCTATTTGGATATTGTAATAGTCTAATCCTTGTTTTTGTTTTTTGGAAAGGGTGCTATAGGAAAAAGGTTAGATAGAAAAAGTGCATCTATCTATCTATTAAGGACCTAAAAGAGGAAATCTTTTTATATTATTAAGATATTATTATATCGAAAAATTGCCAAAGGTTTTCAGTAATTTCTGATGACTAGACGTTACTCTAATTTTAACCTTTTAGATTTATAAAATTTATAATGTAGAATTAGCCTAAGAAATGATAAAAAAAATAGAAAAAATAAACAATGTAAACCTATTTAAATTAGCGTTAAAGTGAATGGGTTTACACTGCTACAATACTTAAAATGCCAAACATCTTTTTAGAGAAAATCTCAAAAATATGGGTTGCAAAAAAGTATGTAGACATTGAGCCATTAAACTGAATTTCAGCAATGTTGCCACGTTGTTATTGAAAATGGAGTGAGTAATTTTGTAGTTGCAAACGTCAATATCTCGCTGAGGTGGCAAACTGCTGACATCTACAAAATGGCAAAATGAGTCAAGAAAATGCTGAAGGCGGTGGTAAAGGTATTTTTAAAAGTTTCTTTAAAAACATTTAAGGCATTTTAAAGTATTATAAATAGCAAAATGAACTAACAGCAAACTTTTTACAATGATTATTAATATGTTTAAAGGATGTCACATACATTTCTTTTTAATATTTTTCTTGTTAACATACCACAAAAGAGCGTTTTTTTTTTTTTTTTTTTGGTTTTAAACAATAATTATTATTTTACCATGCTATTTAATTAATTTTTTTTTACGTATTAAAATTAATAAACCTAATTTTTTGAGTAGACAGCCCACTACGTACGACATATATTATGTTAAGTATTTTTCCACATGTTTTAAGTACTAGTATGCATTGTTTTCTTTGAGTATTCAAACTACATAACAATTAATTGTAACAATTAGTTTTTCCTTATAGGGTGGTTATAGGTAATCAAAAAAGTCTTCTAAAGTTGGAACGTTGAAAAATAGTATTTCGAAGATCGCTTGTCGTGAAGTAGTGCTGTTAAATATTAAATCTTTAATTATGAGTAAGACTACGATCAAAAAGGGTAACGAAATTATAAATAGGTTCAGTAGACATTGTTGGAAGTTCTACATGATGGCGCATTTGCCCTTTTCGGCCCAGGGGTTGTTCTTTTTGTCCGGGGCGTGAATTAGCGGATCGTTTTTCTCGTTTTCTTCCACGTATTCACGCATCCTGAAACAAAGAATAATAATTATTGACTTTTATTAATGATAAAATGTGAATCTAAAAAAAATAGTACCGAGACATCGTAAATTAACAGAATTATTATCAGCGTATTTCAGAGGCAATAGATAATACTCTGAGATATGTCTGAAACAGTTATTTTCATCTTAATATTTTGACTCCCACCATAATATACCAAGACGTTGTAATGAGGTTCAGATCAATGAGAAGTACACTTTAGCAAGGGCGCCGAAAGAATGAGCTCCTCTCATAATTACACCTACTGGGTTGGTACAATTCCTCCAATTTCAGCAATCGAGTAGTTCGAAAAGCAATCAAGAAGATATTACAAACACAGAAACATCAGTGTTTTGATATTCAATTTTCCTGCGATAATTCTGAGGATTTTTAAACGTAAAATGATAATGAAACCAACGGAGCAGAAGAGATGATTTTCTTCAACTGTTTGAGTAGTATAATAAATATCACAGATTATCATCTCAAAATAATCTGCCCCAATGTCATATACCTACAGAATCTATAAAAATAATATGATATCTCCACTAAGAAACCATCTACTTCCCAAGAAAAATGTATTAATTATTGAACAACGCAACTCCCGACTAAACATAGAGTGAGCCGATTTCACCATACATCGCTTGTTCAAAAGAACTGGCTGAGTCTTGTAATTTTGATAGTGATTACAAAGATAAATCTTGCCTATACAAAATCTATAATTCATCTTCTACCTATTGCACGATTCATATGGGCATTGAACATTAGCGAGAAAATCTTTCAAAAAGGAGAACTTTCGTTTGAAAAAATAGTTTATTCAACAAAGTAGAAAATAGAAGTATGTATTTGAATTTAAAGCTAGAGTTTCCGTCTATGAGAAATTTTCGTCCTAGGAAGGTTGATCTTGCCTGTTCTATCCTGCCTCTTATCTCTTTCTCCAGATCCCCATCTTTCATTCAGCATGCATCCCAAATATTCAAAGTCCTAATTCCCCAAGACATGATATCAAGAGATTATGTCTAACATTGTCAAATGCTTTCCTGTAATTAATAAAGCATATAAAGACATCCTTTTTTTGATCTTGACGATTTGGCACCAAAGTCTGCAGATTGAATATAGCTTATTTCTAGTTACGAAACCGCTCTTAGACCCAAACTGACTAGTTCCGGCTAACCGCTTCGCACTTGTTGTAGAGTCTTGTGTGTAGAATTCAAAGAAAGAGCTTCAGAAAGTGAGTCATGAGACTAATGAGACGATAATCCTCGCATGCTTTTGGTAGTATGATAAAAGTAGCGCGGACCCAGTATTTTCCACTTTGACTGATGTTGGTTGTATATGATGCGTTGCTGGTTTAAATATTGAGTTTTGCTTTGAAAGTGGACTGTATTTTTAACATGAAATCGTGAAAACATAAGGTTTGAGTCGAGCAGCGCTCGGTTGAACTTACCGACATGGACGCTAACTAACTTTGGTACCTTTTCTGCTCGTCGACTCCTTCTTCAACGTGAAGGCGATCAATAAACGGTACCATTTCGTAGTTCACAATGTTGCCACAACTTCCAAATAATTATGTTAAGCGCGGAAGATTTGAATGTTTTTAAACTTTATTTTGACTTAATTATGATTTATTTACAAAATATAGAACAACACCGGTCGCCTTGAAATGTCTAAGTTTCAAACGACACAAATGTACACAAAGAAAATTACTATTGCTCTATAGGCAGAACACATAGCCTGTTTACAGCGGAGTTTCCACCGATACTACGCGTGTGATGTTATCACTACCAGGAAATACTTCACATATTCTACCAGTTTTCCAGAGCATTGGTGATACATTATCATCGCGAATAAGAACAAGTAATCCAGGTTTGATAACTTGCGAATCATCAATCATCCACTTATTTCGTTGTTGTAAATTGTAGAGATACTCGTTGGACCAAGGTTCCCAAAATTTTTGTAAAATTTTTTGGATTTCCTGGTATTTTGAAAGTCTATTAGTCGCAATGTGCTCAATATTTTCTTCAGGCAGTGCATTCAATTGTCGTCCAATCAGGAAATGTCCAGGGGTGAGGGTATTAAAATTATTAGGATTATTGGATAGTGGGCACAAAGGTCGGGAATTCAATATGGATTCAATTTGGGTAAGAATAGTATATAGATTCTTATATGTGAGTGGAGAGCGAGGTGGAATGACGATTTTCCAATAAAAATTTTTTGGCTGTTAAATCAGATTGTAATATATTTGAATTTGAACCATTATCAGAGTATAAGATGTCATTGCAAATTCTCCTTCTTGATATGAATCTTTTCAACGCGTTGAGAAAAGAATGGGTAGATAGATCACCCACGAGTTCCAAATGTTTTGCTTTTGTACAAAGACAAATAAAAACACGAATGTATGTTTTGACTAATTTTCTGCATTTCAAAGTACCATCTTTCACTAAAATAGGCACTGCAAAATCTATACCTGAAGAAGAGAATGGCGATGAAGGATTAACTATTGCTGATGGTATTATTGATGGAATTGATGGGATTATTGATCGAATTGATGGGATTATTGATGGTGGTTTGATTTTAAAACATTATGAAGATTTTCGTACAAATTTTCGAACTGTGGATTTGCCGTTTAATATCCAATATTTTGCTTCGATCATCCATTCGTTCTTTGTTCTTGTTTTATTCTTTTGGAGGATTTATTTTGCATGTTCAAAACATTTTCTGATTTCGAGCCTGTTTTTCTCTGTCATGTGTAGCGATAACTCCTGCTAGTTCCCTATTTAACTGGTATTCGTACGTCAGTCTCGTTTGTTCGAATTTTGGGACGATTACCATTTTGATATACCGCCATTAGGTTTGGCAAGTCCCAGTTTGATCTTGCCGTATACTGAATTATGATCTGATTCGATATCGGCTACTGGCATTATGGTAAGCTTAGTTATGAGGTTCCTAAATCTTTTGTTCATTGTGATTTATTTGATTTTGATTACGGGCGATATGCTTATCATTCTGTTGTGGGGATGTCCATGTATAAAGCCGTCTAGGTGGCACTACGTTTCCGTTATCATGGGATTTTTCTCTTCACAATATCGAATTAAACTCTGCTCTCTATCATATTGTCAACTACTTAAGTAAATACCACTCTGTACATCAAATTTACTAAAGTGTGTCGACGAGTCAGCATTTATTTGGTATAAATACAGCGCCGAAATCCATTACCGGCAAACTAAAGCTAGTGCGAACTATCTCCAATGCGAAAAGCCTCTCTAGCTAAGTCTCCTCCCAGTGCAAACTACCTTTATTGGGAAACGCCCCTCTGGGAGTATTGAACGCCGCAGACTAGGTCCAGTGCAAACTAGCTTTAATGGGAAACGCTCTTCTGGACCTGTCTCAAACCTAGTTTCAGTCTTCAGTCACGCCAAGTGTACAGAGGGTACATAATTAATACAGAGTGGCCAATAAGTAGTACGTCCCTTTGTAGAAGAGACGTCATTATACCATTTCTAGGGTAATACTATTATTAATCAATACACATCTTTTTATACCAATACCAAGCGAGTTTCTCTCTACCTGAACCACCTACGCCCCCAAGTCACGCTCCTGTTGTGACGTCCCAGGCCGAAACGTATAGGGGTTGTGACAATATCTTTCGCCAAGACCGTAGACTCCTGCTGCAGGTTCTATTCTTTCTCTGTCAACCTTGGCATTAGAATCTCCCAAGTTTTCGTCTATCAAAATACCAACACTTTGTCGTTGATGATTTTGATCGGCGTCACCACTGCCCGAGTAACAAAACGTTTTACCCTTCGATTTGAATATTCCACTATGGACCTGAGTCACACCAAGAATATCAAACTCCATTCTATACGTTTTTGGATCAGATTGATAAGTTTTCCAGCTGCAAACAGCACGTTGCTATCCTTCTTCTCTTATATCTAATTATGGAATCGGGGGATCATAGAGCGTTTTTTCCTTTATTAGTTCTAAGTTGACATTGGTCTTTTCCAGTGCTTCCTGATGCTTTTTCAGCGGAACATTGTCATATGCTTTCTTTAGATCTACAAAAAGTAAATGGAGTTCTTGGTTATACGCTAGTTTCTTTTCCATGACCTGGGTCAAACTGAATAAATGGTCTACAGTTGATCTTCCTGCTCTAAAACTGGCCTGGTCTTCTTCCTCACTATCTTATGTACTCGTTCTCTATTCTGGTTTTTATAAGTTTTCCATACACTCTGCTCAGCGTATATTTGTTACTGCAATTCATCGGTGGTTCTCGCATTTGTTTCTGTCTCTTTTATCCATATCGTTGTTAAATAGCCTATTTCCGGTAGCCACTTCCGGTACTTCATGTTTATCTATGCATGTTTGAAATAGTTTTGTTAAATGTTTGTAGAGTTGATTGGTCTCATACTTTATCATTTCTCCATATATTTCAGCTGTGCCCGGGCCCTAACATTTTTCAAAAAGCTACAGTGTTTTTTAACTTCTTGCATAACTCTTATCGACGATACTGCAGTTTTTATGTTCCGTGTCTGTTGCTTTTCTTTTTTAAACTCTGTCCGCTGTTCTGTCAGTAATTCTTCAAAGTACTCGTCCCATTGCAGGGGTGTATTGATAATATCCTTGGTTTTTGTTTTCCTCATATTTTTCAGTAATCTCCAACTTTCTGAGTTTCTTTTACATCGCAGATAGGTATTAATAAGCGCACAGTTTCTTTCCCATGACTCGTTTTTTTTTTTTTTTTTTTTTTTTTTCTGTACCTACTACATATTTTATTCCGTACTATTGCTTGTGCTTGTTTACATATTTCTTTATCTCGTTTCTTATTTGAATTTAGATAGTGTTGGTATTTCTTTCTTTTATCTGCTATGTCTTTCTCTATTTCTTGATCCCACCAATAAGTATCCATTCCATTTTTTTCGGATTTGCCTAGGGCTTCAAATGCAAATGCTGCACTATGAATACTCCCTTTGATATGGTGGTAATGCATTTCAAGGTTTTGGAAGTTCATATAGTCCAACAAATACCATTTTAAAGTCACGTCATTTTTCTCTATCCTTGTTGAATACATCTCAAACAGCGGTGATAGCAAAATTGACAAAAAAATTGCTGTCTAATTATTGTTCATAATATTCTTACCTGAAATAGAATCACTGTCATCAATTAGTTTGTCAAAGTTATTTTCGAAAATAATACAACAAACAAACACAGCTTATAATGTTGACTATATTAACCTTTTTCCAACTCGAAAAAAAGCAAATAGAAAACGGGTACAAAGTTTAAGTTCAGAATGTATTACAACAGACAGCAGATGCAACAAAAGTGAGTCTCGCAACAATTGCAAGTATTAAAATTGCCCTCTGATTGGTCAATACTACTTCAGAAACGCGTTTGTAGAATGCTAGTGGGAACATATATTAAAATTCAATAGTAATTAACCACCAGTAGCTTTTTGTAGGTGATATCAACGACATAATCAATGGATATACGTTTTTTGCCACCAGTATCACGTGACTTTAAAATGGTATTTGTCGGACTATACTACTCTGTAATTTTTGATCTAATCCCTTCATGTACAACCCCTCTGCTTATACTTATCTGACTTCTATTTCTGTTCTAGCTTCTAATTTGGATCTTTACCAGTTATCAACTAAATGATCCTTATATTATGGATGTAATTATTACAATGAGACATCATATTGCCGTGTTGTGAAAAAATTACAATCTCAAAAGGCAGTCATAAGAAAGGACATATTTCAGAAGTAAGCATGAAAACATTAGTTGTAAGACAATTCTATTTACGGTCTACGGAACTAAAAATGATGAACCGATTCTGATGATAGAATAAGAAAATTTTACATCAACTCATAAAATAATTGATGTGTTTCCCAATACCTATATGAACCAAAAATATATTTCAAAGTAAAAACAACAACAGTCCATTCAAATTCGAATGTGACACTGATAATAATTGGTTCCAAGAAACACAATCCAAATTTGAATTTAGATAGCCTCTGCAAATCAACAAATCTCACTCACTAGGCCATGCTTTTCACAATTATATTTGTTTTGCATCATTATTTTTCAGTTGGCAATATAACAATGCTATAATACCGTAATGGTAAATGTCTGTTTACTATGTCAATTTTGTTTTTATTAAAACAATTCTATAAAAGTGTGCCTTTTACTGATTCTAATTTTGGGACCAAGTAGCGTCAGTGCACAGTGCACAGTAAAGCTATTTTCAAAGTATAAAGTTTAAAATCCTCTACAAGAAAATAGCACTATGTTGGATTAAATACATTCAAATATACTTTGAACCAGTAATGAGATTCTAATGGAAACAATTGTCCGCGTAAGCCAGAACATCGGTAATATTCTTTCGAGTTAAGGATCTTATTATATTGTAGAAGGAGCATGCATCCTTTTTGTTAGAAGTTTTGCTTCAGTTAGCCTTTATTTCATCAGTTATTTCTCCGCGTGATTTGATAGTCTTTCTTTTGGGAAACTGTTCACAAAGATTTGAGACGATTAAAAGCCCTTTTTACCTGTGGCTAAGGATTGGGCCAATTTTCTATGCATGCAGTCAGTCCCTTTGGCAGTGCCTCTTTTATTGGCTTGTACCTTTGCTGACTAATGTTAAGGATTTCATTCAGAAATTTTTGTGAAAGTTTAATTCTGCTGTATGAAGCAAATTGGAACTTCATTCGCATGTTCTCCACTGCTTCGTTCCCCCTAGGGTCTCCATTTTGTTACTTTTTCGCTCCAATTGCTCAGTTCCATTTAAGGATGCATTGGTGCATATTCTATGTGTAATGTCTTCGACCTTTGTTGTATTTCTTATCCAGTCGTTGATCTTGTGATCCCTCAGTGTACTACCTACCTATCATCCTCCTTTCATTTGCTTTCTGATGTACTTGCAGCTTATTTGGGAGTTATGAGAGTCTATGTTTCGCTTCCATAGATAAATACTGGCAGAATACATTCATTGTAGACTTTAGTTTTTAGCGTCAAAGATAATTTGTGGAATTTGTGTCGCATTAAACCATACGCCGCCCATCCGAGTCGTATTCTCTTATCAATGTCAAGCTAGATATGTTCATTTCTAATTCGAATTGGCTTCTTGGAATGTCATCGACGCATCCTAAACTATTGAGATTTTCTCCAGACATATTTATGTATCCCTCTATTTTGTCAATGTAGTTCTCAATGATGTAGTTCCTTGAACACATCTTCGAGGACTAGGGCGAACATCTTAGGTGATATTATATCGCCTTGTCTTGAGCCTCTTTTGATCTTCACTTCATTTGTATCTTCATGGATTCCTAATTTCATTTTTGTTATTTCTTCAATTTATTTTGATTATGTTTATAATATCGCTGATTTATTCGTGCATTTCTCATAGCTTTTTCTATAGCCTGCTTGTTTTTTAGGTTGTTAATGTTATTATTAAGATTTTTGTAATCTTGGATATTTAAATTTGGTCTCCTGTATGTACACTTTTGTTTCGCACGTTGGTTCTGATTTTCACTTGTTTATTTGTCAATAGACAGTCGCCATTACGCCAATAATATTTGTTGTTGTTTTTCATATTTTATGTATTAGTTTTTCCGTTTTTCCACAATTAAAAGCGACCCAAGCTCACATAAAAGGGCATTTTATTTCGTACTCTGTTCATAACAGGTTACGGTCCCAGTCGCGCTTGTCCGGAAAGTGTTATTCGTGTGCGTGTGGAATAAAAACTTCTGTAAAACGTTTTGGGTTTGTCCCTTGGAAAACTATTGTGAAAAACTGAAAGTGCATCACGAAAACTGCGAAAACATTTGTCGTTTATTGTGAGTTCCAGTTGGGACAATACAATGACCTGATGTGCCTTAAAGGCTAAAAGTATTTATGGGGTAATACATGGGACTCTTTCCAGGCCTAACAACTCCCAAACTGATGAGCATACAACATGGTGCAAGAAAGATGCGTGAGCCATGTTTGTACCAACCGCAGCTATGAACGTTGATCAAATATCATTGATAGAAAGTTGTGAAAATGCAAAAGATTTTATTTCTTCGTTAGAGTCAATCTTTGAACTGAAGTCAAATAAGATGATAATTCACGAGCATTTCCACCAATATAAGATGGCTACAAATGATACTATAGCACAGCATGTCTCGAAGATACAGAATCTTGCGGAACAATTAAAAGATGCAGGTGACGACATAAGTATTATGGCAATAATGACGAAAATATTGAGTACCTTGCCTTAAGTATAGGAACGTGAGGCAAGCATGATTGTCATTAGATCCCACCAAAGAAACAACTGATAAATTAAAGGCTCTACTTTTGAATGAAGAAAGTAACCTCCAGAATTACGAAGAAACCGCACAAGCTTTTGCAGCAATGTCCTTTAATAAGAAAAAGCTAGAAAATGAGAAGCCGAGAAGTCCGTTATGTTATAATTGTATCTCAAAATACTTCAAAGAAAAAAGAAAGAAGCAAGATGAAAACCGCAGAAAACGAGAAAATTCCAAAAATGACAAAAACGATGAGACACCGTTCAATGTTGATGTTGAAGTAAAAAGTATTATTTTTGAGAATGAAACATGGATCATGGATGCCTCTGCTCATATGACATATAGGCTAGACTTCTTTCAAACGATAAATGGTAACTTTAAGTCAAGTGTGACGCTTGGAAATGACCAATATCTGTAAGTAGGAGGAAATGGGACGATAAAAATACAAAAGCTGATTAATGGTGACTGGTATGGTTCAACAATTAATAATGTATTATACATACCATACAGCTTCGTAAGAATTCGTTTTCTGAGGGTGTGCTCACAGATAGGAAAATGAAAAATGTTAAATTTGAAAAAAAAGCAAAGGTTCGAACCTTGTAGCAACAGCTGTGAAAGATTCGAGCAATACCTATAACATGCTCTTCAGAACCATAATCTACACTGCAAATTTAACAGTTTCTGACAATTCGAAATTATGGCATGAACGCTGTGGCTATTTTAATGTAAAATAACTCAAGGAAATAGTCAAGAAGGACTTGGTTGCAGGTGTGAAGCTCAGTGATGTTGAGAACTTTTCCTGCGAGTTTTGTTTAATGGGTAAGCAGCATGGACTGCCCTTTAGGAAGAATCAAGAACACGTGAAACTAAAGATCGGTGAGATTGGTGAGATAATTTACAGTGATGTGTGCGGGCCTATTGCAACTCCTTCAGTACAAGGAATGAGATACTTTGTTACTTTTAAAGATAAAAAGAGTAGTTATCGTGTAGCATACTCTCTTAAGCCCAAATCGGACGTTTATGAGTGCTTTAAAAGTTTTGTATATTGACTTTGGTATCGAGTAGGTACCTAAACAATAAGTTCAAATATAAGTTGTTTGGTTGTGATGCATAAGCGCATTTGCCAGATAAAAAGCGTAGAAAACTGAACACAGAAAGCGAAAAGCTCATGTTCATTGGATATGATAAAAATTCTGTGAACTATAGACTTTTTAATCCCATAACAAGAAAAGTTATAATTGCAAGAAATGCTGTGTTCAATGAAAAAAGGCAAAGTGGTTGGAAGCCAAACACAGTGAAAATAGAACTCGATAATGATGACTTCACTGATTTTGGCGAAGTGAAAGTAGAAGTTGGAAATCAGGTTGAACAAGAAGCGAGAGAAGAAGTGAAAAAAAAATCGAGTAATGAGAAAGTCATGAGCATGTTGGAAATCAGGGTGAAATGCCAGATCTTAGACCATAGAGAAATGTTCGCATGCCTGCCAGATTTCATGATTTTCACTTGAACTTTGTAGAAATTGACATTCCAGACACTTATCATGATGCTATGAAAAGCAAAGAAAATGACAAATGGAAAGAGGCGATTAATGAAGAGTATGATGCTTTGTTTGAGAACAACACACAGATAATGGTAAAAACTCCAGAGAATAAGAAACCTATAGAGTCGAGGTGGGTTTTTCGAGTTAAAAGAAATCAAGACGGCACAATCTCAAGATACAAGGCTATGTGCTAAAGGATATGCACAAAAGGAGGGCATGTATTATAATGAGGTTTATGCTCCAACAACAACATTCGATTCAATAGGAGTGTTCGTTGCCATTGCAAATCTGAAAGATCATGAATTTAAGCCGTTCGACATAAAAACTGCCTTCTTTTATGGCGAACTCGGAGAAAATATATACGTGAAACTATCACCCGGATTGGACTCCAAAGAAGGTTTTGTTTGCAAGCTGGAAAAGTCATTGTATGATTTGAAACAAAGAACAAAGCCCAAAATGTTGGAATAAGAAATTCAGAACAGGCAATGGACCCATAATATAGTCAAGCAAGAGACAGCTAACAGTTACACCGTCAACAACTGAGGCTGAATACGTCGCTGCTTCACAAGCCACCAAAGAAACCATCTGGTTGCAAAAGTTGTTGTTCGACATTCACGAAGAAGTCATCAAGCCAACAATTTTGAATGTTGACAACCAAAGATTCATTAGATTGATACGAAACACAGAATTTCACATTAGGACAAAATATATTGATGTCCAGTATCAGTTTGTGAGAGAAAAATAAAAAGCTGGACCTATTGTTCCTGTCTGTATATACACGAGAACAGCAGGCAGATATATTCACAAAAGCGCTTCTCAGAAATATATGGCTATTTCGTTAGTTTCTCTGTATTCTGGTGTTTTTTTTTTTTTTTTTTTTTTATTTTACTGATATGTTCTTTTGGGGGCAGTCGAATTTCTTTTCTCTTTCTAGTCTGCCATTAAGGGCTATTTTACATCTTACCATTCTATGATCACTGCCAGTCGTGAATTGCTCATGAGCCTAAGACGTCTACATCTTGGATTATGTGTTTTGGATTTGTCAGTATAAAGTCTTTTTCGTTTTTTGTCTGTTCATCTGGGCTTGTCAATGTCCGTTTTTGGTCAGGTCTATTTTTAAAGAATGTGCTCCGATACTAGTAAATTTTCACTTGAAAATAATACCCAAATATGAATATCTAGTCTGTATGTCTTCAATAAAGTTTCGCCAGGGCGGCCAATGAAAAACTTAAATCGCTTTTGAGATTATCCAGTGTCCCATAAATCGTCGATTTCCTAGTCACGTTATCCTGGGGAACGCTGGTGCGCTCCGGCTGGCAAATATCCAAGATCCAGGGTCCTTTCCAGGACCCTAGCCCGAATGCAATTATGTAACATACCGACGTTGCTTTGGCGTTTTGTTATTACGGACTTGCTATGGGCAAAATATCCGGTCCAGGAGCCGTTTAATGGTTTTGCTTTTTCGGACGATCAAAATTGAATTTCGAGTTTATAATCCCAACAAAAATATTGTTATTAATTTCAATTTATTAATTATCAGGCAGGGGATGAATTATTGCTCTCATAAACGTTGTATCAGACAATTTAAAATGAACTGACAAGAAAATAATGGGTTCGCGCGCTCATCGAATCAAAAACGGCAATATTCCAGTTGTAAATTGCTCTTCGGGATTCACTCTGTGTTTTTGCAGAATGAAGGGGTGAAATTGGATGCAATATTCCAGAAGGATGGAGTATCGCGTAATTGGTTATTGATTTGCTAAATAACAAACAGCAGAGCGGAGGCAGAGTGTTTTTAAAATTATCTTAAAAAATACCACTTTTCTAAAACAAAAAATAAGCCTTCAATGAAAACGAGTACATTACAAAGAAACTACGTGACTTGATTATTAAAACTGCCTCATGTGACAGCTGACAATCGCTTTATAACTTTAACTGAAGAAGTTCTAAAAAGCACCAATGAACCTGATATTTGGTTCTTTTATGAAAGAAGTTTATTTTATTGGGTGAAATAAAAAGCTTAAGCAAACCATTTCATCGCGTTGTTTTTGGTTTTTTAGGAGCTGCAGTCATTATTACAAAATTGTTTTGTTAGCAAAACACATCGGACTATTAACGAAATTCCAAGTACCTATGTAGTTAATAAAAACGGATCCAATTTACCATTTATTTGGATGGCGTTTGAACATTTGCCATTTTATCCAAGGAGTTTTATGATCTTTTTCTAGGAAAGACTCAGGCCATAAGAGAAAATCAGAATTTGCTAGTTTGAGTTTAAAACCACCCTGTCTTATAAGACTAAAGAATTATCTCTTTTTTCCCGCATTTCCTCTCTCCAAATAAAATATCCTCTCCTTGCGTTCGGACTTATAAGCGTGGATAAAATCCCCAGGGTGTTTCCATTTCTCCCGACATAAATTCCCAGACATATAACGCTGGCTAGCATGTTTGGTTTTCCGAAGCATTAAGGAATGTAAACGTGGCCCCGAATTTCGATGGCACGGAGCTTGCAATTCTGTTTGACATCGAACTTATTGCGGTACGTAGGAAAAGAAAAAAATCTAGCTTTATCAGGAATCTCTGATCAACATTTTTAGAAAAAAATAAGGAAAAGCTATTTTTCAATGGTCTTTTGGGAAGCGTTTGTTTTATGTAGTTTTGGAACAAATATCTATCCCAATAAGGCCCCTGAGGCTTCTTGGTCATTTAGCGGAGGGTCCCTTTTACTTGATCAACACTAATCGGTTGGCTTAAAAGAATGAGTTGACAAATGATTGACTCCTACTTTATTCACTTTTATCTTCATTTCACTGTCCAAGAAAATTAAGATTAAGGTAAGTCAGGTTCAATTTTTGTGAACTTTTGGGAAACTTTGGCACTCTTCCATCGAATCTAAGTCCTGATTCTGCTGATGCCTTTTCTTGCCATGTAACAACGATTGCTCTGATTTTTCGGAATTTTGCATCCCGAGATTGGTAAGCTGAATCACGTCATCAGGGGTAAAACCCACCCTTGCTGAGTAAAACGTATTGCTCCATGTGGCCTTCGTTGATTTCCAGAAAGGATTCGACTCTGTCGAAATATGGGCAATATTAGAATCCTTAGAGAATGCGAGTATCGATTCAAGATACACGAATATCATACAGAGAATATATGAAAATGCAATCGCATACAAATAAAACTGGACAACAAGACAAAAACGAACCCATAAAACTACAAAGGGGAGTGAGACAAGAATACACAATCTCCTCCAAGCTATTCACCCTTGTCCTGGAGGACATTTGCAAGAATCTAAAATGGAACACATTAAGGTAGAAACATCGACGGAGTATACTTAGACCATTGGCGTATCCAGGATTTTGGTTTAGGGGGCGCTGTGCTAACAAAAAGTGCTGATAAAAAAAAACGCCGCAGACGAAAATTTTTTTTGGAGCCACGCCCAATTTTTGTAAGTAATTTACCTGTAACGTGACTATTCTTTTCTACGGGGCTAAAATAGTAATTTTTTGTGCGACCAGTCATCAAATAAGTGGCATTTTGTGGCCCTGCAGGCCGTAAAGTATCAAATTTCGCCCTCAAATCAGGGCGGAAATCGGTCCTATGCGACACTGTAGTAGATAAAGATAATTATTTGCATTGGGCCGCGAGTTTGATATGTTGGCTTGAACCGAGGCTTGAACTTATTCGTTTTTTTTTTTTCTTCCTCTCCTGAGGAAGGAAGTAATGGAAAGTACGGTATCCAGAATAATTATTATGAAAAGGAAAATTGAATAATGGAATATAAAAAATATTCTCTTGAAAAAATAGTTTAGACATGCCTTGGGGGGGGGCTGCAGCCCGGCAGCCCCCTCCCTGGATACGCCTATGACTTAGACTATCTCAAATTTGCTGATGACATGGTCCCAATCGTGAAAATTAACCAAGAGTTAAACGAAACGCTACAACAGCTTAATGACATATCTGCAACTGTAGGCCTTGAAATGATGTACAGCAAAACAGAAATAATGAATCAGGAACAGACAAATATAAAAATATAGAACCAAGGATGAAAAACGTCGAGGACTATAGGCTATAGGTATACTTGGGCCATGACATCAGACAAGGAAACCAAACCAGGATGCGGAAATAGAAAGAAAAACACACCTAACACGGCCAAACTAACATGCATCTTGAAAAGTAAATCCATTCCCATAAATCTAAAAAAAAAGTATACGACATCTTGCATATTACCGGTGTGTACTTTCGCATTAGAGAACATGTTCCTCACCAAAAAGTCCGCTAAAAAGAAACATGCTTGGAAGAGAGAAAATTAGAAACACCGAATGAGATGCAAAACCAAAGTAAGAGACATCGTGGAGGAGGTAGCAAAGTTGAAATGTCGATGGGCCAGATAAAATGACGACAGATGGACACGAAGAATCCTGGTATAGATAGTTGAACGGGAAGACCTCAAAAAAGATGAGTGGACGACATAAGGACAGTGATGGGCAAATAGTGGATGAGATTCGCGAAGGAAAGAAAAAGATGGAAACAATTAAGAGAGACCTACATCCAGGCGTGAATAGATAGATGTTAACAAAGAAGAAGAAGCTATAGAATTCTCATAGTCTACGACAACGGGATAAAGGAAAATATGTTATCCGTTTGCTTTTCCTATGAGAATTCTGTTGGCGGGTAGATGATCAGAAGTTCTTTTAAAGCAAAGCATACACTAAGTGCTGGTACTTTTGCTCTCATTTGACAGACCTTAAAAATAATCAGGGGTTTGAATGTGCTCTAACCACATCATACTTATAGATGTAGGCCCATGCAAAACTTTGGCGACATATCAAATTTGTTAATCGAGAGCAAAAGTATCGGCCCGTGTGTGCTCCGTCAATTTTTAAGTAAATTTTGGTGGTTCTTTCCAAAATTGATTTTTTTTCTGCCATCAATAGTGGTGTTGGATTGCTTTCTGGTTGAGAATTTTAGTAGTCTTGTCGTTACGTGCATCAGTGTTTTTTCAAACCATCCTGATGTCGTCAACCGTGAATATGTCATGTCCTACTCGCTCAGCTTCTAAATTGGAGAAAATCTAATAAGTAGAGTGCGCTCTAATTTTAATTGTCAGCTGGAGCTAAAGTTGAATAGCAAGCTTAGAGCTTTTCAGAAGATTATTAGGTACTTCTTTGTGTGACTTGTCGATAGCGAAGAATTCCCATTTGATAAACTAAATATACAAATTTGCATATTTCCTAAAGTTTGAACGTTTTAAGTCCTATTTCTGGGGTAATAAGTACAGGGCCCTACGAAAGGAGCTTAAATGTAAAGTTGGGGTAGCACATAAAAGGTACTTGCTGGATGTGGAGAGTAGCTTAATGATAAATTCTAGGTATTTTTGATCGTTTTTGAAAGGAGAGTCGAGACATCATGAAGGGTGCGTCACTTTCCAGGAAATCTCGGAAACTTTGGAAAATGAAGATTTTTTTTTCAAATATCCAGGAGACTTTTAGCTTTAACATACTAGAATTTATTGGATAAAAGCAGAGACAGCGGAGTTACGATTTTTTTAATCCCAGAGAGCCAATAAGTGATATTTTTAAAATACACAGTATGGCCTGATATTTGATCTTTTTCCTAGAAATCTATGAAACTTTGGAAAATGGAGAAATTTTTAAATATCCAGAAGCTTTTCATCTTTAACATACCAAAATTTGAATTTGAAAAAACCAAAGATAGCGGAATTACGATTTCTTAATCCCAGAGAGACTTCAAGTGATATTTTTACAATACAGATTATGGCCTGTGAAAGCATTGATGGATATGGATGTTCTTCCTTATTTAATATTATTATTGAATCCTACCTCTTTAAAAGGAACCAGTATGTGGAAGTAAAAGGATGTAATTCTGTAGTCTATGAAAGTACATCAGGCACGCGCCAATGTTCTAATCTGGGCCCTCTACTTTTCATGGTAGCAATAAATGGTATTGTTGATGTGGTGAAAAAGTCCAAAACGTTGCTGTTTGCTGACGACTTTAAATTGTATGCAAGCATTACGTCTCAAGATGACTGTGATAGTATTGTGGCGTCGTCAGGCTGTCAAGAAAGCTACGCTATCGAACTCCCTAGAAAATTACAGATTCCTATTAATCTGGCCAATTCTACTTAATCGAGAAAAGGGGAGTTATTGCGTGTGTTCTAGATTTTACAGGAATAGATTTAGGGATATATAAAAGGCCGCTATTGCTTTGTAGTTTTAAGTTAGGTTTGACTGTGATACGAGTTAAATAGCAGTGGCGGCCAGTGGCAACCTAGTGTGGTTGTGCGCTCTTGGAAAATTTTTTGGAGGTGCCACGTCCTGTTTTACATTTATTTTGTGTGTTGATTTTTTTTCTTTTAACTTTAGGAAAAATTATCGAAAACAAAAATATATGTATTTAAATGAGGCTTGAATGTTTGTATTTTAGCCATAATACATAATTGATATTGAAATTTATAATTAAAAAAAAAACCGCGAACAACAGAGTTGTCAAACCGCCAAAATGGAGAAAAAACATCGAAATATACTCGATTGAGTGGAAACAACATTGGAAGTGTGTATTCAAATAGCGCACGGCGCATCCCTTTCATCGGGCGACTTACCGTATATTCCCGATCAATCGCACAGCGAGAAAACACATTTACCCAGAGCGCCGAATGATTCCACACCGACCAACCGGACCACCAGCACAACCAAGCGGGAGAAAAAAATATACAAGACACGCGCAGGGCGCGCTTTCGTTCCGTTCGTGCGAATTTAAAAATAGAAAAATGAGTAGATATTTATCCTAATTTAGAAAATTGGGTAGGTATTTTTTAATTGAAGTTTCTTTTCTTTCCAAAATTTTAATTTTATTTTCTTGCTCGGTTTTTGGAGGCAGTGCGCGCGCACGAGCGCACTTATTGAGAAGCCGCCCCTGTTAAATAGTGATTGTTGCGAGTTGTAGAGTTTAATTGTTGAATTAGTTATTAAAGTAATTAATGTCAGAGTGTATTGTTAAGTGGAATAAATTATTGCTGTGTTAATTGGACTTTGATTTTTGGAATAAACGAAACGAACGACGAACCCAAGATTTTTGTCAGCAGGCAATCCAAAGCCGTGACAATTGGTTTCAGAAGTAATAAAGGACTGCAGAGTGAAATCCAATTGCGGAAGTGCGGGGAAACTAGTGTAGTGTAAAAACTGAACACTAAGTGAACACTGGGACAGTTAGTGCAGTGCAAACAGTGACAATCACAAAAAGAGACTTAACCGATCGTGTGAATTACCCCGGAAGTGACTCTACCCGATTTTGACTGTGATAGTGAATCTTCGAGTGAGTTCTAGAAAATTCTATTTTGAAACTAAGGGAGATATCGAATTTGCGACTTCGCCGACGTATTCGGAACATCAATCGTCATTCAGAAGAGGTTTTTCGAGGAGTTTCGGGAAAATTCCAGAACATTCTATTTGGTAACTAAAGGAGATATCGAAATTGTGTCTTCACCGACGTGTTTGCTGTATCAATCGACATCTGAAAAAGAAATTTCAAGAAAATTCCAGAACATTCTATTCTAGAATAAAGCCAGATATCCAATTTGTGACTTCACCGGCGTGTTTGGAACTTCGAGCAAAGACCAGAAAAGATATTTGAAGAAAGTTAGAGGGAAATTCTAGAACGTTCTGTATATGCCTATCACAAGACAACAAGCAAAAATGGACGAACAAAAAGTTGAAGAACTTCTGCACAAAATGTTGGAACTTCAAGAGACCAAACGAATGCTTCGGAAAAACAAGAAGAAGAAGAAGCTAGGCGACAAGAAGAAGCTAGGCGACAACAAGAACGGCAAGAAGACCTTGGAACACTGCAGAAGATATTTCAAACCATACAAGGAACTGTCGCTAACCTAGACCAGAAGATTGAACAAGTTAAAGATGACGTGCAAGAAGTTAAACACGACGTTCAGGAAGTAAAAGCTGAAGTCAAAACCGATGTTCAAGAAGTTAAAGACGATGTTCAGCAATTAAGACAAGAAGTTGAGGACCAAGTTCAAGCACTTAAAGATAAGGTGAATAAATTAGAAATACAGTCCATTAATCCAGTTAGTATTGGGGCATTCTCTGGTATGAAGATAAAACCACCAACTTTTGACGGTTCTACATCCTGGGACCATGTATATCCGACAATTTGAAGCTGCTGCAAATACCAACGGATGGAACGATCAAGAAAAAGCTACAGCACTGATCGTGGCGCTACGAGGACCAGCCTTAGATCTTCTCCAGTCCATTCCTTCAATCTACCAACAGAATTACCAGCATCTCAGTCAAACTTTAGAATTGCGCTTCGGAGACCATTACAGACAAGAAGTATTCAGAACTCAAGTTAAATCAAGAGTTCAAAAACCCGGCGAGAGTCTCCAAGAATTCGAATCGGAAGTTAAAAGGCTAGTTTGGCGTTTCCTGCAGCTGGGGAAGACATGCAGGAATGGATGGCAGTATCTGCGTTTATTGATGGTCTCAGAGATTCGAAGATCCAGGACAACCTAAGAATGTCTAAGTTCAGACAAAGTAGCGAAGCCCTTGTCCGAGCATTAGAACTGGAAGCAATCTTTGGTGCCTCACGACCCAGAATACGAGCAGTGTCCATTGAGGACCTAAAAGATAAACAGTTGTCAAAGGAAGATGGTAGCTTCGAGACTGGTAATGAGTAATTTCATGGAGAGAATGGAAAAACTGTTACTAGAAGATAGAAAAATGGGAAACGATTCCAGACAAACACCAACCCCGAGAAACCGAATAGAGTTCTACCGGTGCCATAAGCGTGGGCATATTCAACGAGATTGTAGAGTAAGGATGTCCTCTCCATCAAGGGATCGTTTCCAACACTTTTCGAGATTGAGAGACGCCAGCCCTAATAACAGACAGGGAAACGAAAACTAACCAGTATGGAGGGGCGAATGCTGGTTAGTAATGACGAAGCCCCCAGGGTTGTTTACATAAAATCATTGGGCAGTCATTATAGAGGATTAAAATTCGAAGGACAAATCAATGGAGATTTGAAAACCATCATTTTTGATACGGGTGCTGAGGTTTCTATAATTAATAAAAACATCAGTCAAGTCCAAGTCAAGTCTCGGGCAATCCAACCGCTCACTAGAAACCTGTCACTACGAACAGTCACGGGCGAATCTGCACCAGTTCAAGGAGAAGCTATGGTTGAGCTCACTTTTGGATCTACCACCTCCAGGTACAGAACATAAGTCGCCGATATAGAAGATGATTTTATTTTGGGAATGGATTTGATCAGTCAACATGGTTTTTCTTTTGATCCTTCCATGAACATCCCTAAATTTGGTATTGAAGAAATTGTCCTAACAACACAAGAAAAATCCCAAGCCGTTAAGCTCCTGGCCACAACCCCAGTGAGGATTCCTGGAATTACTGAGATCATTTGCGGAAAATTAGAAACAAACGCTGGGTGCTGCGTTGGACTAACATGTAATTTTATTGGAGATAAACCAGAAAGATTTCTTGTTGGAAAAGCTCTAGTAAGAACAAATGGAGACATTATGATAAGAATTGCCAATGTTTCTTCCAAAACAGAAAGAATAAACGAAGGAGATATTATTGGAACTCTTGAACCAGTTAAGCAAATATCGAACTGTGACCTTCCAGATAAGCGACATGTGACTGTGAAGTCCAAATTGGCTACAGACACCTTGATGCAGACTTTGGCGAAATCATGGAAACATCTCGATCCAGATAGATTTCAAGAAGCCACAGATTTCATTTTGAAAGAAGCAGACGTATTTGTAATGGACAATCAAACCGGACGGACCAGCTTAATTCAACACAAAATTGATAGGTACTGGATTGGCACACCCGATTAGACAACCACCACGACGTATGCCAGTTGCTAAGCAACAGGAAGTGGAAAACCAAATTGATAAAATGCTTCAAGCGGGAATCATTGAAGAGTCAAATAGTCCATGGTCTGCGCCAGTAGTATTGGTTACAAAGAAAGATGGGAGTCTTAGATTTTGTGTAGACTACCGAAAGCTTAATGACGTCACCAAGAAGGACAGCTTCCCTCTCCCGAGAATAGACGATACATTAACAACTCTATCGGGCTCCAAATGGTTTTCCACCTTGGATCTGAAAAGTGGATACTGGCAAGTGGCAATACATGACGATGACAAAGAGAAAACTGCCTTCAGTACCGGAAGCGGGTTATACCAGTTTAATGTAATGCCTTTCGGATTGTGTAGTGCTCCAGCTACGTTTGAGCGACTGATGCATTTTGTTTTGCGACGCCTTACATGGAGAACTTGCCTGGTATATTTGGATGATGTCATGATCATGGGAAATTTGTTCCAAGAACATCTCAATAACCTGAAAGAAGTTTTTGACCGCTTCCGGAATGCCAACTTGAAACTCAATCCAAATAAGTGTTTCCTATTTCAAAAGAAAATGGAATTCTTAGGTCACGTGGTATCTGAAGATGGCATACAAGTTATGGAAGGGAAGATAGATGCTGTCAGGGATTGGCCAAAGCCACGCGACAAACATGAACTAAGGAGTTTTCTAGGATTATGTTCTTATTATCGAAGATTTGTGGAAGGATTCGCCAATATAGCTGCTCCGCTTCATCGATTAACAGAAGAAAAATCAACATTCAATTGGACCCAAGAAAGCGATTCCGCATTTAGAAAATTGAAAGGAGCAGTATGTACGAGCCCAGTGTTGTCCTATCCCGATCAGAAAGGCATGTTGATTTTGGACACAGATGCAAGTAACACCAGTGTTGGAGCTATCTTTTCACAAATCCAAAATTCACAAGAACATGTCGTGGAGTACTACAGTAGAACCTTATCAAAGCCGGAACGAAATTATTGTGTCACCAGAAGAGAGTTGCTTGCCATAGTAAAAGCAGTCGACCATTTTCATAAGCATCTCTATGGACGCAAGTTTCTAATTAGGACAGATCACGCCGCTCTCAAATGGCTTTTAGAAATGAAAACTCCTGAAGGACAGCCTGCATAAAAATGCTGATGCTCTGTCTAGACGGCCATGTAAAGAAGATTGCAAGCATTGTCAAAGAATCGATATACATGAGAAAAACACTAGTCCTGCTGTAAGAAGAACGGGCCTGATCGTCGATGACAAATGGACTACCAAACAAATGAGAGAAGATCAGGAAGCAGACCAGGACATCGGGCAAATTCTACATCTTAAAGAAAATGATCAATGTAGGCCAGAATGGAGTGAAGTGTCAAACAAGAGCTTGATTTACAAAGGGTTGTGGGCCCAGTGGAACTCTCTGGCCGTAGAAAATGGTTTCCTCAAAAGAGTTTCGGAAAGTGCCGATGGGAAATTTACTAAGAGCCAACTGGTTACCCCAAAAGACCGAGTGGAAGATGTATTAAAAGAAATACACGGTGGAACTTCAGGGGCACATTTCGGAGTTAACAAGACTTTGGAAAAAATTCGGGAACGTTTTTACTGGGTTCACTACCATGAAGACGTTAAAAGCTGGTGCCGAAAATGCGACATCTACGCTACCAGTAAAGGCCCTAAACTAAGATCTCGGGGGCCCATGAAACAGTACAACGTCGGTCTTCCATTTGAAAGAATAGCGATAGATGTAGCGGGACCGTTCCCAGAGTCAGAGCGTGGTAACAAATATATCTTAGTTATCATGGATTGCTTCAGTAAATGGCCAGAAGTTTTCGCTATTCCCAATCAAGAAGCCATCACTGTTGCCCAGGTGCTAGTGGACGAAGTTTTTAGTCGTCATGGTGTGCCACTCGAGTTACATTCAGATCAAGGACGAAATTTCGAATCTGCCATCTTCAAGAAAATTTGTGAGATCATGGGAATACGTAAGACCAGGACAACACCTTTACATCCACAGTCTGATGGCATGGTAGAACGATCTAATAAGACCATAGAGGAACACCTGACAAAAGTGGTCGCAAGGAACCAGCGAGATTGGGACAAGGATTTTCCTCTATTTTTAATGGCTTACAGAGCAGCTGTTCATGATTTAACAGGTGAAAGTCCGGCTAGAATCGTTTTTGGAAGGGATTTGAGGTTACCTTGCGATCTGATGTTGGGAGTACCCGAAGAGGAGCGAAAAGAAATTCGAGATTATGCCGACGAAGTAAGGGCACGACTTCTGGGAATACACGAATTTACTCGGGAGCACATTCAGCTGGCTAGTGACCGAATGAAAACCGGGTGCGATTTTCGAAACCATTCGAGTACATTTCGTACACGAAATTTGACTGCTCCCCATTTAATTTACATTGCTGTCAGTCAAATTTCGTGTACGAAATGTACTCGAATGGTTTCGAAAATCGCACCTCAGATTCGACTTGAAAGCCAATTCGGCCGGATTTCAAGAGGGGGATTTAGTGTGGTTGTATAATCCAGCAAGGAAGAAAGGAGTGTCGCCGAAGTTATCTTCAGCATGGGAAGGACCCTACAAAATAATCAAGAGGATCAATCAATGATTTGGTTTATCGAGATCAACGCAACACCAGAAGTAAGATAAAAGTTGTACATCTGGACAGGTTAACGAAATATCATGGGCGTGAAGTTGATCGGGACGATCAACCTTAAGAGGAGGGCAATGTGGCGTTCGCCATGCTGTCAAGAATTTTAGCCTCGACGGCGAATATCCTAGAATCTAGCGAATTATTCTACTGTAATCTGGAAAATAAGATTATCGTGTGTGTTCTAGATTTTACAGGAATAGATTTAGGGATATATAAAGTCCGCTATTGCTTTGTAGTTCAAGTTTCAGTTCGACTGTGATACGATTTAAATAGTGATTATTTTTTTGTAAAGAGTTTAATTGTTGAGTTAGTTATTAAATTAGTGTCAGAGTATGTATTGTTACGTGGAATAAATTATTGCTGTGTTAATTGGACTTTGATTTTTGGAATAAACGAAACGAACCCAAGATTTCTGTCCGGCAATCCAAAGCCGTGACTGTGGAGACCCGCACCGTCGATGACGTGACGAGTCGAGTCGACACCAAGGCGGGAGGGGATGAAGAGTCGGCAGTGATACACCGGCAGGCAGCGAGCGAGGAGCGAGTTGCGCCGAATTAATTTAGAAGTTTCGATTGAAATATTTACTTTGTAAAATATATATAAGGTACCTGTCCCAAATAAGGCCATGTTAAGAAATTTTATTTTTTCTGAACACTATCCACCAAACTCGACAAAAATCACGAGCTTATATGTGAAGTGTTTCGCTTCTATTACTTGAATATTAACCCCAATTTATTTATTTTTACATATAAGTGGTGGTTTTTGCGTAAAACAAAGACCCTTACCATTGGCCTTATTTGTACCACTATGCTCCTAATAAGGCCATCAATAAAAAATGTTTAAAATAAATAGAATAATTTATGAAAATATTATTTTTTGACAAAAAGTTCTCAAAAAAGAACTTTAACGTTTGCTGCATTCTAAAAAAACAATAAGTTCAAGTCCTGGGATGGTGATCCAAATAGGTCTACATACAACTAGGACAACTGAACCGCAGCTTTTCTTGCTTGGTTAGACTCCAGGCGCTCTAAAACACATCACTTAAGTTATAATATGACACATTCTTTTAAAAAAACACTGTGATGTGAGGCCAATTGAAAATTTTTCATGTGGCCTTATTAAGAACATGTTACATTGATGAAAAAAAGTCTGTAACTAGAAATCTAGAAAAGATATTAGTCTGTACTTACTCTGCAGCTTTCTCAATACATAAATGTCCGTGTAAAAATTAAATTTGCCCCATTCCCTTTATGAACATGTGTATAAACTAATTAAGTTCCAGCCTCAAAGTTATAACGTGACATATGAAATATGTGGTTGGCCATTTTTCGACATATAACGAGTTGCTACGAATCCTTGCAATCATTTTTGATTTACATTATAGATATCTTTTTTAATAATATTGTAATTTGTGAAGATGGATTTCAATATTAAGCAATAAGGGGCACTGGCCTTATTAAGTACATGGCCTTATTTGGGTCAGGTACCTTATATATATATATATATATTATATCCATTACTATAAGTGTTGTGTATTATTGTACGGAACCACAAATTGGCGACGAGGATTTCACCGAACCATAAGGTAGGAACCAATAAACATAGAGATAATACCTAGTCAATATAGAAAAAAATAACTGTAATTAATTTGTACATTAATAATTCCGATGTTTATAATATAGACATCGAGGAGGGCTTAGAGCACCAGTAAAAGGAGGGCTTAGAGCACCAGTATGAGGAGGGCTTAGAGCACCATTGAAAGAGGGCTTAGAGCACCATTGAACGAGGGCTGAGAGCACCATTGAAAGACGGTGGAGAGCACCAACCGAAGGGCATAGAGGGCCTAAAGATTTGTTTTTACGGACGTAAGTAAGAATATTTTATCATAAAATATAAAAAAAAAAAATCCTTTCTTTGTTGAATATTAATTCCTAAAATCAAATAAATAAAATATTGGAGTGATTAAACCGGTTTTTTTTGGAGGTACACGTACAATATAAACAAACATAAATAGACAAGAATTACGCGTCATCCCAGGGTTGCTACCTGCTTCAAAAACACTGCTTATGCTTATGCAGGGTTGCTCTCTTTAAATGTTAATACACTATTTTTTTTTTTTTAATTATTATTTTATTTTATTTTATTTTATTAATTTACTTTAATTATATTTATTTAGAGAAGAAAATTATTATTTTTAATAGATAAAGTGCTCAATCAAGAGCGATTGTGAACATTGTAGTATACAATAAACTTTTAGACTTCACGTACCCTTGTCAATGAGCTTCAAGTTTCTTTTTCAAAAAAAAAAAAAAAAGCAATGTCCATCGGGGCCGAGTTTTATTAAAGGAGTAAGTTTATGTTTAATTACAGGTCAAGATGGCGGAAACTGGAATAAAACCTTTCTTATGCGAGACTTTTGATAAATCTTTGATTAGGGGTAATTGGGAAAAATGGCTTAGATCTTTGGAATTATATTTAGCTTCGGAAGACATTACAAACGTGGAAAAAAAAAGAAACAAATTGTTGCATTTAGGAGGCTCGCAGTTACAGGATGTGGCTTATAGTATTCCTGGGGCCATAGAAATTTACAATGAGGAAGGAAATATCGATGTCTTCAAAATACTGGTTGAAAAATTAACAGATTACTTTTCACCAAAACAAAACTCAACTTTTGAACGTCACATTTTCCGAAGTATCCGAAAAGAAGACGAAGATTTTAATAAGTTTTTGCTTAAAATCAGGCAACAAGCAAAGCGGTGTTCATTTGGAAAAAGCGAAATTGAAGCAACCGAAATAAGTATGAAAGATAAAATTATTGACAGCTGGGCATCACTGGACCTAAAAAGGAAAATTCTTGAAAAAGAACGAACTTTAAATGAAATTATCGAGTTGTGTCAAATTCACGAACAGATAAGCAACCAGTCAACAACAATGGATAAGGGTTCAAATGACCCAGGCACATCATCAACAACAATATCAGTGAACAAAGTAGGAGTTCAACGTAGGAGACAAACTGAGCTATGCTTAAGATGTGGTAAACCTGGTCATGCAGACAATATTCAAGCCTGTCCCGCGAAGTATATGAAATGCAAAAAGTGCGGATATCAAGGACATTATGCTATATGTTGCAAAACCAAACAATCTTTAAACAGATCACATTCGTTCAATTCGACTAACCAAAACAGAAAAAGGTATAGATCTGGAGTAAATTTCGTTGAAACCGAAAATCCTGAAGGGGGAATCAATGAAGACACTATCAAAAGCTTTGATTGTTTCAAGGTGGACAACACAAAAATACCAGGATACCAGAGTCATTCGGATGATCTTATTGAATGCCTGGTAGGGGGAGTACGACTGACCTTACTTATCGATTCAGGATCGAAGGCTAATATAATAAGTGATAAAGATTGGAAATTACTTGAGAATAACAAGGCAGTTGTTTGGAACATAGACAATTCCCCTAGAGACACTTTGAAATCATATGCATCTGGGGAGCCACTAAAAATCAATCACCGCTTTACAACAACTATTAACATCCCAAACGAGAATGAAATTATTACACATTTCTATGTTGTCGTAAAGGGAGATATATCGTTACTAGGGAAAGATGTAGCGAAACAATTGGGTGTTTTAAAATTGGGAATAAACGCAACGAACCGTGAAAAGCTCACACCGTTTCCTAAAATTAAAGGTGTTCTTATAAAATTATCCATAGATCCTTATGTCAGACCAGTGCAACAGCCGGTAAGGAAGATTCCAATATCGGTGGAATTAGAAGTGGAAAACAAAATCAATGAAGCGTTAAAAAAAGATATTATTGAGAGAGTTACAGAGCCCAGTGCGTGGATATCGCCTATCGTAATAATTTTTAAACCAAATAAAGACATTCGAATTTGCGTGGATATGCGCAGAGCAAATGAAGCAATTCAAAGAGAAAACTACCCATTGCCTACTTTTGACAGCTTCATGACGAAACTCCGAAATGCGAAATATTTTTCCCGGTTAGACTTGGAAAGTGCATATCATCAATTGGAATTGGAAACAGAAAGTCGCCCCATTACAACTTTCATTACCCATAAGGGCCTTTTTCGCTATAAGCGCCTTATGTTTGGAGTAAATTCGGCCCCGGAAATATTCCAAAGGATATTTGAAGCAATTTTAGCGCCATGCCAAAATTGCCTAAACTATTTAGATGATTTAATAATATATGGATCTACAGAGACCGAACATGACCACTGCCTCGAGAAAGTTATACAAGTTCTGGACACCCACAATGTTCTACTAAATAAGTCCAAATGTTTGTTCAGAGTACAGGAGTTAGAGTTTTTAGGCCACAAATTGTCGAGTCAAGGCATAGAGGCGGATCAAAGAAAAGTACAAACAATTATGGAATTTCGGTCCCCTCAAAATAAAGAGGAAGTTCGCAGCTTTCTAGGATTAGTCACCTACTTAGGGAAATTCCTTCCCGATTTAGGAACAACCACGGAACCACTACGACAACTTACAAAGAAAGATGCAGTATTCAGTTGGAATGAAGGTCATCAACAACATTTTGATAATCTTGAAAGATCTCTATCTAAAATGCCCACTTTATCGTTTTTTGACCCGAAGAGACGAACTCAGCTAATTGCAGATGCTAGCCCAGTGGCACTTGGAGCAGTCCTCCTTCAATTTGACGATTCACATAATCCCAGAGCAATTTCATTTGCAAGTAAATGTTTATCGGATGTGGAAAGACGGTAGTCACAGACCGAGAAAGAGAGCCTAGCCTTAGTATGGGCAGTAGAGCGATTTTATTTCTACCTGGCGGGCCTAGAGTTCGAACTAGTAACCGACCACAAACCATTGGAGACAATATTCAGACCGACATCCAAACCACCTGCCCGCATAGAACGATGGTTATTAAGATTACAGGCATTTAGATTTAAAGTGATCTATAAACCAGGGAAATTTAATATCGCCGATTCACTGTCCAGATTGTGTAAACTGCAGGAGGAAAAACCATTTGACTACGAAGGAGAACTCCATATATTTGCGTTGATTGAAAGAAATACACCAAAAGCGATGAATGTATCAGAAATCGTGTCAGGAAGCAAAGCGGACATACTAATAGCCGAAACGGTAGATAAAATTAATAACGACTCGTGATGTTCGAAAGATAAAAACATATATTCAGCCTTCAAAACGGAACTTACTACAATGGGACCGATATTTTTAAGAGGCAATAGAATCGTAATCCCACAAACTCTGACAAAACGAATTTTAGAGTTAGCCCACGAGGGACATCCGGGCGAAACGGTCATGAAAAGGCGTCTACGGTCGAAAGTATGGTGGCCGCTGATAGATAAACACACTGAACAATATGTCAAAGCCTGTCGCGATTGTCTACTGGTGTCACAACCAAATAAACCTCCGCCAATGTCACGGCATAAATTTCCAGAAGGGCCGTGGAAATGTGTAGCCATAGACCTCATGGGGCCTTTGCCAAATAAAGAAATGGTTCTGGTGATAATTGACTATTATTCCAGATACCAAGAGATTCAATTTCTAAAGACTACTACCTCGGCAGTAATTATAGACCATTTATCAGAAATATTTGTACGACTGGGGTACCCTAGAAGTATAAGAGCAGATAATGGGAGACAATTCGTAAGTAGCGAATTTAAACAATTTTGTAATAATCACGGCATTGAACTTATCAAAACCCCTCCGTATACTGGCCTCAAGCGAATGGGGAAGTTGAGAACGCTAATAAATCCATACTTAAACGATTGCAAATCGCCCATGCGAACAATAAAAATTATCGGAGAGAAATCCAAAAATTTATATTAATGTATAACGTAACGCCACATGGAACAACGGGAAAATCTCCATCCCAACTGCTATTTGGTAGGAACATTAGAGATAAAATCCCATCCATTGATGATCTGATTAACACAGATATGGACGAAGAAGCCAGAGATAATGACGTGATAAATAAACAAAAAGGAAAAGAAAAGGAAGATATGGCCAGAAAAGCGAAACAGTGCGACATACAACCGGGAGATAAGGTTGTAACCCTTAACATGACAACCTCAAACAAGTTGGAGAGTAGATTTTTAAATGAAGAATTCGAAGTAGTTGAAAGAAGAGGAAACGAGATAACAATAAAGAGCAACGGCAAGACATTCAAACGACACATATCACATTTGAAGAAAATCCCAATTGAACCTAATCATGAGGCTAATACCCCGCCAATAATTCCAGTTTCTGCCCAACGACAAGAAGATGCCATCACGGACCAAACCACAGTAGGAAACGATACAACCCTCTACCCAGAAGCAACAGAGCAGCACCCAGATCCAACACCAAGGGTTGAGCCACTCAGACTGGAAAAAAAGGAGGGAATGTGGAGACCCGCACCGTCGATGACGTGACGAGTCGATACCAAGGCGGGAGGGGATGAAGAGTCGGCAGTGATACACCGGCAGGCAGCGAGCGAGGAGCGAGTTGCGCCGAATTAATTTAGAAGTTTCGATTGAAATATTTACTTTGTAAAATATATATATATATATATATTAAAATGAAAATCAGTTATCGACCGTACTAATTAAATAATTTGGAGAGGATATCGGGTAGCGGTCTGGACTAGTGAAACTCATTTGTTTTTATACTCAATATTTCGTCTTATATTTTAGACTTCATCAGGAGAAACTACAAGAAAAATAATGAATAAAAATATTTTGGTATAAATAACAGAAATGGCAGTTTAAAATGAATTGTACAATAATAAAATAAGGAACAAAAATAATAAATAAATTAAATATTACTTACAACACAGAGCTAGTCGAGATTTTTGTATTTTCCTATTTTTAATAGATTTTGATGTCTTTTTTTAGAGAATTTTTTTTATATATATATATATATATATATATATATATATATATATATATTATATTATAATATATATATATATATATATATATATATATATATATATATATATATATATTATATTCATTACTATAAGTGTTGTGTATTATTGTACGGTACCACAGTGACAATATGCTGGTCACTCAGTGTGGTTTTCAGAAAAGACTATAGGTAGTATCGTTCTATTTTATTGCTTTGGATAAAAAACTGAATACTGCTCTGGTCCTTTTAGATTTTTCCAAGGCTTTTGATATACGATATCATGACATCTTATTGGCTTAATTGATGTTCTATGATTAGTTTGTAGTTGAATCGTCCCTGAATTTAAATGATTCATACCTATTTTTTAAATCCATTTTAAAATAATTCACAAGGATAGGTCTTCTGAGAAAGTTCGAATATCGTCAGGAATACCTCAAGCTTCCATTCTGGGACCGCTTTTAGTTATTGTATGTACTTCTGATATCTTGAAATAATTGAAACATTGCAACCTGCAGGAATATGATCATATGATGATTAACAAATTTATTTTCATTTTGAACCTAAGTTACTATTTGCATGCTCGTGACTTGATTAAAGAACATTTAGAATTACTTAACTACATGTACTTTCTTTGGAACATAATTTATACTCTTAAGTTGCAGAAAAACTTCTTGAAAGATAACATATAATATAATATAATTATCAATTTTATTAAGCTGCCCGTAGTTGGCGGTGCCAAGAATCTGGATATAATCTTGGATATTAAGAAACTTGTTCAGAAGTCATATCTCTCTTTGAAAATGCTTCATATTAATCGTCATATATACTTGGTCTGTCATTACGTAAATTACTCTGTAAAACGCTAGTCTTACTCAGTTTCAATTATCGTAACTTTACTTATGGACCTTCTTTTCTTTAGATAACTTGGATGTGAATAGAATTCAGAAAGTACAAAACAGATGTTCCCGTCTCATATTTGGCCTTAAAAAAATCGACCATTTTTTTACAGTTTTGAGGATCGGAACTGGTTAATAATGACCAGCCGTAGAAACTTACACTTTGGTACTCTTTTTGTCAAAATTTTGAATAACCCTGTATTACCTTTAGCTTTGAGGGATATATTGATTTTTCGTTTTAATGTAGGTACACTCTCGTAGTATAAGATCTATCAATAGGATTACAGTGCCGCATCACCAGCCAGCCATGCTCCACAGATCTTCCGCTTACAACTTTGTAAAATTGTACAATTCTTCACCACCTGAATTTAGTTTGGGTAACTTTAAAACCTTTAGTTTGTTACAAGAAGTACCTGCTCAATCGTATATACTATCTACGACCTACCGATATTTTTGGCGGAACCTTCGACTATTGTTATCATGTAGACGGAAGTTTCTAGTATCAGTACTATTATTATTTATTACTTTATTTGAAAAGCAAAACATCGTTCCTGATATTCTAATCTAAATAGGTAAGTTATTTGTATTACCTATGTCGTTAACGTTTCTATATTCCTATCGCTTTGCTACACTGTCACCGGATTTTTATTTGTCATATCAACAATTTGGGTCGTACTTAAACACCTGAATGCCTCTGGAAAATCAAATGACACATTGTACTACATCAGAAAGGTCGATAAAAAGCAATCAACGATAAGTATCTAATCCCAAATATCAATGACAATGGTCAATACTTCACCACCCTGATAGATAGAAATGGACGACTTCCAGAAAACAGCTTTTAACGTCGAGAATTTGTAAGAATACCATTCTTATTGAATTTGAAATCCAAGTAGATAAATATATATACATATAACTATAACTATCCAGGGAGGACTTAGTTTCGTGGATCCGGTCATAGATCTTAAAGGTGTCGAACTAAAACCGAATAAAATTAAAGCCGTTTTGGATCAGTTAGTGCCCAAAAAGCTCAAACCTCAAGACAGATGTTAGGTGTAATCCTATCATAATGCTAGCTATTGTAAAGGTCACCAAATATTACTTCGGCTTCGATCTAATTGGAAAGAGATCCGAAATCCTCTCAGCTCAAAGTCCTCGCCAATGGCTGTTCTCGCTTAAAGATCCTGTCACCATTTTTAGGTATCAGATGACGTCTGCAATTTGAAGAATATAAATACGAAGTTATTTACAAAGAATATAAAACAAAAATCCAGGCAGATGTCCTTTCACTAGTGGAAATTCACATGAAAGATACTTGTTTGAATGAAGAACAAAAAAAGACATTGACTGCGCTTCCTAATCCAAGCGTCCAGTAAAGGAGATACAGCGGATTTCGTTACTAGTGACCCAAGCAGAAAAAATACACCAAAAAATATAGCAGTACCTAATAATTAATGAGCTAACTACTAGAAGAAAATGTTATGTACCAGTCCATTTTCAGTTATTTTTTAGGTATTTTTCCACTAATTTCAAAGTTCACTCACTATCTATTCTATTTATTTGCCTTCTTTCAGAAACCCTTAAACAAAAACATTAAACTTTAGTCTTCTTAAAATAATTACTACTTAATGCGGTAAACATAATTATTAATCTCTAACATTTTTATAGGATATTAAGTAGGTACTTCGAGATATAAAAAGGGCATTATTAGAAGAGCAAAGTAGTTAGTACATTCACGTTTCCTCGAATAGGTTAAAGTACTGTATTTGAAATATAGAATTAAAGTCAGCAAACGAAGCTTCCCTACAAAGGATCACAACAAAAATTGGCGGTGCGGACAGGATAAGAAGAAAAGAAGATTGTTGCAAGCCAGACTTCAGCCTAAAGTTGTTTCCAACGTTGAAGCCGCGTTTTTGTAAAAAGCAATCGAATCCCAAACACTAGCTAAAGCATTTAGATTTTTGGATTGGGTAAGTGATTCTTTGTACATTGTTTGAATTTTCTTGTTGGTGTAGTTTATTCTATTTGCACTTATAAAATAAACCCTATGAATCCTACTAATTCCCAAAATACAGACTTACAAAACGTACTACAACAAACTTTCCAAGGTATTTTTGACCGAATGCCTTCTAATTCTCAAACTTCCGAAAATTTTTCTATCGAATTTTTGTGTAAATTAATTCCAAATAGTTTCGACGGCAATCGTTTTGAGTTAGGACAGTTTTTAGCCAATTGTAACAATGCTGATAGTCTCGCTAATGATGATCAAAAAATGCCTCTTTTATATTTTATCTTATCACGTATTACAGGTAAAGCAAAACAACAATTAAGCGCTCAAACTTTTTCTGATTGGAATACTCTAAAAAGTTCATTAAAACATCTTTTCCAAGATAAAAAACACTATGTGCAGTTAATGGAAGAGTTAAACAATTGTAAACAAAATTCCAACGAATCTATCAATGATTTCTTTCAACGTTTAGAAGTAATAACATCACGCCTTATATCAATTACGCAACAAAACACTACGAAACAAAGCGAAATACCCGGAAAACTAAAAATGCTTAACGAAATTTCTTTAAATCGATTTGTTTATCATTCCAAACCAGAAGTGTCACAAATGTTAAGATGGAAAGATTTTACTTCCCTAAATGATGCCTATAATGCAGCAACTTTAGAAGTAAGAGCTTTGTCCATGCGCCATAATAAATTTTACAAGAACTGCAAAAATAATTCCCATGACACCAACAACTGTTTCAAAAATCGCAATTCAACAAACCAAACCCATGAAAGAGCACTGTTTTTAAATAATAAAAAAAGTTCTCGTTATTGCAAAAAAAATGGTCACGTTATTGAAGAGTGTCGGAAAAGACAATATAAAAATTCACAAAATCAAAATAATTTTTTACAAAATTCTAATGCTCACTCATTCGGTTCAGTTTCTAACACACAAAATTCTAATAATTATCAATAGTAATATAACTAGTGCAATGGAAATTATTGATAATTTTTGGGAAATTTGCCCGAATGCATTTTTAGTTGAAAAAGAGCACGAGTGCACGTAGTGCACGAGTGCCTTTTTCAGTTAAAAACGCATGAGTGCAAATTTGTCGAAAATTATAAAAATATTTCCATTGCACGAGTTGTATTTAATGAGAGAATTTCATAAATCAAAAATTTAAATTTTTTGTCAAAAAATGTCAAAACACCAGTTTTCGCACCAGTTACTATGCAATTATCTGATAATTTGCACTAGTGCAAATAAATTATCGCGTAATTACAATCTGATTGGTTCAAATCAACAATCAAAACTTGTCAATTTATTGTTGGAATACCAATTTTGACAGATGTATGAAATTCTCATCATAATAATACTCAAAATTCAAATTCTTCTTTTAATCAGAGTTTTAACAATTATCGCAATCAAAATTCCAATTCTAATCACACAAATTCTTCGTATCAAAATTTTAATAATCAAAATCAAAATCAAAATCGATACCAAAATCGGAACCAAAGAAAATGGGTACCGAATCAAACATCTTTTAATAATAGTCAAAATGCAAACATTAATTCCATTCAGCCTATTATGCAAAACTCGAATTCTTTAAACTCCTATGCCCCTCTAGAGGAGAACACCCCTCTGGAAGAGACCCTGAAAACTTTAATGGTGTGCGAGAACTAAATATCTTCATTTCAGATAACATTTCTACATTCGTCGAATTGGAAACTAATCATGCCAATACTAGGAATAAAAAACTTAAATTTTTATTAATCACAGGCGCTAGTTGCTCTTTAATCAAAGCTAATAAATTGAATCCTGATATTGCAAAATATATTCCAAGCGAAAAAATTATATTACAAGGTCTTTGTCCAAACTCGCCAATTGAAACTGCGGGGAGCACCACAGTTCCTTTCAAAATTCATAATCATACGCTGAATATTAAATTTCATATCCTAAATCAGAGAACAAACGTCCCTTACGACGGTCTGATCGGTCTTGATTTTATTCAGTGTCACAATGCACAAATAAATTTTGAAAATTTGACCTTATGTCTCAGTTCCTTGCCAGTTTCAATTCCAATTAAACTTAATGCTAATCCAAATAATAACTCTTGCTTTTATCTTAATGCGCGTTCTGAAACCCTAATCGAAATCAATATTTTAAATCCGCAAATAGGCGAAGGTATCATACCCGACATTGAAATTTCCAAAGGCGTTTATTTGTCAAAAGCAATTACCAAAGTTAATAATAGTAATAAAGCTTATGCCACTATTTTGAATACACGAGTAATTAATTTTAACCCTTCAAAGCCTATCTTTGCCATATGGCAACAATTTTTCGAACTTTATTATTAGGCTACCAGCAATTCGCCACAATAAATTGATGGTTGGCGCCATTGAAAAAAGTTAGTAATGACACTTGTCAAGTGATCCATCGTTTTATATTTCATTTTGATTGGATTTTTGTAAGGTAAACAGGTGCATTTTTGTGACCGATACTTTTTTTCAACGAAAAATGGACTACAACTAAGGGTAAGTAGGTTTTTTTTTTCTAAATAAAATACTGGGTTGTTTATATTGGTGTAGTTAGTTACTAGAAGGTATGGGCAAAGTGCAAAATATGTGAAATATTTAGAGGCTGCATAGTTATTAGGTTATTAAAGTTTTTGTGCTGTTGTCGTATGGCAACGATAGGTTTTCAAACTTCTACTATAATTTCAGGAGAGGATTTGACCTTCAGCAGGCTTTGGCCATATTAGAGGAAGATGATGACGAAGTAACTGCACCAGGTGTAAGAGAAATTTTTATAACTCCACCGGAGGCTTCAGAACTCACTGATGAAGATTCTGCTGAAGAAGATGAAGGCGGTTTATTAGACAATTTAGGTAGAAATCAATTATCAGCGCAAGCAGAAGTTGTCCTGCAAAATAACGAACGAATATCTGAACAGCCTTTGAACGTAGAAGAAGTACCGGAAGTCACAGCTGTAGAAGCCAAGGATGTCCAACCGCCACACAAAAAAGTCAAACCCACTTTCAAATGGATTGATGGAGACATTGTGAGTAATATCACCAAGCAACCAAAATCGAATTACTCTCAGTTTCATAACAAGACCGTTGTAGAAGTATTTGAAATGTTCATGGATGATGCTATTATAAATCTTTTCGCTGAAGAGTCTAATAGATATGCTGGATTAATAAATTGCCCACCTCCCAATATAACCAAAGATGAAATAAGATGTTTTATAGGCATCCTTTATTTGACAGGCTACGTTGTTTTGCCAGGAAAGAAATTCTATTGGGATGTGGGTTTAGACATGAACAATAAATTAGTATCTGAGGCCATGCGCCGGGATCGATTTATACAGATAATGAGATTTTTACACTGCGCAGATAATTCCAAACTTGATAAAAAAGATAAGATGTGTAAACTTCGACCATTTATTGACATGTTGAAATCCAATTTTTTGAAATACTTTGTTCCAGCTGAGCACCTAGCTTTCGATGAAGCTATGGTCAAATATTTTGGACGCCATTCTTGTAAATAGTATATAAAAGGTAAACCAATTCGATTTGGTTATAAAGTTTGGTGTCTCAATACTGATTTTGGTTACTTGGTAAACTTTGAGGTCTATCAGGGGGGCAGCCCGAATAGCAATAATCTTTATAAGTCTCAATATGGAGCCTGTGCAGCTCCATTGGTAAAAATGTTGGATGAATTACCAAATCAGAATTATCGTCACAATATCTATTTCGATAATCTTTTCACTGGCTTTCCCCTACTTTGTCATCTCAGAGAACGAGGTTATGGAGCAACAGGAACTGACAAAAAAAAATCTAAACAGAAGAAAAGGGGAGAGCACGAATCAAAAATTTGCGCTGAAAATGGAGTCCTGCTTGCACGCTGGAATGACAATGCTGTGGTAACTATCGCATCTACTGTTCATGGAATTCAACCACTCAGTCAGGTGAAAAGATATTCCCAATCAGAAAAAAAAGTTGTGCAAATTCCTAGACCATATTTAGTTACAGAATACAACAGACATATGGGAGGAACAGACAGGATGGATCAGGATATAGCCCAGTATCGAATATCCATAAGAGGGAAGAAGTGGTATTGGTCGCTTTTGACCTGGTTCCTGGATGCCGCACTGCATAATTCATGGATTATGTATAAGCAAGCAGGAAGCAAACTTACTAAACGCGAGTTCCGGCGAGAACTAGTCGTTGCATATCTAAATCGATATAAAAATCCACCAAAAGGACCCGGACGAACATCTATATCCAAAAACAGCACTTCTGGAAACAGAGTATCTGACGATGTACGGTACGATCGAATGGATCACTTAGTAATAGCTGTACCCAATAATAAGCGTTGGAGATGTGCAGGTGAAGGCTGTAGCTCTATTGTCAGAACAAGCTGTAAAAAATACAAGGTTGGTCTCTGCATACCATGTTTTGAAATTTTCCATTCAGTTACTTTTTAAATGTTTCTGACATATTTTTTTTTATATATTATTATATTTAACAGTTTTAAAATGAATTTTAATTTTTTTTTTTAGTTTCTGAATTATCATATATTATGTTTATACTAATTTTCGAATAAATTTTTTGATTTGTCCTTTTTTATTATTTTTGGGTTACCCTAAAGCCTATCGTTGCCATAAGGCAACGTCTTCAAACTTCGCTTCTAGAAATAGAATTCCAAAAAAATTGACTTTTCTCAAATTTTTGAGGTCCTAATACATTGCTTATGACAAAAAATTACACTTTATCCAAAAATAATTAATTCCGTCCTTGGAGGCTTAAATTAGAGACTATTTCAGTTTATTTGGAAAAAATACCCAGTAATAATTATTTTATTGGGTCAGCACAAACCACTGAGAAATATAACAAAAATAGAAACAACTTATTAAAAAATGACCTCAGATTAGACCATCTCAATTCCGAAGAAAAAAACTCTATAATTAACCTTTGCGAAACTTATCAAGATATATTTTTTTTTACCAGGAGATTCTCTCACTTGCACTAATGCAGTAAGTCACGAAATGAATTTAACCGATCCAAGACCAGTCAACACTAAAACCTATAGATACCCAGAAGTTCATAAAGCAGAGGTCAACAAACAAATTGACAAAATGTTAAAACCAAAAATAATTCAACCTTCCGTCTCGCCTTGGTCCGCACCTTTGTGGGTGGTTCCTAAAAAACTCGACGCATCTGGGGAACAAAAGTGGCGCGTAGTTGTTGATTTTAGGAAATTGAATAATGTTACAGTGGGGGATGCATATCCTATTTCAAACATTGAGGAAATTTTAGACCAACTAGGCCACAGTAAATATTTTACTACGCTTGATTTGGCATCAGGTTTCCACCAAATTCCAATGCGCGAATCTGACAAACTAAAAACCGCTTTTTCCACACCCACGGGACATTTTGAATTTAATCGAATGCCATTTGGTTTAAAAAATGCTCCGGCTTGTTTTCAAAGATTAATGAATACTGTTCTCAACGGCTTGCAAGGTCTACAATGTTTTGTCTATCTAGATGATATAATTATCTATGGCTCCGATTTAGACCAACATTTAGCTCGAGTGCAAGCTATTTTTGATAGGCTTAGGGACAATAATCTTAAACTACAACCAGATAAATGCGAGTTTCTTAGAAAAGAGGTATGCTATCTTGGCCATATAATTAGTGAATCAGGCGTTAAACCGAATCCAGAAAAGGTCGAAGCAATCAGTAACTTTCCGCGACCTAACTGTCAAAAATCAATCAAAAGCTTCCTTGGACTAATTGGTTATTATTGTAAATTCATCGAAAACTTTGCCAAAATTGCTAAACCGCTAACTAATCTGTTAAGAAAAAACGTTCCATTTATTTGGTCGACTGCATGTCAACTCCTTCGACAAATTTAGAGAAATTTTAACAACCGAACCCATTCTTCAATATCCGGATTTTTCCAGAGAGTTTATCTTGACAACCGATGCTTCAAATTACGCAATCGGCGCAACTTTAAGCCAGGGAGAAATCGGTAAAGACTTACCAATTGCATATGCAAGTCGTACGCTAAATTCCGCAGAGCAAAATTACACAACAATGGAAAAAGAGTTATTAGGGGTAATTTATGGAATTAAACAGTATCGATGCTATTTGTTTGGTAGGAAGTTCACAGTGGTTACAGACAACAAAGCACTTATTTGGCTACTTAACTGTAAAAACCCAAACAGTAGAGTTCTAAGATGGATTTTATTACTTAATGAGTATCAATTCAAAGTAATCTATAAGCCAGGTAGATTAAATACAAATGCGGATGCTTTATCTCGATATGTTAATATTAATATAATATACAAAAACGACACTTATGAAAACTTTATAGAATTTCATTATAAGACATTAAATATCGTACGTCAACTTGAAGTAAAAAATGGTAATTTATTCGAATATTTTCCTAATGCTGTTTATTTTTCCTCCGATCTAGACGAAAGCAATCAATTTTCACAATCCCTTAAGGACTATTTTGATTTTAATGACAACTTTAAAACAAACAACTTATTATACTCAACTACTAAGCTACAAAATAACACAAAAATAAGTTACCTAATGTTCCTGAAACAATTTCATTTTGATAAAGTAAACTATAAAGATATATTTTATTGTCTTCGAAATTTACGCACCGAATTAATAAGGGATAATATTAAAAACATATACATTCCAGATATAATACAAAAATATACTAATGTTAAGCAATCAATGTATTTCGAAATAATCCATTATTTATTTAAAGATAGTAATATAAAAATTTGCATCATTTCTAAAGAAAAAATTTATCCAACAACGATTGACGAAATAAATCAAATCTTAAAAGAAAATCATGATTCTATATTAGCGGGTCACTCGGGATTCATTAGAACTTATAAAGGAATAAAAGAACGCTACAAATGGCATAATGTGAAAAGTGATATAAAAAAGTACATAAAAAAGTGTGCCTCTTGTCAAATTAACAAAACCAACTTTAAACCAAGTAAAGCTCTTATGCAAATCACTTCCACAAGCGAAAATCCATTTGAAAAAATATCAATAGACATTGTCGGTCCACTACCGATTTCAGAAGACGGATTTAGGTTTCTACTTACAGTGCAAGATGACCTAACCAAATATTCTTACGCGGTTCCTATAGCTAATCATGAAGCTGAAACTGTCGCTAATGAACTCTGTAAGTTTATTACACTATTTGGAATTCCAAGAACAATCATGTCTGACCAAGGTACCGATTTCATGTCTAATCTAATCAAAGATTTAGTAAAACTATTCACGAGCAGCCCTTATCACCCTGAAACAAACGGCGCATTAGAACGTTCACATCTCACCCTAAAAGACTATTTAAAACACTACATAAATGATAAACAGAATAACTGGAGTGAATTCATACCTTTCGCAATGTTTGCATATAATACACATGTACATTCATCTACAAATTTTACACCGTATGAATTATTATTTGGGTATAAAGCTTATTTACCTAGTTCAATTACAGAAACTCCCCAATTTAGATACTCTTACGACGATTACATTAGCAATTTGAAACTTAAGTTAAACACGACTCAAGAACAAGCTCGTAAAAATATAATCGAATCTAAAGAAAAATCAAAGCAAAATTATGACAATAATTCATAACGGAGATTCAGTTGGCATCGTAAATAAACACGTCTTACCTGGTCTAAATAAAAAACTTAGTCCCAATTTTAAAGTTCCGTACAAAATCACAAAAATTATCAGCAACACTAATATTCAACTCAAAATTGGTAAAAAACTAGTTACATATCACACTAATATGATTAAACCTTTTATTTCAGACGAAAATTAACGATGGCTCTTGGGAGTATCGCACCTTTCCTATTTTTCCTTTCTATTTTTCCTATCTGCCAAAGTAATTGTTACCATATTAACCACCTTCAGAGTCATAGCGGACTGTATTACAATAACATCGGTCAAGTAAAATTATCTGCCTCAAAATTCGTGTTGTTTACACATCTTAATATTACGACATATGAAAACCAAATAACTTTTCTTTCTAGAATATTGAAAAAATCTTTCAATCTCTACCATTTCAACCAAATTCTCGACTCGGAAAACTTTATGTGTAAGGAGACAATTAAAATGATTCAATACCGCTTTGATAAATTAAAAGAAAAATCGAAAACTATTAACGAAATCATTGGTACAGATTCAAGAAAAGCAAAAAGAGGGATTTTTAATGGAGTATCATATGCGTTCAATTGGCTGTTTGGCATTCCAGATGCCGCTGATGCTAAGTTTTACGATGATTCAATTAAAACCTTGCTTCAGGACAATAGGAATACTCAACTTTTAATGAAACAACAAATAGGAATAATCTCTAGTACAATTTCAAACTTTAATGCCACTATATGCAAAATTTTAGAGAAAATCAACGAATATTGAACTCAAATATTAAAGCTTTCAATTCCTTTTCTGCCGACACAAATAAACAAATAAATTCAAATAAAATCAAAATAATTACTAACTCTCACATTACATTGTTGTCACAATTATTAGACGATCTTCATGAGGAGTACGATCTACTTATCGCGTCAATTACGATGGCCAGACACAATATTTTACATCCTAAGATAATAACACCTACAGATTTATTGAAAGCCTTATCAGAAATTCACTTAAACAACGGTCTTCAATTGCTATTTTCTGTTTCTTATGCCACAATACATAAATATTTCGAAATAAGTACATTGCAAGTTTTGCAACATAACGAAACTATAATCTTTGGAATTGAAATACCTTTGACTGACGAACTAACATACAATCTTTTTCAATTATTATCACTCCCTGTTTCACACAACAATACCAATCTTTATTCCCATATCCTTCCTGATTATCCTTATTTACTCCTAAGTGCCAGTAGGGTTAACTATCTTCAAATGAGGGATCTCAACAAGTGTGTGAAGGTCACTGAAGAAGAATTCATTTGCCACAATACCAAGGCAATGAGAGTATCGGATGTATCCAAATGTGAGATCGAATTGTATACAACTTCATCCAACAAATTACCTGAAAGCTGTCACACAATCACCTCCAAAGCAGAATTCGAAGTATGGCACCAGTTACAAGGCAACTCATGGTTGTTTGTTCTTTCTAAACCGACCCAATTAACTCTGGCGTGCGAGGACTTACCGCTGGAAGATGTTAGTATATCTTCAACAGGCATACTAAGCTTACAGCCTAAGTGTAAAGCTTACACCAAAGATATAATTTTAGAATCTACAGAAACTATTTCAAAAATTTTTTCAAAACAAGTAGTTGATATAAACATTGCTCTAGACGACTGCTGTATTAAAAAAGAAATTCGGCTAAATAATACACCAATTGAACTCGAACCGATAAAAATATCCATTACAAAATTGGACGAATTACAATTCGCAAACCATAAACTTAACCAATTGGATAAGTTGCTGGACGAAGAATTAAAAAAAACCATTAATCGTACAACAGGAACACTGGTTTACCTTAGCTCTTTCACTCGTCGTTTCAGTTGTTATTCTTACAATATTATACAACTTTTTAAAATGGTGCGGTTTGCTAACCTGTTTGAAGAATCTATTCTGTTGCACAAGAGCACCAAGACATGCCTCCGATTCATGTTGTATAAATTTTTTTAACACAAACATCAACAATCCTACGCCAACCACAAGGCAACAACTTCCTCAAATCCTGGGGGACGGAGCTTTAAAAGAAGAAAAAGAAATTGAACTTACTCGATACCTTCCACAAACGGAATAAAGACACCAACCAAAATCTCCATCCACATCCCTAAGAAGATCAATAACACCACGGCCAATGATTAGGATGTCATAAACAACATTTTTTTGTAAAATTTTATATTTTATATCCTATATTTTATATTTTATATTTTTATATTTTTCCCTTTATTTTTAGATTTAATATTAATATTCTATAATCGTATACATATACTTCTATTTTTCGCGATAATTTTACTATTTTTGCTATGATTTAAGATATTTTTGCTACACAAAAATTTTTATAAGGAGGGAAGTGCTATGTACCAGTCCATTTTCAGTTATTTTTTAGGTATTTTTCCACTAATTTCAAAGTTCACTCACTATCTATTCTATTTATTTGCCTTCTTTCAGAAACCCTTAAACAAAAACATTAAACTTTAGTCTTCTTAAAATAATTACTACTTAATTCGGTAAACATAATTATTAATCTCATTTAATAACATTTTTATAGGATATTAAGTAGGTACTTCGGGATATAAAAAGGGCATTATTAGAAGAGTAAAGTAGTTAGTACATTCACGTTTCCTCGAATAGGTTAAAGTACTGTATTTGAAATATAGAAATAAAGTCAGCAAACGAAGTTTCCCTACAAAGGATCACAACAAAAATTAGAGAATTCGTAAAGAGTATTTTCCACCTAATCCAATAATCATAGGAGCCTTCGCAAATGATAAAAGAACTGGAAAAAGAAACTTGAAAAATGACTTCATTTAAATTTCACATTAAGCCCAAGAAGAAACAGGCCATTAATTTCTCTAACGACCAGTCTAATAGTGTTAAACTGGTGCAATGTAACTACACGTTAGGGATTTTTTCGGAGATTTTCACTGATACATAACGTTCAGATACGCATCATACTCGATTAAAAATTATTTCAATTCAAGTAATTTAAGTCTGCAAAAATACGTAAACTGCTGAAAGTACAACATCTAATTCCAAATCCGCCGATGCGGTCGTAGTATTCAGATCCGTGTGCATCTATCCATACATAACATACCGATTATCCGACTTTTGGTGCCCTTTTCAAAGCTCACGGGCGCTTTCCGCGTGCTTTCAGTTGCCAAAATTTATGCCAGACTTTTCGTAAAATATGTACGAGCTTTTGGTGAATTGGATCCCGTGGGATACCGTACATTTGCCACACCGATGTAAATTGAACTTTGGCTACCGCAAAATAAATGTTTTATAGTTTTAGGTTTGATAACGTAATTTGAAATTCACGCACGTAGACACCCATTATTGTCTTCACAGTGATTATTTTTAGATTATGTTGCAAATAATTAATATGCTTTTTATGCAGAGTAATACAACATTCCAATACAGAAAGAGAAACCTTATAGGGTCAAATGTCTGCTGGAAAGTAAGTATTCAAATATGGCAGTCTTCTTACAAAAAGAGGAAAACTATACCTACTTGATATGAAATAATTAAGAACAGCTTTCAGCTGTGAAAATAGCTAAAATCGCACTAATATTCTATTAGCAACGCGCCTAACGGGCTGTTATAAATAATTATTATTACTTATTGCTGTGCTGACATTTATTGTCACCTATACGCAAATTGAACCAATATCATGTTTACTGATTAGCCAAGAATCTCGTTAATATAATGGCCGACATTTGGTTTAAAATAGACTATGTAAGCCATAAAAACTCACTGGGACTAATATTTACAGAGATCTTTGTAAATATTTGAAGGCTACACAATGTTTTCTTTAGCTAAAAATAAGGTCCTTGTTACATAAAACTAATAATAAAGTTTCATTTTTTGCTAATGCGGCCATTTTAATTATCAACTATAGAAAAAGTGGCGACCTATTGTTTTCAGGGTGTCAAAATTTATGCGCGAGGTAAGCTTTTATTGCCATTTTTTGCACCCTCTATAGCTCGAAACTTTTAGAAAACAGTGTTAATGGGAAATTCTTGTAAATTATTTGCATATCATTAAAATTGTTTTCAGAGCATGATAATGCAAATTAAATTTTTAATCAAAAATGCAAAATAGCTCCGGCGGAAATTCTTCGGGTGGTAATTTTTAGCGAGAACGCGGAAGGAATTTCAAGGAGAAGAATCCAAATTTATAAAACTTTATCCCCTACTAGATTGGTTACTTAACAGTGTGTCGGTAAGGGGATCACGTTTGGCTCTAACTTAGATTTTTGCCAGCGTGAGAAAATCGGAAAGGATACTTTTGGAATACAAATAGACCATTGACATTTTAATTGGTCTAGTTATCAAAGTGAGAAAAGCAATTTGAGAAAGTTCTCTCGAAATAAGCGATGTGATTAAATGAAATCGGGAATAATATTCAGCAAACGTGGGGATATATAAAATAATCCTAATCTGCAAAAATATAGGTCCAGACTACACAATAGAAATATTTTACATGCAAAAATAATGTTTAACTGTGACAAAGAAGAAAAAAATTCAAAGTTCTGATAGTTTACAACATCAGCTTGAGACATAAAATTAGACAGACACTGCCAAAGTTCGATATCAATTTTAAAAAGCTATATACTAATGACAAAGTATAGGTAGATACTTACTTTTTCCAAAACTACAGAAATTAAGGAAGCAAGTAAAATTTAGAAGAAATTATATTCTCACTCAAAAACCAATTATATTCGAAGCAGAGCTGGATCCGAATAAAAAAGAATGAGATCAATTTGAATTCAGCCTCAGCCAAATAGAAGAAATATTCAGCCTAATTAATTCACAATATTGATTCGAAAGGAAATCATGATATAAAGACCCAAAATCAATAACAACAGTCGATTATGAATAATTCACCTAATAACATAAAAAAATACACCTTTTGAAAAGAAAAAACGTGGTGAAAAAGACATTTTCTTCTCTTTATTCAATTTAAATCTTAATATTACCAGTGGTCCATGAAGTAATAAATAGTACCTCTAAAACCAGAAGGAGTAGGGATAAATATAACAATAAAGCTCTAAGTATCAGATTACCAAAATCCAGCAAGGCTCAATTTACAGGCCGCAATTAGACAATTGAGGCAATAATAATTGAAGCAGTTAAAATGTGATGTGAAGCGTACAAAGGAAAAATACTGAAAAGAGAAACATTATTATAATTCCCTATATTGAAAAACCAAATTACAACTACCAATTTGTTCCTTATTTAGCGTATAACGAATGTTAATAAAGCAAAACATATTATCATTCCACATTCTATATTGTAGTATAACATACCCGGGTTCGTTCAGTAAAATTGAATGACGAGAATTTCTATTACCTTTAAACAACAAATATTCTGAAAAACGAAATGAAAAACTAATAGGACCTACGTTGTGGAAACTTACTCAATTTTACTTACTGGACATGCGCCCGACATAGCAAATATTAAAGAAATTTAAGCGAGGTTGTGATATGTAAAGGAGACGAAAAATTTGTGAAACGTCTACTTTATTGTTAAAGTAAATCGTACCGATCTCATCTTGGAACTAACGAGGGGAAAGAGCACGGCAGAGAAACCCTCGATCTATCATTCCTCAAAAATCGAAACATACTGTGTCATTTTTATAATAATTGTGAGTCATTAATTCAATAATTTAAGTCAATAAAAGTTTAAAGTAGGTACCGTCCTTGGTTTTTGTGCTAAAATTTTAATTACACACACAGCATTGAATCAACACCACCTATATTCAATACTGAAGAGTTTTTGGTTAGTTATCCAGTTTCCCAGCAGGTACTGAGGTCCCATACGGGAAGCTACTCAGCTATAGTTGTTTTTGAGCCAGTATCTCTAGATTGATTATTTTAATTTGCTTGGATATTCTCTCGTCAGAGTAGGAAAATGTTAGTAAATTCAACAATGGTTTTTTTTTTTTTTTTAAAGTTAAGATTTAAATAGGTGGTTTTCCTCAATATACAAAAAAAGTAGGTAAACTATTCCTGAACTATCTACTCCTCATGGCGGAAAATATTATATGAGATACATTTTTAACAATTACCTGTAACAAGATACAAATTTTTTCAGGTGACAACAAGAGAAGCATGCAGTGGAGCGAGTAGACGAAGGGATACTACATAGAAAATAGTGAAATCGATGAAATAAAAGTGCTATTAACTGATACATGTCAAGCGGGAAAAGAGCAATGGATACGAACAAAGGGAAAACGCTATATTTCTCCAGGAACAGAAGACCTAATGGATAAAAAGAGAAAACTACTAGAACAAGGCAGAAGAGCAGCAACCGAGGCAGCAACTAAATATGAAGAAGTAAATAAAACAGCAGAAAAAATATCAGACTAAAATGGAAAAACAAGAAATAATAAAAATATAAAATATTAAAAGCTGCAGCTCTGGAATTTACAGCTTGGTAGTATAAAAAATGAAGCAGAGGAAACTAATGATATCATGATGTTGAATGTGCTGAAGTTACAGGGTTATATTGAATGCATTTGCATCCTTTTTTTGTACGAATTGTGTAGATATACTCTGGAGAGCCCAAATATTTGTAGATTGACCAAGATCCTGTATGATGAATGAGTCATACGAGGATGTGTGTGATGCTGGGCACCTAAAGTGTGCGGTTGGAGGGAAAATATTTCCCCACATAGCATTAAAAGAACATTCACATGCTGAGTAGGTATATGCACAATGTTCCTTAAAGGACATTCTTTAAGGTATATGCTTAGCATGTGCTTACTATACCTATGTATTTTAGGAATGTTACTAATATTCCTTAGCGCAAATGCTGAGCACATTCCGGAAAGGAACATAAAAAGTACACTTACTTCAAGTATATGCCAGGTACATCCGAAAAAGCATATTTTAAATAATACAGAAATTAGATGTCATCCCATCAAAAAACTGAAATTAGTAAATATTTCAATAGATTTTATGAAAATGTAACAAATGTAAGTAATAATTATTATCATATTAAAATGAATTTTAAAAGTAGGTACAGATATTCTCTCTAGTGCATTCGTAATATGTGTTAAGAATATTCTAAAAGTGTATTCTCTCTAACACACATACCGCGCCAATTCGCGCAGGCGCAAACAGCGCCTATATATAAAATTTATTGAATGATTATAAGAAATGCCTCTTTGCTAGACTCAGATATATTTTAAATCTCATAATCAAATATCATTCGCAGATATTGGAACATAAGCCGCTTTCCAGCTGTGTGTTTCAAGCACGGTGCAGCACAGTGTTCTGTGTTTGAAACGCAAAAGTTAGCAGCTCTCGAAGCGCAGTACGGCTGGAACACGAACACGCGCTTGAAGAATTTGCGCGCGCAAAAGCTCGATTGCGTGCTCAAAAGCGTCAGCTGGAAAGCGGCTAAAGGCTACGTTCCAGTTGTCAATCGCTGTCAACTGTCACGCTGCGCTCGCGCTTCTTTCTTCTCATTTGCCATTTGCCAACCTTACCTATACAGGCTCTTCATTTCACATCCACATCAGATATTTTCATTCTGTAATTTTCTTAATTCAAGATTTCCATTCTTTCTAGTTTCTTTTTTGATTCTGGGTTATCTCGATTCTCGGTACGTGCGTGCTCGCGGTTTCGTCTGTTTTATCTTGTTCATAAAAGTCAAAAGATCTTTTGTGGCAATTGATGTGGCCTTTGTTTTTGTGTATGTTTTCAGTGATTTCTTTATTTTTTCCATTTTCTTTCACAGAAAAAACTGGAAGATAAGGTAAGTATGTAGTTGCTAATATTTTATTTTGATATATTGTTTTTCCTATATGTGAGAATGTAAACTAGGTTTATGATTATACTAATTAAAAATAATTCAGGAAAATCTTAGGGTTCCGACACTTATGGCTGCCTATTCCAGCAGTGAGAGAACCTCTTCCGCTAGTAATGTTGATCGGCAACCACAAATTCCAGCCCAAATTGTGGTTTTCCCAAACATTGACACGCCTTCTCCCAAGTTTGTTTGCCGTCCAAGCTCTCGGGCTGTGGAAGAAAGAATTTCACATTCAAGCCTGCTGAAGCTGTTGCAAATTTTATTCATTCCATACATTATTTACAATTTACACACTGTATATTTTCTGTAATATTTAAAGCTTTAAATATATGTTCATATGTATTTGTAAAGATTTTTTTTTTGCCTAATTTACAATTATAATTTGATCCTGAGTGTGAAAAGACAGTTTTTTCGCTAGGACAAAAGGCAGAAAACCAGAAGTGTTGCGGAAATAACCCACAACAAGTTTAAATTTTGTTATTTTAAATTTAATATAATTTTCCTCTCTATTATTTATCATAAAAATAATATTCTAAAACTGCCTCTAAAACCGGCAACAACCACCCTTTGAACCGGTAAAATTACAGGTATCTTCATTACCTTATAAGGCAGTGAACCCCTCGCGGCTGTGATTAGTCAGCCGCCACACAACATTCCTAGTTTTGTGCGACCTGGTCCCTGGCAGAGCTAGTCGACGCACATTCGTTAGTACTTTTAGTTCGCACCCTTGCGCCCTCTGAATGCTCTCCAGAGGCAAAAACCCCAAAAAAACCCCGTTAATGCACGCGATTTATAGTAAAATACTACTCCCAGTGTCTCAAGGTCTGACATGGTCTATATTATTGATTACAATTCATGTAATTAACCCCTAATTATTGCAAGTCACCTCGGACGAGCAAAATTCTCTCCTACGCCTGTTTTTGGTTATCTCTCTCACTCTCGTCGGGCTCCAACGCACCTGTATATCCTTGTGTTTTCTTTTCATCTCAGTGGAAAATTCCTTAGCTGTCAGTGTGAATAGTGGTGATAAATGGATAAATAATCGCCTTGTGAATTTATCTGCATGAACCGGATTAAGCAAGTAAGACCGTTACAATTTCTCTAACAGTCGAACAATAAGTTAATAAATACTGATTAGTGATTCGCTTTAAATGAACTATAAATTGAAGTGTTTTCTAACCTTTAATGCAGAAATTTGGTTTTCACACTCGTGAAATTAACATTTGTACATTTGTATATAGAAATTGAGCATATATATAAAGACTTTTCTCTCACATATTGTTTACAGACTTCAGCAGAAAAGTACTCAAATTGTTAACTCTCAATAAATAAAAGAACTTTCAAGAATCAATAAGCATTTTGTGATTGCAGTGAACTGATTGAAATTGACGAATTATTTATGTTGTGCTCTCGTGCATCTAATTAGTTAATTTGTGTTCTCGTTCATTGAACATTTAACCATAAATGATATTATTATCATTATCAGATTTCCCTACTTTTTATAAATCAAGATACTTATTTACTTTAGATTAGTATAAAATTTGTAGTTTGACTGGACGTCCAATTAGGAATTTTTAGATAGGATTTGATTGATAACCATACCGAATTACTTTCATTTATTAATTAAATTGATAACTATTCTAATTCAGCGATTAATTTGTATAAATGAGAATCAAGGCACCCCTAACCCAATACAAGGCTTAAATGATCCAACACCTAATGGTAAATTTTTACAGTCAGTCAAAGTAAAAACTTTTGGCATCCCTGGTGCGGTTTGACTAAAGCCCAAAAGGGGGTAATAGCTAGTTCCGTCACAAGAAGTGTCCCAGCATAAGCAGAAGGGTAGGTCAGCTTAATGTGATGTCTGTCCCTAAATTAAATAGAACAGCAGGTAACAGGTGGAAATGCTTTTTGCGAACACACTGTGGTATTTACGATCGTTGTAACTAATTGCACATTTGGATAGGGTTCCTAGCTAACTGGTGGTCAATTTTTGACCGTTCGCAAATATAGAAACGTATGGAGATTGTTCTTAAATCTGCGAACAGCCACAGGTTCTAATTTTTGGCCGTTCGCAAAGTTTCGTATACGCATATTTTCATTCGCTTTTCTGCGAGCGGAATTCTAGTCGCCTTATTCTGTTTGCGTATACGTTTTTCTTGTGTCAAGTAGGGATGTTGTAGCATTTTCAATTTCTTGTTTGATATGCTACTGTGTTTTGCTCTAGTAGATATGATTCTATATAGAACTACAATGAAATAAATGAATAAACAACTGTCTTTTCTGTGCCCAGATTTTGTTACCTTGATTACTGCCTTCTACTGAAAGTTTTTTGGTGCAGGTTTGCAAGTTTTGTTAATTGATCTAGGAAGGTTTGATTCAGTACGGCAGGGCCCGCTGTTATTGATTAGAATCTTATATAAAGGAGAGATTTTTTCATCATCTCTGTTTGCAAATCTGATTGATAAATAAATAATCTGAGGTTATGATAATAATTGTTGTTTACTCTTTGATTTTTCATTTCCATCATGTCATTGAACAGCTGTTTTGTCTAGGCGTTTTCTTTAGACCTGTTCTACTTTTTGATATATGTTCTATAGGCATTTTTATCACCAGTCATTTTTATACAACCAAACTTTCAGTTCGTATTCTTGGAGTGAAATTGAACACGCTTTTTTCTATAATTTTCTTCAATGTCAAAATTAGAAGTTTGACAAGTGAAAGCCTTCTTCCGAAATCTAAAGGAAGAATCAGCCCTTTTGATCTTGAGACTTGATACCGAAAGGTTGGTCTCGGCCTATTTGATTTTGGGCGAGACTTTTTGGAATTTTGTGCCAGGGAACTCAAGGTTTAGACTAATTTTTTATTGATAATTGTCTGGAGTCGTCCCTTGCTCATTTTGGATTTTGTTTCGGTAAGTTTGAGATTTTCTTCAGGATTATTAACCTACAACACGTGTTTCGTTTCTTCAATAGGACTGTTCCGAGCAGCTTTTGGAAGTTTAAGACTTCACCTTTGGTCTAGAGTATCCCTCAATTTGAGGTAATATTATTTCTAATATTTGGGGCTCGATTTATTTTTTATACGAACATCGTTATAGGGTCCTACTCTTAGGCTATCGTTGGATAATCCTAGTGCTAGGCTGTAGCTAGACAGTCTTAGGCTATAGTTGGACAGCTCCTAGGAAGAAATTCTAGACTAGATCTAGATTGCTCTTAGTTGGCTTTGGTAGCCTCCCTTCAGCAACCCTCTTGGTAGCACTCTGGTGGAACTACGTCGAGTTCTACGTTAAACAGATACAACGTGGATAGGACTCATGACTCACTTACCATACCATAGTCTATCTACAGTGAGACCAAACCTGTAGATAATCTCCCTTCAAAACTTCTGGAGTTACACATACATTTGAAGATAACTAACACTTGTATCCCATGTAAATTACGCCTTTTACTATTTAGGCAAATCCTATGTAAATCACTTGATACTAAATCAGGTTCGGTAAGTGCCCCTTAAATAAAATTCTAGAATTTTACCCTGAGGTTGCCCTAACTATAACTTTCACCTTTCTGTGTTTAATTTGCCTGATGGTAAAGTGTAACCCATACTGTATTTTTCTTATCACGCACAAGTGTAAATACCAAAAGGTTTTTAGTCATGTTCACTTAAAATTCATATTTATATATGCGTTATTTACATTTATTTTTTCATAATCAAATATTTATAAATTGGTACAAGCCATAATGATGTCCTGGCTATCCCTATTCATTATTGTTATTATTTTTTAATAAAGAAGCCAGATACATTATTGTACCTAATTAGTTGTTTTATTGATAAGCTCTCCAATTGCACAGGTTTTGTTTATAACATCATTAGGTTATCTTCCTAGTTAAGTCACAATTAACTTGGTGGCGCCCAAAGGTAAGATGTATACAAGGAACCCATAGACTCATGGCCTCCGAACTGAAGCTGACTAGCCGTAGCAGTATAATTAGGCAATTGCCAAAATAAGTACGTAATAATGTTAGGTTGTGTTTTTGTTTGTCAGTTTGTTTGATAGCGATTTTATTATTATATTATTGAGTATCTACTATAATATGGAAAACTTGAACTTGATGAATGTGCTGGCAATTCGTAATTTGGAAAACGCAGAGATACGAAATCGACGCAACCATCGACATAACCCCCGTAGTCTATTCGTAGAGCTAGCTAAACCAAAAACAATTTAATAATATGTTTCGATTGTCGAAAGAGCTTGTAGCTTGTGAGATATTTGGTTGCAGGCCTATTCGGGTTTGGAAAAAGGACGGTTCTAGAACGGTTCAAAACAATCGTACAGTTTATAAATCAACAAAATAACAACGACTCGGCTATCATAAATTTCAATAATAAACTGTGCGATTCTTTTGGACCGTTCTAGAAACGTACTTTTTCCAAATCCGAATAAGCCCAACGGACCTATTCGGGTTTGGGTTAGTTTATTTAGAACCTTTAGTTAGTTTAGAACCTTATATACATCCGGCACAACGACCAACAGATTTAGATGTCTTGACTATGGTATGCAATGAATGTTATTTATAAGGTTGTTTTGCAATATTTGTTACAGTAAGTTTATTGCGGTACTACTCATAGGTCTTAATTGCGTTGAAATTTTACGCAAGCGAGAGCTATCAACCGAATTAGCTATGGCTTGCTTTTCACATACTCCACAAGAAGTTTCTTCTGCTTTTCACTGGCACTCGCACCCTTTCTCTTTTTGTTTTTCTCACTGCTTTCAAAAAGGCAAAAACACGTCAAAAATTTGTCAAACATTCTAAAATTTCCGACGCTGCCAAATCAACCATACTTATGTTTACGAATTCGCAGTATCTACGTTTATCCATTTGCGCACACCGGTCAAAAATGGGTTTAAAAATACGTATACGTTTATTTTTGTTCGCAACTCTTCGAATACGCAATTTAACGTATATTGTCAAAAATTGACCCCCTGTACGCTTGGTCAGATCAATCGCAAATACTACAGGGTCCCCGCAAAAAGCGTTTAAATTACCTTTTTACCTTTTCTATTTAATTTTGGAACAGACACTATTGTCGCACATTTCCGGAATGTTCATGTCACATACTATCTATTGTTCGTCGATTTTTAACTGACACTTTTTGTATGAGGAGCGAGGGGGTGTTCCATATGGCAAAAACAGGTGTGACGTCAGGTAACCATTGGCGTTCTAATGTAGGGAGCCACCAGCTCACATTCCGTCCGAGTATCAGATTAAAATCGACGGACAATATACACTATGGATGTGCCAAGGCATATGTCATGAATATACATATCACATGATATGTACAGGGTGAGCCATTTTGGGTGGGAATGCCGGGTACAGCCTAAACGGTGATAGATACAAAAAATCTGATATAAGTGTCGCTATCTATTTTTTTGAGTATAGTTTAATGGACCACTCAGAATTTTTCGAAATTCATTTGTTTTCGATATACAGGGGTTTTTTGGAAAATAGCTGATTTCTGTTTTCCTCTGTATCTCAGTTGTTATCAAAAATTTAAAAAAATGTCAAATTACGTTTTTGTGTGATTTTTTATGCAGAATCCAGTGGCGTACTCAGATATTTTTTAGGGGTATTATTTTTCGAGATATAGTCAAAATTTCAACTTTTTTAAATGGGACACCCTAAATATTTTCACACCGTTAAATTAGGGTTTTTTTTTCTGATTCTAATGATATATAACACTTTATAGTTTCAATAATTTTAAGTGTCAAAACCGCGAAAAAACTATATTTTTAGGGTATTTTATAGAAGTTGTTTCTCGGATTTAGCGATCCCGAACACAAACGTGGTACGGCGGTAGCGGGAGCAAGTGCGGTAGCGACACGGGATTAGAATTATTAAAAAATGTGGTGGGATATAATATACAGGGTGGGAACTTTAACTGGAACTAATTCGCCAGAGCCATCGGATAAAATATGTGGACAAAACGAAAAAACACGTCGATTAAGATTTTTTGCTTAAGATTTTTTCACATTCATTTTGGTATACAGGGTGTTCCAAGAACAGCTGTACAGTTGTCAACTTCATTTTTTTAAATGGCAGCCCTGTATATTATAAAATTTTTGGATTCTGCGGAAAATTCTAGAAATATTTCATGTATAATGTGATATACCTATCTTCAACTGTTTCGGAAATATTTACAGTTGAAAATTGACTTTTTAGCAACTTTGATTGGCTGACGGAATTTTTAATCATAGATTAAATTCAAAGTTTGTGTCAAATGATAGCTTATGGAAAACTAAGATCAACACGTATGATCGGTTTTGCTGTAAAATCAACCATTTAGGTTTTACAGTTTGTCAAAGATGCAAAAAAGTCAATTTTCAACTGTCAATATTTCCGAAACAGTTGAAGATAAGTATTAGGACATTGTACCTAAAATATGTCTAGAATTTTCCGCAGAATCCAAAAATGTCATAATATACAGGGGTTACTATTTGAAAAAATAAAGTTGATAACCGTACAGCTGTTCTCGGAACACCCTGTATAAAAAAAATGATGTGAAAAACTCCTAGACAAAAAATCTTAATCGACGTGTTTTTACGTTTTGTCCACATATTTTATCCAAAGGCTCTAGCGAATTAGTTCCAGTTAAAGTCCCCACCCTGTAAAATACATTTCATTCTAAAGGTAGGCGCAGACTGACGCGGGCCTGCGGGAACGAAACTTTTGCGGGACGTAAATTAACGGCGAGATATGAAAAAGTGCATACCGTTACGGAGAGAACGCATGCGATTTGCTGAGTGGTCCATTAAACTATACACAAAAAAATAGATCGCGACACTTATATCAGATTTTTTGTATCTATCACCGTTTAGGCTGTACCCGGCATTCCCACCCAAAATGACTCACCCTGTACATTCCTGAAGAATATAGTAGGTACATTTGGAGCATATTCTGTGGATATGTGTTCAGTACATGCTGAGCTTGTGAATAGGACATACTTGAGGATATTATGAGCACATACTTAACATCTGTCACGTTGGGTCTGTAACATATACTTAGGATGTACTGTGAATGGGCGCAATGCTTTTTTGGAACGTATCTAGCATATCCTTTTCCTTGTCTGGAATATTCTGTACATGTGCTAAGCATGTACAATTGCTATGTGGGTCATCATCATATATTTTCAAAGGCTTTTGAATCTATCAGTGAAAACAAACAGTTTTCTAGATATAGGTCTGAAAGGTATCTAAGGTAATCCCTGTTTTTAAGAAAGGCGACAAATCAGATATCAATAGGCTCATTCATTATTATCTTGCCCTGCAAAAATATTTGAAAGTCGCAAAATCGCAAAATATACAGGGTGTTCCAGAGAAAACAATGCACTCCGATTTATTGGATTTGGGATGAGAATCTGGAAAAACGCTCGGACACGTCGATTTTTGATTTGAGGGGGAACTATTTTTTTTTAGTTTTTTTCATTCCCGTTTCATTTCACCCTCTCTAACTGGACGGAGAACAACCCCCCAAATTTGAATAGAGAATAGGGGTCGTGTAACACCTTTTTTTAAAGTTCTCATCGACTTCTTTATGGCACTAGAATTTCGTCTTATTATTTTGATCCGTAACGAAATGACAGCTTGTCAAAATCTTGGAAATAGACTATTGTTTTAGTGGGAGTAAAAACGATACTTGATACCTCCCTTAATAAAAATACTTGAAATTGAAATTTTTTATTATTATCAATAAGTTGTACACGAGAATTGTAAATTTTAAGTATTTTTATTAAGGGAGGTACGTAGGTACCGCTTTCACTCCTACTAAAACAATAGCCTATTTCCAAAATTTTGACAAGCTGTCATTTCGTTACGGATGAATATAATAGGACGAAATTGACGTTTTCAATTAAAAGAGATGGACAATAAAGTATGAAAACAATCATTTTCCGGCCAACATTTGCTTGCTTGTCAATGCCAGTATGTATTGGGTGTTTTGAAAGAAAATGTGGGAAAAGTCACTACTTCATTTGCAGAACTTCGCTATGGAGAAAGCGGTGGATTATTTTGGAAGATAACAGCTCCCGCAAACTAAACTTGAACGTGGATTACTTTGTATACTTGATAGGCCGTGGATTTCCCTTTTTTTTGCGAGTATTCTTTCTGATTTTATGTATTCAAAATTTGACAAATGTAGGATTTGATGGAAACTTATGGAGAGACACGTCCGCCGGTAAATAGAAATTATTTTCACAAAAAGGCACACTACACAATCACCATTGTTACGAAAAAACTTTGAAAAAACCGAGGAAATAATAGTTTCCAGTTTCCACATGTACAAAAATCTTGTCAACAAACCACTGTCAGCGGCTGTCAACCGTTGTTTTCATACTCTTTTGGCGTCTGACAGTTTGACGCCAGAGAGAGACGCTTTTAAATTGAAAAGGTCAATTCTAGGGTCATAAGGAGTGCGAAGTGTACAGAGTGCGAAGCTCCTAGAACACATCACACCTGTCATATTTCATGCGTTTTGCATTCGAACGCTTGAAACCAAACGGTTCAAACTGTAGCTGGAGTAATTCGGAGTAACTCGCGAACGCTCAAAGAGTGGCACCCAGAGATGTGGCACCCGAAAGCAGCTGAGAAAACGAGACCTTTAAAAAGAGGTATGACACGACCCCTATCCACTATTCATCAGGGGGTTGAAGCTACGGGGATGATAAAAACTGAAAAATATTTCCCTTTCAAATCAAAAATCGGCGTGTCCGAGTGTTTTTCCAGATTCTCATTTCAAATCGAAAAAATCTGGGAGGACTGTTTTCCCTGAGACACCCTTTATATTATGTATAGGTAGTAAATGAAATTATTAGTCCTGGACAACATAGTTTTCTGAGCGAAAAGTCAACAACTACTAATTTATGTCACACTAACGGTGTACATATACTGACTCTGCAAAAGCCTCTGATAGGGTGTCACACAATATTCTCTTACCGGTGTTGACACTAGATGCAATGCAATTTTGAAAATGGTATTGTTCATCGATTTTTAACTGACACTTTCCGTATGACTAGCGAGGGGGTGTTCTATATGGTAAAAACAGGTGAGACGTCAGGTAACCATTGACGTTCTAATGTAGGATGCTACCAGCTCAGATTCCGTCCGAGTATCAGATTAAAATCGACGGACAATATTCAATCGGCTGCACATGCAATTTTATGCCTTCCACCGTTTACATGGGATGCAATTAAATTGCATGCAGTCATTTGTATAGGGCAATTTGATGTTTGACGTACAACATGGCAGCGCGGCATAACTGTATTTTCTGTGAATTTCTAAATAGTCCAAGAGCCCAGAGCCGCCAGACACAACTTATTTTCTAAAGGACAGAATATGTGGGATTGTGTAGCACTTATATGTACTATGAACGTATGTATACCCGCTAAGTTGGGTAGACGGCCAATTTACCGACACCAGGTGCGAAAGCTTAAAAAGTACTTTAACTTTTTTTCTAACGCTTGATTTTTATACATGTTATTGGGGAGACTATTTCATAACTACGTGTGCTCAGCCAGACCAATCGCACCGTCCAAACATCCCCCCAGACGCAATAATAGTTTTTCCGTGAGTGTGAGCGCGAGGGTACTATGCATGCGTTTGAGAGTGAGCGAGATATCTATTTCCCCCTCTTTTTTTTTTTTTTTTTTTTTTACGGATATGCGCACTCGCAAGGAAATGTCCTATCTCGCTCGAGAAGCGGCAAGTGCGCGGAAATGTCGGTGTATGTTGGTCTTGAAACGGTTCAGGTTGTAACCTGCAGGGAAAACCGTCGCAGGGAGTTTATTCCACAGCGATGCGGTTCTCCAGAGATATGAATTCTGATATAATGAGGTTCTTGGTGCCTCTAGTTTGACAGTAAATTCATGGTTACCGTCTGTTTGACGGGTTCGCCTGGTAGGCGCTACTCTCGGTGGAATCATACGTGCCAACTCTTCAGAGCATTTTCCGTGATAGTACCTGTAGAAGAGAGATAAATCGCCCACAGATCTGCGATGTTCGAGACCATCCAAGTTACGAGTAAGTGCGGGGTCATTGATCAGCTTGATAGCTCGTTTTTGCACGGTGTTCAAAAGCATTAAGGTATGTTTGGGTGCTGCACTCCATATATGTGAGCAGTACTCCATAGTTGGTCGAATCTGGGCTTTGTAGAGTGTCAGCAATTGGCTTGGTGTGTACAGATGTCTTGTACGAAATAGCACCCCCCAAGCTTTTGGGACGCCCTTTTAGCAATATCTGCCACGTGATTGTGCCAAGACATTTTGGTCTCTGCAGTAAACCCCCAAGATGTTCAACTGACTCTGTAATGTGACAGCACTTCCAGATAGCATGATGTTTGGCTCACCGGTGCTGTTCTTTTTTGAAAACAGAGCTGCTTGGGTTTTCTGTGCGTTGAACTGTACAAGGGTTCCCCCTCTTAAACTTACAGTCTACTCCAGGCTAAGGTAAGGGGAATGCAGTTGTAAAAAAAATGGCTGATTTCATTCATAAAATACCCAGCTGCGTACGGAACTTTTTGGAAGTGTTATCGCATTGCAACTCGTACACGAAAATCAGCAATGACCAAATCTCCGCCACTGGATATTTCAATATAAATCGATATTCCGAGATGGGAGGATAAAATGACGTGAGCCCTGGCCAATCGCGAGACGTAAGGTGACGTTAGTTTATTGACAACCGTATGGTTCCTCATGACAACGGCGATCCTGCCAAAAACTCCACCAATCAGGTTCATCCAAGACGGATGCTTGCCAAATTGTCAAAAGCTGATGGTATCTTTAGAAAATGTTTATTTTTTACAATAGACCAAACTGAAGAAATCAGGATTAAAATAAGGATAGATCTAACAACCACGTTATAGTTATTAATGATACAAGTTCGATGTGAACGTCATAATGAAACGCGTGTAACGTTAAACCACGAGGCGTTAGCCGAGTGGTTTAGTTACACAAGTTTCATTAATAAAGTTCATATCGAACGTGTATCATTCAAAATTTAATCTACAATGGTCCAAATAGATTTGATTTGCCTTGAAATAGCAAAAACTTTTCAAATTAAAATTTGAAATTTAGCAGGTGCCCGTACTAGTCGAGAACCTGCTTGTTGGTTTTTAGAATTTTGACTTTGGGCAGCTTCAATATTGGAGTCCATTTTTGTGCCATAAATTGAATTTTATAGTGGAAAATAATATTATTATTGGTGATTCTGAGTTCGAAAGTGTCTCTTCGAATATAGAGACAGCATTATTGAAAAGGTTCTTCTGGCAACTAACTTTCTTTTTGTATATTTTTCATTTCAAAATTTGGGTGTTATTATGAATTCTTAAACGCACTAGTGCTATTATGAAGGACCTAATGACATTCAAATGACAATGCTAAATGTGTCATAATGACACCGACGTAGATTAAAATATTTAGCGTTTTATTATTGTTATCAATATTTTGTTATTAAAAAATGGATTTTCAAATTAACTATACTTTATGCCTAGTAATTTCGCTTTTTTATAATTAAACGTGGCAACATGGCACATTTACGTCAGAATTCCTTCCGTAGACTCAGATCCACTGGGCAAACAATAATTTAGGCCTTTTTACCTACTTGAGGTCCGTTTTGTTCTACCTTATGCCCAGGTATTTTATTGGGTAGATTAATATTCCATGTAACTCGGTTTTAACTACGAACATTAAAGAAATTGAAATAAAATAAAATTTATCAAATTATACTCTGAAATAGGTAGAAATAATACACATTTATATAGGGAGACAATGTTCAACCTCAATGGTTTGTTTACATTCGTGCCGCATCGCCTTCTTGAAGTATCAGCTGAATCGAATCGCCTAATAGCGGGTTGTGCCAACTTAAAAAATGACATATAACAGTTGATTTGATTTATATTTCTCATTGAGGTAGAATAATACAAAGACGCTGTCAGCATTTGAATAGTAGAATAAAAACGGTATTGGTGGGAGTGGCTAAAGACACTAACAAGATGGCTACTCACACAAAGCCGAACTAAATAAATTCTTTATAATTTTTATCTAAGAACGTAAAAAATCTACATTACGCCAAGAAAGAAGAAGTTGCTACAGAAACTTCAACATACTGAAACAGAAGGTCCTTCTAAGACCCAAAATAGAAATTTTGCGCTTCAAAAATTTTTCGCATTTTAAACATCTTCGGATGGAAAATGCGGCCCTGATGCATTACTGTCTCGATGCTATGACAAAAATGACAGACTTTCAGACAGAAGAACACTCATAATATGGCGGAACTGGGTACACGTTTAACTCGTCATTTCGCCTCCTTATTATTCTGCCTAATGATATTTCCATACTGTGTTTACATTTTTGGATTTTGGAAATTAATATTATTTTTTGCATAAAAATCAAAAAGTGGATCCAGAAACAACCCGCAGGTGAAGGAAGTGCGCAGGTTCTAATTCCATGCAATGCAATGAAATTGCATAAGCTGATCGAAAAAAAAAAAAGTGCGCATGCCTTTAGGCAAGAAATTATTGCATTGCACGAGATTGCTTGTACCTTGTGTAAACAGGCTTTTAAGAAAACTTCATGCAGAATTCGGGTTCAGTGATTTCACATTTACATGATAGGGAGCAAAGGGTGGTGAAACTAATTCGATAGTTTTGTGGCGACTTCAGGTATTCTGCAGGAATCTACCTAGGACCATTTTTGTTTTTGCTGTTCATTGATAGATATAGTGAAGCAAATATCGGAAAATCTTAATGTTTGCTGATGACTTGAAGTTATATTAGAGAATTGAACTAATATCAGCAAATGTTATGTTGTTTACTTTACTAGGAGAAGAAATACATGATCAAAATTTCAGTATAAGATAATAACGAGACAGTGTTGCAAGAGGTCGGTGAAATGCGGGATGTTGGAATTATCTTTAACTCCCAATTAAGGTTCAAGCTACATGTTTCTTATATAGTTAATAAGGCTCTTAGAATGTACGGGTTGGAAGGTTGTTGCGAAACATAGACTTTATAGAAAGATTATAAATGTAGCATATGTTAGAAGTATTTTAGAGTACCTACTGTTTAGTGGTATTACAATAGTAAAAGTGTGATTGTCGCCAAGGCAGATTTACTTGACGCTGTCTACAAACTAAAAATCAAGAAAACAGTGCCAAAATTGTTGATGGTTGATTTCAAGCCTTCTCGAGAAATGTGGCATAGACGTTTTGAACATATCAACTATCGTTGAATGTCAATGAGCATTGCCAAGTATGTTGCGAAGGTAAGCAAGCTAGTTTACCCTTCAGAAATCAAGGAATTAGGGCTATTAAACTGCTAGAACTAGTAAATGGTGACTTATGTGGATCCATGGAACTAACCTCCATTGGTGGTTCCCGTTATTTCATAGTTCAGAAGATGAGTGAAATGGTTTCTGTTTATTTCCTAAAAATCAAAGATCAAGCCTTGGAAAAATTTAAAGAGTTGAAATGTATGGTGGAAAACCAAACCAAATTAACAATTGAAACTTTCAGATCAGATAATGGGTGGGGAATTTTGTAATACATTATTTGATGTTTTTTTTAATGAACATTGCATACCTCATCAAAAAACAACTCCATACACCCCACAATAAAAAGAAATTTCGGAGCGTATGAACCGAAGCCTGGTTGAGAAGTGTAAATGTTTGCCTTTTGATGCCAAGTTACCGAAACATTTTTGAGCAGAGGCAATATCATCAGCTACTTATCCAGTGGCGGCGCGTGACAAGCAGTCTGAGAGGGGTAAATGGTAAGAGGGGTATGGGGAGCGCCCCCCCCTCCCGATAACGCGCCGCAGGCGCAATTTTTTGCAAATGTATGGAAAAAAACCTGATGTGAGTTATACAAGAGTTGTGATGTAATCATTGTTGAAAAACCAGCAAATGCTTCGAAAGTCATTACTTATGTGAACAAAATCTATCAGATCAAAAGGTAACAATTCCAGTGGGAGACCAGGATGAAAATGAGCAATTATTGGAAGATTTATATGAGACTGATTTGTTTGATGATGCTTCAAATAATTCAGAGGATCCTGTTGATCTAAATGACCCAGAATTTGAACAAATTCCTGAAAACCCTGACGAGACTAAAAGGAAATCCAAACGTGTAAAGAAACCTAGGGAATATATTATGATTATGTGACTTTTTAAGTCGACAAAATTACAGAAATTTGGATAGTGTTCCTGTAAATGCATCAGATGCTTTTTCAGGATCAGAAGTTGACTACTGTTGGCGGCAAGCTAGAGGAAATGGCGTCCTTAAGAGAAAGTTATGCATGGGTTATGATTGATCGTCCCAGCAGTGGTACTGTGGTCCAGTGTAAATGGGTGTTCAAAAAGAAGTTGAATCAGGACAATTAAAGTGTGTTATCGTGCGCGTTTAGTGGCAAAAGGATTTACGCAAACGGCTGGCATTGATTATGGGGAATCGTTTGCATCCAGTGATAAGGTAGGTAGGTACTCAATTTTACGTTTACTTTTTGCTCTTGCTGTTCAACTTAATCTCGATATAACCCACTTAGACGTAAAGACTGCCTTTTTTAATTATTATTTGCAGGATACTGTATTCATGCAACAACCTCTTGGTTTCGTACTTGAAGGTAATGAAGATAAAGTTTGTAAATTAGAAAGGGCCATTTATGGACTGAAGCAGTCTTCACGTGCTTTGGTATTAGAGGGTTGATAAAGTATTGATTGGACTGAATTTTTAAAAAAATCTGATTATGAACCTTGTTTGTATATACTGAAAAAAAAATTCAACAACTATTGTGGATGATTTTATAGAATTTTCAAACAATAAGAATGGAACAGATTTTTCAAAAGACCAACTAAATTATAATTTCAAAATTAAAGATTTGGGTGATTTGAAGCCGTGTCTTGGTATGAAAATTAACAGAAACAAAGATGTTCTTATTTTGGATTAAAATGCTTATATTGATGAATTACTTGATAAATTTATTATGACGACATTGTCAGTGCGCCAATTGACAAGTTTCATTTTTGTGAAAGTAATTCAAATGAACAATATTAATAGTTATTTATGATATAAATGCTAAAAGTGACATTTTATTTTATGAAAAGGGAAGTTTGAGACACGACGCCGAAGGCGGAGTGTTCCATCCCTTTGAACAATTTTTTCTATAAACGCACTAAAAGTGATTTCTTTCAGCATTAGTGCTAAAAGTAATCACTTTCAACACCAGTATCATAAAATGGCATTTCAGACACTGACAGCATCCGTTAAAAGTGAAACTTTTAGTGACGTTTGTAGAAAAAATCAATTTTATTAAAACTTGATAGGAAGCTTGATGTTCTTAGGAGTATTGACGCACCCTAACATTGCACATAGTGTAAGTTTTTTGAGTCAGTACAATAATAATCATACTGAATATCATTGGCAGTGTGCTAAAAAAAAAGTCCTCATCAGTTATTTGAAAGGGACAAAAAATCAATGTCTTGTGTTTGAAAAGGATGAGAAGGGTTTACATGGATGTAGAGCTGATTGGGGTTCTAATAAGAACGATAGAAAATCCTACAATGGGTTTGTGTTCAAACTTTCTGGTGCTGCTGTTTCCTGGAGAAGCAGCAATCAAAGGAAAGTTGCACTGTTCAGCACTGAGGTAGATTATATGGCTTTGAGTGAGGCATCAAAAAAAGTTTTTTAGTTACAAAATCTGATTGAGAAAACTGGAAAATTTTATTGTATAACTCTTCTGAACGATAATCAAGGTGCTCAGAAACAATGTAGCAATCCAGTATTCCATGACAGATCCAAACCAAACACATTGACATCAGGTACCATTTCATAAGAGGTACTGAGGTACTGGTAAAATGGCGGCTGATATTCTCGATGAAGGTTTGAAGGCTATCAAATATTCTGTATGATTGTATTATCCGATAGGGTTTGAACATGGAGTTAAAGTGTTTGTATTTTTTCAATAAAGTCAATGGCAACACTGTTTTGTACAGTAGATGTTTAAACAAACGAGCAACGTGTTTTCTTATCCCGTTTTTTACCTAAACACTGTTTTTAGTGTTGTTTCAATAGATTTCAAATAGCAAAATAATAAACTATTAATCTAAGTGCTGAAAGAAAATTATTTCTCAAACAATTCTGAGCCGGTATGAGAACATGAGAAGGTTTTTTTTTAAAATACATTTCAACATTGTACATGTTCGATGAGCAAGCCAGTTCCAGTTCCAATCCAGAAAACCTTCAAAAATCAGTACCGTAGTAAGGGTATCTACGTTAATAATTAAAAAAAAAAAATGTTTGATGAGGGATTTTTCAGTTCGAAACGTCGGAAACATACATTTATGATACATTGTCGGATGAGAAATTAAATTTCATACCAAAACGAGCAATAAAAAATTCAGGTTCGTATCTATTTAAAAAAAACTGCTTGAAATCCGATTTCTCAAATATCACTTTCGAAAACCAAATATGGCATTCCGTAGAGGATAAATAAACAATTGTTTTTTTATTTAATTGATACTTATGAGGATATCACGCGAAAATGTTTTGAGCAGTTCTAGTTCTCTGTTCTCTTCCAATATCTCGAGCTGTCAACCGATACAGTGTACCTACAGAGTGTTCCACTTTCGTTGTACATAAGAGATAGCTTAGGTTGCTATTGGAGTTAGAAGGACGCGGTTTTTGAGCACGTGGGCTAATTTTTTGTCAAACGAAAGATGCCGTCAACAGAATTATTGTCATTGCTTTTTTTGTTTTTAAGATACAAGATGTTTTTAAAAATGTTGCATTTTGGGAAATCCCTTGTATCTTGGCTCTCTCATAGTGATCGAAAAGGTGACAACGGGTTCATATAGAACTTTCTACGTAGATTCCAGTGGCGTAGTCAGTTTTTAAATTATAAACCAAACATACATTTTTCCAAATAAGACACGTCCTTATACCAATAACTCATTGGATAGTCCTGCTTTTGCTGATTCCAATGATATAGAGGTTTGTCTCTGAGAGTCATCGAGAAAAAAATTATATGTGTTTTTATCTTAAGAAACAATGTGAAAGATACCTTTCCTATTTTTCTGATATAAAGTCCTTTTCTAATGGCGGGTTTATCCAATAAATAGAATAAAATGGATATACATAATTATGATATGTAGTTCTACCAAAAAAAATTAAAATAAAATAAAATATAAGAGTTTCTTATCATTCAACTTACTTATTTTATTTTATTTTTTGGATAAACCCACCTTAAAACATTCTTTCTTATGACAAAAATTGATTTGATTTTTTCTCAGAAACTGTTAGGTAAAGATAAACCTATTGAATTTTATATCATTGAAATCAGCAAAAGCAGAGTTATCTAATGATATAGGTATTAGTATACCGATAGGATGTCTGATTTGAGAAAATTTATGTTTGGTTTGTAATATCTAAAGATCTTTCGAATATCTCCTAGCTGGATATCTTATTAGGAAAGCTTCAACTCAATCAAATCCATGAAAGATGCGTCAATATAGATTCATACTGTATTTTGGCCTATAGGTACCTTTTAAAGAAAATTTAAATCGAAGATATTAAAAAATAAATTATCAATAATAATCACGTATTCGAATGTGAATAAACGAAAACCATTAACATTAAATTAGCATATCGATCGATTAAAATAAACTTGCATTAAAAAAAAAACCCATAGGCAAAAACCAAAACCATTTACAAAAAATGAAACAAGGCAAAACCGGTGTCGCTACACTCAATTTCACTTTTCTAACACTAATATGCAGTTAATCGCAGCTTTTGATTGGTTCAAATCTGCACCAACTCTGCATTTAAGGTAGAGTGTACTTATTACACGAAACAAACCAGATCAGATTGCAATTATACTAAATCAAAACAATAAAACGAGTTTAGGAAACAACAAACGCCACGATGTCTGGTTCGCCCAAATCCAAACTCTATTGAAGCTAAAAATAAAACTGGATAAACATACATCAACACTTACTACCTCACTACAGTCTATATCGAACGCTTTTTGGGGGAGTCGCAAAATGATCAGGGAACGTGGCACCTTGGCCGTGGTAAAATCAAACAATTTTTACATAAAACTAAATCAAAACTGCAAAAATTTTACACAAAAAACAAACGTAGTACTTACGCGGAAATGGATTTGGACAGCGTCCAGCGTTCCATCGAGGCCTGGTATTTTAAATTGTCGATTTGCTTCCGCAAGGCATCCTTGTCCATGGTGGCTAGGGACGCACTGTCCATTACGCGTCGCGTTAAGGCGGAGCTGGGCGTCGAAGGAAAACGACGCAAGCGTCCTGACGGGCGTCGGCGTTTGCCTCGCTTGTTGCTGGAAAGATGACGCTACGTGTATTAATCGAAGAGAGTTTGATTTTTTAGTTTCTGTTTGGTGAGATGTATGGGTTGAAAGATGGCGTTACTTGTAGAATTTGGGGGATATTTTTTGAGTGGTTGGGGTGATGAAAACCATGAGGTTTTTGATTTTTTTTTTCCTTCTTGCCAACGTACTGTTGCTGGCAATAAGGACACTAATAATAATAAGTAAGTGTGTACAGGGTGTTTCAAATTCGTGCCACATCATTGGGATATCTCGCGGAAACGGTGTTCAAAACACCTATTTTCTACGCCTTTTTTGTGTGGTTCCAACTTCCGCTTGAATCCGACAGTTCACTACGGTCTACGACGAGGTGAGTACTTAGCAAAAATTCATTAAAATATTGACGATAATGATGGTATATAACAAATCTGAAGAAAAATTCTTTCTGAGGTTAAAAATGTGGTGGGCAAAGTCACTACAACCGTCAACGGAATGCTTGGTGCTTGGTGGGCAAAGTCAAAAAGTCAACCCTTTCCGGGTAAAGTCACCCAAGCAATTGTAAATCAGGTGGTAGCTTTGCCCGATGCATTGTTCGCGTTATAAATTGCATTAAAGCTATGTATGTTATTTCAGAAAGATGCCAATGAATTATAGAAAGAAATTGGGAGCACGCCAATATAAGAATTATTCTGACGATGTGCTTGCACAAGCAGTTGCAGACATAGAGAATGGTGAAATGTCATAGCAAGACAGGCTGCGGTTCAATATAAAATTCCTGAGAAAACACTGGACAATAAGAGAGCACAACGACATTCCAAAAAATGTGGTGGACAAACGGTATTTTCTATGCAAGAAGAAAAAGTTATTTTGCGTCAAATCTTAACATGTGCAAATTGGGGTATGCCCCTTGATTCTCTCGACATATAAGACTCATTGTAAAAGAATATATTGGTACTGGTACCCTGGGACGTGTTGTACAACAATTTAAAAATAATCTCCCTGGGGACATGTGGTACAGGAATTTCTTAAGCCGACATCGAGACGAACTCACAGTCAGAAAATGCCAAAACGTTAAAAGAGCAAGAGCAGCGGTTGGAACAGAACAGATATCATCTTACTTTGATCATTTGGAGATGTCCTTAGAAAATATTCCAGCGCAGAACAATCTTAACTTCGATGAAACCAATTTCTCAGATGATCCTGGATCGAAGAAGATTGTGCTGAAAAGAGGCGTTAAGTATCCTGAGAGAAACATCAACTCGACCAAAGGCTGCATATCTGTAATGTTTTCGGTGTCTGCTATTGGAGAAGTGCTACCTTGTTACGTAGTATACAAGGCGGAGCACTTGTGGAGAACATGGGTTGAAGCGGATCCCAGCGACACAAGGTACCTACGGAAGAACCACGTCAGGGTGGTTTGACGGCCCCAATTTTGAGGAATGTTTCTTACCAATTGTTATCCCGTGGGCAAGAAAATTGAGAGGTCCTAAATGTATTATTGGGGATAATCTGAGTTCCCACCTCATTACAAAAGTTATACAGCGTTGTGAAGAGCTAGATATAAAATTTGTATTTCTACCTGCAAATGCGACCCATCTTTGCCAGCCCTTAGATGTGGCTTGCTTCGCTCCTATCCAGAGAATCTGGAGAAATATTTTGACAGATTATAAAATGAAAAAGCCACACAGTGTGAGCTTGTATAAGTCGGTTTTCCCAAGACTTCTGAAAAGATTATTCGAAGAGATGAAGCCAAGAATTGCTGAGTGCATCATCAAGTCATGCTTCAGGACGTGTGGCATTGTGCCAGTGAACCGCCACGAGGTGTTGAAAATACCGAATGCGCCTTTGCAAGCTGACTATGGAGCTCCAAGCGTAGTGAGTGAAACTCCTCAATTATCAGCAAGCTTGCAAAAAAGGGGACAAGGAGTTTTTTACTAAAGGCCACCGAAAGAAAATTGCCATTCCCGCAGGAAAGTCTGTTTCTTTGATTGACTTAGAAACCTCCTGACAGTAAACAAGACAAAGATAATGTGAATTCTGAACCTACAGCTGGTTGCAGCAATGTCATTCCACTTTCTGGGTCCAAGAAAAGGAAGACACAGGATCTTGAAACTGACTCTGACGACAGCAGTCACTCAGAGGATGAACATATTGTCTTTAAGTAACAGTTCAGACAGTGAAGAAAGTTTTTCGGGTTTTGAAATGAATATGCGAGTGAATCCAGAGACACTTTGCATTGATGATTATGTTATTGTAAAATTTGGCACAGGCAAGCAAAAATGCTGTTGCCATGCTTATAGATGGCATTCAAGACAATGCGATACAATCTGGAGTAAGAGTTGGTAGGTATGGAACACCTGAAGACTTATACAGTTCAACGTGAACGTACAGGACTGGAGTCTACTGAGAGGTACGATAGTCAGCAAGACAATGCAAAGGCAGAGCAGAAGCTTTTTCTAAGAATGGGAATGTGTTTTAATTGTGAAGAATTTGGACATAAATCATTTGACTGGCCAAAATCACGACTAAAATGTACAGTATGCAAGAAACTTGGACACTCAGCGACTAACTGTTTTAGAAATAAGCCGTCTACATCAACACGCAACCATGATATGCAATGTTAGCTCAAATTTCAAGAGCTATGGTTATTATGTAGCCTGTTCAATAAATGGCTATGATAAAGAAGGATTTGTAAATTAAGGGTGTGAAGTAGTTACCATGAAGGAAAGCGAAGCCCAAAAATTCGGCTTAACCTGGTCTGAGTGTGATATAACTAAGGGTTATGGCGGAGGCGTATCCAAGGCTTTGGATACGAGTAATGTACACCTTGAAGTAGACCTCTTTAAAGCGAAAGTTCCTATTCTTATTCTTCCACAGCAAACTATCGCTGTACAGATTGGATGATCGATATTGAATAAGCATAACGCAGTGTTAGTTTTACGAAACGCTATTGCTCGAATCTTCAACTCGGAATTGAGCCAGTTACCGCAGCTTGACATTTTGTCCCACAAGAATAGTACACTTCTAGCAGAAATGGACCATGGAATAACTCCAAGTCATTTTGGACTGATCAGTTGTGTATTCAAGGACTCTGATTATGCTGACGATATATTTTTGAATTTGAGATATTCATACGAGCCTATGAGAGAAAACATTCTTCAGAGATGTGTTGTATCCACTCCTATCGGCAAAGTTCCAGTTCTGAATATTTTTAACAACACGATTCGATTTGGAAAAGGACAGGTGGTAGTTCGAGGTTGCTCCTACGCTTTTGATGACGATCCACAGCTAATGTGTTAATAAAATTCTTCTTGCAAATTTGCTGGATTTCACGTTGGCAGACTTGCAGGATCGAGTTGACAAGCATAGATAAAGCTGAATTATTATCAAAGTCTATTATAGTTATTTATGTATCAAGGGAATTATGAGGGTGTTAGTACCCCAGGGCAAAATATGTGTCCCGAGGGCCTTCGGCCCGAGGGACACCAATTGCCCGTGGGTAATAACACCTGATGATTCCCGTGGTACATAGATAATTTAAATTTTATTTCCTACTGAATTTACTGTATTTTGTCCATTTTTATAAAGGAATAAACCATAAACCAAAATTTCTATTTTTTTGTCAAAATTTCACCCATTCAAGGTAAAAGCGGGAGTTATGGAAATCCTTAACTCCCAAGGGAGTTGAGGATTTCCTAACTCCCGCGCGGGAGTTAAGCATATCATATCTCCCAAGGGAGTTAAGGATTTCCATATAACTCCCGCTTTCACGTTGAATAGATGAAACTTTGACAAAAAATAGAAATTTTGGTTTATGGTTTATTTCTTTATAAAAATGGACAAAATACAGTAAATTCAGTAGGAAATAAAATTATCTATGTACCACGGGAATTATCAGGTGTTAATACCCACGGGCAATTGGTGTCCCTTGGGCCGAAGGCCCTCGGGACACAAACTTTGCCCTGGGGAATTAACACCCTCATATTTCCCTTGATACATAAATAACTATTATCATTGATAAATAAATGATATCGTGAATGTTTCGCCCAGAACGTTCACGAGTTAGGTAACATTGAAGATGCTCAGATGTGTATTCATCTCTCAGACGATAAACCTGTAACGTACAGGCCTTATCAACTCTCGTATAACGAACGGGAAAAAGTATTAGAAATTGTTAGTTCCCTGTTATCAGCTGATATAATTAAAGAGTCAAATTCTCCATTCGTTAGCCCGATAATGCTTTGGAAAGTAAAACGGCGAAACAAGACTATGCATGGATTACAGAATGTTGAACTCAAGAACTGTAAGAGATTTCCACCCCTTACCACGAGAAGATGATCATTTAGAAATATTGAAAAACTGCAATTATTTCACTACACTTGATATGGCTGTGTGTATCATCAGATACCCATGGCAGAGGAATCGGTACATAAAACAGTATTCGTAACACCAAACGGGCAGTATGAATACCTTGGAATGCCTTTTGGGTTGGTCAATGCATCCGCAGTTTTTCAAAGAACTATCAATACGATCTTGGGATCCATGAGGCATGAAGCATTAGCTTACCTGGACGATATATTGGTACTTTCCACACATTTTGTGATGGGACTTATAGCTCTTAGAGACGTACTGGAAACTTTCACGAAGCCGGAGTTACGCTCAAGCTGACAAAGTGTCAGTTTTGGCGGATTAATAAATAAATGGCCTGGAAAAGCAGAAACCGAGGCAGTTGAAGAATTTCCGGTACCAAAAAACATACACAAAGTCCGACAGTTTATTGGTCTATGTAGCTATTTTCGTAAATATGTCAAGGGTTTTGCTCAAATTGCATGACCGCTGACATATCTGACCAAAAAAGACACTATTTACCAATGGGGAAGAACCATAAGTAGAACTCAATTCGAAACGTTTGAGGAACTAAAAACTATACTAATTCAGAGGCCAGTTCTTGGTAATTTACGTTCCCAAACTAGCAACAGAAGTGCATAGGTACCTATAGATGGTACTAAATTCGGCCTAGGTGGTATTTTGTTACAAAGACAAAATGATGCATCACTCAAACCTGTCTTATATTTTAGTCGTCAAGCAACAAAAGAAGAGCAAATATATCATTCATTTGAACTAGAAGCTTTAGTCGTCGTTAACTCATTACAACGTTTTCGAGTTTATCTAATTGGATTAAAATTTAAGGTGGTTACAGATTTCAATGCTCTAAGAACTGCAATGACGAATCGTGACGCCATCCCTAGGATTGAAATATGGTGGTTGGTTACACAGGAATTTAATTTTTCTATAGAATATTGGCCTGGGACGAAAATGAGTCATGTCGATGCGCTGAGTCATAACTCTGTTGAGGACGAGCCGGAAGCACAGAAGTTACATGTTCTTCAAGTAGACATCACTCGAAATGATTGGATTTTGGCTGCTCAAATAAATGATGAATGATGTCAATACTAAATACTTGATGGAAATTTTAACAAGGGAACCTATGAATAAAGAGGAAAAACAGATCCACAAAGACTATGAAATTAAAAATAATAGACTAGATAGAGGAACACCAGAAGGGTTAAAATGGTACGTTCCAAAGGCTCTCACAATGTACCACCACGCCATCAGGAAAGTCAGAAGGATTTTTGAACCTCATTCAGAAGGTATCAGTTCCCATAGACACTTTACACATAAACCGGGCCTTTTATTCAAAGCACAAAAGGGAACACCTATTTAACAGTAGCTGCCGATGTTATTTCAGAATTTTTATTTGCAAAACCAGTAAAGACGATTTTGGTAATAAAATTTTTGGGGGATACTTTCGAAACGTTCGGAGCTCCAACAGCTTTCCGGTACATTTTAAGTAAAATTAAAGTCAAGACAATGGCTGGACATGCGCAACTATTGTCAGCTAGTTTCTGCTCGCAGAAATAATGATAAAGTTACAAGTTTGTAGCCTGGATGACAGAATAGATCGTAGCTACAACTATAAGTGCTTGTCGGTGTGCACAACGGAGCTGTGTGATAATAACGTGGATTTCAAGCCCTTAAACAATTTCATCTTGCATTTTCTGATTGCCATGTTGGACAGTACCGACGATTAATTATGTTCGTCCGCTACAAAGTGGTATGATCTGCGGCATTTATGCTCCAGAGAATATCATAGGTATTCACCCAATTAATGAAAAATGATTAGAAATGATAGATTATCACTACATATTATCAGGAGTTGAAGGGATATCCTAATGCTGATTATCGTTTTTCATCATCATCTAATTTTTAATACATTTTAAGTAAAATTAGACAAGAAGATGACTGGGCATGCGCCACACTTCACACTTGTCAGCTGGTTCCTGCTCGCAGAAAGAATGGTAAAATTTATTCTGGGATGCCATAAGCGATCATCCCAGCTATACTCACTGCTCTGATGTGCACGCTCACATTTAAACCAATAATATTCGATGATAGCTTCCATCCATCATCCAGGCTAAGTAGGTACGCAGGTACCACAGCTCCGTTGTGCACGTAGCCTAAACACTTTTTGGAGTGACTCAATTTCAAGTTAAAGTAATTTAAAATGTGCATATCAACAACGCAAAGAATTGAAATTCTGATGATGACTGTATATGGAGATAGAGCGCGAACCGAACAGGAGGTGTGTGTTCCACATATTTGATGTTGAATAACACAGTGTGTTTTATTCAACAACAAATAACTGGATAAACCAATAATTCATTCAATAATTGAAAGAGCCAAAGAGTGGCCGTGCTACGAACCACGAACAAAAAAAACTTAAGGGTACTACCTGATCTGAAGAAAATTCAAATTCCGCACTTGTCAAATTAGTCTTAATTAGGATATCCCTACTTCGTCTGTACATAAGGTTTAAAAATAAGAGAAGTGGCATAGTTATAAAACACAATTAGCACCACATGAGTTTAATAAATAAAGACGATCCAGACCGATGAATGCAATTCTGTCAAACCTTAATGCATATAAGTTTGTGCGTCTATGGTTTGTGCAGTAATTTCCCCGTCAAGTTGAAAATGATATAGATATTCTCAGATGAATCGATCAGATTAACATCAAAGGGGGAAGTTAGAAAAATCTGAAATGGATGAGAAAAAACCGTACCCAATATCCTGCAAAAATTAATGTTTGGTCAGGAATTGTCAAAAATAAGATTATTGGGCCCTACTTTTTTGAACAAAAATGATGGGCTCTGAAGACACCAACATATGCATTCAAAATAATATCATCGAATGCATAAATGGATACATATTATACCAGGGGTCACAGTATGAAACTGGGGAAAAAATCAACACGCAGAAATTAGAACACGCATTAGGATTGGATTGAGCGATTTCGGCAAACTGGGACATATTCTAAAGAACAACATGATCCCTATAAATCTTAAACGCAAAGTATACAACCCATGTATAGGTACTGTCTTTATAAAAGTATGGGTTGGAAATAATTAGTCTAACAGAAAAATTCGCAACAAAGTTTATAACAACACAAAAAGCTATATTATGGAACGTTGCATCTTGGTAGTAGGGAGTTTACGCGGGTTCTGGCTCAAGAAAGAGACGAGATAAAGGGGCAACCTCCACCGCACTCTGAATCTTCCTACCGGTAACTCAAGATACTAGACACAACTATCCCCCTACCGCGCCCTGTATCCCCCTAGTTCAATTTTCAAGCGATCCCTCTACTGCACCCTGTATCTCCCTTCCGCGCTACAGACATTAAGTATCCCTCCACTGTAATTATCCCCCGGAAATAAATCCATAAATACACTTAATTTTCTTTACATAAATCATTGACATTCTGTATATATGAACCATTCAAGTTCTGTCTTTAATGCAGTATATGTTAAATAATGTTTGAATGTGATAATTGCGGTAAACCATTAAGGTATAGAACAAACGTCCATAGACACACAGCATTTGGGCAGCATTCAGAATAATAGAGCTAAGACGAATAATATAAATTGGATAAACCAAATGAGATGGAAAACCTAGAAGCTTGCTCCATTTGCTTAGAGACCATAGAGAAAAAAGATGTCAGCCAAACAAATTTGTGTGACTATTTCACTAGAGTGTATTACACCGGTTATACAACTCACTGTACATTATTCCCATATGACACGAGAGGCTTAACAAGTGATAAGCCTTTTGGGATTATCGCGCTTGGTGGCATTTATGGAAAATTCTATTATAGAAATTTTTTTAAATTTCAAAGTACCTATTAAAGTTTAGTTCGTTGTATAACCTTTTGAATACCACTCGATGTTTCAGGATTACCTAATACTTTTACCTGACACTCAACGCGTTACCGGTAACATCACTCCTCCTTCGGAGTCGTGGTGTTGCTGCGTAACGCGTTTCGTGACAGGTAAAAGTATTATCCGGTAATCCTGAAACCTCTTGTGGTATTACATTCGACAATAAATTCGGTATTCACCTGACAATAATGCTACCTGGACTCCTGGACAATACCAACAACATGGTATTTCAGCGACCATTTTTTGATATTGTCAAACTGGTATTTTTAATTTGAAGTTTTTATTCATAATTCTGCATTCTATTTATTTTCAAAATCTTACGTGAAATAGTCATGACGAATACCACTCGAGAAAAAATTGTGTAGGCAAAATTGTTCTCAAGGTTTTATTCAAGTTTGTTGCTTTTCGCAATTTCGCTCATGACATTTTTGATAAAATCACTCGACTTTCATACCTTTCGAAAATTTTGCCAACAAAATTTTTTCTCTTGTGATATTATACAGTGTGAATTTTTAAGTGTGCAACATATGGGAATTTTTTTTAGTAATAGCACAACCCAAATACAAACAAGGCCAAAAGTTGGTGCATGTCTGATAATCATATTAGGTGCACTTAGAATGGTTGCAAGTCAAACAGCATACAGGGTAGCTCAAACAATATCAAAGCTGTACTGTAAAGTACCCTTATTTTAGAAAATTCAGCAAAATGTTATAGAGAAAAGTTGTTTGGAATTAAAAGTTATGCGTAAGTACCAAAACATAGCCTCCTAAGATTTTTTTTTATTTTTTTTCGAAAAAAATCTATAATTTCTATATTTTTTTTATTTTTTATTTCCGCCCTTCATACTTTCAAAAATTAATTAAAATCAAATCAATTTTACATGACTTTGTTCAAATTCAAGCATATTTGTAAAATTAACTTAGATTTTTAATTTTTTATGGAATCACAAAATTCATGTTTGTTGCAATGATATTCAACACAACTTTAAAATGTCGCAATTTTTTTTTTACATGTTAAAACATTACTAATGATAATAGCCATATTAAAAAAACTCTCCTTAAAGTGCAAAAGTTTTATTTTATTCAAGTAAATATTACTACAATTTTGATTTTTTTTGAGCTACCCTGTATGCTGTTTGACTTGCAACCATTCTAAGTGCACCTAATATGATTATTAAACATGCACCAACTTTTGGCCTTGTTTGTATTATGATTGTGCTATGACTAAAAAAAAATCCCATATGTTGCACACTTAAGTAATGACACTGTATAGTGTATATGAACATCAATTTTGTTCAAAATGTTAATTCGAGTGGACTAAGACAAATGAAACTTGCCCATTATGCAGAAAATTTTATTTTGTTATGACAGATATGTAACAGTTTTTAAGGAAAAATTAAGACATCCAGATACTATTTTTGATAATATATTTTTTATTGAAATAGCAGGTTTTAGAAATTTTGATTAACTATCTTTAGTTATAAAATATGTATATTTGCAAATAAAACAGTTTGATATGAACTCTTTTTTTATTTCCTGTAATCTGTTATTATTATGCAAGCCATTAGGGACTACCTACCTTTCAGCGTGGGTATTTAAACCAATTTGTTTGTGTGATTATGAAATATGGAAATATGTATCTTGTGTTGCTATTTTGGATTAACTTTTGGGATATTTAATAGAAAAATATCAGGTAAATTTATTTTATATTAACAAGATATCCAATAAAAATCAGTTTATAATGAAACAAAAAGGATATTTTTTAATTATTTATTATTAATCAATACATTCAAGCTTACAAATATTTGTGCTAAGACTATGGGGAAATTCAATAGGAAACTTTAAAAAAAAATCTTTGTTAGTGTTAGTAAATTATTACTGGAAATACACACAAGCAATTTCAAGTAAAGAAAAAGTTATTCAGCTATTTCAGCTAATGTTTTAACAAGTTATAATAATTTTTTTATAATATTTTCTCGTTCTTCAAGCACTTTTAAACACTTTTTACACTAATTCACTTGATTCAGGTATATGTTAAGTTTCAAAGTTACTTTTGCGCGCAGTTGGTTATATCGTCAATTACCAAATCACGTTCAATAACATTGCACATTTCGGTATCGAAATCTTCAAAATCCATATTATTTTCCGCAATGTTCATGCTGGGCTCTTGCACTGCATCACTTTCCACTTTGTCCAAAATATTGAAGTTGTTGAAATCGTCTTCATCAGTTGGCATCATAGTTCCAGATATACTTGTGTTGTCTGCAGAGAAATCTTCATGGGAAGTAGAGTTAGCAAGAGAAATATTCTCATAGTTTGATTGATACTTCACACCACCACTTTTAAACATAATTTTTTGTTCAACTAGATTTATTTTGGGTACGACAAGATTTTTCAATATTTCGATTACCGGTCCCCCCATAGTTTTAGGAGCACGAATATTGGTATACTAACTAAAATGTGCACAGTTTTAAACTAAAGAATACATGGATTTCGCTGACTGGGGTTGAAAACAGCTGCAGGTAGAAAATGTAAATTGGCGTAACGACCCAAGCCGAAAGGTAGTCCCTAATGGCTGGCATAATAATTGCAGGAAATAAAAAACGAGTTCATATCAAACTGCTTTATTTGCAAATATAAATTTTTTATAACTTAAAATAGTAAATCAAAATTTCTAGAACCTGCCATTTTAAAAAAAAATATATTTTCAAGAATAGTGTCAGGTTGTCTTCATTTTCCTTTAAAACTGTTAAATATCTGTCCTCTATTTTCAGAGCGAAATAAAATTTTCTGCACAATTGGCAAGTTTCATTCACTCAAATAAACATTTTAAACAAAATTGATGTTTACACAAACTTGGTTGGCTGACATATTTTTTCTCTATGGTTTCCAATGGAACAAGCTTCTAAGTTTTCCATCTTATTTGGTTTATCCAATTTATAGTATTCTTGTTGGTTCTTATTCTCTGGTGAATGCTGCACAAATGCTGGCTTTTGATTGGTTGCTTTTCATATACCAGATATCAGTTTTCGCAAAACAGTTCAAGATTAGCATAAGTGGTTTACCGCAATTATCACATTTGAATATTATTTAACGTACCTATACTGAATTAAAGACAAGAATTGAAAGATTAATATAGGTAGGCAAAATGTCAATTATTTGTGTGAAGGAAATTAAGTCTATTTATTGATTTATTTCAAGAGGATAATTACAGGATGGAGGGATACTTAATGTCTGTAGCGCGGATGGGAGCTACAGGGTGCGGTAAGGGGATCGCTTGAAAATTAAACTAGGCGGATACAGGGCGCGGTAGGGGAATGGTTGTGTCTAGGGTCTTGAGTGACCGGTAGGGAAATACATTGCGCGAAAGGGGGGGGGGTGGAGGGTCTCTCTGTCTCGTCTCTTTCTTGAGCCAGAACCCACGTAAACTCCCTACTCTGAAGCGGCCCACTTCGTAACAGACAACAAAATCAGAAATGTAAATATCAGGGGACAAACTGGAGTTACTGATATAATACGAGAGGTGATTGGGATGAAATGAAAATGGACTGGTCATGGAGCTATACTGGCTAGTTTTAGACAAACTAAATGAAGTCTGGATTCTGGGGGAGGCACAAGAACGACATCCATAAAGAAAAAACAAAATAAAAATGGACCTAGCAAAACTACAACAAATTGGATAATAAATCGGAACTAAGGAACGTCTGGTTGAATTAGCGTACAAATTGGAGAAAATAAACTGGCACATTGTAGGACTAGCCGAAATAAGGAGAAAAACATAACAATACCTCTATCTGGATTCCGGGCATACTATGCTCTACAGGGGGAAGGATGATGATAACAATAAAGGAGTTGAAATATTAATAAATAAAAAACTATCGACAAACTTGGAAATCCTGAAAACAATATCTGACACGATATGTCGTAATCAGTAAAAATAAAAATATAACGCTAAAATATATACAAACTTATGTTCCAACTTCCTCACATGAAGATGACGAGGTGGAAACGGTCTACATAGCGAGAGCAATAAGAGAGAACCCAACGACGCACACTATTCTAGGAGGAGACATTAATGCAGAAATAGGCAGATGAGCAAAACCAACGGAAACACACATAGGACAGTTCGGACTCGGCACCAGAAATGGAAGGGGAAGAATGTTAGCAAACTTCATAGAAAGAGAAAAACTCTATCTGATGAACACTTTCTTCCAAAAGAAAGAGAAACGTAAATGGACATGGAATAGCCCAGATGGATAAACCAAAAATGTGATTGGCTTTATAATCTCCCGCCATAAACACAGAATCCAAGACGTAGATGTAGTCAATCAATTCAACACCGGCAGTGATCACAGGATGGTAAGATGCAAACTGCTCATAAAGACAAAAATGGAAAGAAAAAGAAAGATGAAACAAACGACGGAGAGAGGAAGTAGATAAAAGATAGCAGAAAGAAGGAAAACATACAAGGGAAGGCTGAAAGAAAACTTTTCCAACAATCTAGGAAAAACAGAAAAGTCATGATAACAATAGGAGAATAACAAAAATTATAAGAGAAACAGCAGAACAGATAATAGGCCCCCTAGAGAAAACGCCGGACAAACTACTGTCGATAGAAACGAAAAAGAGAAAACTGATAACCGAGGGTAAAAGAGACACTATTTTATACACAGAAACCAACAAAACAGCAAGAAAAATGGCGAAACAGGATATACTGAAATATCAAATGAAACAAGTGCGATCCCTATTAGAACAGAACAAAGGACTTAATATATTTAAAAGACATAACACACCTGAGAAAGAGATAACAAAAATAAAAGATGCGAAAAACAACATAGTAGAAGACAGACGACAGATATTAAAAGTTGTGGAATCTTTCTATAGAGATCTGTACGAATTTAAAATAGCAAACACAAGGACAAGAGAAGACAAAATACGAATAGTAAATGCAAACTCAGAAGAAATGCTCGACAGAAATATGGAAGAACTGGAGAGAGGGTTATCCCAGATGAAAAATGGTGAAGTGACAGGAGAAGACAACATTCTGCCTGAAATGCTCAAGGAAAGCGATACTAAGACGAGACAAGAACTAGTGAAACTATTCAATAAGTGCCTAACAGAAGAACATATACCCAAATATTTGGAGAATGCTGTAGTTGTTCTGATCTACAAGAAAGGTGACCCGCGACTGATCTCTAAAACTACCGGCCGATAAGCTTACTATCACAAATATATATATTATTCACCAGAATAATCACAGATTAGAGCGAAAACTCGAAGTTTACCAACTTAAGGAACAGGCTGGGTTCCGAAGCCATTATAGCACGACAGAACATCTACACGCGGTAAGGCAGATGATCGAGAAAGTTACAGAATATAATATAAACCTATGGATGGCTTTTGTCGATTTCCAAAAAGCCTTCTACACAGTAGAAATTTGGGCAATAATAAAATCCTTGAGAAATGCCAGAGTGGATCAACGTTATATAAACCTCATTGAAAGCATCTATAGGACTTCGACAATGTCGATAAGACTTCATGAATCATCTAACAGAATAAACGCCAAAAGAGGAGTCCGGCAAGGGGACGTAATATCTCCAAAACTATTCACTTTAGTGCTCGAGGATATTTTTAAAAAGCTACAATGGTTAAACAAAGGATTGAACATACATGGTGAACGCCTGCACAATTTAAGATCTGCCGACGATATTGTACTATTCGCAAAAGACAAACAGGAATTGATAGATATGTTGGAAGAACTACAGGATGAGGCGGCAAAAGTAGGAATGCACATGAACTACACAAATACCCAGTTTATTACAAATAGACCAGATGCAGACGAAACAATACCGATCCATGACAGCACAATAAAAAAGACAGAAACATACATATACCTTGGCCAAGCTATAACACCGGGCAAACAAAATCAAGAAATGGAAATTGATAGGAGAATTAGACTGGGATGGGCGGCTTACGGCAAATTAAAGTACATCTTCAGCATGAATATTCCAATGACTTTGAAATCGAAAGTCTATAACGAGTTGTCACGTATATATGGTTGCGAGACCTGGAAAAAATTAAACACAAATTGGAAGTCATTGAAAGACGAATTTCTGATCTGGGCATGCTCGGCTGGATAAGGCATCTGCGTTATTATGCAAATTACCAAAGCGATGTTTGTCAGTCGTACTCTACAATCACGATGAAAATGTCGTCGCCTTCCGTAGCGGTAACATTCAATTCGCAATGACAAGTTCCCCTGTTTGATTCTGGTAACCGCCATTTGTAATTCTTAATTATAGCTTCCCTGCTACTTGAAATTTTCGGCCACTTGGTGCTCTCGCCTTTCTGCTGGTGTTTCAGGGTAAGCAAAAATAACCAGACGGCGGATGTCGGTTTCAAATTCTTATAGACTTTTCGTTTATCCTGTTTTTAGCTGTACATACCTGGTAAGTCTACCATCGGTGTTGATCATCATAACGTCTCTCTAACGCATCGATAAGTAATCCATAGTTTTGTTACTAAGTACGCGAAAGAGTCTCTAATAAGTCTAAGAAAGGGCCACACAATGCTGCAATCAAGTAGCCATATTATAGAAGCTCCAACCATTATCTATTGCAACAGTTTTGAACTAAGAAATACTTTGCCCATGATGTCTGACCGTCATATTATGGTGATGGCTCAATTTTGATATACGTTGCGGGCAAAGCTGATGTCATATTTTTTGATTGCAAGTCACATCCCAACTTTTTAACTTTTTTCTCCAAACTATCCATTTCTTAGCGAATGGTTCCATTCTGAAGTTTTGGGGAGAAGTCAAATTCCCAAATAAATAGAATACGATGGTAAATTATAGAAAATCACTCTGTGTTTTTCCATGTCGAAGCAATAAAGGCACTGTGCTTGTATCACTTATGGTTTCCAAATGGAAAAAGAAGTTCAAAAAAAGTCCACTGATTGTTTCCACTTTATTTCAAATTAATACACCAATTGTCTTATTTCTTCAATGCTATAAGCTCAAATTAGTGCAACATTTCCAATTGTCTAGCTAGTAATGTCACTTCTGAAATCAAACTGTCACGAATTCAGAGTTCATTGAACTAATTGACATTATAAAAATTCACTTTTTCACTTATCGCTTATTTAAACTGAACACAAAAATTCTGATATTTAAACTGATTCCAACAACATTTTTATTCAAACTGACTCAAACTAACTACTACGCATTTTTTATATTATTCTCGATACTCTCACTCAAGCGAGAGTGCAATTTTCCGAGCTCTCTTTAAAATGCTTAGATGGAGAGTAGATTAGAAGAAAAATAAAAATAAAATCCTCAACATTTTCTACTTGACAATATCATTTCTGTAAAAAAAAAACTAGGAAAATAACTTCCGGTAGTTCTAAGAGGATAGTATCCATAAGTCTCTGGAAAGTTGATGCAGCATTCTCAAGTCCGAATGGCATTCTTATAGACTCATAGTGTCTATTATCCACGTTGACAGCTGTTTTCTGAATATCGTCTCGGTCCATCAAGTACTCTGACAAAACCCGTTTGCTAGGGTTGTGAAATATTGGAATTTTCCGAGGTTGTCCAATTTCACTGATTTTTGGGAATGGCTGGAATGAGTACTTATCGTTGATTGTCTTTATCGGCCACAGTTACTACATACAATGCGCTATTTGATTTTTCGAGAGGCATCGGACTTCTTAGTTACGACCAAAATTGGGGATGAGCATGGTGACTGGCTGGGCTTGATGATTTCTCGCTCAAAAATTGATGTAGTTTGCTTTTCAACATCTTCCTCATGCCTAAGCCATGATGATGGTGATTGGATTTTTTCAACACTTAGGGGAACTGAGTATAGAACGGGGTACCAGGGTAGAACGGGGTTCCACGTTTCAAATTTTTGCGGGTTAGTGCAACGCTGCCATATCGATATATATTCACAGCACTATATCCTAGGAATACGTGGGCAACAAATTTGATCTTGTTGGCAGTCCTGCGAGAGCTGTTGCGCCGAACGCATAAGAAGATCCACTGTAAGAATTGACGAATTTGCGAACAACGATGAGTGTCTAATTTTACTAGCCGGTCATTTTGTGTAGTATACGAAGAAAGCCTTTCTCTTAGGTTACCTTGTCCCTATAAAATGAAATTATTAGTTAAAACCCTTCAATTGTTTATGTAGTCACAATGGCGATGAATGCTCTTGGGGCAGAATGGGAAGAGGCAGAACGGGGTAAACCACGACCCGCCTCACGTGTATGTTGAACTGCTAAACTTCATTGTAGATGTTTTTTAATGATGTATACTGTTTTAAATACATTGTAGATGGTAGCTATAGAACCTACTTCGTATTAAACAACATTTAGCCATTATCATCCTGAATAAATTATTTTTTCTAGATAGTTCGAATATACGTAAGAAAAACGGAAGAACAATAGTTTTCGGAGTCAATGCATCAGTTAGGAGTTAGAGTTAGTGATCAATAGAGAGTGTTGACTTGAAGTTTTAAACGACTTTTCTATTCTGCCTCACATGTACCCCATAGGTGGGGCACAACGGGGAATTGTGCAGATTCTGTCATAAAAATAAATAGCAAAATACAGAAAAGGAAATGATGAAATATCTTTGTAATAATCATTAGAAATAATTTCAAATAAAGTTTCCAAGAAAAAGTTTAAGGATCTGTAGGTAAATTTTCTCAAAAAAAAGTTTCAAAGACTAAATAACCCGTTCTACCCCGGGTTCCCCTACCTGATCAGCGATTCTATGTTCCAAAACACTTATCTAACTTTAAGGTTTTGCACGGACATAGCTGTTCAAGAATCGCCAAGTTGTTTACCTATTTATTTTCTGGGAAACACACCTCTATAATAGTGATTTTTAAAAATATTTTCAGCTGATCTATAAATGAAAACTATCCTGTATATCAAAAACCCATTAATTAAAACTAGAATACGGTTTATCACCAATCAGAAAATTAAGCAGGTCAACGCGTAAACTAATGTTTACACGAAATGGATATAAAAACCTATGCAACCTATGTTATCGGCATCCATTCGGGCTATCTCTTCTCATGGTCTCCTTACCCCAGGAAGTAGCAATAATCCCTTTTGGTTCGCATCTGTCTCCTGAGGGTCTCCTTACCTAAGGGAGCAGTAGATATACGTCTCTTTAGGGTCACCTTACCCTGGACACTCATATCAAATTAAAAGTTAACACATAAACAGAATGTCAAGAACACCACATCATGCCCAATAATTCACTAACCCGCACCCATGGAAATTGTCTCGAGTTCCCTGGACTCACCTTCATGTAGATATTGCGGGCCAATGACTGGGAACTTCTATGACATAGTTATAGATTCATACTCGAAGCAGTTGGAAGGTAGACAAGTTTCAAACACGTCTTAATTCTCCCCTATAAAGGTCCTCTGGGTCGGTATTCTCGTTCCCGAAAATGCTCACCGCTTTTTAGCCGCTCGACACTTTCAACGTAAATTAACATTAGACTTCTAATGTAAATCGGCACTTGCCGAGCGACTTAAAAGCGGTGAGCGTTTTCGAAAATGAAAATACCGGTCCAGAGAGCGTTTCACGACATATGGTATACCTGACGACCGACGTAATAGTCTCTGATAATGGTAGCGGATTCACGTCAGTAGAATTCAAAGAGTTCCTCCAGAGAAACGGCGTCAGACAAGTGCTAGTTGTACCCTACCACCCAAGTAGTAACAGCCAAGCAGAGAGGAGGGTACAAAATGTAGAAACGGCACGTAAGACAGATGTAGCCTTGAAGTTGCCTCCAGCAGAAATATTGATAGGACGCAACCTGTCCACTAGGTGTAATCTGTCTAAATTACATCCAGAGTTTACTAAAGAAATGGCGACCAAATAAGAGGTTAAAGCAGATGCCAGTATCTAGGTTCGATGTTGCCAGATCTCACGATTATTCGTAAGATTACACGATTTTGGTCAGAATTTCACGATCTCACGAATGAGGTAGCAATTCTTACGAATTCTCTCTGTACTAATACAAATCATTAATCAAAATAATGTAATCGGAAATAATCGAAATAAAAATCTACTATACAATATTTAGTTAATTCAAGCCGCTCCTGGGACATGCACGCCCAAGAAAACTTAACCTAATAGCACGGCATATTTATACAAAAACAATCAGCAGGCTAACTCGACCTTTGTATCCCAAATTGGCGGCGTGCGCAGATGCGATGGGCGTTAAATCTCATTGTTCTGCCATTTAAAAATAGGCTGAATCCTCGAATGGCGGCGTGCGCAGAAAAGATGCGCGTGACAGTTAACCTGTTGTCTGTTTTTGTATATACTGTATAGGACTGCTTATTGAGCTGAAAGTGTCTGCGAAGTTCACGAGACTCCAATATTTGTGACGTCAGCTGCAGACCTCTTGGCAGAAAATGCATTATCCAAGTCCAAATGACGAATTAATAAACCTTGGAATCGCATTTTCTAAATTTAAAATTCCCAAGAAAATTAACTCACAAGCACAGCATGAATCGCAAGCAATCCATCAAGGTCTGCGGGTGACGTTACCACTATCAGCTGCTGATAGTGGTGACATCACTCGCAGACCAACTGCCGACTCGAGAATAAGCGAACGTACGCCTTATAGGATACGCAATCCTGCACATAATGAAAACGAGGTTCAGCTCTCCAGAATACCTGCTAGAAAACGGAAAAAACAAGGATACAAGATTTAATAATAAAATTTCTATCTCTTATGGATGTAAAATCATATCACTTTATCAAAAATCTATAAAAGGAGATTGTTGTGCAATATTGTGCATTATTTTCTTACAAGCAATTTTAAGTCTCACGATTTCTCACGATTTTTCTTTCTCGATTCTCACGAATTTTTTAAATTTCATCTGGCAACACTGTCTAGGTTTACTGGCATCTGCTTTAGCCTAGAGCTTTCCAAGAACGAAAAAGCGTATTAACAAGGTCTTAGACAGCAGGGCCAAAGTGGATCCCTTCCTCGGTTACACAAGCCACAGGCTCGTTGAGTTACAGGGTAGCCACTCTAGATGGAAACATTCAAACATTGTACGTTGACATACCGATCAGCTTCGCAGGTGCATGAGTTCAAATTCCAACCAAACTCTTCCAAAAAACGTGAAAGCGACGGATATAAATCCGCACGAGGAATCGCTATCCATCGAAGAACAGCAAATACCAAGTCCAGCGGTTCTAGAGTCCTTGGGAACGCCTGGGAGTAATCCAGGCGTTTAAGAGTGCCGCTAGGGTTGGATGAAGACTACAACGTCATTGTATGCCGCCCAGGTACCTGGCAGATTACACCCACTAGTGTTCTCTAAGGGAAACGAGTAGTGTTGTGTATCGGAGTGTCACAGTGACAATACTGGGAAAATACCAAAAAAAAGAAGACACGTTTGACAACAAGAAATGTCCTCCTAGTTGTCATGTTTCATTGTATTCCTGTGCTGTATTCTTATTCTTATAGAAAATAAAAAATCATATAAATAGTGTTCGTCGTTTTGATGTAATGAGTGTTATTCCTATCTCGGACATAACAGTAGTGATGGCACTTTCTCAACACTAGTCTGATCAGTTATTCTGATGTGCCATAACACTAATCTAACTCTAAGGTTTTGCACTGACATAGCTGTTACAGAACTGCCAAGTTATGTATCTAACTTTTTTTTGAAAATGGGTCTTTTGTAATGACTTCGAGGATGACTTCTTTTAATATTTCACCTTCGATTGAGTGTAACACACAGCAACTTTGGTAAAATTAGGGTGAATGGTGATGTCATTTAACAAAAAGGGAGGGTCTTATAGATCGTTAAAATACTTTCATATCAATAATAATAATTAAAACGTTTTGTCAGTAGAATTACTTTCCCTTCACAACATACGATGAGAAAGTAAATAAATTACGGAGCGAACTTAAGAACTTTTTAATAAGTTTGGAAAAGGGATATTTTCTTCAGCTGTATCAGTAATTTAATTTAACAAACTTTGGAATAAATACAATATAATGTATATAGGTAATAGATAACAATGTGTAGTTTTTGACAGTCAAAAGAAATTGTAAAAGAAACTGCTAAATCATTAGGTCAAAGAATAGCATTTTTGACAATAAGCCGTTTATTTGATAACAATAATGCAATATAGCTTGGTGGCATTTCTTGCAAAACAAATGGATAAGTAAGTATTGAACTTCTTGGATTCATCTTCAACTTTGGTGATTTATCTTTTTGGATAGATCATCAAAAAATAAAAGTATTCCAGTATCAATGAACAAATTTTAAAAAAATATGTAAGTAGGTATAAGTATCTAACCTTACTTACCAGTATAGAACCAAACACACACAATAAACCTATCACCCACAAGTCAATTACACCGGCTGTATAGTACCTAGATAGATAATTTCAGAACCTTGTACAACAAAACCAATTTCAAAATTACACCAATTATTCGAGCGTTAAAGCGTCGCGCGCCTTTTAAATCCTTCAAACAAAAAAATTTGTTATAAACTTATGCAAAACTATGCACTTCACTTAAAGTCCGCTGTTTGTTGTGAAATAATTCACATTCACATTATAATGCCAAGTATACCGTTAAGTTAAATGCTAATCGGGCACGGTGAGCATTGGTCTAAAGGAAATTGAGTTTTAAAACGGTCCCCGTATGAGACAGGTAGGATTGCTTAAGTGGAAAGTATTATTGATAAGGCTGATAAACTGCTGGCGGGAACTTGTTAATTAGACTGATGATAAATCGAGAGTTAAATTTTTATTAATACATATAGGGGGACAGCAAAGTGATTGTGGGCTTATTTATTTAGAATGAAATGAGATGACGATCAGACGAAATGTGAATATCCGCTTCTGCGAATTTTGTTATTTGTTGACAAATAGGTGCGTACTGCAACGGTATATTTTTAAACTAGATGTGTCTGCGAATAACTATGTCATCTGAGAATAGCGTTTTATCAAATGTTCTTCACGTTAATTTATGTCAAGATCTATATGGAAATCTTAGCTATTTCTTATGTGAAGTCTCCGGCAGCAGCTTTGCGGTACGTATTACAGAATACGGATATCGAAACAATAACTCTATTCTGGAACGTCAACTCGATGAAAAATACATACAAATAACTATTCTTATGGCAAGCAAGCCAAACAAATTCAATTCCCTGTCAATTTGGACATACAGTTTCTCTCAAACAATTTGGATATTGTATCATGTAGGCGACTGCGACTGAACAAAAGTATATAAAAGACGCAAATAAAAATAATAATAATAATATATATAAAGACAAAGGAAATGATGATGCAAGTATAAATTAAAGAAAAAAAAAACATATAAATATACAATGTGTAGTTAGAAATAGGGAATTTCCAAAGTCTCAGTAAATTAGTATGAAACGCTTCAAATTGTATAAACAGAGAGGAGAGAGGTAGGTCGGTTAGTCAGTTGACTTCCACTAGAGCTATAATTGAGTCATGGAGACATGCCATTTTTGAAACATCCTATTCCCTTCAAGAGAGTTCAGTTAACCTCATGATTCACAAATAGGGTAGAAATAGATACCGCTCTTTTACTTAATTAACACATTATTTTCCCCTATAAAGAGTACCTAAAATGAGAAACTAAAGCCAGGTTGACTATAACGCTATAACCACCTAAACTTCAAACGCGGATTGAAAATTAAGCTTAAGCTAATTCGTTTATGTTTACTTTTATAATCTTATCTGTGTAGTTGACAAGCAAGTACGCTATGTAGGACGCCAGTTTTATAATGTCGCTGATTGAGATTAACATCTCCATGATTCTTTTTGATGAATTTTGAAAATTGTGTTTCGGTAATTTGCTATTGTTTCCTAGAAATACATGGCAACTAACCATACAATTTGATAACAAAATGAATTATGTGTTCACCGACTTCCATGGGCTACAATTTTTATAAAACATATATTCAATGGACTCCCACATACTGGTACTATTTATAATTACGAACCAGTGTTTGTTTTTTTAATTGTAGGTAGTATGCATTCATTAAATAGCTGGTTAATTAGGTTTGCTTCACATTTTACATACTGATATTTGCATTCTGGTAATTGACTTGCTGATTCGGGGCTAATTTGGTTTGGATATTTTCACTTAATATTAGCATAAAAAATGTACTGAGTGTCCTGGTAAAGTGGAACACAGATTTAACGTATTCGTTAACATCTTAATATTTATCGTACTTTTCGTTTTTTTTTTTTTTTTGTACTTTTGTACAGGGTGTCCAAGATTCGATAATTTTGGCGGGTTTCGGGTATTTCTAGAGGAGTGGAAAAAATCTGACCCCCACTTGCGAGCCTGGATTTTCAAGAGAAGTTGACCGGTGTAACCCGCATCTCGATATCTCGATTCGTTTTTAAGCTACAAGGGGAAACATTGACCAAATTTTCATAAATAAAAAAGCCAAACTCCAAACTTTTCAAAAACCCCTAGTAGCATAAAAATGACTCGACATATCGAGATGCGGTTTTCACCAATCAATTTCTCTTGAAAATCGAGGCTCGCAAGTTAGGATCAGATCTTTTCCAACTCCTTTAGAAATACCCGAAACCTCCCAAAACCATAGAATCTTGGACACCCTGTAACCCTATCAACTCCTTACGAAGAAGGCATTTCGAAAAAAATGAAATCGGGTTAACAATTATTCAATATACAGAGTGGTTATATGGAAACGCGTACTTGTACGAATATCGCCTTCTTCTCACTTTGGAAACTTATGATTTGTTATACCTATTTTTTTGTACAAAATAAAGGCACTTTATTATTATTTCTTTCTGTTTCACAGACTTTTACTCTGGTATATCTCATCCAATCGACGTGCGGTTACAAAGTCCATTGGAAGAAAGGTCACTTCTGGTTGAGAAAGAATCTTGTGATATCACAAGTTTGCAGCATAGGTGGCTCTTTGAGCTTGGGTGTATGTTTTATGATATATTTTCTATAGTTTTGGGTGGCTATCACTTGATTTTGTATTGCCAGGATAGATCCTTCTGTCTCAGGGTGGAGCTGGCCCTTTTTTAGGAACACATATGTTGAGTTTTTATCGAAGTGCTCCTGATCTACATTGTTATACTGTCTGCCGTGAAGCGGCTTACTTGATCATTCTTGTGTTGTAAGGTGTTTTCTATTCTGTACTTCCGCTGATAAGTTAAGGGGTGCATAGTTTTTGTCGATTTTTACTATAGCTTTGTGTAATGGCTATTCTCTACTATGGAAGTATGTCCTCAGTGTATCATTCTGCTTAGCATGCAGTTCGTGAAGGTCTGCCATTCCTCTACCTCCCTGGTCTCGTTTCAAGGTTATCCTTTCCTTGCAGGAATTTGGATGCAATCTCCTGTGTTTTGTTGAATGTGATCTCGTTAGAATATGTATATTCTCCAAGTTTATTGTGGACCATTCAATTATACCAAAGGAGTAGGTATAAGGACAGGCATTGGGAAAGTGTTGATGGCTTCGAATAGGTATCTTGAGTTTAGATGGGGTTTGAGGAGTAGTCTTAGTCTTTTCTTGTAGTTGTCTCTGAGTTTTTCTTTAATGGAGGCCTGGTTTAATACTCGGTTTTTTTCAAACCCAGGGTATTTATACATTTCATGTACTTCCATTTGTTCTACCCTTTCATCACTTCCATTTTCCCCGTTCTATGTGTAGAACTTTGCATTTGTTCATCACGAACTCCATGTTGATGTCCTTGGATATTATTTCGGTTGTTTTCAGTAGTCCTTGCATGTCTGTAGAGCATAAATTTCTATATCATCCATGTATAGAGGTGGTCAATTTTATGTGTTTCCTTGTTTGAGTTTATATCCATATTTGGTATCATTCAATGCATGTGATAGGGTGTTAAGGCACCTGTTGAACCATAATGCACTGGGAGAATCACCCTGAAATATTCCTCGTTGGTTTCGATATATTTATCTGCAATTTTCAGATTGATTTTTGTTCTCCAGTTGGACATTGCTGCAGAGAGGAAGTTTGGGATTGTTGGATGGATTTTATGGATATCCATTATTTTTTTTTAGCCATCCGTGAGGCACCATGTCGGAGGCCTTCTTATAATTTATATACGTCATGTGTAAATTATGTTGTTTGGTTTGGACGTGTTTAAGCTGTCTATTATTAGTAACTCTTTGCAGCTTTTGCTCCCTTTCCTACTTCCCCTTTGTTTTTCTGTGAGTATTCTGTTCTTTGGTAGATGGACATCGATCTTATTTGAAAGTGCTGCTGTGATGATTTTATAAACTGTGGGTAAATAGGTTATGGGTCGCTCGCTGGGTTGTCTGCTTTGTCGCTTTTGGGTTTTATAAAGGTTCTGCCCTCTGTTACGAACTGTGGTAAAAGGTGTGGGTTCTCGATTAGTCTGTTGATCTTTCCAGTTAGGTGTTTATGTGTAGATGAAAATTGTTTTTACCAGTAGTTGTGTATCTGATCTGCACCTGGACATTTCCAATTGTGCGTTTTACTTAACGTATATTTAAACTTTACGTACGTTCTGCATCCTTTCTGTTTTTTTCCTTATCCAAGTGGCGTGTTTATTGTAGTTTGTCGGATTGGACCATATACTACTCTGTTATTTGTTCCTTGCTTGGTGGTGTTCCATTTTCATTTCCATTTTCAGCCGTTTTCTATCCTTAGGATATAAGCTGCATGTCTGTAGAGCATATGGCTAAAATTCACCTCAAAGTCATCGACCAAGTTTATCTGCTGCCTCTACCGACCGCCATCTAACACCGAGTACCAAAACTTTTTCGCGACATTATCCGAAAGCTGTGATAGTATACAGTCAAACTATCCACAGGCGGAAATTGTCTTTTTAGGCGATTTCAACGTCCACAATATACCCTGGCTGAAACACCACAACAAAACAGATAACGAAGGCAGAGAAGCAGAAGCTTTTGCCATAAGTTGTGGTCTAACGCAGCTTGTCGATGAACCTACCCGTATCTCAGAAAGGGGCGAATTTGCAGCGCTTTTAGACTTGTTCCTAACCACAAATCCTGACTCGTACACAATTCAAGTAGATGCTCCACTTGGTTCGTCCGATCATAAACTTATAATAACAAAGTGCGAAATCAGAGGAAAAAGCCAATATGCTGGCCCAAATGTTTTCCTCCAACTCCAACCTAACAGTGCCAAACGGAAAAACTCCACCGTTCATTGAAAGGGTTTCTCATAGTATGCCAGAGGTATCCTTTTGTCACAGAGAAATACGAAAATCCCTTAAAAAGCTAGATACAAACAAAGCAATGGATCCGGATGGCATTCCCGCAATAGTACTCAAAAATTGCGCCAACGAACTCACCCCAACTTTCGCAAAATTATTCAATTTGTCTTACAGGCAAGTATATCCATCATCATGGAAGTCTGCCGCAGTACAACCCATTCCAAAGAAAGGAAAAAAGACAGATCCGTTAAACTATAGACCAATTGCTCTACTTCCGGTGATATCAAAAGTAATGGAAAGAGTTGTGAACAATCACCTAACCAAGTACTTGGAAAAGTACAAAATTATCAACGATAAGCAATACGGATTTCGAAAATATAGGTCAACTGGCTATTTACTTACATACGTCACTCACTTATGGCAAAAAGCTATTGAGTTGCGGGGTGAAACAAGAACAATTGCCTTAGATATGGGATTATCGCCGAAACTTTGCACTTGGTTTGAAAGTTACCTAAAGGACAGATCCATTTATGTTGCACTGGATGGCCAGAACTCCAACTCTTACCAAATAAATGCTGGTGTGCCACAGGGAGCAATCCTTTCGCCAACTCTTTTTCTGATTTACATAAATGACCTCATAGATAAAACAGTAAATCCACCTTATTGCTTTGCAGACGATGGCAATGTAGTCTCCTCACTCATACCACCCACAGGTCCTTCCGCACGTGAATTCCATCATCTTAGACTAACTCAAATATCGCAGATAAATAACGACCTGGAGATAATAGAGGACTGGGGTAACAAAAACCTTGTACAGTTCAACGCGCAGAAAACCCAAGCAGCTCTGTTTTCAAAAAAGACCAGCACCGGTGAGCCAAACATCATGCTACTTGGAAGTGCTGTCACATTACAGAGTCAGTTGAACATCTTGGGGGTTACTGCAGAGACCAACATGTCTTGGCACAGTCACGTGGCAGATATTGCTAAAAGGGCGTCCCAAAAGCTGGGGGTGCTATTTCGTACAAGACATCTGTACACACCAAGTCAATTGCTGACACTCTACAAAGCCCAGATTCGACCAACTATGGAGTACTGCTCACATATATGGAGTGAAGCACCCAAACATACCTTAATGCTTTTGAACACCGTGCAAAAACGAGCTATCAAGCTGATCAATGACCCCGCGCTTACTCGTAACTTGGATGGTCTCGAACATCGCAGATCTGTGGGCGATATATCTCTCTTCTACAGGTACTATCACGGAAAATGCTCTGAAGAGTTGGCAAGTATGATTCCACCGAGAGTAGCGCCTACCAGGCGAACCCGTCAAACAGACGGTAACCATGAATTTACTGTCCATCTAGAGGCACCAAGAACCTCATTATATAAGAATTCATATCTCTGGAGAACAGCATCGCTGTGGAATAAACTCCCTGCGACGGTTTTTCCTGCAGGTTACAACCTGAACCATTTCAAGACCAACATACACCGACATTTCCGCGCACTCGCCGCTTCTCGAGCGTGATAGGACATTTCCTTGCGAGTGCGCATATCCGTAAAAAAAAGGCCTCTTTCAAATTTGACCATTGTCTTCGGTTTTGCGCAACTCGGTACCAATTTAAGCCTGCAACCTTCTTTACCTCGTCGTACCATCTTTGTTGGGGTGTTCCAACACTTCTCCTCTCTTCCCAAGGTCTCCATCTAGTGATATACCTGCTCCAGTTTTCTGTATGTCTGGCCACGTGTCCTGCCCATTGCCATTTTAGGGAACCAATTCTTTTTATTATGTCGGAGACTCTGGTTCTTTCCCTTATCCATGTATTTGTTTTTTGGTCTCTCAGGAAAATTACTAAAATTCGTCGCTCAATGGCTCTCTGATGTACTTCCAATTTGTGTATAATTTTTGTGGTTATCACCCAGGTCTCGCAACCATACGTGACAACAGGCAGTATACACTCGTTATAGACTTGTGATTTCAAAGTCATTGGAATATTTATGCTGAAGATGTACTTTAATTTGCCGTAAGCCGCCCAGTCTAATTCTCCTATCAATTTCCATTTCTTGATTTTGTTTGCCCGGTGTTGTCTTTGTGTAGTCCTACTTTTGCCGCCTCATCCTGTAGTTCTTCCAACAATTTTATCAATTCCTGTTTGTCTTTTGCGAATAGTACAATATCGTCGGCAAATCTTAGATTGTGCAGGGGTTGACCATGTATGTTCAATACTTTGTTTTCCCATCGTAGCTTTTTAAAAATATCCTCGAGCACTAAAGTGAATAGTTTTGGAGATATTACGTCCCCTTGCCGAACTCCTCTTTTGGCGCTTATTCTGTCAGATGATTCATGAAGTCCTATCGACATTGTCAAAGTCCTATGGATGTTTTCAATGAGGTTTATATAACGTTGATCCACTCTGGCATTTCTCAAGGATTTTATTATTGCCCAGATTTCTACTGTGTCGAAGGCTTTCCGGAAATTGACAAAAGCCATGCATAGGTTTATATTATATTCTGCAGCTTTCTCGATCATCTGCCTTACTGTGTGTAGATGTTGTGTCGTGCTATAATGACTCCGGAATCCAGCCTGTTCCTTTGGTTGGTAAACTTCGAGTTTTCGCTCTAATCTGTTGGTGATTATTCTGGTGAATAATTTATATATTTGTGATAGTAAGCTAATCGGCAGGTAGTTTTCGAGATCAGTCGGGTCACCTTTCTTGTAGATCAGAACAACTACAGCATTCTCCCCTTTGGGTATATGTTCTTCTGTTAGGCACTTATTGAATAATTTCACTAGTTCTTGTCTCGTCTTAGTATCGCTTTCCTTGAGCATTTCAGGCAGAACGTTGTCTTCTCCTGCCGCTTTACCATTTTTCATCTGGGATAACCCTTTCTCCAGTTCTTCCATATTTATGTCGGGCATTTCTTCTGAGTATGCATCTACTATTCGTATTTTGTCTTCTCTTGTCCTTGTGTTTGCTATTTTATATTCGTACAGATCTCTATAGAAATATTCCACAACTTTTATTATCTGTTGTCTGTCTTCTACTATGTTGTTTTTCGCATCTTTTATTTTTGTTATCTCTTTCTCAGGTGTGTTATGTCTTTTAAATATATTTCGTCCTTTGTTCTGTTCTAATAGGGATTGCACTTGTTTCGTTTGATGTTTTAGTAGGTATATCCTGTTTCGCCATTTTTCTTGCTGTTTTGTTGGTTTCTGTGTATTCAATAGTGTCTCTTTTACCCTCGGTTATCAGTTTTCTCATTTTCTCTAGTACCTAGCTGTTTCGTTTCTATCGACAGTTTGTCCGGCATTTTCTCTAGGGGGCCCATTATGTGTTCTGCTGTTTATGTTATAATTCTTGTTATTCTCCTATTGTTATCATCTAATGACTCTTCAGTTTCTCCTGGATTGTTGAAAAAGTTTTCTTTCAGCTTTTGTTTGTATGTTTCCCTTCTTTCTGCTATCTTTTTTCTATATTTCCTCTCTTCGTCGTTTGTTTCATCTTTCTTTTTCTTTACATTTTTGTGTTTATGAGCAGTTTCCATCTTACCATCCTGTGATCACTGCCGGTGTTGAATTGATTGACTTCATCTACGTCTTAGATTATGTGTTTATGGCGGGAAATTATAAAGTCAATCTCATTTTTGGTTTGTCCATCTGGGCTATTCCATAGCCATTTACGTTTCTCTTTCTTTTGGAAGAAAGTATTCATCAGATAGAGTCTTTCTCTTTCTAGGAAGTTTGCTAACATTCTTCCCCTTTCATTTCTGGTGCCGAGTCCGAACTGTCCCATGTGTGTTTCCGTTGGTTCTGCTCCTCTGCCTATTTTTGCATTAAAGTCTCCTCCTAGAATAGTGTGCGTCGTTGGGTTCTCTCTTATTGCTCTCGCTATGTCTTCGTATACCGTTTCCACCTCGTCATCTTCATGTGAGGAAGTTGGAACATAATCTTGTATATATTTTAGCGTTATATCTTTATTTATATTGATTACGACATATATTACTCTGTCAGATATTGTTTTCAGGATGGTGGTGTTGCTGCTCGTTATTTTGTTATAGAATCGATTTTCTCCTTGTTGGAATAACGTGTTCTGCCATTTTCTCTCGTTTGATTCCTTATACCTTTTCAGACGTGCTGAGTAGACTGAGAGCTTTTGTTTCAAGATTTCAAGAGTTTCCTTTACTGTTTGTGCTTTGTTATCAGTTATATGTCTGATATTTTTCAAAATCGATTTTGTATGTTTTCCTTGTAAATATTTTGCTGTTCTCCCTATATTTTTTAGACCGGGAGTTAGACGGACTTGAGTATGCATAATATGAGGACCGCATTTTATCAATGGATTGTAGCTGAGAAAAGCTCAAAGATTAAGAATCCGGATCTTGCCGGCTCATTTTTTGGTCCATTTTTTTTCTATCCCCTCTCCTCTCACTTATAAAGGAATTCCATGGAGTGTATGCTATGTGTGTGATTTTAACGACTATTATAGTTCTAATTCAGTTTGCTCTTGTGGTGAAAAAGACGACAGGGTTTTAAATAGAAAGTTGTAAGTATGTTAAAATTTGCTGTTGCTAGTGGGATTTGAACTCACGACCCTCTGGATTTCCGTCCATTGCTCAAGAGGTATAGGTATGGTGACATAGCTACGGCGGTGCATTTAATATTATTATTATTATTATTATTATTTTAAAGCTTGTGACAAATCGTTAAAAATGCGACTTTTCCAGAAATTATATAAAAAACAGGGTGTTTCATTTGAAAAACAGTTAATCCATGGCGTAACTCTTTAGTTATTAGTTCAAATGATTTTTTTGTATCATTTTTGAATTCTCCAGAAAAAAATATGCCAATTGGCTATTTTGATTTTTTTCAAAACTACAGGAACAGGAAAAGTCAAAAATAAGCCCCTGTTCAGTCTTCGTTGGATGACCCTGTACATGTCGAAGTCTTCTCTAACTTCTGTATATTTTGGAGCAGAATTGCAAAGATATCCAACAAGTGGTAGAATTATTTTGAGTGCTTGAAAAGAAAGCCTTAGGTACAATCAATAGGAATTATTGTGAAATTACTTGAAATTGTGATATTTTCCATATAACTTTGCATTGGGAAATGGCAGGAGAGTTAGGGACCACTCCAGCTGCCGGCAAGATGTACTTTCCCATTCTTCAAGATCACAGGAACACGAATTTGAGCAGTTTTGCCGGTCCTCATATTTTGCATACTCAACTACTTGTAGCGCCTGCTCTATTTTCTAAGTTTGTCTATTTTCCTCTTCAGTCTCAATTGTCATTCTGGTTTCGCCATTCTGGTCTCTTTTACCTGCCCTCTATCTATTAGTTTCTGTCTATTTAGTTTAATGGTTGCTGCGCTGCTGCACATGCGTATATGATGAGGTGTATATTTTCTAAGTCTGTATCTTCTTCCAAGTATATCTGTATTAGATTGTTTACTACCGGGTGTATACGAGATCAGTTTCGCGCTGGCATTTGGTGAGTTTTTTTTCGATGGCAAATATTTTTGGTATGGAGGTTTGAGTAATGTCATCTTTTGACATGTGTGTCAATGTTTGGTAACTTCCGGTTTGACCGGAAATGGTCCTAACTCCGTAATTTGGAATGGCATCGCAATAATTTTTCCACATTTTTGGTATCTGCGGATCATGATGTGTACGAAAACGTCAAATTTGAACATTTTTGAAGAAATTTCAGAACTCTGGATGAAAATTTATTTTTGAACAGGAAGTGACGGAGTGGTCTTAAAATTGTTATTTTCAACCAATACAATCGTGGAAAAATGCGAATACCAAGTTATTATCCTATGCTTGTTCTCCAAAGGCTTCCAAAGCTGAAAAAATCACATTTTTCGTGATAACTCAATGAAATCAGTGAAATCACCCGACTTTCATAACAAATGTTTTTTACCTTTTCCAAAATAAAACCAACTATGCATTAAAACTTTTTATTCATACCAGTTTTTAATTATTTTTCCAATATTTTTACTATGCATTACTATAACTGATAAAACTACTTATAAATAAACCCACATTTCTTATGGAAAAGTGATCTATGTGGAATTTTGCTGAATTTTTGATATTGTGTATAGGGAGTCGTCCTTAACAAAAGTGATCATTGCGCTAATGTTCAATACCCAACAGTTTTCAAGATATCAATTAAAAACTTTTTTAATTTGATACTCTTTGGTATGACGTCACCAGTATGCTCACAGCACCGAAAATTAAAAGTATCCTTTTCACTTTTGACTTTGACTACCTATACTTATACTCTTCTCCTTTTAACATTTAGGAAATAAGAAAAAACAACAACAGGTACACATGAAATCGCTATATGACAGACATCATGACATGAAGTTGACGATTGCGGCAGGAGCTGTTGTTTACATACCTACCTATTTGTCACTAATCGCTATCGCTATCTTTTTTTTTTCTTGATGTTAAAAGGAGAAGAGTAAAGTCAAAGTCAAAAGTGGAAAGGATAGTAATAATTTTCGTTGCTGTGAGTGACGTCATACTGAAGAGTATCATTAAAAAAGTTTTTAATAAATATCTTGAAAACTGTTGGGTATTGAACATTAGCGCAATGATCACTTTTGTAAAGGACGACTCCCTATACACAATATCAAAAATTCAGCAAAATTCCACATAGATCACTTTTCCATAAGAAATGTGCGGGGTCCTTTCCGAGATGTCAAACAATGACAAATAAACATATCTTGCCTCTTGCCCACAGATCTTCTCAATGGCTTGTCAAGAAAAAAAAAAACACCAGCTTCTTTTTGAAAGCGTTCTTCATACAGGGGTTCATTTATAAGTAGTTTTAACATTTATAGTAGGTACCTAGTGCATTATAAAAATAATAAGAAAATAATTAAAAACTAACATAAATGAAAAGTTTCAATGCATAGTTGGTTTTTTTTTAAAAAAGTAAAAAACTTTTTTGTGAAAGTTGGGTGATTTCACTGATTTTATTGAGTTATCACGCAAAATGTGATTTTTTCAACTTTGGATGCCTTTGGAGAGCAAGCAAAGGATAACATCTTGGCACACGCATTTTTCTACGATTGTGTGGGTTGAAAATAACAAATTTAGGACCGGTCCGTCACTTTCTGTTCAAAAATAAATTTTCATCCAGAGTTCTAAAATTTCTTCAAAAATGTTCAAATTTGACGTTTTCGTACACATCATGATCCGTAGATACGAAAAATGCGAAAAAATTATTGGGGTGCTATTCAAAATTACGGAGTTAGGACCATTTCCGGTCAAACCGGAAGTTACCAAACATTGACACACATGTCAAAAGATGACATTTCTCAAACCTACACTCCATACCAAAAATCTTTGCCATCGAGAAAAAAACCAGCAAATGCCAGTGCGAAACTGATCTCGTAGACACCCGGTATATTGCTTTTATTGTATTGTCTGTGTACTGATCTATTCTCAGTCTGGGAAGGCCGATTTATTGGGTTACTTCCCTTCCATTTGGTGATGTTCTGTTGGACTTCCATTCCGATTTCGTCAATTTCCATAATGGGGTCAACATGTTGGTGTATGAATTTTGGTTGTTCCGTGATCGGATTGGTAGTAGTTGCTTCACTTTTCAGGATCGTTTCTATTCCAGGATCTTCTATTTCTGCTAGTATTGTATTCATGGGAGATATTTCTTCAGGAACTTGTTTTTTTATTTGTTCTAGTTCTAACTGGGTGAGCCGCCTAGCCGTTCGTTTTTCATTATTCTTCGTTTTTGGTCGATAAGTGTGACTTTTTCTCTTAATTGTGGGTATACCTATACCTTGAGGAATTGTTCATGTAGGTCATGCCTATATTCTGTAGATATCGTTTTGTGACTTTGTAGTAACATTGTATGACGGTGGAATTCATCGGCTTAGTCCATATCATGCGCTGTCTGTTTTCCTTAACTTAGTGGTCTCCGGTTGGACCGGTTGTCCCGGAAAAACACGTACGTGGGGAAGGGTTCCCGATTCAAGTATCGTTGCGTTCCTGCAGATGTTCACATGTGTTTTGGGTGTTGAGTATGAGTAGCTCGAAGTGTCCGGCCTCTGTGTCACCTGTCAATAATAGTTATTTGACCTTGAGGTGGTTGTTTTCACTAATAACTGTTGGCCTGTCTTTGATTGTTGTAATGCTTGTTCTAGTTCTTCTGTGTATGCGGTATACATTAAATTTCATTGTCAATACTTCTGATAGGCAGAGAATCTCTAGGCTTGTTCAATAAGTGCTAATTTCTTTCATCAGATTAAAATAATTTTTGTCTTATAGTTTTTGGTCATTTATGAGAGCAAAACTATTCAACCTTTAGAGGGAAAATGTTTCGAGCCGTAACCGGGCCGAAGTCAAGGTTACGCCAAGCACCACCGGTCTTTGCATTAGTCTGGCAGTTCTCTCCCAGGTCAAGTTTTTCCAGTCGTCTTTCTACTAAACCTGTGGCAGAAATTATGAACGACAAAACTTCGATCTTCTTCGTAGATTCTTTTTAATTCGTGTAGCAGATCTTGGTATTTGGTGACTTTTCCTGTGTAGGAATTTGCTGTGTTTTGTTGATATAAAGAATGTCTGGTTAATTGTGAAGGATTTGCTTATCAGTTACGATCAGCGTGTCCCAGTAGTTTTTTTTTTGTTTCGTTCTCGATGACAGAGCGAGGGTTGTACTTATAATACGGAGCCATTTTCTTGATGAGACGGTTCTTGTGACAAAGTTGACTATATGATTAAGCCAAGCCTTTTGGAGATAGAGGCACTAAGCTTCTTTGCACTCAACCAAATAGTAGCATAAATAAAAAGAAGTTGTTCTTTGATTTAATGAACAATTCATTAAAATCGGTCCAAAGAACGGCTTCTTTGATCACATGAACTCTAGGTTATTGAAGTATGAACAATTTCTTAATTCCTATTTCGATTCATCTTGTGTATGAACAACGAACATTAAGGTATGTAGCAAGGTTTTTGTATTTATGAAACTTTTCATAGTAACAATAAACATCGTTCTTAGTTTATATGTACTTTTTCATTGTCCTGATGAACAGACGGCATAATATTAATGAAGCCCAGATATAATTTGATGAAACCCTTTCATTGTATTTATGAATCACAGTCTTGAATACTAAGAATTTCATTCATTGTATTTATTAATGACGTTTTCAATAATATGTACCATATTCTTTATTTTTATTAATATAATTTCATGAATTATGCCTTAAATATACTTATGATTTTAAATGGGGTAAAGGGTCATTTTTTATATTTGCGTGTCCCCTGTACTGATGAATATGAGCAATAGGAAAAAAGCTTTTAATGCAAAAGTTGCATGGTTTCTTCGTATCATCTTCCAGAATTGTTAAACAAACCCAAAATCTGAAAATTTAAAAATCTAAGTACCTACTTATGTATTTTTATTTTAAATGACACTAACCGTATATTCTATTATCTTTCAAATCCTCCTTAAATCCTGTTTCCATAAATATATAATATATCTATATTTGTTCCAGCTGTTTGCGAACTATCAACATTCAAAGTTTCTAAAACAAGCCACATCAGAAAATTAGATGTGATGCCTTGGCTGGTTTCCTTGCCTCGGCTATGAAACACTAGCTGCGGTATTGAATCTTCTGCTTTTCTACCTAGTGAAACAAAACCATTTAACAAAAATATATAGATTAAAATAATTACAACTTGATTTGGGATTGGGTATACTTACTTTTAGAGACTTCAGTATTCCTTAGAAATTCTGAGGAGCTCTTGACGCTTTTGTCTTTCACGTTCTCCCCGGATGACATTTAAATCTGTAGGTCATTTCTTTCGCATTCCCATTTTGAGACTAGACCGTCTCCGGGCAAGGCATCAAAGTCCTACCTACATAATAGGTATACATATTATAGAAGTAATAGAGGTATACAACTTACCTTTAGAAAAAACCGGCGACAGGTATAATCGACTTTCTATTTAACACTTCGAACAACACAAAACCGAAAAAACCGACTTGAACGAAGTACGTAGCAATGCACCCAGAAAATAGAAATGTAATTATTCCTATTTCAACATATGTTTCTATGTCGTTGCCCGACTGCAGCTACCTTTGCGCATGTGCTTAGGAACTGTCTACTTTAATGCTATGAACTGTTTCATTGTATTTATGATTTATCTTGATGTAATGGTTGCAGCTCTGTTTCTAGGAATACTTGCTTGTGTTAAATGAACCGTACATTGTATCAATGAATTTCGTTCTTAAAAGGATAAGTTTCTAGTAAGGTTATATGAACCATATTCATATTATTCATGTTAATATTCATTTATATTATGAATATTCCGTGGAAGCTCCCATCAAAGAAATTTTCTTTAATATCAAGGATTAATTTCATATTATCAATGAACTTAGTTCTTGTAACCGATGCACTATTCAACATAGATTCATGTAGATGACTATTCATAACTTAATGAAGCTTCATTCTTTATTTCAATGATAGCTGTTCATGAAATCATAATACTTACAGTTTCTGTACCTGGGATTAATGAAAATTTCACTGAATCAATGAAAATGTAATTTATGAAAGCAGTTCATTGATATTATGATCAAGATTTTTTTGAGTGTGTCGATCTCGTTACTATGTAGAGCTGCTGCAAATCTGCCGTATATTTCTTTTGATAACCGTTCTTGTAACATCTCTTCCTCATGGTTTATTATCTGGGGTTTTTTGTCGGCACGAATTATTCCGGCGTGGACAGGTAAGTTGGAGCTTCTGAAATATTTTATCTAGTTTTCTTTTTGTTTCAGGTGACCCGTCTTCAGAGAACAGAGCCCGCGTCCACCATTCGTCCTGGAGATGTACAACCTAGCAGTAGAAGATATCGGGTGGTGACTACGGCTCGAGGTAAGTAGACTTGGGACTAATCGGTCTATTTTTTTCAGATCAGTATCAGACCAGTTGAGTTGGGGACTCCAAAAGTGAACACTACAAAAGGTATAGCCCAGGTGTTGATCGCATTGAAGGTGTTTTTTGCATTCAAATTAATTTTTAGTAAAAGCTGTATTCTTTTCTTCAGCTGCTGTATGATGTTTTCCTTCATGTTTGATGTTCAGCGCTCGCTGGAAACCCAGATACTTGTAAGTTTCATGTTGCCAGGTGTCTAATCTCGGTACCGTCCATGAGCTTGAGAGTATTTCCCGCTTCCAGTTTGCTTTTTTTGACAGCACATTCGTCCAGTCCAAATTCCATCTTTATGGTCTTGCTGAAATTTGACACAATTTCAAGTTGATTATGGAGCTGCTCACCGTTAGCTGCGTAACACTTTAAATCGTCCATATAAAATCCATGGGTCAGTTTTTGACCTCGCGGTCCATCTATTTTATAGCCATATGGGTTTCAGTTAAGCAGTAAACTCAGTGGGTTGAGAGCGAGACAAAACCACAAGGGGCTCAGACTGTCTCTTTAAAAGATTCCCCTTTTGACTTGCAAATATTGAGTGAGATATTGTTGTTTCTGTGCCCAGAATTCAAGCCTCTTTCTTCACTTTTGCATTAGGTGTTTCAGTAGATTGACAACCGATGGGTCTATTTTGTAGATTTCGAGCACTTTTATTAACCAGCTGTGCGGCACGGAGTCGAAGGTTTTTTTATAATCAGAGAGGTTTCTTTGCTTCGTTCTCGCTTGGTTGGTTATAATTGAGTCGATTATAAGCAGCTCTCTTGTGCACTGAGATCTTTTTTTACATCCCAGTTGTTTTGATGCGAGAATATGATTCTCAGTTATATGTTTCTCAACTTTCTCTGTGATCACTGATTTTAGGATCTTATGCAACGTGGGCAAGCAAGTTATTGGGCGGTAATTTTAAGGGTTTTTCAAATCTCCACCTTTCGGTAGCATGGTTGTGATGCCCTCCTTGACAAATTCCGGCATGAAGGTTGAATTTTCGATTATGGCCTGAAATTGGGATGCTATCGTTTCGTGCACTGTGGTAAAGTATTTCCACCAATAATTTTTTCTGGTCCAGGGCATTTCCAATTCGCACAGGTTTTAACAGTTCTCTTGATATCGACAACCACATTTCTAAAATTTTCCATAGCTGGTTTTCGTCCGTTTTCATCAATTTCTTCCTGAATCCAATACGCATCCTGTTGGTTGTATTCAGGTATGGACCATAAGCTCTCCCAGAATTTAAGTACGGTTTGTGGTTCAGGGGGTGGAGAGTTCTCATCAACCCCTTTGGGCTGGGTCAGTGATCTGTGAAACTTCCATGGATCTTCCTGGAATAATTTGTTTTCTCTGTTCCTGTTATTGCGTTTGTTGTATCGGCGTATTCTTGCTCCTACCGCAACCACCCTTTGCTTTCGTCTATCTAGGTGAGTATTTAGTTGTTGTTGGTAGTTCGCAGAGTTCGTTTTGATTTCTGCTTCCTTCGCAGTGTTCTTGATTCCCTTTTTTCAATTTTCTTTTGTGTTCCTGGGGGTTGATGAGGTAGGCTTGTAGTTTTCCGATTGTTTTTCTGATGTTATTTATCTTTCTCTGGATTCCTTCTTTCCATCGTGGTGAGCGATTACTATTTGTTTTAACTTGTCTTTCTTTTCTTTCAGGTGTTCCTGTCAACGTCAGTACAGCATCTGCAGCACAGTAGACCAGTTCGTGGGTTTCCTCCAGAGTATCGCATTCCTGAATGATGTCTCTGGGAGCTTTGCTGACTCCGGCGATAACTCTTTCAGATTCAGTTGCGTATTTCAATTAAGACAGTGTGGGTCGCATTGATGGTTCCATGCCTTGATGTTTTATTAGTGATCCTTTGAGAGCACTAAGGAGCTTGTCTTTCCATTTTATGTCATCTCCGTGTGTTCTTTCCTGAGCTGCTTCATTTTCAGGTATAGTTTGCGGTTCGTGATTCGGCTGGATGTCATGCCTCGTTATCTGATCGTTAAGTAGTGCTGCCGTTTCCGTTTATTAATATTATTATTAAACAGGATGAACTTTATCATACACAGTCAGATTAGGAATGTTAGTGTCAGTTTTTCTCGAAGGTGGTATTCAAAAACCTGGTATCTTCTCTGGATGCCAAATGTTTTGCAGGGAGAGTACTTTATTTTCCATTTCCGAAATAAGATATATTGGGCCATATTTACTAAGATGTACATGTTTTCTACCAACCATAACTACGGTGTAAACCCAGTTGGAAGATCTCGATATTCCATTGGTCGATCATTGATAATAGATCGATTATGAGGCGTGCTGTTCGTTGTAATTGCTTCAAAGCAAAGATCTGATGGAATGTAAAGTTGATACACGTTCATAATGATATAGTATATTTATTCTGATCTGAAACGCTGCATTATACGAGGATATTTCAACATCATGTCGCTCTGTTCTATTGATTTCATAGAAAATCTATTGTAAAGTTTCCCTGTACAAAATATAAGCAGCGTACAGGAAGTAGGTATCGCTACAGTAGCCCAAAATAATAATTTAGGTTGGCACGCGCCTATAGGTTGGATTATTGGGGTGGGCTACTTACGTCTTCCCGGGAAGAATGCAGGTGCCTGGCTGACTAGACTACGCGATTTTTATAATCATTGTCATCCCAATTTATGTATAAATTGCTGTTTTATTCCACGCATTATTTAGTTGTGTTGTTTGGTATTGATTATCACCATTTAAAGAAATAAAAAATATGTGACGCCTGTGTCCTTTATTGATGTTGCCGACTAAATGTTTTTTGTGTTTCTGTATGGATTAAAAATACTATACAATTATGTCGTTCAAATTATCTGTTTTCCTCCAAGGTTGTGCTGTAGCTCTGCCGGAATCTATTTTACAAGAATGCAAAAAAACATATTTTTCATTTGACATAAAAGCTATGATACAAGATCCACGATCCTATGAAAACACCTGTTTATAACGCACCTATTAGATGTCATTGTTGATTTTTGCTGTCTGTGTCATACTTTTTAATATCATACCCAAAACTGTAGGTAGGAAGTACTGGTAAAGTTGTACTGGAGTGACGTAAATCCTCATGTTTTACGGAAGGGACACACACCGTTCCCGCTGAAAAGAAATGTTTTGACTAATCACATCATGGGTCCCATTTCTCTCGAAGGCCCCAGGTAGGCACCTACCTAATATGTTGTGACATTACATACTTACTCCCATTATTGATGATGTTGTTTCCCAAAGCCCATATGGGTTTAGAGCCCTTCTCACTATTTTAGGCAAGTCAGCAATTATTACCTAAAATAGGTGGATTGGTCGTCGTGGTCCTACGGAATGGAAAGCTCGATCGCCAGACCTCATGCCTCTAGATTTTTTTTTTGAGGATACGTTAAGTCTGAGGTGCATAAAACTGCTCTTGGCTCACTAGATGGCTTAGGCAATAAATTACATCTGTTGAAGTAACCACTGTTTTGTAAATCTGTACCTTCAGCTTTAATTTAAATAATTTTGTAATTTTTTAGTTTGGGTTGGATTGCTATTATTTGTTTACGGTTAAATTGTGTTTTAATTCGAACATGAATCATTTACAATTGTGTTGTGTATGAATTTCTGTGAAAAGTTTATTCTGATAGATAAACAAATGCGCTATAAACAAGTGAAGTCATAGCGTAAAGACCGATTTTATTAGTTCGTTTTTGAAAAATTCTGAAACAAATACTTATAAAATTGGTATATGCTTCAATCATAAAGCTGTCAGTTAGCCGCTTACATTCCTGTCATGCTTCATGCTCAAACCAGTTTAGTTTCTTGACTACATTCTTCATTGCCAACGTGAGAAGTTTTGGTGATATCATTTCTCCCTGTATGAATCCTTTCCAGATTATTTCGGGATTGATGTTCTCATTCAGCTGTACCGTCAATGTGGCATATCTATGAATGGGATGAGGAGTTGGTGATAAGTATGAACACCTTGCTTATTTAGGATAACAACGAGATGGGACGGTACACACTGATGTTACTCCTATTATATTTTTTTTTAAGATGACAACTACAAGGTTTTTTTAGATTGAAAAGACTCTTCAGTGTTGATTAGATATCCTCTTTCTTCAATCAGCATTCAAGTTGTCACACCATCTTTCTCTGGGTGAATCTATTTTACTTTTTCCACGCGGTAAATTTCACCATTGACGCAACTTTCAGTTTCTATTAAAACTTTGGATAGGCACGGTGGTGATTCCGAGAAAGCTCGAGATCTACAAAATCTGAAGATAGGTATACAAAAAGGTTGTAATTTTATGGTAATTTATTTTTTATTCATCGCTTATTTGAGTTTTCCCACAGCTGGAATTTCGAAGATCCTTGCATGTGGAACATTCGCAAAGTGTCGCTCACAAGCTCATCAGGAATTATTCCAAAACGCATCAAACAGCAATGCGGACGTCCACGAAGTCTTCCCACAAATTTCTCGAAGCCGCCACTGATATTGAACAACAAAAACGGCACCAGACAAAACAAAAGTAGGTTCGTCTCTAAACGGACTGCTCTCAAAGAAAGGGGCAAACGGCTTCTACGTCAATCCACTGCAACAACGAGGTTGGATACGAAGGGCTCAACCTTGTGGATTTACACATTTAATGGAATTGAGGTCATGAAGGTTGAAATTGGTTTGAAAAATTTGACTTATGCGGACTAAATAAAAAATGGGACTGAAACGGACCCAAAAGAAAAAGCCTGAAACAAAAGGATTTCGCTGTAGGGAAGAGTGAAACTTATTTTACTTTAGCATACTGCTGTACTTCTCAATGATTTTTTTCTTCTAGTGGCTTCAATCGCCTATAGATGCTGATCATTTGTCACTTGATCAAATGGGATTGGCAGCTGAAAGAGGCTGATCATTTCCGGCCAGCAGAACACATGGGTGTCAAAAATTATATTCATGATACTGTCGAGTGATGCGCAAGTCTACTGTTCTTGGTTTTGATAGAAAAGTTAGCATGGATTTCTGGATTGGAAATAGAATTGAGACTATTTTCGAGAATCTTCTAAAGTTTTTGATAGTGATATTTATTGTTAATGTTTGCGATTTCAATAGACTTTGATAAATTGAATTTGGATAAAAAAAATCCCAATGCTACGATAATAGATCAAAGGCAGTGTAAGTGAAGTATCAGAATAAATTGTCGTCCAAGGAATCACCAGTAAGAAACTAGATTCGCTTCGCAAGAGTTTCTGGATTAGTTTGAGTTCAGACTCATCGTTTAAAATTTTTTTCAGGAAAAAAATATGGTCTTTTTGGAAGACTCATGATTATGTTTATTTGTTGATGAGGTTATTGTTATTACAATGAAAATTCATCTTATTACAACTTCAACTAAGAAGGAGTTTTGGATTCTTGGGTAACTGGAATGCGTACCTACATCTATTTACATATTATTTTGATCATAGAATATTTACAACTCTCCAAAATTCATATGACAATAATTTTAATTTTCTTCTATATTGTTCTTATTAATTACTTATCGACCCATAACGTGTGAAGAGAATAGGTATACCTACATTTTCATAAAGCGAAAATACGTTTCCCCTCTAAAAGGCAAAGAGACCATATAAATGTTATTTAGAATCTTATAAGGCTTCCGGATTTGCTAGTGTTTGGAAGTAAATATAGAGTCATTGTCGTTAAGGATAGTCTACAAGGGTGTTAGTAAATTAACCCAAGAACCAATTATCGTTTTAAATAATTGTTTCAAGCAGTACCAGAGTACTTTAATACACATTCGCCATATTGTCGAGAAAGGTACAATCTTGTCTTGGCGTCTGTGAAAAAATTAATTATGAATAATTGATTACTGTTCAATGGTCTATTGTTTGTTTTTTATTAGACAATTTTAAAATTTCCTTACCTTACATATTCCTAAGACATTCGATTCGCCCATACATATTCTGACATGGATTGACGATCTTAAATTACCCAAAAGACTCATTTCCTGGAAACAAATGGCTCAAGATGAAGTTCTTTGGTGAGGATTGGGAGATGCAGATAATCAAAGATTGAAAAAGGAGAAGAAGAAGGATAGGGTAGGTAACTGTCTTTTCATAGAGCAAAAAAAAAAATAAGAGCAAGAGGTTGAGTATATCCCACAAATTTTTTGAGAGGATCGTTCATATCAAAGCATACCTACTCCGAATCCAGCCTATTCATTTTGCTTGTCAATGTTCTTGTGAATAACTTATTAAACCATGGTTTTTCAAATCGATTTAAAAATTATCGCGTTAATAAACGCTAACAAAATTTGGCCATTAAGTAAGCACAAGTTGAATAATTTACCGTACCTACTCGTAATAGAACTATTTTATCTTGTCCTGGTGGTGTCGTACTACTGGATCATTGTATTTAATTATGTTTCTTCACAGCGTTGCATATAATTTCCTCACATTTATCATGATTTGATTTTTGTTGGACTTCATTGCGCGGTTCGCTAATCTGATGCTGCCCTTAGGTTTACTCTTGTTGCATTCTTTGTGTACGTTATCATTCTATATTAAATTTTTTAAATTCTTATCGGACAGCTATGGAAATTTCTTTATTTAGTTTCTGATGCTCATTTTCTTCTAGTTTTCTTCGACTATATAGACATATCTGCAAAAAGCATTTCAACCACGTCTTCGGTAATTTCTGGAGTTGGTACATATACCTGTATTATTTTGGATGTTGTGAATAATAGGTAGGTACTGATAAAATAGGGCTTCTCTAATGATCACCAAGACCAGTATAGTCAAAATTACACAGAAAATTTGCAAGAAATTAGTAACAATTCAATATTTTGAACGATAAGTTTAACTATAAAAGCCACTTATCTGTAGAAATCTTTGGTTAAAAACCTTCCATTAACAAGTCATTGTATTCAAATCGCTTAATTTGTATGAGATTTAAAGTCCATTTAATACTTTGAAAGGATTTTTGGGTCAAAAGATCCGCAATCGCAAACATTTTGGTCAACAAGTGCTTCGGACATCAGTAGGTAAAATTATTACGAAGAAAGTGCAGAAAAGGATCGAATATATTGTCACGGCTCTGGCGTGCGTCACAGAAATCTTGGGTCCGTTTATTCACAAATCAAAGTACAATTTTACAAATAAAACATTACTTACTTCACTAATTAACTCAATCAAACTCTTACAATATTCACTATTTTAAAACAGCCGATCGTGAAGATAAAAACTACTAACTAATCCTGGCCTATTTATGTATCCGTAATCTTTTCCTGTAAAATCCAGAATAATGCAATAGCCTTTTCCCCGAATAACACTTTACGTTCTAGAATTCAGCTAGAGGCGATTCTGTGCGCCCTGACGAAGGCGCCACGTACATCTCCGCCATAGTACCTATGTATAAAAAAAACACATTAATTACAATAAATCTTCAAAAAAGCTACAATGTTTTTGGATGACTATTACACTTTCCTTAAATTCCATTTTTGAGAGACACGCAACAAAACATGTTGAGCTTTCTTTTTAAGAGTGGAGCTTCTCCTAAAATGACCACTTTTTTGAACCTATGTAATCTGACGAGCTTGAAAATTACAAAAAATATGTCATAAACAATAAATTATTCGTCAATCTGAATTTTTGAATGTGTCATAAGCATTTACCATGCCATTGAGGAAAACCACCTATTTAAAATATTATTTTTTTGGATCTTAACTTTTTAAAAAAACTGAATAAAAGTAAATGTTGCAACCATGTATGCACCGTCAAGTTAAGGGTTGAACGGGGCACACACAAAACGAAGGTACCAAAACCGAAGAGGATAGAAGAGAATGGAAGACTAGACTAGAGAGAAGAAGCTGGACTGATCCCTTAAGGCGCTTGTTTGCCATTGTTCATTATTCAATTTTTATTTTTATTTTGTATTAAACTGATTGTTCAATCCAATTTGTGATTAGTTTGTGAGTCAAAAGGAGCATTCACAGGTTAGTTGTATAATTGTTATTTTGTTTTTGAGAGTTCAATTTATACAAATATTATTTTTCCATTTTTATGTATTTTTTTGTTTGTTTATAACATGTGCATTGTTCATGTATTTATCAAAAATCGTTTCATGCTGTAAACAACACAGATAAAGAGTAAATTAAAACCTAGAAAAATTATGTGCTGTCTTTTGTGTTGGGATTTTGATTTTTGGATTCAGAGCGTACATTAGGGTCTTGTTGAATTTACTAACATTTTCCTACCATGACGAGCGAATATCCTAAATTGAAAAAATCAATCTAGAGATATTGGCTCAAAAATAACTATAGCTGAGTAGCTTCCCGTATGGGACCTCAGTACCTGCTGGTGAAACTGGCTAACTAACAAAAAAACTCTTCAGTATTGAATATAGGTAGTGTTGAATGAATGCTGCGTGTGGAAATAAAATTTTAGCACAAAGACAAAGGATGGTACCTAATTTAAACTTTTATTGAATTATTGAATCATTGACTTAAATTATTGATTATCGGTTAATGACTCACAATAATTATTAAAATGACACAGTATGCCGTTCACTTTCCCCTCAAAAATTCCAGATCGAGAACAGTACGATTTACTTCCATAACAAAGTAGACGTTTCACAAATTTTTCGTTTCTTTTATTATCACAGTTTCCCCTAAATGTCCCAAATATTTGCTATGTCGGGCGCATGTCCAGCAGGTAAAATTGAGTAAGTTTCCACAACGTAGATCCTATTTATTTTTCATTTCGTTTTTCAGAAGATTTGTTGTTTAAAAGGTAAAGTCTGTCTGTTTTTTTTTAAAGATAATTCCCCAAGTCAAAAATTTAGTAACTATGTTGCCAACACAAGCCTTTTCTATATAAAAAATTTGAAAGATTGACAATTTTACATTGTATTGCCAACATATTGTCAATTTGATTTTTATCTTAAAAAAAAAAAACAGATTTTAATAAAAATTCCCACCGTTCAATCTTGCTGAACGAACCCGGATATGTTATACTACACCATCAATAGTGCAAGTATAAAGCGGGGTTTTCAGCAAATTAAGGCTGATTATCCTATCCGAATATGTGACTTTTCTTAAGAAATTTTTTATTGAGCTTTTCTCTGATTCCGATAAAAAACTATCACGGCCCTATATGGATGATCGCCTATTTCAATTTAACCACTAAATTGAAAAACTGCCATTTTGTAAGGAGGTTCAATTTTCAATTTCTTGTATGTGTGTCACCTTGCAAACAATTATGAATCTATTCTATTTTTAAAACAAATAATACAGATATAGATACTTAGATTTGGATGTCTCTTGTTAATATTTGAATCAATGGTAATTAGGTCACTATGTTGATGATATGAAATTTTTGGACTGATCCGGCAATGTTTTTAAGGTAATATTTTTGTCACATCAGCTATAATAAATAGTCCGAAACCATAAGCCGTGAACTTTCACTCAAATAAACTTTCACTAGGTATAAAATAACTGCATATATGAATTACGTTTTACAATAAAACGCCTGAAGGAAAACCATACCTAATGTTAGAGAGTATTATTCGATGATAGGATGTTACGAGAAAAAAATACCTACTAAACAAATTATTGTATTATGTTTTCACGCCATTGAATTTGTTGATGGGTTAATGACTTTTTTATTTTATAGTATTGAATGATGGGTTACATTATTTTTATAAAAGCGAGGATGAAAGCGAAAGATTATTTATTACAAAAGATTGTGAGAAATTTGAGTACCTACCTATTCAAAAATATTGTTAATTTTTTTTTTAAGACAGTTGATGTTTTCAGAAACGAAACGTTTCGATATTTTACAAGGAGATCAATTATTACAACAGTCAATGAGAACAAGCAGATAGTTCTGGATTCCAAAAAGAAAACTGGATCATCGATCACTAAAGCTAAAGATGAGATAGAGAACAACTTCTAAAAAATAAGTGGGCCTTTGACCTAAACGAAGTTCCTTCAGAAATACTTAAACTTCTGGATCACAGAGGTATCATAGCACTACATTATATGAGGCAGACCCCTCCCTACCCCAAACAATAGTCATTGATCCCTTTGCTTAAGAAGACCAATGCGAAAAAATGTGAAGACCATGGCATAACCTAATTAGTCTGAGGAGTCATATCTTATAAATACTTCTCAAAATCATACATCAAAGAATATAGGTACGTAACATAAAGTACGAAAGAGATATAAGTCACTCACAGTTTAGGTTCAGGCAGGGATTAAGGTTTATACCCATCTATACGACGGAAGAGAGGAGTGATAAGAACTCTTTACTAAACTGGATATCGCTTTGAAAATACTGTCATGATAATGTGAGCAGTCAAAGCATTGCAACTAAATATTCAATAATGTGGAACTAATTATAAATTGTAGGTATTCGACGTCATTGCTCTAAGCAACGCACTATACTTCGTATTCAATCTCGAAATGCCACTTGCGTTTTAAAAAAAATTCCTTTTCCTGCAAGGCAAACTACTATATTTTAATGAGTTGTTGTAGGTATCCACCTTTAGTACCTACTTGCGGCTTATTAAATTACAGAAAAATTTTCGTCGTATCATAAAGTTTTATTAATATAAAAAGCCTCCTAAATACCAATTAAGGTTCTGATAAATGATACGAAATATTCTGGTTTGATTTTGTGATAAATGTATCAGAAAAAAACTTGGGAGTTTCCCCCAAGCAAGTTTTTATATTGAATCAAAAGATAATTATGTCATATAATTCTGAGAATTATTAACAAGTGTAGTAACATAATTAATACCTGGTTACATATCTATTAGTATGACTAGTTTGTTGTCATTGAAATAATAATTAGAATGCAGATTTAGGTGTTTATTTTTTATATTTTAGTATTTCCTGTCGTAACTAATAAAAACTTTCTTCCGCCAAGTGAACGGCTAAGCGCATCTTGAATTTGATATTTTAATACTCTCATACAATAGATAATTCTCGTGGGTAATAAGCACTTTATAATTTGCTCGTGGGAACGATTTTTTTTTTGCATTAAGGTAGATTATTTTCACTTTCTTAAAGAATCAGGTTACACATAGTCACAGTGATCCCTATTATTTATTTTATCGGCAATAAATAATATATAATATGCATTAGGGTTTTCCCAAGTCATATTGCTGGTTAAGTAACGATTAGTTGAAACAATTTGGTTGAAATATATGCATGCTTGAAAGCACAAGAAGCAGTTGCTTGGGGATAAAGGCATGCTTGTACCACATAGTCATTCAAGTTTTGTTGGCTTATTCATATTCTACTGTGTTCATATACCTAGGTGGTAAATGGAACTTCACCGTACAAAGCTTGGTGAAGTGTTTTCACCAAGAAGCTTCACAGAAGTGTGCAGCGGAAAAAAGAAAACAATAACTTGATCCTGTGATCCAATTTATCTAATAGTAGCCAAATATCTCCTAAAAAAACCGATGTTTCTTCTCAGATCCAATGACCTCCTCAGCGCCACAAGAAAATAGTTACTTACGACCAATAGGGAATAATATTGGTTGCTCAGGATAAAAGAGACTTTTTTTTTATATTGGTCAGCTCACAAAAGATAAAGTCTATACTACCTAAGCGGTACCATGAGCGGAAGAAATTAAGTGATGATTAACCCTCCATTTGAACACGTTAAGGTTAAATCGTTCAGGAAATGAAGTAGGAGGCAAGGAGTTCCATAGGTGGGCAGTACGATACCAAAAAGAAGCCTGTGTGTGTGTGGATGTCTGTGAGGCTCTTGTCGTTCTTAGATAACTTCTCCTATTTAGAATGATGCTGGCCAGATCGTCATGGTAATATAGAATAACGACAAATCGGCTACCTTGCGCCTATCTTCGAGAGATTACAATGAATTGATGAGAGTTGGATTATCGATAATTTTTATTGCAATTCTTTGAACTGCATCTAATAGAGCCAATGAATACTTGGGAGCGTTGCACCAGATGCGGGAATATAATAGTCGGAACAAACTTAGAACTGTAGAACTGCTTTTTACTATTTAGGCAAATCTTATATAAATCAACTGACACTGAATTAAGTCAGTACGTGTCCCTTAAATAAAATTCTAGAATTTTACCCTGAGGTTGCCCTAACAATAATTTTCACCTTTCTGGTGTTTAATTTGCCTGTTGGTAAAGTGTAACCCATACTGAAGTCTTTCATGTTTCACAAGTGTAAATACCAAACAGTTTCATTCATGTTTATTTTAAATTCATATATAGATTATTTACATTCATTTTTTTATTTATTTTAATATTTACAAATTAGGTACAAGCCTATATCTAAACACTTTTTTTAATAACGTCCTGGCTATCCCTATTTAACATTGTAATTATTTTTAATAAAGAAAGCCAGATACATTATTGTACCTAATTAGTTGTTTTATTGGTAAGCTCTCCAATTGCACAGGTTTTGTTTATGACATCATTAAGAAATCTTCCTAGTTAAGTCACAATTAACTTGGTGGCGCCCAAAGGTAAGATGTATACAAGGAACCCATAAACCCATGGCCTCCGAACTGATGCTGACTAGCCGTATGCAGTATAATTAGGCAATTGCCAAAAAAGTACATTATAATCAAAGAGACATGGTCAAGCCATTGTCAGAAGAAAAAGATGCCATCAAGCTACTATCTTCTACAAAGCTCTATATGGGGTTTCTTCTCAAATTTACCAAATTATTTATAAAATGGAAAAACAGACTTGGGGACAGAATTGAGACTTATGGAACACTGGCACTTATAGGCAGTGTATCCGAAGACACACCATCGCTCACAGCATGCAGTGACCTGTCTTCCAATTCGGAAGACCATACTTAGGAAGTTTGCTGAGTTTCAAATATGACTAACTACGACAGCAAATACCCTGTTGATCTCTTAGAACGAAACCCGTACTGTTTGTCAGAGATGAGCTGATTGGCTTCGAAGTATTCAACCAGTTTCAGGCTGACTGACTTTTCCACTACTAGGATAATTGGTGGAATGCCGTCAGAACCACAAGATTTCCCAGTGTCAAGTTGCAGAAGAATTTTCCTAATAGCCATGTATGAACGACTTGACTGATGCAAACACCCTATTATCGCAGCTTGTTGGTGCGCCTTTCAGCATTGTGACTACATCTAGAGTTGGGAAACGCGACAAAAATAAATATTGTTCTTTGCAGTTTTCCCTTCAGTCTCCAGAGGTTGTTCATCTAGTTTAAAAAAATAAGAAGTTCGATATAGATAGAGGCAGAAGCATACAGGGTGTCCCACAATCAGCGTTCCAGGCCATAACTTTCTTATTTTTAGAAATAAAAATTTGAAAAAAAAAATTGACCAATGGTTAGTTAAGCTCTCTTCAAAAATATAAAAAAATCTTCCCCTGACAAAATCATCCCCTATTTACAACCCTTTACTTTTTTTTTTCAAATGGCACCCCTTATTTTTTGTTTTATTTTTGAGAAGTTCATGAAATTGCAAATTCAATGATGTATGAAAAGTTTGTTTTTCCATGTTTCCTTGGAAAAAAAATTCAAAAATAAAAATAATAATAATGGGGTTCTATTTGAAAAAAAAGGCAAGAGTTGTTTTTAGGGGATGAGTTTGTTAGGGAAGATTTTTTAAATATTCTTGAAAAGGGGTTAATTTGCACACAATTAATTTTGTAGACAAAAATGTGATTGCCTATATAAGACTAAGGGTGGGACACCCATTTGTTTCCCCCAAGAGACATGGAAAAACAAACTTTTTATATACTATACAAATTTGTAATTTCATAAGCTTCTCAAAAATAAAAAAAAAATAATAGGGGTGCCATTTGAAAAAAAAAGTCAAGGGTTGTAAATACGGGATGATTTTTTCAGGGGGATGATTTTTTTATATTTTTGAAGAGAGCTTAATTAGCCATTAATAATTTTTTTGTTTCAAATTTTTATTTTTGAAAATAAGAAAGTTATGGCCTGTAACGCTGATTGTGGGACACCCTGTATATTTAGAAAATTACTTAGCTTCTGAACAACAACCTAAAGAACAAACTGAAGCAAAGGCTGCGACAAGGTGAAAACAAGCTGTTTTGAAGTTTATTAATGGGATTCCCAGTAGACTTACTAGAGTAACAAAAAACTAACTGTTCTTCCGTAGTAAAATCCACATTCAATTTTACTTGTCTATTTCCAACATGTTAGAGATTTACGCACCAAGCTTTACTTGCTTTTTGAGAATGTTTTCCACTCTGAATACCATATCTTGGTTTTTAATGAAACTTGGTTGACGGAACACTTCCAGGATATTGAACTTCAAATGCTCGATTTTAATATTTACATCAGAAAGGACAGATCTGTCCTAGAAGCGAGTAGTAACATTAAACATTTGTTAGATGGAAGTGTGTGTTTTGGGCGATTTTAATCTTTCAAATGAACAATAGTTAAAAGTTGATTTGGCCTTTGCCAAAAGCTTCTCCAAAAGAAGTTGAGTCCCTCCAAGTACTATATACCATATCAGGGAAACTCACTTAAGTCGATTCTACACTGACAATTGGTCAATTTATTGATCAAGTCGCTTGTCAAGATATTGATAATGTAAAACGCCAACTTGGCGACAATTATCTTGCCCAAGTTCTTGCTCAACTTATTTACGGATTAGCGCATGTTCTATTTTTCCGTCAATTTTTGTGTAAAATCAGGTTTGCAACCTAGAAATGACACTTTAAATATATTAAAGCGAGGTTAGAATATTTATTTTTATTTATCATTTTCTTGTTGATTTTCAGTTTATTCTTTTATCTTCAGTATCTCCTAGTTTTATTATTAAAGATCTTCAAATATATTTCTAAGTGAGCCTTAAATAAAAATATAACCTTGAAATTCTGCTTAGGTTGGTAGAATTGTTCATTGAGGTTTGTGTTGTCAACAAGTTCCTCAGGTTCAAAACGAAGTTAAGCCATTGTTAAGCCAACATAAATTGGCAAACGAATTTATCAATTTAAATTGTCAGTGCAAAACCAGCATTAGAAACTAGAACGGATCTATTCTGGATCTGGTGTTTTTGCAAGACCAGGAAGTTACAACTCTCTATGCAGACGAAAGTCTTTTACCTGTGGACAACACCCACCACTAATTTTCAGTATAAAGTGTGAACATCACCATTTAAACAATCATGGAATCACAAATGATGGTTTCTCTAGATACTTCCATGCCATGGACATTATGTGACTTTCTCTCCTGTTTCAATTGGGACATTTTGTTCATAAATAAATCCCTGGACGATATGATCAATGTATTTTATGATGTTTTGTACTTAACTGTTTTGTTCCTCTAAAAAAGTACTGTGCCAAAAAATTTCCTGCCCGATCTGAACTTTCTGTGTACAAAATGGGATCTTTCTTGCGTTTTTGAGGATCGGGTTCCAGATTTGGTTTAGTTTTAGTGGTTCTTCTTTCCTGTTGAAGATCTACTTCACCTACATCTGACGCTCAGCAATGACATACAGGCAAAGGATTGGAACAAAATTGATACCATCTCATACTCAAGCATGGACAATCAGCTAAATCGCAGTAAAAAAGCTCACATTCGAGAATACAAGAAGTTCTGTAAGAAACAAATCCGAAATTCCCCAGCACCTGACAAATCCAGACTGGTCATCAATCTCACGGATCGAGTCCTTACCGAAGAGGAAACAGCCGCCTTGGCAAAAGGCGGTAATTTCGCAATCACTCCACAACACCTGCCAACGAAGGAGATTATAGCCAGCACTGAAGCAGCCATCAGAGCACTACCTGCTACCTAATGCGAAAGCAGAAGAAATGATTGAGGCGGCAAACATTCTACGAAAGGCTCGACCGCCAACCAGTAACCTATCTAAGAAGGAAGTAATGGCAATTAAAAACCTGAATTCAGCGGAAGATAGGATCATATCCTACCTTCAGATAAGGACAACGCAACTGTCCTCTTGAGAACTGAAGATACAACCGGAAAATTTAGGAACTCCTTGATCCATTTACCTACCGAAAGCTAAATAAGGATCCTACCCAAGCTATACTCCGGAACACCAACAAACTGATTAGGTCATTTACCTTAACAGACATGGTTAAGAAAGGCATCATAAAAACAGAAGCGGTTCCACCACGACTCCATATACGGCCTATGAGCACCAACGTACAACCTAGCGAAACATCTTGCATCGCTTAGCTCTTACGTCAAGGACTCCACTGACTTTGTCTGGAAAATTAAGGATATTATTCTTCAACTAAAGGATATCCTGGTCAGCTTTGATGTCGTGTCTCTATTCACAAAAGTGCCATTGACAGAATCTCTTGACTTGATATCAAGAACCTTCCCCAATGACATAGTTGAGGTTTCCCGGACATGTCTCACTGGTAGTTACTTCTTGTGGAATGGCGATTTCTAGAAGTCAGCTCAGCCCGGTCGTAGCCAACTTCTTTATGGAAGATTTCGAGAGGAAAGCTATCGAATCTTTTACCCACAAATCAACGGTATGGATTCGATACGTAGATGATACTTTTGTGGTTTGGAGTCATGGGGTATAGAGAAGCTAAACCAGTTCCTAGGCCACCTGAACGCGCAACATCCTAGCATACAATTTACCATGGAATAGGAGAAAAACCAAGAAATCGCCTCCACCAAGAAAAATTTGAAAAAAGCTTTGTCCAGTAGTGCAGCGTGATGGTGATGATGATCATGATTATGAAGGTGATAATGATATGATGAAAACGTTGTTGATGAATAGGGGCAAGACGGAGATTATAGCGAATAAGCTTTCTATTTGAAAAACATGGCAGATTGCATCGGAAAACATATTGGAATGTTGTCCTCTAGTCTATAAAAACCATGACACGCCTTAGATCTGCAAAAGGCTCATTATTGGCGCAACTACATCTAATCTCAAGTAACTTAGGAGGGTTAACATCCAGGGACGCATATCACAGTACAAAAGAATCTGCACGTATACATAGCCAAATAGAGAAATCAGTCATCGTAGAGCTGTGTCGTAGAGCATGCAATCTCTGGGGACATCAAAAAATAATGTTTAAGAACACCCGAGCTTTGGACCAAATCCAAATATGGACCGAACCACTATTCGAAAATTCCCAGTTAGCAACATTAAGATTCCCTCAAGGATTTCCATTTGGTTCTGAGCTACTTGGAAAAAAAATAGCTGTGGGTTTTATATCGTCATTGGTCTTTTCACTTCACGGACGCTGCTTACTTTATTGACCTATTGTTCCTCATTTCTGGTTACATCACTTGCCTAGCTCCCCTGTACTCCTTTATACCTACTGCTTCTTATCCAGTGATTTGTCCTTCTGTCTTCGAGTGTCATTTCCATAATTCTTTTTCCGAATGCTGAATGTTTTTCATCTGCTGTCCAAGTTTCTATACCTTAAATTTTAACAGTTACGATACATTCGCTGTGTATTAGAAACTCTAAATTTATTGGAAATTTCGATCTTAAGATGTTTTTCAACACTCCATAAGCTGCCAGTCTCCGTTGTACCCTTTGGTCTATTTCCAGTTCTTGGTTCTGTTTGTCGGTACTTTCTTTTCGTCCTTCGATGCCCATTGTACTTTTATCTCTGTTATCGTTGGACATAAATTTTATATAATCAATGTTCATTTCTAATCTTTGCTTTTATCAGTTTATTCTTCACTTCCTTCTGCATTTTTTAAAATCGGTTTGACTGCTTGAGATGATCAATGGGAAAAATGGGAACTTTATACTGGCTGTACCGTTTTCACTTATTTGAGAAGTTATTTAAATAAATAAATAAATAACGGTCTGCATTTTCTCTAGTGTTAGCCTTCATTTTTATAGCATTTCTGTTTATTAAGGCCTATTCCAATAATTAAAAATAGACTACTTATCTACACGAATTAGGATAAATTAAATTTTAATTCTGATGCATCTCAAACTTGTTAATGTTTCTTCCAACAAGTTTGCCTATAATCCAGAGCATCCTCGAGAAGAAAATATACCAAGATGTCTGTGACTATCTCGAAGATTATGAATCCGGTTCAGTAACAATAGGAATTGGAGTTAAAGATAACGTCCAAGAAAGATACTCAACAATAGAATAGTTACAGTTTCTGTTGGATCGACACAAAATCTGTGAAAAAAAATTCAGAAGCAGTGGAATCTAATTCAGGAGTTTCACGAAGAAATCATGATTTCCAAATAGCTGTTGTCCGATGATAAATTTGTCCATGACAAGTTGGAGTAGAAGGTGAAGTTTGGGAGAATATATTAAAATTTCAAAGCAACACGATTCGATAGTATCATCTATCTATATTTATATAGAATCGTGGGTTTCAGAATCCGGGCCGCAGGTCATTTCCACCGAAAGTAACATAATCGCACTTACTAAAAATAGAAATTCTGTTGTTTAATGCAGGATATGAAGATTGGAATTCTATAACATATTCCAAAACGATAATTTATCCCTCGGAAAAGCAGTTCCCAAAGTTCATAGTGGCAGCGTTCAAAATAATTCAGCATCCATCAATCACATAAATTTAACTACGAATCGATATAGAATTTCAGAAATTTCGTAAAGAGAGTTGTCGCCAAATGGAGAACTTTTGCTGTAAGTTTATGATGACTAAAAAATAAACCAGGGATGAAAGGTTCACGAGTGTAGGACACCGTTTCTATTGATTGTCTTCAGGATTTAAATTTAAGTTTGTGGCTTTGGTTAAGTGCTCTTAGTAGCCTTTATGGTAAAACAGGAAGTTTAATGAGTGATCCATTTATTTTGCATACCTAGAAGTAAAATAAAAAGCAAAGATATAGATCCTATTAATGGTTCCCAAAACTTAGTCAATAACGTCACATTTTTTTCTTTGTTATACCTACTTGAAACAGGAAGTACCAATATTTCAATCAAATACCCACATATTTCTAGCTATTAGTTGAGCCAATATTGAAAAGCGACCAATATTTCATCAAGGTTATTTTTTAATAACTCTGAAACCATTAAACCACTTGTCAATCGATTTTTAGAATCTCCACACTGGCTCACCTTAAGCGTTTATATTTAATCATTATTCAATACAATGCTTAAAGCCGAATATTATTGCTGGAATCCGTTTTCCTCAGAAGTGATAAACTATGTGAAGTGTTTCTAATTAATTTTAGGTGATTAGTAGATGCATAGTTGAAATGAAAGTGTAATTTCTTATTACCTAGTTAAGGCTATTAAATATATTAACAAGATGTGTCATAATAATTATTTGCGGAATTTGAAACTTGTTACTTTATAGGGAAATTGATTTTAACCAGTTTCAATAGGATAGTAGGTATCTATTTCAAAACAGATTTTTTGTCCTGTATATAATATCTAATTGTATGATGAATTTTTCATCGGTAATACCTTTTCCGTAACTAATCTGTAAAAAGTATGAAAATTCTTTCTTTTTTAGAATGGAACAACTGAAAAGCAACATTATCTCCAAGCCTTTCTCCGGAAATAAGGACTTTGTGGCGTTTACATTTTTTGAATATTTTTTTTTTGGCTCTTGAACTTTATAAACCGCTGAAATCTGGTACAAATCTCCTACATAGATACAAATAACTTTTTTTTCAAGCTAAAAAACCACAATCGATCATGTTATATAGTTATTACAGTGCGTACCTGTTTTAACACAATACATTTTCGCATAGAGCCAAATTTAAAAGACAATCCAATCCTTGACAATTTATATTGCACAAAATGACTATATTTATAATGTTTATCGTTTTTAAATTATCTAACCAACTTGTGTGTTTTAATAAACCTTAAATGGCGAACCTTGAGGTATACGACCAAAAATAATATCATTGCACAAAACGATTTTGCAATCTGAAGTCGCACGACCTCAGGTTTCATTTTATTATTCAGAAACGTTTTTGTTCAATTGTCAACGCAAAATTTAAGAAACTCATTAACAAAATATTGTTACGGGTGCAATGGTCATTAAACTTTAGTACCTACCTAACTACTTTTATCCTTTATCAAGGAAATGAAAAATAGTATTTAGCAAAGGAATAAATCTTGTAAACACCTGTTAAGCTTGAGTGCTTACTTCCTACTTCCTTGTTAAAGATAATATTATTAAAAACATCTTTTAAAATATTATACCTGCCGGGTATAGAAGATGGATGCTTTCTTCGTATTATACATACATTATGTATTACTCAATAAATGATTTTTGTTTAGATTTTTTTTCATAATGTAGCTTGGATGTAGCGTTTTTTATAATTTAATCGTAGCATTATATAAGCTTACTCAAATTTCGGGCTCAATTAATTTTTTTGTACCACTATTTATCATCATAATAGGCGATCACTCAATACCGATTATGAATTATCTTCTATTCTATTCCTATTGTCGTCGATTGTGCGCTTTCTTATGGCTATATAAACTAATTCTGAAGCCGCACACTCTTCCACAGTCTTGGCACACACAGCCTCTAGCAACATTGTATTTTCCTCTGTTTTCTTGCTCCTTACTGCGGTCCCTTTTTTCGGTTTCGTGTCTGCGTCGCTATTCTTCAAAAGTTTGTGGTCCGTCGTGGACTACTCGACGCCATGAGGGCCTCTCATTTGCTGTCGTGTCCCAGAACCTGGTATTGATGCGGCACACATCATATTTTTCCTAATAAGAACATCCTTGTAGCGTTTTTGTTGAGGTATTTCATTTTTTCTCTTTCAGTTGATTGTAGAGAATCTGCCATCGAAGATGTGATTCGGGTATGCGGGCCAGGTGGTCTGTTCAGTGAAGTTCTTGCCTAATGATTAGGTCTTTCATGTTAGTTGTTTTGCCTCCTCTAAAACACTAATGTCCGTTCGTCGGTTTTGCCATTTAATCCGTAGAATCCTTCTGAGGCATCACTGATGGTATTTTTCCAGGCTTTTTATGTCTTCTATAGGTGGTCCATGTGTCGGAGTCATATGTCAGTTTTGGTATTACGACTGTATTGAAGACGCGAAGTTTGGTCTCAGTGCGTGATTGTTGAAGACTTTCTCTAGAAGTCGCCTGAACGCCTCGCTAGCAGACTTCAAGCGATGTTGCATTTCAGCGTTAATGGTTGCACTTGTTGACAGATGGCTCCCAAGGTATGGGTTGTATTCTACTTCCCCTGTATTGGCCATCACGACGTTATCATCCCCACATTGAAGTTCAATTATTGATGTCCTCGATACTTTCGCCTTGGCTCCTTATCTGTTTGGGTTAAATAGGCCGCCATCAACGTACAAGATTTCCACTCCTGACGTCAGGTGATCCTCGACAAGGTTAGGTATGGATCCTATAGATAGACAAAATAAAGTGGATGCAATAACACAGCTCTGTTTGACGCCTGTAGTTATTTGGAAAGATTATCCTTGTCTATTGTTGCCTATAGGACGGTTGCATTCATATTATCATGCAGCAGGCGGAGTATCTGGATGAACTTTTGCGAACACCCAACCTGCGCCAATATCTTCCAAACAGCTTCTCTGTTGACCGAATCAAATGTTTTCACTAAATCTATAATGACCATGTATAGAGGGCGATTCTGTTATCTGTTCTGTGGGATTTTTCTTGCATTCGTCTTGCATACCAGTAATCCATATTTTACTTATTAGAATGTGGGTTTGGACACTTAGTATGGAACCTCCTTGTTTAAAGAACTCAGCACGAATACCTCCAGTACCAGCTGACTCAATGTTCTTTAGTTGTTTGATTGCCTTTTCAACCTCCTCTAATCTGGGAACTTCGCTCAGTTCTTGTTGTATCAGTTTCTGTGAAATTTTGTTGAAAATGTCATTATTGATTTGTGATTTTCTGTTAACTAAATCGTTTCTAGAAGTGTTCCTTTCAACCAGAATTAATGGAAGAACTACCTTTAAGCAGGCTTGTGCCATCTTTGGATTGATTTGGTTGAGAATGAGTCTTTGAGTGATTGGTCCGTATACCATCTCAGTAGATGAAAGAAGGCCTTGGTGCTGATGGATTCAGCTAGTTCAGCTGCAATTCGGTTGATTTTGTCATCCACCATTGGTTCTTTAGTGCTCACGTTTCGCTTTTCCATGCATTATGCGCTTTTATTTTTCTATCTATAAGTTCTTGAATTTCAGTGTCGTTCTCATCGAACCAGTCTTGATGTTTCATTGTATTGTTATTGCGGTCTTCAATATTTTCCAATGCTCCTCAATGCTTTCCGGGTACTCTAACGGAAGTTTCTGGCTTAGAGAGGCTTGGAAGTTTGTCCTGATATGATCGCCTTGAAGGCGTTGTGTGTTAAATTTGCGTTTAAATTGCTTTTTCTGGTGGGGTGCGCAAGTTCATTCTTGCTCGTATATTAGCCTACGATCAGTGCAGCAGTCATCCGCACTTGTTAGAGAGGAAAATAAGTAAACTATACCTGAACTCCTTCTCATGGAAACAAATATTATGAAATAAATTTTTGATAATTACCTGTAACACAGTTAAAAGGAATTTGTTATGGAAAGAAGCTAAACATGGAAAATATAGAATAAGAAAAACAGAGTTATAAGGAGAAAGTAGACGGCGGGACACAATAACCATAGAAAACAATTAAATCGATGAAAAGAGCATGCTATCGGTTATTTATGAAGAGGAGCGAAAAAAGAAGTAGAACTGACAAAAACAAAGAGGGAATGCTATATCATACCTCTCCAAAAATAAAATAATGAACTAAAAAAGAACTTTACTAGACAACTAGGTACAAAATATAAAGAAGTAAATGAAATCACCATCGGAGAGACTAAAATGAGAATACAAGAAGAAAAAATAGGAAAACGATTGAAAAATTGACAATAAATTGACAAAAATAGGAATAAATGAACTAAGTATACATAATAAATCAAAAAGTATGTCAAGCCAACCTATAATCACAGTAGCACAAACAAAAATAAACCAAGTAACAGAATATTCTCAATAACAATATTCTCTACCTAGGACATATTATAAAATTGAATGAGAGAAGATTGGCTTACGATTCTCTAGAAAAACTCTCCTACATGCTTATGAATAGAAAATAATCGCAAGAGAACAAAAGTCTTCAATCACTGTATTTTACTATTTTCCTTTTCATAGATAAGATGGCTGTCAAGCATTTGCACCTCTACAAATGAAAATATAGAAAAAATACCTACAGCACGAAGAGTCATGGAAAGACAAATGCTAAACATCAAAGGGAAAAGAAATAAACTGCTCGCCAAAAAAAACGGGACAAGCAATTTTTAGCACCAAATTCAATTTGTAATAACTTTTTTATTTTATTCTTGTTTTTAATGCAGTTTGTGGTATTCGATAGTCCATGTTGTAGACCACGTGAGACAAGAATATTTTTTTCGAAGAAATGCATTTTTGAAGTTATACAGGGTGAATAATAAATTGATGCAAAAATACAAAAAGTATGGATGTCTGCCATATAGACAATAATTTTTTTTTCGGATTTCTGTATAGGCCTTTAGTAAGTTGACATCAATATCTCCAGACGTTATTGCCAGTTTTTTGATAAGTGCCCTTTGGCAGCAGATACAATATTAAATAACAAACTTGACAAAATCTTGTGAGCACAATATTTAAAGGGCTGTATCTTGAAAACGGTTGTATTGATTTCGAACATCTTTGCAGCTTTTGAAAGCCCATTTTTTTTAGAGGTGCCACGGCTCGCTTATTTTTTTTGTAGGTGGCCCTGTTTACCATTATACAGGGGTCGAGGAAAAATACACCTCAAATTAGGCAAATTATGATAATTGTTCTTTCAACTCTATAGAAATTGATCTGTATGCCTTTTGTTTTCATTGAAAATTGGTTAGGTGATACTCTGGGCCAATATCGCGGAACACTTTTTTCATTTTTTGCATAAGAGTTTCCTGAAGAGCCATTTTAGCACCACAATGTTGGAACGATGTAGCTTACGGTTTATTGGATTGTGAAATGTTTTCCCACAATGGAAGCTCATTTTATGGCAATTAATCGGCTATTTTTGGAAATTTAAATTTTCTCATTATACAGGAGTTGCACAGAAGTAAGAGTGAGTTTCCTAAACATTCTCAAGCTGCTTTGGCTTGAGGACGATTTTGGAAGCTTATTTTATGGAAGTTAACTCTCCTATTTTTTCTAATGGAAAACTTTATACAGGGATAATTATTCGGCTATTTTTGGAAAATAAAATGTTCTCATTATACAGAAGTTGCGTAAAAGTAAACCTGAGTTTGACAAAAATTCTCAAACGGCTGTAGCGTGAAAACAATTTTGGAAGATGATTTTATGGAAGTTAACTCTCTTATTTTTTCAATAAAAAACTTAGCATTATACAGGGACTACCCAAAAGTAGACTTAAGTTTGCAAAAAATGCTTGAATGGCTGTAACTTACAAAAACAATGCTATTCAATTACCAACAATATAAGAAAACTAGCGTATCTGTAGCCAAAGAGCACTAATCAACAAAGTAAAATCACTTTTTCGACGTTTGAACAGCAAGTTTGGAAAATAAGCCAATTCGCATAATTTCAAAACTACCAGTAAGTACTAACCATTTTTGGGCAATTTTAATTTTGTTTTTATGCTGGATCTGTGTATACTAAAAGGGTATGTTATGCAAAAAAAGTCACGCCAGGTCGTGAAAAATAAGATAAACTGATGAGTTTCCAAAAGCGTTCTCAAGTTACAGCCGTTCAAGCATTTTTTTGCAAAATTAAGTTTATTTTTCGGTAATCCCTGTATAATGCGAAGATTTCCATTAGAAAAATAAGAGAAATAACTTCCATAAAATGATCTTCCAAAATTGTTTTCACGCTACAGCCGTTTGAGAATTTTTGTCAAACTCAGGTTTACTTTGATGCAACCCCTGTATAATGAGAACATTTCAATTTCCAAAAATAGCCAAATAATTCTCCCTGTATGATGCAAAGTTTTCCATTAAAAAAATAAGAGAGATAACGTCCATAAAATAAGCTCCCAAAATCGTTCTCAAGCTAAAGCCGTTTAAGAATGTTCAGGAAACTCACTCTTACTTTTGTGCAACCCCTGTATAATGAGAAAATTTAAATTCCCTAAAATAGCCGATTAATTGTCATAAAATGAGCTTCCATTGTGGGAAAACGTTACACAATCCAATAAACCGTGAGCCACATCGTTCCAACATCGTGGTGCTAAAATGGCTCTTCAGGAAACTCTTATGCAAAAAATGGAAAAAGTGTTCCGAGATATTGGCCCAGAGTATCACCTAACCAATTTTCAAAGAAAACAAAAGGCACACAGATCAATTTCTATAGAAAGAACAATTATCATAATTTGCCTAATTTGAGGTGTATTTTTTCCTCGACCCCTGTATAATGTAAACAGGGCCATCTGCAAAAAAAGCAAGGGAGTCGTGGCACCTCTAAAAAAAATGGGCTTTCAAAACCTGCAAAGATGTTCGAAATCAATACAACCGTTTTCAAGATACAGCCCTTTAAACATTGTGCTCACAAGATTTTGTCAACTTTGTTGTTTAATATTGTATCTGCTGCCAAAGGGCACTTATCAAAAAACTGGCAAAAACGTCTGGAGATATTGATGTCAACTTACTAAAGGCCTATACAGAAATCCGAAAAAAAATTTATTGTCAATATGGCAGACATCCATACTGTTTGTATTTTTACATCAATCTATTATTCACCCTGTATAACTTCAAAAATGCATTTCTCCGAAAAAAATACTCTTGTCCCACGTGGTCTACAATATGGACTATCGAATACCACAAACCGCATTAAAAACAAAAATAAAATAAAAAAGTTATTACAAATTGAATATAGTGCTAAAAATTGCTTGTCCCGTTTTTTTTGGCGAGCAGTTTAGTTGGATCCATAACAAAACAAAAATGAAATATTTGAAGAAATATTCACTTATATTTATCTTCTATGATGCCATGACTTCGCTTTAACCTTAGAATACTTAACCCTCTTAAACCACACGCAGATACTAACCTACGTAAAATTTACGTGTTCTATGTTTTTAGGTTTTCGTGTGTCTGTCTGAAATATAAGTTTTACTAGGTGTGTCTGTATATATTCTGTGAGTATGTATTTAGTTGTGTACATACATGTAAGTGTGTTTAAGTAGAATTGAAAAAAAAAATCTCCTTGAAACTTTCATTTACACAGAAAACCAAATATTAATTCCAGCCGCTTATATTTTGGAACTTTTGAGAAATAATCTTAATTTTTTTTTGAATGCACAACACTCAGAACCAATTTGCGTCCATATTTTCTCAAAAATACCGCGAAATACAAATAAAGATTAAATTTCGTTGAAAGAAAGTACTAACCCACGTAAATTTTACGTACAGAAATGTATTTTTGTGAATCTGGCAGACGTGAACCGACTGGCATTTATGTAGCAAAGGTGGCGATGCCTGGTCCTACTGGTATTGAAATATTGAAATTTAAGCGGACTGGATCACATATCTGGGAAATGGCAGCATATCAAACAAAAAGCACACGTAAAAAATTTACATGGGTTAGTATTCTAGGGTTAATGGAGATATTTATTTTGATGAATTTTATAGAAGTTCCTCCCTCCTAGCTGTGATTCCATCCTGTCTCAAGGCTTTTCTGTCTTTCATCTGAGACAAGGCAAGTTCTAACTCTTCTGCTTCTATGGTAATGTCTCGCATTGTTAAGAACAAGATTCATGATGTTTTCAATAACTTTGTCGACACGACACGGGTAGGATTTCTTTTCGAATGCAGTTGCTGTAATCTTGTCTTCTGTAAGTTATACGTCGATAAACGAATTTCCATATTTATATTCTTATCACCGTTGGCACGGCTTCTGTATTGTAGTTGCTTATATCATGTCAAATTTTCTTGCTTATTATCCTATCCAATTCCCTTAATCATATTTCTCCGTCCACTCATTATTTCTCGGGGCGCCTCCCGGAGTTTATTGATTGTATTTTCCTATATCCTTCTGCTGGCTGAACTATAAGATATTTCTTCCTCTATAGGCTGTCCATGAGTTCAAGTTTCCATGTGTTCATAGGTCCTTAAGATTTCCTGTTTGGAGACTCTTTTGTTGAGTCCCGATTAGTATTTTTGAATTTTTTCCCAACGTTTCGTTTCAGCGATTGATTTTTTAAAAAATGTTATTTGTTAACTTCTTTACAGATTGATGTTAAGCTTCATTGTAGCAATGAGTAGTCTGTGATCAGTGCCATAGTATCAAATTTATTTACACGTCTTTCATAAATATGCACCTTCAATACAAGAGTCTGGGGAACAGACAGACGGAGCTTCGAACTTTCCCGAACGTCAGCGTGTCGCGAAGCGGTCGAAGAGGAGGGCGTCGAAGTTCCATTCGCCGAACGTATTTTAGTCATATTTTCTTATTATTTGGTCACGAGTTTGGTCATATATCATTCAGATAAGTTAGTGAATTAATTTTTTTTCTACGAACGTACCATCAAACTTTGGTACCGCGTAGGATATTTTCCACACTGGGTAAGTATATCTTTCGCAAAAGCTCGTGTATACACGATTTTCCTATAAGTAAGGTATATACAGGGTGTATCAGGTATGACTACAAATATGTCAACACGAGATAATATGGCCCATTTCAAGCTAAAACTGTCCTATTAACCATGGGTCAATTGTTAGTATTTTCGGAGTTATCGCAGAATTTAAATTTAGAAAAATATTAACAACGTGACAACATTGTACAGGTATTATCTCTGTCAGGATATAAATGTAAATAAAACTGGTAAATTTAAATTTTTTTTTTTGCACGGAGTTTATTTATTTCCATCTGTTTACGTTTTGGTTTGTTATTGGCTTTCAAATAATGTAAATAATAACTTGCATTTTCATCACTTTTCTAGTAAAAATAAAAAATGTGCCGTTTTATTAAGTTGTGAATTGCACTCAATTACATTTTTGCACTAAACATTCAAGAGAAAAATCAAATAATACTTACTCAGCTACTTGTCAAATCCTTATTATGAAAATATTAATTTTTGTTAGAAGGTTCTCAAAACACTAAAATCAACACGCAGATTTTGCACACTCACAAAACGTACTTCCTGTGTCACGCAATCTTTTTAAAACGGGCATAATGTTCTTTCATCTGGTGGGTGCTTTTCTTGTGGGAAATCTCTCCCTAGTTTCCTTGTAAATTCTGGCGGCTAAATGAGCATTTTGCAACGTTTCTGCCTAAACAAATTTCTGCATATTCGATGTTTCTAAACATTTTATTTTCAAAAAAGAATGAATTTGAATTACGCGCGTTTCCCAACTAGAAAATCAAGAATCAATTTATTCAGCTACACGAGGACAGTGCGCTACACAGGTTCAACCTTCAACCACCTATTCTATTCTTTATTGTGCTGAGTTGCCAAATGTTTAGATACCCTTTTACAAGTGAAATTTGTATGTTGTTTTTTCAATTTTTTGTTATTGTTGTTGACTAAAAATGCATAATTACTTAAGAATTGGATTAACTGAATTTTTCTACATCTCATAATGATAAAAAATTTCTTTACCTTTAAAATATTCGTTGAAAAATGTCAAAACTTCAAAGGCCTTTTTCTCAAAAATGGTTGACTTTGGACCCCATGTTGTATAAACTTATTTGTTCAAAATCGGCCATATTTTCACGTGTTAAAATTTTTGTAGTCAAACCTGATACACCCTGTATTTCAATCAGTTTTGGACAAAATATTATTTATGAAAGACTAAAATGAGTGTTGTATATATACAACAATTTTGCATTATAATAAAAATACATAACCGGGGATATTCCATACCTATTTAATTTTGGTATTTGTTTTCAGTTTTTAACCATTGAACCCTTTCTATAAAATATATCGTTACCTACTGTTCCTGATATTTTGTATTCAGCAATCTGACTATAAAATCGAGATGTTAGTTCAAGGTTGTCACCGCTTTAATTATGCAAATAAGGCAATCGGAATATAAAATCGATATGTTTATGTTAGTTCAAGGTTGTTACCGCTTTTGCATACATTGAGTGCCGACTCATAGATAGGCAATTACTTATACATAATAGAAGTCGGGTAAGTGTTTGGAAGAAGTCCGGAGAGGTCAGGAAAGGGCTGGATAAGGTCGGGAGAAATCTAGACAAGTCTGGATAAAGTCTGGATAAGGCTGGAAAAAGTTTAGCTAAGTCTGGAAAAGTTTGGATAAGTTTGGATAAAGTCTGGAAAAGCCAGAAAATTTCTGGAAACGTCTGGAAAAGGCTCTATTAGGTCTGGAGAAATCTAGACAAGTCTGGATAAAGTCTGGAAAAATCTACCCAAGTCTGGATAAAGTCTGGAAAAGCCTGGAAATTTCTGGAAACGTCGGAAAAAGGCTGGATAAGGTCTGGAGAAATTCAGACAAGTCTGGATAAGTTCTGGAAAAGTGTATTTGAAGTCGGGAAAGTGTTTGGGAGAAGTCCGGAGAGGTCAAAGGGCTGGATAAGGTCTGGAGAAATCTAGATAAGTCTGGATAAAGTCTGGATAAAGTCTTGCTAAGTCTGGAAAAGTCTGGATAAGTTTGGATAAAGTCTGGGAAAGAGCCAGAAAATTTCTAGAAACGTCTGGAAAAGGCTCTATTAGGTCTGAAGAAATCTAGACAAGTCTGGATAAAGTCTGGAAAAATCTAGCTAAGCCTAGAAAAATCTGGATACAGTCTGGAAAAGCCTGGAAATTTCTGGAAACGTCTGGAAAAGGCTTAATAAGGTCTAGAGACATTCAGACAAGTTTGGATAAAGTCTGGAAAAGAGCCAGAAAATTTCTGGAAACGTCTGGAAAAGGCTCTATTAGGTCTGGAGAAATCTAGACAAGTCTGGATAAAGTCTGGAAAAATCTAGCCAAGTCTAGAAAAGTCTGGATAAAGTCTGGAAAAGCCTGGAAATTTCTGGTATCGTCTGGAAAAGCCTTGATAAGGTCTGGAGAAATTCAGACAAGTCTGGATAAAGTCTGGAAAAGTGTATTTGAAGTCGGGAAAGTGTTTGGGAGAAGTCCGGAGAGGTCAGAAAAGGGCTGGATAAGGTCTGGAGAAATCTAGACAAGTCTGGATAAAGTCTAGCTAAATCTGGAAAAGTCTGGATAAGTTTGGATACAGTCTGGAAAAGCCAGAAAATTTCTGGAAACGTCTGGAAAAGGCTCTATTAGGTCTGGAGAAATCTAGACAAGTCTGGATAAAGTCTGGAAAAATCCAGCCAAGTCTAGAAAAGTCTGGATAAAGTCTGGGAAAGTCTGGAAATGTCTGGAAACCTCTGGAAAAGGCTTGATAAGGTCTGGAGAAATTTTGACAAGTCTGCATAAAGTCTAGCTAAGTCTGGAAAAATCTGGATAAAGTCTGGAAATTTCTGGAAACGTCTGGAAAACGCATGGAAATTTCTGGATTGGGTCGGAAAAATTCTGGAAAATCTGGAAAGGGTTGAATTTTAGCGGATCTCAAAGCTCACAATAATCACAAGCATTAGCGTTGAAGTTTGCTTCGGCATTTTCAATGTTCTCCTCGGTTGCATCTTTGTGAAGGACTGTGAATTTGTTACTTATGTGACAATTCTCTGACAATATGCCTATTAGCTGTGCTATTAGATATTGCTCTGTAGATGGTTGTTTTTCAAAGCAAGGAAGTGGTTTAATATTTTTTCTAGGTCCAATAGAAGAATCTAGGTATGTATAGGGTTTTCCAATAGTAACGCTCGATGTTTGACAATAGCCCATGAAAAACTCGATAGTCACACAGGTGCTATCTTTGGCAGCCGTATTCAATTAGTCTCTGCATTTTATTATGGAGCGCTACACGATTGAGCAACGCGTCGGAATTGTTAAAAATTATTATCATTATCAAAACCAATGTTCTATTCGGAAAACGTTTCGTGCACTCCGTGCAATTTATGATGTCAACGATCGTCCTTCAGAATCCACAATTGGCCGACCTAACGTCACTGGATTTTTTTCTCTGGGCATTCCAAAATCCAAAGTCTATGTTGACAAATCTCGAACGGTTGCCGCCTTAAAGGCCAATATTAAGCACTTATTGCTGAAATTGAGCCATTTTTATGCGATAACGAACACTAAATGATTCTAACGACAATCTAAAATTGTCGGAGAAATGTATTGATAATTCGGATATTGTTGAAAACATCTATGAGAAGTAAAGTCCGTCGATTTTAATCTAATACTCGAAAGGAATGTGAGCTGGTGGCACCCTACATTTGAACGCCAATGGTCACCTAAGGTCACCCCTGGTTTTCGCTTCACCCCCTCGCTCCTCATACGAAAAGTCGACGAACAATACTAAAAGAAGGAAGATTCAGGGACTTGACCAAATCTGCAATACTTTCTGCAAGAAATGTTGATGTCGAAGAAATAAACGAATAAGTTGTCGAACTGTTGGACGTCAAGACCGAAAAACTCTACACCAGTATAGATAGTGTCAAGAACTGTGATAATAGTGATCTAAATGATGCTATTCTTCCAAAATATTTAAATTCGCTTAATCCGCCGAATTCCCGCTCCATGATTTACGATTGAAAACGAATTCTATTGTATGCTTATTAGAAATCTAAGCATCAGTGCAGGCCTTTGCAATGGCACAAGGCCTTTAGTTCTGGAACTTGGGGATAATCTGTTACGCTGTGAGATATTGACTGTAGATAAACAGGGAGAAATAGTGTTCATAAATCGAATAACACTCTACTGCGAAAACGTCTACCCCTTTACGTTCAAACAAAGACAATTTTAAAATAAAATTAGCCTTTGCAATGAGTTACGATTAACAAATCTCAAGGACAAACATTTGATAGGATAGTAATTGATCTCCAGAAAGGATGTATTAGTCACGGACAACTTTATGTGGCGCTTTTCAGAGTTCGTTCGTGGGACTCATTCAAACTTTATTCAGGGAAACAAAGAGGCAATAGTGTTGTCAAAAACCATGTTTTTAAAGAATTGTTTTTTTGATAATTTAATTTTGAAATTTCGCAGTCATAGGTGATTTCAGAAGATCTTTACAACTTATTTACAAGATATTTGAAGATCACAAGACAAAAACCTGAACAGGATAAACATAAATGATTGAAAATAACGAAGAACGACATGAAGACTTAGCACTCTTTAAACTTTGGATTCTTACGAGTTCCATAAAATAGAATAAGTTCCACTGGACATATGCACACCGTATATTCAAAAAATAAGATTGATTTAAAGTCATTACGATGTACCGCAAAAGTAATAATTCACCAACTACTTTGATCACATTTAAAATTTATGTCTACCACGTAGGTACAAACAAAAAATGTAAGTTGAATAATTGAGCAATTGAATTTAAAATCTTTTAAAAAATTTTTTTTTTCGATTTTTTGCAGTAAAATGTTGATCGAGTAGACTTCAATAACTGGCCTAATAAAAAAAAAGGAACTTCATGAAAATGTAAAAAAAAAATTAAGGCTCGATATCTCGTATTATACCACAGCACATAAATAGTTACTAACTCGGTTTATAATAACACCTTGATTATGGTTATGATTATTCTGTTTTAAATAAACCACTTCGAAAAATGTATACCTACACCTACGAGTTCCATAAAACAGAAGGAGATAAGTAGACATACGCACACCGTACATTCAAGAAATGTGATCGATTTAAAATCATTATGATATACCATACAAAAATAATTAGTCACCAACTCCATCCATCGCATTTGAAATTTCTTCACTAGAATAACATCTATACAACTTATCTCACTGTTACATTTAATGTATAATGTACATTTAAATGAAAAATTATGCTGTTTTTTGTACAACACCTAATAAATATTTTCCATTTTATAATTATTTTGATGGACTTGATTTAAAAAAAAAAACGCGCGAAGCGCGCTCATGACCTAGTTTCATCAAAAATACGTGATATTGATAGAAACTATATATATATAGAATAGTTCGGAAGCTTCGAAGGCTCAAAATTTAGATGCAATTTTTATTTTTTTTTCATAACTCAGAATTATTCCTGTGATGATCTCGGAAATAATCCCGACTCACAGATTTATCTCAGGAATAATCCTGTAACATACGCGATAATAAACAACAATAATAAATACAATATATTTATACTTGTATTTCAATCATGATGGTTTTATCCGGTTTTCTTTACTAAATATGATTATTTTTATTTAGATTATCGAATATTTACACGCAATCTTGGTGGCCGTGGTCTATTCGGCGTCAGTGGCACGCGGAGCGATGGCTATGATATCGTTTGGCATCTTTCGGAGCTCCGTCCGTCTGCTCCTTAGACTATTGTACCTCCGATTTGTAATAATAGGTACATTATTCAATCCAATATTATTTTTAACTTGTAACGCGCCAAAATTGACTAACTAATTCATACTTGTTTTAAGTTTTCCATTCAAGATTCCTTTAATTTTGTTTACCTTTTTTCACTATAAAATTTCAACAATAATTAGGTATAGCAATTACAGATCCTGTGAATTATCTAATTTTCAATATTTAAATTCTATTTTCATTTGTTACTAGTTCTTGTGATGACTAATGATTTTCCTCGCTTTTAAGGCCGCAACAACGATGAGAATGCAGTGCTCTGATTGGTTGAGTTTTCGAAACTTGTTTTAAGGTCTTTAAAAAAACGGCACATCAGAATTGGCTCAAATTTGGCATAAACATCATTTGATCGATTATCTACAATTCCTTATTTTGGTTTTTCGATATTCAGCCTTTTTTTTAAATTCAAAAATCCTGTTCGCAACCACCAAAACAACTTAATGTGTTGGTGGTTGCATATTTGCATGTTTATCAAGCTTGAATCCGTGAAAAGCATATTTTATTGATAACCACGAAAAACTAAAAAAAGCTAATTGTAGAGATTGTAGATAATATATCAAATAATGTTTATGCCAAAGGATTTTGGAAATTATTGCGGATTTTTTGAGATGACCTTGAAACGAATTTTGAAGGTGAAAACAGTTCAAGCAATTTCAAGTAGATGGCGCCACGGCAAAAAAGCTACATTGGGAGCATCATAATTGTATATTTGTCTATCTCTTTCACTAAGTATTTCACCCACAAACCGATTTTGTTTTGGAAAAAAAATAAAATATTGAACCGTATGTGTGGAGTGGCGCAGTAGTTATTTTCACAAACTAAATTTAAACATGGCGGCCATTAACGCGGCCTTAATCAATATTTTATTCCATTTCAAAATCAATCTTCTTGTAAACAAATCAAATATTCAATAGTCAAAAAATATTTCTGGGGTTATGTTTCCCAAATCCTGATCCGTTTTCAAAGTGCCTGTACCGTACTACTCTGTTCAGTTGCTGAACTCAGTGCCAGTTTTAGTTCTGCTCCCGGTCGGTTCCATAAACCACCGGATTGCTCTCTTTGCTCTATTTTATAAGGACACTTGACGCTTAAGGCATGTCACTCTTGATTTGTGTCTCAGGAGACTGGTGAAGTGTCGTTCATTGTTGTCAATGGGCATTCGATTAGTTATGTTTTTGGGATCATCGTTTCCTAGTAAGCACTTACGTTTTTCAGCACGGATCGCTTCCTCCATGTCGTATTCTTCAATTTATGATTGTTCTATTGGATAATTACTTGTTGTTATTATCATTAGTCGTCAGCTGTTGTAATTTTTCTGATTATGTTGTTATGTGCAATTTTTGGTGCGTGGGAATACTATCGATTAATTTTTGACGTATGTCATTATTCTGCTACATGTCTATCCTTCAAATAGTCTAGGAGGCAGTGACGATTTTCGGAACTTATTTTCCCAGTCAGGCAACTTAGATAGAATTGGGTTAGTAATTCTAAGCAAAATACATATGTTTTTAGGGGGGGTTTTCCGATGGGTTGAAGCGCAAAATGCATTAAAGCTTACGAATGCACGACCCTTTATTTTCTGAGTGATAAAAATAGGTCCACTAATGAGAAGTATACTGAAGTTACGTGAAAAAATAGTCCGGCTAATCTGTGAGTATGAATAATATGTCTGGCAAGTGAAAAATTGAAGATCCGAAAATTTTCAGCCAGACACTCACTTTCACTATCTGAGATAAGCCAAATTGCTATTTTCATATACTTTATGTTCTATTGTAGTAAATGTGAAATATTTATATCTGGGAAAATAAGCCTAGTTGTATTTTTCATTATTCTTGTGAACCCATCCGAGAATTTTAGCCAGACTCAAACATTCTTGCTTTGTATCACCAGGAGAACAAACTATTTCATAGAAACCAACTGGAGAAATAGGTGCTAAAAAATTTCACTGCCTCCTAGACTAAAAATCTAAGACAACTAATTAATTACTTGTAGGAAATCTTCCTTTAGCGTTTTGGTTGCTTTGAGAAAAGGTCTCTCTTGAAGAAATTAATTTTGTCTTCGCCCTCAAAGGGATTTTGGACCTGATTTTCTCACTAATTGAATTTATAGCGCATTGAGTTTTCTTACGTTGCGTTTAAGTTTCGTAAAACGCTATAATTTTCCGGATGGTATCGGATTTGAAAAAACCATTTCGGTAAGTTGCTTTGCACGTTTTTTTTTCCCACAAGATTCTGACTTTCTCTATTTGCTCATTAGTGAAAAGCTGCCATATTCCATCCAGGATCTCGAATCCTGATAAATCCAACGGATAGGAGTATTTTTGTGGCAAATAAAACCCTATTTTAACAGGTGAGACATAACCTAATAACCTTAAATTTTCTTTGCAAACTCGAGGCACATTTTCTTTATTCTTAAGCTTTATTTGATTTTGTCTAATTTGATTAATTGTTATCATAGATACATTATAATTCAATTTTCCTATTATGAGTCTAGACTTCTCCAAGCTCATTTTTTTTTCATCATCATGAACTGATTCCGTTCAATTCCATCAATATCTTCTCTTCCAAAATTATTTTCCATTCTATCCAACAGAACTTTAGCTGTTGCGACTATATTGAGCCCAACAATATCAGTAGCTTCTTGTGTGAAGAACAAGGAAATTAGTGCCTCAATAAATGGTTTTTAATAATTTTATATCTCCAATAATCTCCAATTTGTGCAAAAGTATAGGTCTATTCACGTTAGCCGATGAATCATTACTCGGACACAGATAACCTACATACAGATGCAAAAGATCGGCGAATTTATGGTTCAAGATTAATTTGATAGACATAGGCTGGCCGCACCAACGCCGCATCAATGTATTTTGAACATATTTATTATATAAATGCGGAAGCTCAATAATATAATATTATTTCTTTAATTGGTTCACAAACAGCAAAAAAATATTCTTTTTTACCCGCAAAAAATATGTAAACACACAGGCTGGAACGCTGGAACATGCTCACGCACCCGGCCACGTTAATTGTCCTGACGCGGGCGATCTGTATCTATGCGTCAAGGCGCTGGCTCCCCGGCTTCGTCACAGAATATCGTCGACGGTAAGTATACGTACTTACGCATCTGTATTAGGTGATCTGTGGCTCGGATATTGCCTGAAGATCTACATATAGTAGATAGTGTATTTAATATTGCTTTTTAACTGCTCTGTATACAAAATAGACTGCTCACATTGTCGTGGTGAAATTTCTTGCAAAATAGTCAACTATAATCTTTTTCGAAAGAGCCCATCAATCTTGCTACATCTTCCGATAACTAACGACATTACAAAGTAAACATTGTTTCGTTTATACTTCGTTTTCTATGTTATGTATGATAATCGAAACTCCTTTCTTTGCTCTCAAGTTTTTTTGAACCCTACTGAAGAAGTGATCGTACTCTCCCAGATTTTCTGAATCCTGTCCTTTTTTTATATATAACTTCATTTGCATTCCTAGAGATGCCTTGAACGTTCTATGTACCATTACTTATTATCCCTTTTCGTTGCCTAGTTCGTCTCTGATTTTCGATCGTGTTCTGAGGAGATGGATTAGGTATTTCAACAGTCTCTAGATTTTCTGAATAACAGGGAGTTAGCCCCATGCATCAACCTCTTACCAGGAGGACTAGGTGATTTGTGGTCGATACTGTCTTCCCCGGTGACATGCTCCTTGATTACATTGTAGCTGAAAATGTATACTGTTTAAACACATTCTTTAAGAAACCCAAACAAAGGAGATGGACATGGAGAAATTCAAATGGTACAATTAAATCAGTTTGACACTGGAAGCGACCACCGGTTGATCAGAGCTACAATTTCCCTAAACCTGAGAATTGAAGAGCAAAACTTTTCAATAAGCATATTTTTCCAACTGCAAACGAAATAGACGTCCATAAAGAGACCTTTCGAAAAGAATTCGGGAAGAAATTAAAACCCATTGTCAACATACATGGAACGAACTTGAATCATCTCGCTGAGAAAATAAGCAAAGACATCCACACAATAATTAAGAAACACCAAGAGACAATAAGATAACGCCAAACATACTAAAACTTATAAAAGAATGGAAAACAACTTCCAGAGATGCAAATGAGTACCGGTAGCTCAACAAGAGAATACAGAGGGAAGTGAGAAGGGATGTGAGATCCTATAATATCAGAATAATTCAAACCGTAATTGAGGGCAACTCTAACATATGAAAGTTCTTAGATCGAGACTTTTGCCTAGGAAAAGCAGAATTGTCAAAATGAAGGATGAGAATAACCATAAATTGACTGGAAGAGACGATATCTCTGAACATATAGATATCTTTTATCGTCGTCTGTATACCTCTGTTGTGCGGGATCCTAATACTCAGAAAGTTGCCGTTTGCAATGTAGGCTCAGAAGAAATTCCTGATATAACCAAAGAGGAAATAAGGGTGGCACTAGGACAAATGAAGAACCGTAAGTACCCTGGGGAAGACAGAATAACCTGTGACATGCTAAAAATGGGCGGAATGGAACAAATTCTACAGGTGTTATTTAATAAATGTTTATCTGAAGGCAATATCCCTGAAACATGGCACAATGCAGAAGTTATTCTGCTTTTTAAAACGGGCGACATCAAGGACATTGAAAATTATCGACCTATCAGCCTTTTGTCCCACCTTTGCAAACTACTAACAAGGATCCTTTCAAACCGACTGACAACTAATGAACTAAATTAGATCAACCAGTGGAGCAGGCAAGATTCCAGCACTATGGATCACCTACAGACCATTCAAATGTTAAAAGAGAAAACATCAGAATACAACATACCACTTCATTTCGCCTTTATAGATTTTCATAATGCACTTGACTCTATTGAAACATGGGCTGTCCTGCTTGCGATGGATATTCTACCCTTCTTAAGAATGTATACAGAAGCGCAACTTTCCGTGTGAAAATAACGGAAGACCTGAGAACCGAAAAAAAATTCAATTAACAGGGGAGTTCGCCAGAGTGATCCTATATCTCCAAAACTTTTTACGTTGGCCTTGAAAGACGTTTTTGAAATGCTATTGTGGGAAAATAAAGGTGTCAACGTTGATGGTACCTTTTTAAACCATTTACGCTTTGCCGATGACATAGTGCTTATTAGTTCATATATCCAGGAGCTTAAGAACATGCTAGAACAACTAAACGAAGCTTTAAATAACGTTGGATTAAAAATGAATTTATCAAAAACAAAAATAATGAGCAGGACTGAGGAAAACATAATAATAGCAGACAAAACTTTAGATAATGTTGGTGAATATATATATATATATATATATATATATATATATATATATATATATATATATATATATATATATATATATATATATATATATATATATATATATATATATATATATATATATATATATTAAAATGAAATGTCTTCCTTTAGCCTTTGATCTAGTTACAAGGCAGCAGCTCCGCCGCTTTGTTTCCCAATTGATGTTAATTTGGATAACTACAGAAGGTGGCCAAAGATCAACAACTGATTTTGTTCGGACATGTACAAAGAAGGACAGATACAAGAATGAGTGACTCATTGAGTGAAAGCCAGGGGAATGAAAAAGACACGATAGACTGATAAGAAGTTGAAGAAGCATATTAGGCGAGAAAATGGAAGACAGAGGCTTGGAGGAGGATTCGTGATACAGATGGTTGGAGATCGGGAATTAGAAGACGGAAGTCACATTTTCAAATTAACCCAGAAATCTATCATCATACCGATATCACAAAAGAGAAAATTTACTATGCCCTGAGGAAATTGAAAAATAACAAAGCTTCTGGGAATGACAGAGTAGTGGCAGAAGCTATAAAAATAGGAGGACCTGTGTTAATAGAAAAAATACAAAAGCTTTTTAACCTATGTCTACACAATCAAGAGATCCTGTCGAAATGGAACTATGCGATTACTATCCTCCTCCACAAAAAAAAGGGACATAACGCAGTTTAATAATTTATAGACCCATATATCATTAGCCTCCTAAATCATATCTATAAACTGTACACCCGTATAATAACGTCAAGACTAGAAGCTAAGCTCGATTTTTATCAAACAAGAGACCAGGCTGGCTTCCGCTCCTGATATAGGACAAATGATCATTTGCAATGTTTAAAAACACTTATTGAGAAGACCGTTGAATACAATAGACCACTAGTATTGATATTTGTAGATTTCCAAAAAGCCTTTGATACGGTCAAGATTAGCGCAATCTTAGGGACCTTGAAAGAATGTAGGATAGACTATCGATATACCAATATCATCTACAATGTCTACAAAAATTTAACAAAAACCGTAAAAATACATAAAACTACACAAAAATAGATATCGAACGAGGAGTAAGACAGGGCGACATTCAAAACTCAATGGGACAACAAAGGCATAACTGTAGATGGAGAAAACCTAAATAATCCCCGTTTTACGGATGATATAGCTAGTACTAATCACAGACAACCTACAACAAGAAAATGCTACAAGAAATTCAAAGGGCAATGCAGACGGTGGGTCTAAACATCAATTACGGCAAGACAAGTCAATGACAAACCTAGTCCCCAGTGAAAATATACAAATTCACGGAGCAGATATAGAATTTGTGGAAAAATAGTGTTATTTGGGACATGAGATTAGAATTGATAGAAACAATGAAACGTTCGAACTTTTAAGGCGTATCACTCTCGGTAGAGCGGCATATGGTCTGCTCAGATATATATTAAGATATCATGATATACTCATATCCTTGAAGAGGAAAACTTTTAATACGTGCATCTTGCCAGTTTTCGCCTATGGATCAGAGACCTTAACAATCACAAAAGCATCAGCCAGAAAGCTACGTGTTACATAACGCAAGATGGAAAGATCGATGCTGAGAATAACTCTGAGAGACAATATGAGAAACGACGAGACCCGAAGAAGAACTGGAGTGGAGGACATAATACAGGATACTCGCAAACTCTAAATGAACGTGGGCTGGTCATGTCGCAAGGCAGAAGGATGGTGAATGGACAAAAAAAGTTTCAGAGTGAAGACCAAGATCGGACAAGCGCAACCGAGAAAGACCTCTCACGAGATGGAAGGATGATCTGAAGAGACTCAATACAAATTGGGTTGCAACCGCTCAAAACAGAGGGAAGTGGAAGTATCTAGAGGAGGCCTATGTCCAATAGCGGACGGAAATGGCTGGGTGATGACGATGAGGATGATGATAATGATGATACCACCTTCCACATGCTACATGCAACGAATATTCAAATCAAAAAGTTGAATCTCAACAACCGCTGCTCTTAGACGAGCCTGTCTATAAAAGAACCTAAAAAATTAGATCCTGAAAGGCCATTTCCTTTGCCTAAGCTTTCATTTTAGGAGATTAGAAAGAGTTCAACGTTTGAATTTAAAAGTCCATGAGTACCTCATCAATTCTGCCTTTCAGTGTTAAAAATATAGCGTGTGAGATTATAATATACTTGCATACCTAATTATAATAGTCTCTCAATGTTGTGGTAGTGAAGATTTTGACAAATTATCGAATTGAATATTAATAATTGTCACCATTTATTTGTCAAAGTAACTGAAACTCTTAGTTAACGAACATAAAAAAACCCACATAAATAGGTAGTTAGTACCCCATTTGACAAACTTATACTTAGGCACCGCTTCGCATTTATTCCACACACACCATTCTTATTAGACAAAGACAAGGTGATTAACTTTCGAATTCGCGCCGTGCTATATGTTCTGGGTGCTGGATAAGGACAAGCCTAACGGCGGTACCGTCGATAGGAAAGAGACAGGGTGCCTGCTGGTAGGGGCCTTATGCGACGAAATTCATACAGTTCTTCGTCTCGGTGCAGTAGCTTGATATTGGTACCAGCGAAAGAGCTGTCGCGCGGTCGATTTGAAATTTATTTACGATTTGAAAGCGGTTTTTAGGTCGTCTTGTGTGATAGCGGTGGTTTAGTGCGATTTTTTTCTTTGGATTTTCTACCACTGTGTGGACTTTTTTCTTGTTTTTTTTTTTTTGAATTTCTTTATCCAAAATGGTAGGTACCAATTTTTATTTTTTTTTTGTTTATTTAATATTTCTAATTTGCTTTGTAATTTTACATTATCTAAAAAGACATTAATAGGACCATGAGACATTTTTTTATTTGGTTTGTTACTTGTTTATATAGACAAACTGATTTTCCTCCAATTTTGAAAGCTTGCTTTCTGCAAAAAAGGCATGCAGTGCAAAAACTTATTTTTCGCACTCTTTAAAACACTTGAAATTATGTTTCACGCACTAGTGCGTAAAGTAATTTACATAACAAACTAGTGAAATAGTTCAAATTTGCTCAATTTAATAAATAAATAGAAACATTTTACGTTTTCCTATTTTTTGGTCATTTTTAGACTGCTATTAATTTTGGATGAAGAGCTCATAGTTAATCCGAAATATTTATCTAAATCGATTTTATCTCATTTAATTTTAGGTATCATTCTTCGAATATCGAATGCTTATTGCACATTATCTTCAAGTTTCAATTTCTTTTCACACACTCAAGATTTACGCTCGATTTTCACAATACAAGATAATTAGGTTCCCAGCGTAACCCGATTCTTGAAACCTTGGCATAACAGAAACGCTGCATGCAGAAACAACGTTTCAGATCAGAAAACAGTGTATTATTTAAATCAATCAAAACGTCACGGTGTTCTGAAAAGGTAGAGTGTCGATTTCCTGCAAACGAGTAACGTAAATAAGAGCAAGAGTTGTTGAAAAAAATATATCTCAAGGCTGGGCGGTCAAGAATTGAAAAGTGAACGCAGAATTTATGGTAGTAATTATTTTTGCAGACACCGAAATTTAAGAACAAGTTGTTGAATGTGCCATAACTGTTTAAATTGTTTGAGGTTTTCATAATTTGTAGCTCGAAGTGCTAACTTTACCCAACTATTAAATTGAGATCCTTTTGAGTATTTCTTTTTCTGGGTTTAGTTGATGAAATAGACTTAGTTGATGAAATAGACTGAAAAGTTAGAGTCACAACATTTTTCAGTCCTTGTAAAAATGTCAGTTGCAATGATGATGATGAAAAGGCCCAGCCTAATCTAAAATTTTTTATATACAATAATATGGAAACCATTAAAACATTTTCATGATATTCTTATACATTTTTATCAGCAGTTTTTCTGTTGAACAAATTCGAATTTTCAATGCTTGTCTAACTTCTTCGATATCGTCGAATCTTCTTCTTAGGTACGTGTTAAGTCCAAAATTTCTCTTGTCTCCAGGTCTCCATTATACCATTCTTCTCGTCCAACTCTCTTATTCTCTCAAAGTGTTCTTTGATGTCTTTATTTCATATAAGGTTTTTCAGGCTTATGCCGAGTATGAGTCCTTTGATTGCTCTTTGAGTGGTTTTGATCCCATAATGATGATGTATTTGATAGTTGGTGTCATCGTCTTCATGCCGTAATGCATCACAGAAAGAGGATACAGGTACATTGAAGACTCTGCGTTCGAGGTTTTTCGGAATATCAGGGTTTTTCAAGAGATTTCCAATACTTCCAATAGCAGCCCATTGTGAGACTGACGTTATCTGCTGTTTTCAGTTAAACCATCTTTTCTTGTAGTTTTCTCTTGGACTGCTGCTTATTATTACCTCTACCACATCATTCACAAAACGGAGGTGATTTAGGTGTCCATCGATATTGATACCTATCAAAGTATAACTTCCTGAAAACATCTTCCATTAAGAGTCCTATTGCCTTACCTCCCTTTTATTTTTATTTCTCTTTTTTTCCGGAATCTTTGACTTGTGAAGTGGCATTAATGACATATTGATCAGTTTACATATCTTCTTTCCAACTCCCTTAGGTCTCTCCCTTTTTCGTTTTCCTTGCAGTTTTCAATACGATACTCTTTTGGTATTCTGTTTTCGTCCCTTATTTAAACTCGTCCATAGCATCTCAGTCGGATGTCCTCAGTTATTTCGTGTTGACTTTTTGAATACCGTGTTTGTTATCTTTGTATTTTATTTTATCCCACACTATACTGCTAAGTTGTCTAGTCGCCTGCCTTGCTTCGGCTCCCTATTTATTCATCTAGGGATCTAGGCTACCGTCGTTAGTATCTGCAGGCCAAAATATTTGTATTGTTTACAGTGGTTTATTAGAAGAAGTAGTATTAGTAGTAGTAGTAGTAGTAGTAGTAGTAGTAGTAGTAGTAGTAGTAGTAGTAGTAGTAGTAGTAGTAGTCGTAGTAGTAGTAGTAGTAGTAGTAGTAGTATTAGTAGTAGTAGTAGTAGTAGTAAACGTGATTTATTGTCCAAGATTACAAAAAATCTTATTGATAAAGCTGACCTAAATCTGACATCTAGAATGGAATGTCCCTTAACAGCTAGCAAGCTTAGCATGCATGCAATGAATAGATGAATAAACACACCCTAACAAAACTAAAACATTTAACAGTAAATACCTATCTAACAAAACTTAATAAATAGTTAAACTAGATCTCATAAGTTCACAACTGTCGTCGTTTCTCGCTTCTCATTTTTCATAAGTCTCGGTTCCACCAGTCGCCTTCTTGAATAAGGCTTCTTTTTCATGGCCTCCATGACGTCATTTTTCCAGCTTCTTGGTTTTTCATATACTTGTTGGAGTTCTTGCAGCATGTAACTGGAGTCATCTTCATCTTCAGTTATAACTATAGGTACCTGGTCGTCAGCAAAAAAAGAGAATGAAAAGTATGTCCTCTCCTATCGGTAAGCACATGCCGCTACATTCCTCTTTTAAGATGTTAGGACAGTCTCAATACAAATTTGAAAATGCAGTGGAGCAAGGGAGCAGCCTTGTCTTAGACCTTTTGTTGTATCAGAGGTTTGATAGCATTTACATATCGTTGGTTTCATGACCCTATCTCCTTTTACACAAATTTTCAGGAGAGCAATTAAGAGAAAACTATATCTTTACGCCAACAGTTACAATACAAAGAACTATACCGATTTTTTGGTCTCTTTTTTTTGGCATGTACATTTTTGATCAAATACCACATTTCAAAATTGTATGTGTGTCGCAAGATTCGCGTTAATGCTGTAATAAAACTTCATATTTCAAGATAGGGTCACGTGTTTTCTCAATTTTTTAACGAAATTAACTGATTTCAAGATAAGAACCTTGGCTAAAAACAAGTATACACTAAATGCAACATATCTATCAACTTAACTCATTTTGGCCCTATCTCGAGTCTCGAGATATAAACTTATGCCATGAGTCCGACGATATGAGTTGCTTATCTCATTTAGATAAATTGCTAACCACAACTTAATTAGTGGCACCGTGTCATAAGCTTTCTGTAAGTATACAAAGATCAGTTGGAATTGTCTACCTCGTTCTACTCCTTTTTCAATAGGATTTTTAAGAGTAAACACTCAATCTATACAAGAACGTCCTGCCCTGAAACCATTTTGCTCCTCTGATTCTTGGAACTCGATTTCTATTTTGTTTTTCTAGAATACGTCTATGTAATCTGGCTACTGAGGTTGTGACGGTAATCCTTCCATAGTTTTCACAGTCCAATCTGTTCTTTTTTTTAAATATTGAGAAGATTAACCCTTCCCTCCAGTCTAGTGGCGGTTGCTTACAGCCACCCCAGAATGGCAGACCAAAGGAAAGATGAGATTGCATAACCGAATAGTAAACCACCCCAGCAATCGAGACACCCATAAGTTGGCTGCCACTGCTTGTACACAGTAGCAACCACATGCAACAAGAATCTATTCGCATCACACAATCTCGCTTGAAACCTTTTCGAACCAGATCATCAGGGTTCCTCTTTTCCACAGTGGCATCATCCGCAAAAGCAGTAAACATTCCAGATATATCTAGATGAAAAAGATCATTAGCATAAGGCTCAAATACCAGTTCAGATCCATAAGGAACTCCGTGTTGAGAAAATGATCGGAACATTATTTACTTTCGGAAGGAGTGATATGATTCGAATCACCTTAAAACCACACTCCTGAGTCCATAGACCACAAGCTTCCGCAGCAATGCACTATGATCCACGCAGTCGAAAGCTTTCGAGAAGTCGCAGAAAACCCCCGCAGCAGAGCGATCATTGTTGTAGTGTATAAAGAGCTGTTTCAAAACACGAAGCATGGCATCATGGGTATTTTTGCCGGGAAGAAACCCAAATTGAGAAGAGTTAAAGACAGAATGTTGAGACAGGAAGTCCAACATTTGCCTTTTAACCAGTTTTTTCATGACTTTCGTAGTTGTTGTTGATCCAGGATCAAGTTGTGCTGATCTCCACCAATAAACATATGATTAATGATCATGTTCAGACCCAATTTACGGTATTCTTAGATTTGCATACAGGTCATGTCTTTATAATCTTGGGCCATGCAGCCCAGCCATATCTTCAGTGTTTGCTCCAAATAAATTTTCAATACCTAGAGTTAGAGACAGACAACCTTGTTTGAGGTTTTTGCTGTTATAAAATCCTTCGGACACATCATGTCTTGTCCCTACTTTCATGGAGAAATTTTGTTCTCGTTTTTAGGTTGAGATATTTGATGTATTTTTCTCTTTTTATGATTATCATCTCCTCGATTTTTTCATCTCACCAGTATGTTTCTTTTCGCCTGGGATTCTCGTAATTTCTCAGAACTTCTTCCGCGGTGCTCTTTGGGTAATCCTTGATATAAATGTTGTGTATTATTAAAGCTATTCATCAAGTCGAATTTTGTATAAGCCCTTTATACTTTCTCTGTGGAAGTTATCTAAATTATCTGGTTTCGGTAGTGACGGTAGTTCTGTGTTCTTGTTCTTCTATTTCTTCTATTTCTTCTTTTTTTTTAGCTGGTCTAAAGCGCCGTGTTCTGGCTTTATTGTAGATTGTGGTGATGTGCTCAGGTTATGGACCTCTCTGTACTGTGACCTAATTAGATCTATTGTGCTTCCCCTTTTATCTAGTAGGTTCCCAGATAAAAGCTTCTGGCTGAGCCTTTAATGTTAAGTATGGCTGTTCCAGATAGGTAAGTTTTCTGCGTCACAATGGCTCACTGGTTCGTCACAGAAGCGGCATAGGTCTGATCCTGTTTTGCCCATCTTTTCCAGGTGGTAACCCAGAGTGTTGTGACCCATAAGAAGGCCTGTAAGCTGCCTAACTGAGGTGAATCATTTCCTTTGCCTTTATTGACTAGGGCGAGATGAATTGTTTCGCCTGTCTAAGTCCTGGAAGCATGTTCCGGCGAGAGGCTCGTTGAGCCTTTACCCAATTTTGGACTTCCCCTTTTGTAATGCCTGGTTCTACACCAGGAATGGTTTTGCAGCTCCTTGACTTGCAAGATGATCCGCTATTTCATTCCTCTCAAATCCTTGATGCCCTGGTAGGTACCCAAGACAGAGTGACTCTATTACGAGACCCCATTTCGTTTAGTAGTTGTTGGCAGTCCCATACTAGTCTGGAATTAGTGAGTTACTCAGAGCTCTTAATGCTGCCTGGCTGTTGGAATTGATATAGATTTTCGCACTTCACAGGTCTCTTTCGAGACCCTTTTTCAAAGTTCAATTGCGAATATTTTCGCTTGAAATATTGTTGGGTTTTCTCCTAGGGCTGTTGATAGTCTACAAAGTGGTCCATATACCCCTGCTCCAGTCCCTTGCTCTTTTTTTGATCCGTCTGTATACCAGACAGATGACCCGTTCGGGAATACAGGTACGATATTTTTTCTCTTGCGGCCCTCAATAGTCACTTCAAAGGAATGTTCAAATTCGCACCTGTGTTGCATGTGGTTAACTAGTTTTGTATTCACATTTATGCATTCTTTCATAATGCCTATGTTGCCGACAAAGTCCTCTTCCTTTAGTTTCAGGGACTGCATTATTCTTGAGGCTTCCAAGTAGGCCTCTTTCTTCACTATTATATCTAGTGGGGGAAGGCCCATCATAACCTCCATTGCGGCGGTTGGACAATCATACTAATAATTAAACTAGAGACCAAACATCCCATTTAGAAATCGCCCAATGTTTACAATCAATCATCTTTTAGTCCATGACATAACTAAGAGAGAGATAGACCTATAAAACGGCTGTTCAGTGGCGGCGTGTTCATTTTCTTCTGAATTTTTCCCAGAATTCAATGGAAGTTTTACTCACAATAAATTACCATAAATATCCTCTAACTACGCCAATGGCAAAACTAAAACGTTGTCAAATTTCTTACCGCCGAAATATTGAAATGTGCTTGGAATCATTATAAATAATACATCGACATACCATTTTAACGTTCTTCACCACACTTTCCACAGTTTCAAATAAAAAAAAAACACTGATTAACACTCAAAATCACAAAATTAGCTCTATCACTTCACAGCAACACTGCCAAATACGTTATGGATGACATAAGTCACATAAGATCATTGGTTGCTCGTAGATGCAACGTTGCCGATGTGCCATTTTTCGGGCAATATATTCTTGTTATTCTAGAATTTTCACCAATTTAAATTAAAAAAAGACTAACTATCCTATTCAAAAAGGCATTTAAGTTATGTCACAAGAAAGATTAATATGGAAAAGCATTAACAATATGTTAAAGCATATTTTTAAATAATAATTATTCGTGAAGACATCTGATATTGAAAATCATATCAGATTATTGGCAACCAGACATTTCAGGCAAAAATTGACCTTATGGATGTTGGATCGCAAATTATTTGTTTACTGTTGCATCTGTCGTTTTTAGTTGTTAATTTGTGGTTGGACAGGTATTCATTGCTCCTGTAATTCCATGACATGCATACCTCTGTACTTTTTTCAATTGGTTTTGTGCTGTCTGTTGTTGTACTTTTGGCCACCAGCGTAATTGACCATGGATCTTATAACCATTGTTTTCAACCACTGGATCATTTTTGGCTTCAGATCCCATGTCTTGCTAAATAATCTCCTGCATGTCCATTATGTGGCTATTGCCCGGTCGGTTACCGTTTTAAGATGTTGGTTCCAAGTAAGTTTCTGATCCAAGATGACTTTCAGATATTTAACCTCACTTACGAAGTTGATTTGCATCTCATTTAAGGTTGAGGCTGTTAGATTTAGCCTCCTTTTCTTTGTAAAAGGTTAAATTATGATTTTCTTGGGTTTGACGCTTAAACCCCCTTCTGTAGGTACCATCTAATAATGACATCAAGGGCAATTTGCATGAGGCCACTTATAATTCTATCATGCTTACCCCTGATGATGACTGTGACGTCGTCATCATATCCTAGGACAGTGATCCCTTGGGCGCTTAGCGCGAAGAGAAGTTCATCTACTACCAATAACCTCAGCAGTGGGAAAACCTTTGCAGAGTCATTTCCAATAGTTGCTTTGATTTTCCTATTCTCAAGCATGGGTTCCATCCATGCAATTGTAGTTTCGTTAAAGCCCTTGGCTTCAAGTAAGTATAGGTCACTTCCACATGTCGCTCCTCTATAAGCTCACACATAATTTATCTTGGGAACTTCTGAAATGTTGAAGCCAACTTGTGTGAAGAAAATCTATCTCATTCTCTGTTCGTGACTTGAGCCAATTTCTCAATTTATTGAAAATTTCCTATAGGAAACCTGTTCATGGTATAATAACTACATAGATAATAATTTTTTGTATTGACAACCAATTTTCAGCTAAAATGGTTTTTGAAGTCAAATCTCTCTAAAAATCCTGCCAAAAAGCTTATATTCACTTGTAATCACCACAAGAAAACATAAATCATTACCGGTAAAATTTGTTTCGAAACAGTCTTACCTTAAATAGTAGGTACCTCATCGAAGCATGTATTACGTTTTGTGTCAACCAACCTATAAACGATTGGCAAAGCGAACCTGCCGATCATAATAATTATTAAAAATAATTGAGCAAGAATATTTAGAAATAACGAGTTACATAAAATTCAGGAGGCCCACTTTGTTACGTAAATTTTATACTTTATATGGTTTATGTCTACCAAATTTTATATATGAAAATTTGTAATAATTTTATATGTTTGAATTATATTGCTTGCAGAAGTGAACATTTTGGAATCCCAAAAGTCTATATGGAATGCAATTATTGAATGTCAAAGATCAGACTCATTCAGGCCTATGATGTATCTACTCCTGTTATTTTAACAGCCATGTTATAGCTCAACATCTATGCTTCTCTCTATTTTGACGTATAAAATAAACAGTGACAGGCAACTTAACGTTGCTGTTAAAAGAACAGAAAATGATACATCATAGGCCTGATTACCAAATTTGGTTATTGCAGAATGATAATTTATAAACAAAAAGAAAACATGATGACATAGATTTAGAAGCAGAGTTTGCTTTAAAGTGTTAGTTCAAGATTAACTAGTAATTGATATTTATCATCATCATTGCAGAGAAATTGCTGAATAGAATATAATAAACATGATTCTAGGTTTCAATATATAAAAATTGCACACAAAGTTTACTTTAACTGAATGAAATTTAGGAGTCATGCAAAAACTCCTCTACATTATTATTTCATATTATTGTAAACTCAAATACAGCGGATGTTTTAAGCCAACATGTACAAAAAGGCAATGCCAAGAGTTAATTACATCAGCAAAGAACATTAAACGTTAACCGTCAACTTAACTGTATCATAAAAAAGTTGTAGCTTACCTTGAGCCACCTATTTTATGAACCTCAAAGGCATTTTTTAATTATGTAGGTATATGACAAAAGTTCTTGAAATTACGGTTGTTTTATGAAATTATACTTGTAAAATATGCACCAGCAACTGTTGTAATTTAAATATTATAACACCGACATTCAAGGTCCGGATTTTAGAAAAAAAAAACATTTCTGATAATTTTTAGTCCATTTGAAGCGCGTAGGTATACACATGGACAAGCTGAGGTATGGAGCTTCCAAAGAAAAACTGGACTCACATCCATTTTTGGATTATTTGAGAAACCTGGATCTGTTAACGGAATTTCTTGTTTCTGGTTTTTGATACCAATTCGCTTGGGTTTTGGATTTGCTCCGGAGTCTCCTCACTTTACTTTATTAACGTCTCTCAGTCAAACGACTTCAGTTCTGCAGAAATTCGAATCACGATGGAGATTAAAGATATTCGTAATTCCACATCTGACATCGTTTGTATAAAATACGTGTAATTTGATTACCTGACCTAATTACATACTAATTTAAGTTGTTTTTATTCACCAGATCTAAAATTTTGGAATTAAATAGTCTCATCACATCTACATAAGATAATACGATCTTTGTAGGACAAGTCATTGATATAAAATTAGATCACTTCAAGATTTCGAGTGATGCTCTCTTGAAATTTACATGAACCGCTTGAGCATCGATAATAACCCATTGAAAAAAAATCGTAAAAAGATCACGTAAAAGATCGATCGTCCCAGATGCAAATCGTTTCGTTTTCCTTTCATTTATTACCATATCGTAACCCGATGACCCAAAAAAGCCAGTGCATTCATTCACAGTGGTCGCGTGCATCTCGAATTCGTGTAGGCTTCGGACAACGATCGTGATCTCAAAATGAGTTATCGCTTTAGCTACTTTAAATACTACTTGAAGATGGGTTTACGTTTTCAGTGAGTCATTTATTTTTGATGGTAATAAAATAATTCTGCTTACGTATAATGGGTAGTTCTTATCGAGTGACTTCATTCACTAAGCATTTGTAGTGGTGGCCTTTAATTTATGATTAAAGTTAACAAACAATTCAAACAAACACACATTAGAAGAAAAATAAATGGAAAAAGGCCATTCAGATGCTTCACTTCTCCTTGAGGAGAAATAATAACAAAACAATTCTACGTTTGATTAAGTTTTTAACAATTCCTGTTAATTCAGAGAACTCACTAGAATTGGATGCTACGGTGGATGCTGATTGAATTGTAGGATGAACTTCTTGAGATGCATCTTCATCCGAAGACGATAAGAGGCGAATTCGACGCCTTTTTGCTACTACTTCATCGCCCGACATCTTAAAAGAAAATAACAGAATGCACAAACACTCGACACTGACATTATATAATATATATTTTTTTAAATGTACAGATCTCAGAAAAACTGTATGTAATGTGACGTCTGTGCACATAAACGCAGGCCGACTTATGCCAATCATCGCTCACACCTTGAATTCGCTCATACTCGAGACATATCAAAATTTATTAACCCCCGGGAAAATGTCATTCCAGATATTTTTTATACATGTAAGCAACCATACATGCCTGCGTATATATAGCCACACCATAGTCAATTCTACAATAAATTTTGAAAAAATATTGACATACCTTCAATAATTATCCAGAGCGCACAATTTAACGCGGTATTTGACAAAATAAATTAAATCGTCCTACACAACACTCGCCAATACTGTAATTCACTCTACAAAATGTACTTTTATAACGTAACTGTTCTCTGCCAAAAACCAACCACTATTGAACCTTCAAAAATAAGAAATTGAAAAGTGAGAGAACCTCAAAATTATTTCAGCCCAAACAAATATACAACCCCTTAGAAAGGGATTCAAAATTATTTTTCTAATGTAATCCTAATATTGTTCATTCAGGTTCATTTAGGGTCTACCTGGACTCCTCGTTTAATTTTAGACGAATTTCCTAAAATATCCAGTTAAGCCTAGAAACTGACGAACTTGTTTTACAGCTTTTGGTACAGGGAAATTCTGAAAAGCCTCTATTTTTGTACCCCTTATTGGTATATTTCAAATCCTGAATAATTTATGGTTGAATAAAGAAAAGGGCATTTGTTGATGTTGAGCGTCAAATTTACATTTCGTAATGTTTGGAATATTGTTTGGATGCTACATAAATTTTCTTCGGGACTTTTACTTGGTAAAATTGCCCTGTCAAGATAAATTGCAGCTATGTCGCGATAGGGCCCTAATATTTGATTCATCATGCGCTGGAAGACTGCTGGTGCGTTACTGAGTCCAAATGGCATTCTTTTGTACTCGTATTGTCCTTCAGGTGTTACAAAAGATGTAAGGTGTTTACTATGTTCGGCAATTGAAATCTGGTGGTATCCTGAGCTAAGCTCTAAACTGGTGAATACTGAACATCCGCTTAATTTATCTATCTGCTCATCAATACGAGGCAGTGGATATCTGTCTTTGATTGTTTTGAGGTTAAGTTTTCTGTAATCCACACACATTGTGTCATTGCCATCTTTCTTCTTAACTAAGAGCTCAGGAGAAGCATAACAAGAAATAGATTCGCGCACTATTCCGGCTGGTCATCTGTGAGCTTGATTACCATCTCAGCTTGCCCAAAATGTTCAGATACAGTGCCGAAGAGATCTCTAAATTCCTGTAATATATCCATTAGTTTCTCCCGTAGTTACCGGTCACTCGTATCAATTTTAACATATTTTTCTTCTATTTGGGGAAGTTTGTTAATTTCAAGTCGCAGTATACGTGCAGATTGGTCTCAGCTTCCATTTTGCAAAAAAATGCTCTAGCTATGGGATCTTTATTGTTTTGAGTAAGATCTTTGTCCGATAAATTTATTATTTGGATTACTGGTATGTTTTCTGGAGATGAGCGAATAAGGATTCGAGGAATGGCATATTCCCTCCCCAGTTGGCATCTGAAACAGGCTTCAATGTGAAAGTCTCCCTGAACTGATGATTTGCCAATAACAGGAAGATTTCTAACATGATCAATATGTGTTGCCTGTCTCTGAAAATGATGGATAGAACTGCTTCTTGCAAGATCCTCAAACAAATTTAGAAGAAAACTTGGCAAAGAATATCCAGAATCACCAACAACAACAACACTATAGTTCCCGACCATAGATTTCTTGATTGCTCAAGTCATGCTTGGGTTTATGTGAAGTGGTAACCATGCCCTGTATAATTCATAAACTGAATTCACTATTATCGATGTGATTCTTTTTTCAGCTGTTCATGCAAGCAATTATATAAATTGTTAATCTTGAGTCTTGAATTCTTCTCAATACAAATGAGTAGTTCATTGAATATATCCTAACGCTAGCAGAAAAGACTCCATACCAAAATAATTAAATTAAAACTAATTAAATCTAAGTCTGTTAAAATAGACACCAGATCTTCATCCAGATTTTAATATTCCGAAAGCGTGCTACGATTTTGATAATGATCAGGTTGTGAAAAAGCATGCAGCGTTTTTGTTTCCGAGTAAAACAAATACGAGCCGAGTACATAACAGGAAACTATGAAACACTTTTACCTGTTTCGACTTTAAAGAAGGCACTTTGCAGTTTTGTAACGCCGCAGTCATGTAACTAATTTTAAGTGAATTAAAATGTTGAGTAACTATTAGTTGGTTGTAACAAGTGAAGGAATAATGCCTCAATTGTCAAAAGCAATCGTTGCTAATGAGTTTTAACGATAGATTGTGGCGAAACTGATGCTAATCTGAAATAAAATCGTAAATGTTTGGACGTGGTGATGAATAATGCATTTCCATCTCATTATGCGACTTTTAACCTTCGCGGAGAATCACATCAGTTAATTTTTTTTTTTAAGATTAAAAGAAGCTTTTCGTCTAGAAGGTTGAATCGATTTAAGTTAACAAAGCTCTGGTAATGATTCTATAGTGGTAAGAAGCTTATATTATGATTGCATTCAATGTAAATCAGACTATTGTGATTGTGAAATACATCAAAATTCAGAAAAATCTTTTTTTTTTTTAGATGATTACATCCAGTTACTGGGTTAACAAAGCTCTAGTAATTTTCATTTTTCAATTTAACTTTGGCAAGTATCACTGTTGCCAGGTCAAAAAAATTAAATTCAGCAGAAAATGGAATAAAAAATCACTAGATTTCAAAAAAAAAATCAGCAGAAATCTTGAAAGTTGATTTTTCAGGAAAATTCTCGCCTTACGGGCTTATATCAAACCAAGTAGGCTTTGGAAACATGTATGTATTGCAATGTCGGTATTACAGGGCGCCATATTTAAATTTTAAAAATTTGCAGAGCCTACTTTGTCCCTTGTCAAACAGTGTTGCCAACTACAACTTATAACAAATATTGTGACAATCATTGAGGCTCGAATTTATACAAAAAAAAGCCCAAGTAGGCCTTGCAAATTTCAAATTTTCCATAACAGTAATTATATAAACATCGGCAACACTGTTGGGCAAAAATATCATTTATGACAAGCGATAAGATTACTACTTATCAAAAACTAAGTGAACCTGGAAACAATCCTGGGCTGGGATCATGAAAAGCAGAATTCTATTTTCATGACGTAATCCGCGACCTATTTATCGCGTATACTACAGGCGATGACTACTGTTGCTAGGCAACCTGACGTCATGAAAGAAAAATTCTAGTGGAATTCTACTTGTGTTGATCTCAGCCCAGGTTTTAATCGATGTCGGTAATACAGATATCTGTAAGCAAAAAAATTATCAAATCAAGTAGGTCTTAGAAACAACCCAGCCATTTTAAATTAACTGTCAAAAACAACAGGGCTTATTTTGAAACGTTAAATTGCGTTAGGGTTACTAAATTTTTAGACTAGGGTTGCTACGTTTTAAATTTTTCTTCCAAAACCTAATAATTTTGTGCATTTTTGCTAAAACCAGTTCAGAAAAAATGTATTTCTATCTCTTTTTCATTCAAACTAATAAAAAAAGACACGAATACACTCAGTGCACACTTATGCCGTTGAAAATAATGCAAATTGAATAAAACAATTAAGCAAAAATAGAGCTTCAAAAGAAGTAATTTTAATTAAAAAAAAAGTTAGTTTGACAGCAACACTTCGCAGGCCCATAGGGTCGGGGTCTTTTTAACTTACGAGCCCGAAGGGCCGGGGTCTACTTAAGTTACGAGTCCAGAGGACCGGGGGCTTTTTAAATTACGAGTCCGTAGGGGCGAGGGTTTTTATGTGTGGTCACCTTCATCGTGTGTACCTGGTTTTTCAGTCTCTCAGTCATATGGTACAGGAGAAAATGTGGCTCATCGTTGCCACATTTTGCACAATATCTTATGAAGCTTAACAATTCGATATTGTTTTGAGAATCAAATGATTGCTTAGAGGAAATCAGGTAATCATTTGAGAATGATATAGGAATCCCCAAAAAAATGGAAATCACCTGGTAAAATATTCAACAATCATAAGTAATTAGTTGTAATTCTTGGAAATACATGGGATTTATTGATCAGTGATTATAGTAAAATTCAACTTTGAGACTCAATTGATCAAAAAGTATTTGAGCTACCAAATACAATTTAGCACAGAATTATAGAAAATGTAATGCTCTTTTCAATGATATACGATATGTTTTAGTTTGCTCAAATTTCAATGAAGATATGGGCAATTGTTCATGAACATGTCAGGATTTTTTTTTTTAAATTTAGATCCAATAAATCTTCCTTTAAAATTGTCATTTCGAAGTAATGTTAGATTTTTTTTTCGACTAATTTAGACCCGCTCTATCGATTGGAAAAGTTAAAATTACGAAAGTCTGAAAAATGAAAATTTTGAGTTTTTAAATTTTTTTTAAAGGGATTTGGGATTTTTTTTTCAAAATTTTCAAATTTAATTTTCTCGGAACCCATCAGAGATTTTGGATAAATTTGAAATTGTAGCTCCTAATAAGGGCTTCAAAATGGTACTCAGTTGAAGTCATTGGCATTTACGGTTTTTGAGAAAATCGAGTTTGAAGTTTTTGACTAAATTTTTACTAAAATCCAAATTTGCGGCTCAATTGCCTCGAAAGTATTTGCGTTATTAAACTCAATCTAGCACTGATTTATAGAGAATTTTATGCTCTTTCCAACCATATATAATTTATTTTGATTTGCTCAAAATTTAATGGAAGTATCGGCAATGGCTCCTAACCTTGTCAGGATTTTTAAAAAAATTAGATATGAAAATTGAGATTTTCTTTTTGATTTTTTTTCCCTTTTGAAATTGGGATTTGGAAATGATGTTAGAGTTTTTTTCGACTAATTTAGATCCGCTCTATCGATTGGAAAAGTCAAAATTTAAAAAATCTGAAAAATAAAAATTTCGATTTATTCAAAGGGTTTTTAATTTCAAAATTTTCAAATTCAATTTTCTCGAAACCCGTCAATGATTTTGGATCAATTTTTTTGAGATTGTAGCCCTTGATGAGGGCTTTAAAATGGTATTTGGTTGAAGTCGTTGGCATTTACGGTTTTTGGAAAAATTTAGTTTGAAGTTTTTGATACATTTTCGAGTAAAATTCAACTTTGAGGTCTAATTGCTCGGGAAGTATTTGAGCTATGGAGCTCAATCTTGTATTGATTTATAGAAAATTTAATGCTCTTTCCAACAATGTATAATTTGTTCTGATTTGCTCAAATTTTAATGGAAATATTGGCAACTGCTCTTAACTTTGTTAGGATTTAGAAAAAAATTAAACCTGAAAATTGAGATTTTCTTTTTGATTTTTTTTCTCTTTTGAAATCGAGATTTGGAAATGATGTTAGAGTTTTTTTCAACTAATTTAGATCTGCTCTATCGATTGGAAAAGTCAAAATTTAAAAAATCTGAAAAATAAAAATCTCGATTTTTTCAAAGGGTTTGGATTTTAATTTCAAAATTTTCAAACTCAATTTTCTCGAAACTTTTCAAAGATTTTGGATAAATTTTTTTTTGAGATTGTAGCCCTTGATGAGGACTTTAAAATGGCGCTTGGTTGAAGTCGTTGGCATTTACGGTTTTTGAAAAAAATTAGTTTGAAGTTTTTGATACATTTTCGAGTAAAATTCAACTTTGAGGTCTAATTGCTCGGGAAGTATTTGAGCTATGGAGCTCAATTTTGTATTGATTTATAGAAAATTTAATGCTCTTTGTAACAATGTACAATTTGGCTCGATTTGCTCAAATTTGAATGGAAATATTAGCAATTGCTCCTAACTTTGTTAGGATTTAAAAAAAAATTTAAACCTGAAAATTGAGATTTTCTTTTTGATTTTTTTTCCCGTTTGAAATCGAGATTTGGAAATGATGTTAGAGTTTTTTTCGACTAATTTAGATCCGCTCTATCGATTGGAAAAGTCAAAATTCAAAAAATCTGAAAAATGAAAATTTCGATTTTTTCAAAGGGCTAACCCCTTTGGATTTTAATTTCAAAATTTTCAAGCTCAGTTTTTTCGAAACACGTTAAAGATTTTGGATTTTTTTAAGATTATAGCCCTTGATGAGGGCTTCAATATGATACTTAGTTGAAGTCGCTGGCATTGACGGTTTTTGAGAAAATCGCGTTTGAAATTTTTGACTAAATTTCAACTAAAATCCAACTTTGAGGCTCAATTGCTCCAAAAGTATTTGAGTTATCGAATTCAGTCTAGCACTGATTTATAGATAATTTGATGCTCTTTCTAACCATATATAATTTATTTTGATTTGCTCAAAATTTAATAGAAATATTGGCAATTGCTTCTAACCTTGTCAGGATTCAAAAAAAATTTAAACCTAAAAATTGAGATTTCCTTTTTAATTTTTCTCTGTGTTGAAATCAAGATTTTGTAATGATGTTAGAGTTCTTTTCGACTAATTTAGATCCGCTCTATCGATTGAAGAAGTCAAAATTCAATAAATATGAACAATAAAAATTTCGAAGTTTTCAAATGGTTACCCATTTAGAATTTTATTTCAAAATATTTGATTTTGGATATCTTAAAATCTATTGAAGATTTTGAGTTAAAATTTTCAGGAAATGTAATTCTTGACAAGGGCTTTAAAATGGTATTTAGTTAAAATCGCTAGCTTTCATGGTTTTCAAGAAAATCGAGTTTGAAATTTTTGATAAAATTTGGACTAAAAGTTAACTTTGACATCCAATTGCCCAGAAAGTATTCGAGTTATTAGAACCAATCCATGGATTTATAGAGAATGCTCTTTCCAACCATATATAAATTATTTTGATTTGTTCAAATTTCTTTGAAGATATTGGCCATTATTCCTAAACTTGTCAAGATTTGAAAAAATTTCCAGAACAAAAATTGAGATTTTTTAGCTTTTTGAAATCGCTATTTTGAAAGTGATGTTAAGAATTTTTTTCTACAAACGTGTTAAAAATGCAACTTTTAACACCCCCTCGAAGCATTAAAAATGTTACTTTATCGCACTAGTGTTAAAAGTCTTTAAGGCACTAGTGTTAAAAATGAAACATCAAAATTTGAAAGCAAACGTCAAAAAAAGTTTGTATTTTTAATTTTTTACATTAATTTTAATGGTAAAATTTGAACAACTGAGGAAGCTCCATCGGCCGCCTCCTCTATATTTTTCAAGGGATTGATGCAACCCTCTTTTTCTTGTGTATTTTGTTGCATTTTTAGCAAAAAGCCTACTGACCACGATAGACCATACGACAGACTTTTAAGAAACTGACGAGACATTTCATTACCTGTAAAACAAGGTGCTGGTTGTTTGAATTTTTTGACAAATATCAAATTCATTAATTTTACGTAGGAAAGATGCTTCCAATATATTATTCATTTGAAAATCCAATTTGTCACTGGTTATTGCTTGTTATTGCCGTTTGTAGAAAAAATATTGTATGATATTTGTGTTAAAAATATTTTTAAGGCACTTATGTGAATTGCAGAATTCGCTTCGCTCATTCTGCAAACTTTCACATGCGTGCCTTAAAAATGTACTTTTAACACTTATATCATAAATAACTATTTTCGATTAATTTAAACCCGCTGAATCGATTGGAAAAGTCAAAATTACGAAAGTCTGAAAAATTAAAATTTTGAGTTTTTAAATTTTTTTCAAAGGGATTTGGGATTTTTATTTCAAAATTTTCAAATTTAATTTTCTCGGAACCCGTCAAAGATTTTGGATCATTTTTTTTTTGAAATTGTAGCTCCTAATAAGAGCTTCAAAATGGTACTCAGTTGAAGTCTTTGGCATTTACGGTTTTTGAGAAAATCGAGTTTGAAGTTTTTGACTAAATTTTAACTAAAATCCAATTTTAGCTCGATTGCTCTAAAAGTATTTGCGTTCTCAAACTCAATCTACCACTGATTTAAAGAGAATTTAATGCTCTTTCCAACCATATATAACTTATCTTGATTTGCTCAAAATTTAATGGAAGTATTGGCAATTGCCATTGTCAGGATTTAAAAAAAATTTAGATCTAAAAATTGAGATTTTCTTTTTGATTTTTTTTCCCTTTTGAAATCGAGATTTGGAAATGATGTTACAGTTTTTTTCGACTAATTTAGATCCGCTCTATCGACTGAAAAAGTCAAAATTCAAAAAATCTGAAAAATAAAAATTTCGATTTTTTCAAAGGGTTAACCCCTTTGGATTTTAATTTCAAAATTTTCAAACTCAATTTTCCCGAAACCCGTCGAAGATTTTGGATCAATTTTTTTTTGAAATTGTAGCCCTTGATAAGGGCTTCAAAATGGTACTTAGTTAAAGTCGCTGGCATTTACGGTTTTTGAGAAAATCGAGTTTGAAGTTTTTGACTAAATTTCAACTAAAATCCATTTTTGAGGCTCAATTGCTCCAAAAGTATATGAGTTATCAAACTCAATCTAGCACTGATTCATAGAGAATTTGATGCTCTTTCCAACTATATATAATTTATTTTGATTTGCTTAAAATTTAATGGAAGTATTGGCAATTGCTCCTAACCTTGTCAGGATTCAAAAAAAATTTAAACCTAAAAATTGAGATTTTCTTTTTAATTTTTCTCTGTGTTGAAATCAAGATTTTGTAATGATGTTAGAGTTTTTTTCGACTAATTTAGACCCGCTCATTCGATTGGAGAAGTCAAAATTCAATAAATTTGAACAATAAAAATTTCGAATTTTTCAAAGAGTTACCCCTTTAGAATTTTATTTCAAAATATTTGATTTTGGATATCTTAGAATCTATTAAAGATTTTTAATTAAAATTTTCAGGAAATGTAACTCTTGACAAGGGCTTAAAAATGGTATTTAGTTTAAATCGCTAGCTCTTATGTTTTTCGAGAAAATCGAGATTGAAATTTTTGATAAAATTTGGACTTGAAGTTAAATTTGAGATCCAATTGCCCAGAAAATATTCGAGTTATCAGAACCAATTTAGCAGGGATTTATAGAGAATTTAATGCTCTTTCCAACCATATATAATTTGTTTTGATTTGTTCAAATTTCTCTGAAGATATTGACCATTATTCCTAACCTTGTCAAGATTTGAAAAAATTTCCAGAACAATAATTGAGATTTTTCAGCTTTTTGAAATCGCCATTTTGAAAGTGATGTTAGAATTTTTTTCGAATAATTTAAACCCGCTGAATCGATTGGAAAAGTCAAAATTTCGAAAATATGAAAAATAAAAATTTCGAGTTTTCGATTGGTTTGACTGAAACCCCCCATAAGCAATGCCACTGGCCAAACAAAATACATGTTGCCAACTTGAAAAATAACCGGCCAATAGCAACAAGAGCCTGGAATAAACAGAAATTGAAACATAAATATATTAAAAGAACAAATTCAAATTTATATAAAAATCAAAGGACCTCACACACCACTTATGGGTATTTGGTTTTCTGTCAAACAAATGAAATTTGTATGTTAATGAAGTAAAATTTTGATACATTACGAGGGATGTTTTTAAAGTGTATGCCATTGTTGAAAATATTCAAAATTGATGAAATTTCAAAATCACCAGAAATTGCCATTTTTCAAAAAGTTTTTTACCAATCACCAGAATTTTCATGACATAAAATCACCAGATCTGGTGAAATTTCACCAGACCTGGCATCACTGGTAAGTATCAACATTTTGTTTTGTCAACAAATCAATTCATTATAATATAGTGTGTAAAATACTATTTGCGTACCTTAACTTTCGAATTATAATAATGATTTTTCACGCATGGGTGTTATGAACATTACAACATGTTTAAATAACGGTTATGTCAGTTAAAATACTACCAATTTTCTCTTTGGTTTATTAATGCAGAATACTTAATAAGCTACCTGCCTAATTGTATGCTAAATAGAATATTTATTTATACTATTATTCAATATTTTGTTTAATTGAGTGTAAGGTTTTTTATTATACTTATTGAAGCATTTATACAGTATATTATACAGAACTTTAAAGGCAAGTTTTTATTAAATTCATGGAAACAAAAAAGCTACGTAACAGTTTATTAACGGACATTTTTGAATAAATTAATAAAATGTCAATAGACAAACTTGTTAGGTAACCTTTCCCCTTTATTAGAAAAACTTACCATCAATTACAACATTTTGTTTGTTTTATTTAACTAAATCTTTTGTTTGTCTTTTAAACATTTTTTTAATAGGAAGCATGCAATAATAATCCAGAATAAAACTGAAGTTTCTGTACTAACAATAGAAGATGTAAATAATGTACAAACCTAAAGTAATTATTTCATGCAATTTCAATCTCCAATCTTGATTATTTTACATGCTTCGTAGGTACCTCTCACACCCACTGTTTAGCAAGAATTTGCAATACCAGTCATAAATAGATTGTAAAATTATATAAAGCTATTAAACACTTGTATTAAAATACAATTATTTATTATTGCAGTAACAGGAAATAAATTATTTCAGATTGACGCAGCAGCGGAATTGTCTTGAAAATCTTGGGCGTTAAAGGTGACGGTTCAAAACAAACCTTGATTTCTTAAAAAATATATTGAAATCAAATGTTAATTAGGAATTATTTGTAAAAATGTCAAATTTTTGTTTGGCAAGCCGCAATTAGCATTGACATTTAACATCCCAACGAATCTTCTAATAATTAATTAACTAGTTCAATAACTCCACAAAAGAAAAATCTTATTAATCCACTGAACTACAAAATCTTTTTATAAATTTCATTTGTACTTAATAATGAAATTTACTTTCTACAAATTATAAATACATAAAAGTGCCGGCGAATTGTATAAAACTTCGAATTGGCTAAAAGAAAGTGTAAGTAAACAGCAGAATGTTAAAACGTTTAACTGATGCGGAATTTAATAAAATTTCCCTATTGTTTTTGAAGTGCATGTGGTGTTTTATGACCTTTTGTTTAAATTTTATTACCTGCAACATTGTGAAATTGTAGGTACTTTGATCTAATGCACTTCCCTCTATTCTTTTATTCTAATATAAAAAAGTTGTTTTGCTTTTCCGATATGCTTTTCCACATTTTATAGCTCTTTGCTTCCTTCAGAATTTTAGATCAAGAATTAATCAGTTCCTTGCTTAAAGTTGCTGCTATTTTCATTGTCTTTTCTCCAAGTTGCTGTATTTCCTCGTCTCTGGAAGTCATGTGAAATATGCTCTTTTTCCTCCTTTCTTAGATACTTTCAAATTTTCCGAAGATTCATTGATTGATACTGATGTATGTATGTGTATGTATGTATGTGCTGGAGGTGTTAGTTGCACTGCGACCAAGGTTAATCTATTGTACCCCTCCTTCTGCTGCTAAGTTCGGGTTTCCTGCTTAAAGCAGCCCCTCTAGTCCTAGGTCCTTTAGAAATTTTAGAATGTCTAGCGGAAACAGGGATGGAATGTCTTCCAGCTGTATAAGGGGACTTCCCAAGTTCTTCATTCTTGAGCGGCTTACGGCATCGCAGTTCAGTAGAAGATGGTAAGGTGTTTCTTCACCGTCTTCACAGAATCTGCAAGTGTTACCTTCTTCCAACCTCAGATTATGTAGGTGCTTATTCAGTCTGCAATGTCCCGAGAGAAACCCGGTTAGAGTTTTGAGACTTTTCTTGCTAAGGTTGACCAGCAGTTCAGATCTTTTTTGGTTGTAGCTACCCAGTAGATCTTTGGCCTGTCGTAGTCCTGGTTGGTCTAGCCATTGTTTGTTCCTTAGCCGGTTCTCTTCCTTTTTGAGGATTTCTTCCAGGTGCGCATTTCCGACGCCGCAGAATGGTTCTGGCCCAGTGAAGGGAGTGGCCGCTCCCGTTTTTGCAAGTTCGTCTGCGCATTAATTGCCCTTCACTCCTATGTGTCCAGGAACCCAGAGTAGGGTTACTTTGTTTTCCTTCCCCAGCTCATTGGGTTTCTGTAGATATTCCCATACTATCTTAGAATTGATTACCAGCGAGCTCAATGCTTTGATAGCTGCTTGGCTGTCAGACATTATTACAATTTCTCGTTTTCGGTACCTTCTGTTCAGGTTGAACTGCACGCATTTTCCGATCGCATGAAGTTCGGCTTGGAATATGCATGGTGATTTGCCCATTGGCTTCGAGTATCTGGTTCGTGGCCCGAATACTCCGGCTCCTGTCCCCTCAGCAGTTTTGGAGCCGTCTGTGAACTATTTGATGGTGTTTGCTTTAAGGGGCTGGATACATTCTATGTTCCATCTGTTCTTTGTACTTAGTTCGATGGAAAAGTTTTTCTCGAAACTGAATTTATCAACAATCGCGTCTTTTGGTAAGTTCATGAGGTGTGCACAGTTTGGGAGAGGGAAAGCTCTGCCAAAGTGCGTTTTCCCTTGTAGACTTATCTTCGCCAGTCTTAGACATGATTCATTGGCAACCCGCTTCACTATTGTGTGAAGTGGTGTTAGGTCTAGGATGACTTCCATTGCCGCGGTTGGGCATGTACTCATTGCTCCTGTTTTGCATAGACATGCGAGTCTTTGTACCTTTCCTAGGATTTTCCTAGCCGTTACTAGCTGGGTTCGGCTGTACCAGGCTACCGCTCCGTAGGTGATGATCGATGGGTTACAACCTCACGTTTTGCCCGCAATATTTTTGCATACCATGAGTGCCGAAATTGCTTTGTTTGTTATGTTCTCTATGTGTCGGTTCCAAAGGAGTTTAGAGTCTAGGGTTATTCCTAGGAATTTAACTTCTTGTTTCCAGTGAAGCCTGCGTCCATCGAGGCGAATGTTCCTCAGGTATGGGAGTTTCGTTCTTTTTGTAAATGTTACCAGTGTGGTTTTTGATGAGTTAAGATTCAGTGCCACAGTCTGACAACATTCCTTCGTGTTTCGGAGTGCTTTTTCTATAAGGTCACAGAGTATTCCTTCGTGTTTGCCTCTGGCTATGATGACAATATCATCGGCGTAACCAAGGCAGTTGAAGCCCTGGTCTGTCAGTGTATTTAGTAGATCATCGACTACTAGACTCTACATCAAGGGTGGGAGTACCCCTCCCTGCGGACATCCTCTCGTTGTGGTGACTTGTATAATTTGTTCCCCCACGTCCGTTTCTGCAGTTCTGGTGGCTAACGTTTCACACATCCAGGTGGATGTGGTTTTGTCCACTCCTTTTCTGACAAGCGCATTCTTTATTGACTCATGAGAAGTGTTATCGAAAGCCCCCTCTATGTCTAAAAAGGCGCAGATGGCTACTTCTTTATTCAGCAGTGTGTTTTGGATGCTGTCAGTGAGTTCAAATAGAGCGGTTTCTGTTGATCTGCCCGCTCTGTAAGCATGTTGCCTAGGATGTAGTGGCGTCTTTTCTAGAACATTTGTTCTGATATAGTTATTTACAACTTTCTCAACTGTCTTCAGTAAGAATGACGTGAGACATATAGGTCTGAACGACTTCGGTAGAGTGGCATCCTTTCTCCCTGCCTTTGGGATGAAAGTTACTTTAGCTCTTCTCCATTGACTGGGTATGTATCCGGTCGCTAGGCTGTATCTAATGAGTTTGATTAGATACGGCATAATTTCATTTTGCCCTTTTTGCAACAGGGCTGGAAAAATGCGGTCTACTCCAGGTGATTTGAACGATTGAAATGAGTCGATCGCCCAAGCCAGCCGCTGCGGAGTGCAAAGGTTCTTGGCAACCTCCCAGTTTTCTTGCCTGGTTTTTCTGGGCCATTCTTTGTTTTCTTCAGTACCATTGGGTATACTTCCTGGAAAATAGGCTTCCAGTAGCAGAGCAGCTCATTGCTCTTCATTTTCTGTATAACTACCGTCTGGTTTCTTAAGTGTCAATGGTCCTTGCGCACTGCCTTTTGCCAGGGTTTTGCATAGTCTGGCTGCTGATGGTGTTTCTGTGATAGATTCACAGAAGTTCTGGAAGTTTTTCCGTTTGGCCTTCCTTAATTCTCTGTTGTACTCAGTCAGCCTTTCGGTGTAGCCCTGCCATTCTCCGTCCTGTTTGGCTCTCTTAAAGAGACAGCGAACCTCGGATCTAAGTCGTGACAGGTGACTATTCCACCATGGGCAACCTTTTTTGTTTACTTGTTCCTTCACATGATAACTGGATTCGTAAGCCTCCATGATTGCTCCGTTAGGATTGGAAGGGTTTCTTCTACTTTACGTGTGTTCCTGCAGCTAACCTTATTTTGTTTGAGGTTGCGTTGCAGTTTGCTTGTGTATTCTTCCCAGTTTGTGTTTCTGGGGTTTCTATACGAGGCAGTTCGTTCCGGCACTCCTTTTACTTCAAATATTATGATTCTATGATCAGAGAGAGAGAGAGAGAGTTCATTCGAGACTCTCCAACTCCTGATCATTTGGTCAATATTTGGACTACAAAGTGTCTAACACCTCCTGTCTGACCCTAGTAACAAATGTTGGTGTATTTCCTACATTAAGTATATTTAGGTTTGTTTGAAAGATAAATTTGCTCACCTCTTAGGTTTGTGTCGGTACTTCCTCAGATGGTGTTGTGGGCGTTGGCGTCACAGCCAATTAGGAGCGGTAGTTTGCTCCTGTTGCAGTACTCGACTAGTCTCTGTACTTCTTCTGATGATGCTTGCCCATCGCCAGAGAAGTAGCCTGATGCCAGTACTAGGACGCGGTGTGGTAGGTCGGTGATAAGTTTAACCCGAACCGTAACCAAGTCCCGCGATGTAAATTCTGGAAGACATAAATGATTAATATTTTTATTCAGGAGAATGCATGCTCTAGGGTCGTTACACCGACTGTCCCAGATTATTTTTGCCCCTTTACTTGACAGACCTTTGATCTGCCCCTTGTGTATCCAAGGTTCTTGGATTAGTACGGCTCCCAAGTGTGCCGACGTGAACAACCGCGCTATGGCAGCAGATACTCCCTTAGCGTGATGCGCGTTCACCTGGGCTATTGTGGTTTAATTCGCCATCTTACCTGTTATTGTTGTTTCTGGTGTGGTGGAGTGATGACCTCCTAATCGCCCAGAAGCATTTTTACTTCCTCACTGGGAACTTCCTCTGCCGGAGTGAGAGTTTTCTTTGGATTCCGAGGAGGTGGGCTCCTTCGGTTCCTCGGTAGTTTCCTTTTTACCCTTTCTCTTCTTTAGGCCGTGTACGGTGATTTTCCCGAACCTATAGAAGAAATTGTACCCCATTTTTCTAATGGTTTCGCAGGACCCATCGTCTATGCCGATGTTGAGTAGCTGGCCGTTACCCTCGTCCTTGCAGCCCATTACTTTCCACAGCTGAGTGCTAAGCCCTTCGTTTTGGGTGTTCACCAGGCTTATGATTTTAAGGGGGTCTTGCCCTTTGCTTCTTGAGAAGAAGACTGTATGGTGTGCGCCTTTGGGATGTCGTCTCCCAGGCACACCATCAGCTCTCCTCCCTGCCAGGTTTCCAACCTGCGGACGTGTTCTATCAGCCACTCAACTGTTTCTTTGGTGAGGCAATCAATCACCAGCATGCTTCGTCGGAAATGTATGCCTCCAAATTGGAGTTTATGTTCCGCCCCTTTCATCATTTCCTCCACAATGGCGTCCTCTCTAGGGCAGAAAGTTCTTCTGCACTGAGGGTTTCCCTAGGAAATGCCGCGGGGAGTGCTGCCGCCTTTATGGTTTCTGCTGACTCGGCGTAGCTGGTGGTTGGCCCAGCGGCTCTGTCAGCATGAGGAGGTTCCGTCCTCTTTCTTTTCACGTCCGCCTTGTGCGGAGGGGTTACGTTTTTGGGCCCCCTTTTCTGTGCCTTGTCTGGTGTCTGCACTTTCCTGGTCAGTGCATTTTCTCTGACTTCTTCTGGTGTCATGCCCTGTTGAAGAAACCTGAGGTACCATCGCACTTTAGCTCCACTGAGGCCTTTTCTCAGTGGGTCATCAAGCCCTCCCGGTTGACCAAGAGGTGGGTAGTATGGCTTTTTCCTAGGATCAGCCTTTCTTCTTTGGGGTTTCTCCCTCTTCTTATCTTTTGCAGGGCCCTCTTGTCTCTGAGGTGATCTCGGAGGGTGTGAGGGTCCCGCCTGCTGACTGTCTTGGATGTCATGCTCCATTCGGTCAGCAGTTGGTTTAGCGGTGTCGTCCCGCTTTTCTTTGTTTTTTGATTTTTTCTTATCCATGTTTGTTTCCACGAATAGCTAGGGAAATAAAGGTCAGCCACGTCGGAGCCCCGCACGACGTGGTAAGGCTGGTTACTTGAAGAGGTCGCCTGGTATCTTCAAGGCTCCGTTTGAGGCGGTGCTCTCCCACCGTCATGCATCCCTCGGCACAGATCGCATTACACCTTGGATTGGAGGGTTGGTCAGCGTCACCTTATTGGATGTTCAGTGATAACCTATAAAACATAGGCCGTCCGGCCATCCGCCATCTGCCGAAGCTCCCCCGTAGCCTCCCAAGCCGGGGGTATTGATATTGATATTGATACTGATACTGATATCTTCTCTATTTTTTAGAACTACCGATTTTTGGCATTGTTGGTATTTCAAAGATTATCTGCTTTGTCTTGGTAGAAATCTAAATTAAATTTCAGGAAGGTACTGATCTGATATGGATGAGTTCATTTTCTATACATAATCTTGGCATTGTCACGTGCTACCACTGCTATACTAGTACAACTGAACATTGAAGTTTTCTTCCAGTTTCTTGTCCTATAATAAATTTTATGCTAGGGTTTACTTTATTTATACTACGGCTGAGGAAACTGTTATGATTCCATAATAAGATTACATATTCGACATATACCACAAAGACAGATTAAGCTTGATAGGTGCACTTTTGATAGCTTTCATTTCAAGTCAAATCATGTAGATATGTGAAGGGAGAAGCCCATAGACCATAGAGAAATAGAGAACCCGTTCTTTTAAGGGAAATTTTTTCAAATTTTAAAGGAAAACTGTTAATGGACACATGTAGCGTAGGTACTTCAATGACGTAGTTGGGTGTGCATTTTTCCTTAAGCTGGGAGTTGAAAAACAAAATAAATAATACATGAAATGACGAAGAAAAGACAAACATGAAAAAATACAAATACCTTTATTCACTCATGGCGAGCGTACGTAAAATTTTAATTTCTATTTTCGACGACGACCTTGTTAAAACTTAATGGAAAAACGCTTTAAAACTGTATAAAAATGAAAGTTATTTGAATTACTTTTTAATGAGAATTCTTAAAAATTCTGTATTTTTATTACCTATTTATTAAGAAATTGATATGCAAATCATTTGATACCTTTTTTTTTTTATTTTCAGGTAAGACCGATTGCTGACTTCAAGAAACTTTTTCAATCAAAGTTTTAAATTGGATGTATTGAAGGGTTTGAAAAAAAAAAATCACAGTCAAATTATAATGGAACGAAAATATCAGTTACTGAAAATGAAAGTGTTCTAGTTATAAAAATTTCAACCGGTTCCTTTAACGGTGTCCGATTGCATTGATATAAAATACCGTTTCTATAAGCAAAGTGTGCTATAGGTGACCTAGGCTTAAATCTTATCAAACGGTCTATTGGAAATTAAATCAATACTTAGTATATTGTATAACAAGTATGAAAATAACTCTTCTCACGCGAGGAAACAGTTTGTATTGAAACGAGTGTAAAAATGTATTCTCTTTCTAACGTGCGTTATATATTATTCTTTTTGTACAATTGTATTGAAATTACGGAGATGAAGCAAATAAATTATTGTCAAAACTCGAGTGAGGGGTTTAATGCTGTCAAACAAAGTTTTGCCAATTTCACTCGATGATCATGCTGCAAACGGGTAGCCATCAGAAATTTAACCTGCAAGTTCCACCTAGGATGACGCGTTATTAGCATTAAGATATTTTTGAAATTCAAATATCATCATCATCATCATTTAGCCTTGGTTTGTCTACTGTGGGACATAGGCCTTACCTAAACATTTCCATTTTTTCCTGTCCTGTGAGGTTGTTATCCAGTTGGTGCTAATTCTTTTCACTTCATCGGTCCATCTGGTGGGCGGTCGCACTCGGCACTTTTGGTCACCATTCCAGGTTTTTCTTGGTCCATCTATCATCGTTTAATCTTGCAATATGCTCTGCCCATCTCCATTTTGCTGTTGTTATTGGCTCCAGAACATCATCAACGAATGGCGTCATTTCGTATCCTATCTCTGATACTTAAGTATAGCAAGCATAGAGCGTTCTATTTTAGGTTGCGTTCTTTGTAGTTTGCATGTCGATGTTTCGGTCAGGATTAGGGTCTTCGTGAGCACATAAAAGACGTACATGTTGAAAGCTTTCCTTGTTCGTGTAATCTGTACATCATTTTAGAAGACACGTAGAAGTCTACAATATGCTGTCCATCCCGATGCTATTCTTCTCAGTAATTATGCTGTTTGGTTATTTCTACTAATCCACACTTCGTGACCCAGATATATGCTTTGCACCAGATTATATCTCGTTGTTATCAACCTTTATAGGCTTGTTGGCGAATAAATTAGTCATCATTTTGGTTTTCACAAAATTGATATTCAGGCCTATCTTTTGCGATCCAAGAACTAGGATCATATCAGCCTCTCGTAAGTTGTCGTAAATTAGTAGGTACAATATCGGCCGCGAATCTGAGGTGGCTGAGTCTTTCCACATCAATGTTAATACTCTGTTCTCCCACTTCAAGTTTTTAAAAGCATGCTTTGGGCCGGCGATGAATAGTTTGGGGGACAGAGTGTCACATTGTCTTACGCTTCTTTCCAATTTAATTTTTTGTGTGGGGGAGTGTAAGTTGGCCGTTGCTGTGGCATTTGTGTATTATATTCTTCATAACATCTGAGTATCGATAATCAATTCGGCATTATGCTTTCATGATGGCATTCAATTCGACGTATCGAATGGTTTATGAAAATCGACAAAGATCAGAAGAAGAGGATTGTCATATTCGACAGATTTTTCAATAGGGGTTTTTCAACATTGGAGCTGATCGTTGGTACCGTGGAGAGCTGTAACCAGCCTGTTCACTCGGTTGGTAGCGCTTTAATTTTGACTCTAACCTGTTTGTTAAAACTCTGGTATATAGCTTGTACGGTGGTTGAGCAAGCTAATTGGTCTATTATTTTCCAGGTTTCCTTTATCTCCTTTTTTCATGGAGTGATGTAGTAATTCAGTTATTCCATAAGGTTGGGATATCCTGGTTGGACAGGCACAAATTGGAGATTTCCAAGATGCTATTCGTCAAAATTGCTTGCAGTTGGCATCACTTTGCGCTCTTGCTGACAAACGTTAAAACTAACACCCGACGAAGGTACGTCCACGGAAAAAAGACACTCCTTATCATTTGTATTTTTAACATACAAGTCTAAAAAAACAATTAGAGGGAAATATGTTCAAATTTTGACGTAAAATAAGTTCAAATACTAAGAAATGCCCAGAACCCAAGATATTACCGACTGAAAATTACTCTTTTGAATCCCCCATTTGAAATACATTGTCAAATTTGTTGAAATGTGTTTAGGAACCAATTTCAAATTTCGCGCGCGATCTTTGCTAACCTAACTAATATGAAATTTTTTTTTTGAGACATAACGAGCATGTCTCCGGTGCTTTGGCTTTGTACCTTTTGCAATAGTTCTTCTCCTGCTTGGTTTGTCTGAGATCTATATAATATTGCATAGAACTCTTCTACAGTGCGTAAGCGTAATTAGTTTATCCCTGTCCGTTACTATATTACCGTTCCTGTCCTTGAGGTCGAATATTTCTCGTTTGCCACTTATGGTTTTTCTTCTTATGATTTTCATACTTTCATTGTCTTTGATGGTTCGCGCTATTTGTTCATTTTTGTATTTTCTTATGTCTTTTCTAATGGAGTTTGATATTTCCATTTCCCTATTGTATCTTCTTATCTAGTGTTGTGGTTGCGTGCTTGGTTTGGGTTACTTATTTTTTGTCTTTTTTCCCTTATTCTAATGTTAGTTTCTTGGCTAATTTTCTGTTCTTTTTTGGTCCGTTGATGATGGTTTATTCTGAAGTGTATATTCTCAATGTATTGTCGAAATACTTCCGGGTTTGTTAGATATGTCCACGGTTTAGGTTTAGGTCTTCTAGTTTCGCATAATCCGACCAAGTATTAATATGCCCTCGTATAAAAACAAACAGAACATGAAAAACATATTCATCTATAAATAATGATAGCAAATGCCTGTTTTACCAGAAGCTTGGCAATATAGATAAAGGAAATTTGTCGCAAATTTGCTGCAAGTAGTCAACAGAATAACCTTTCAAAGAGGCAATGTTTCTCAAAATTCAACAGTTTCTGAAATATCCTGTTATGTATGTGAAACCCCGGAATATAAAAGAATTCAGTATAAACAACCTTCTGCTCCTAGTTCAACTACAGCCCAAATTTCAATCTTCTACATTTATTATACAACATTTTGTGCCCCCTCAGCCATGTTCAGACCTTTGGTTGAAGTAAATATTGCATTGCAAGGCATCAGCTTGGATATGTTTATTCAAGCGCCAGGAATTTAATAGCCGCATATTTGTTGTTTAAGCATTTTTGCGGAAAAAGGTGAATCCATATAAAGGCAGAGCTGCGAAATGATCTAAGCCGACGAATATATAGGTACATCAGTAGAAGCTATATTATGATACTAATATACAAAGAGCTACAAGGGAGAAAAATTCCTACTTTTTTCCTTGCAAAACCTCGCTATGAGCACAGCAAAACGCTTTTAGCTCGACTGGTGTTAGATGTTCCACAATGGCAATGCTTTTTTGAGGAAGATTTTTCATAGCATAGCAGGAATTCGTAAGAATCGTGCATTTTGTGCCAAGTCTTTCAAATTTGGTATAGTCTTAGGTATGGTCTTAAGGTTTTAGAAAACTATCGCAAGAAACTTGTGCGCCGCTTCTGGTGGCTTTTTGGCAGTAAATCTAATTTGGCCCCCATCTGTATTGGTATTTTTAAGAGATCCTCTTCTATAAGACACAAAATTTCGAGTAATAATACTTTTCATGGATTAATGATCATTCTCCAACTGTCGACATATAATTGGTTCGGGTTGCCGTTAATTTTCACAGTTTTTGTAGCTCTTACGGTGACGAACTTAGGAACCAAATTTCAGGATGTTGAGCTGGTGGTCGAATGCAAAAGAGTCACCAGAAGGAGAGCGAGATCCTAGCCGGACTCTACAGTCACGTTTCAAATGTCCCTTTCTACCGCAGCGGTATCATTCAATTCCCCCTTTCCAGTTCCCTTGATTGCCTCTGAAACCAACTGTTCGCATTTCTTCCAGAATTTCCTTAATTGTGCCTTCAATTTCCCCCATTGGATCTTTACCTCTTGATGTGTTGACACATCTCTGATCTTTGGCTTAGATATGTTATGCCGCTTCAATTTCTAGGGCTTTGATCAAGGCTCCGCTGCTACTTGATAGTTTTTTTTTTTAAGCGCAATGTTCTCTGTACATCCATATCTCGCACTCTATTCACAAAGATTTCGGCCACTCGTTGTTCTCGCATTTCTGCTGCTGCTTACAGATAGTCCAAATTAACCAGACGGCGGATGTCGGTTTTAAATTCTTGTAGGCTTTCTGCAGCTTTTCGTTGCCTAGTTCTTAGTTGTATCTGCTAAAGCTGCCTTCGGTGTTGATCTCCATAACGCCACTCTAAGCTAAGGCATCGACAGGCGCACCATAGTTTTGTTGGGAAGCTGGCGGAAGAGCGTCATTAGAGACTCAAATTGAGGTCTGGTCTAACGCAGGGTTCATTGTAGCATTACGTGGTCCGTAATGCTACAATCAACCCTGTAGCCATGTCTAAGACCTCCAACTATTACACATTGCAACAGTCTCGAATTGACGTCTGTACATGAGTCACGATCATATATCACGACTAATAGAAGCCCATCTATTAAAAATACCAATAAAGATGGCGGCTATATTGGTATTTTAGCAAACAGGACGTCAGAAGTCGCGCACAAGTTGCTTGCGGTGGTTTCCTAAAACCCTAAGACCATACCTAATAAGACTATACCAAATTTCAAAAACTTGGCACAAAGTGCACGATTCTTATGAATTTTCAATAATTTCAGCTCCGCTATCACAAAATTGTGACTTGTTGTTCAAGATCCTCGGCAAAATTTCAGTCAGCGAATATGTTGAACATACCATTCAGTTGAACATACCATTCAGTTGAATAAGGATAATCCTATTCTCCAGTCTCTATATCTTACACTCGCTCAAAAAGAATTGTTCGATAAAATAATTGATGAACTTCTTGAAGGAGGGATCTTTGAGGAATCTAAATAACCCGATGCTTTTTTCAGATATGTTGGTTCAAAAACCTGATGGAAACATGAAACATGCGTGGATCATAGACGATTGTTGAATATTGCTGCCTACATTGAATAAAATGAATGAATAAATTGGGATTATTGGTACACTGCGACCAGCATAGTTCTATTGTATTCCCTTCTGGGTGCTTCAGTTGATAGGATTCCCACTCAAGGCACCTCATCCGGCAAAAGCTTTTATAGAAGCAATAAATAGGCTGGATGGTTCTATGGATGGATTTTCCTTCCGTCCAACGATGCAGCATCGGAAGCACGCCATTCGTATGTTCCCGATCGCCTCGCACTAGAGTTTCCTCCTCTTCCTCACAGAACCAGCAGCTGTCCTCGTTTACGATTTTAAATTTCTCAAGGCGCCCTCTTAACCGGCAGTGGCCTGTAAGGAATCCAGTGAGAATGCGAAGATTGTGGTTACTCAGTGATATAAGGTCTTTTGATTTTCCTCGGTGACAAACATCTTTGATTGCCTTAACCCTGGAAGTTGTTTCCAGAGTGTGATCCATTTGGTCCGCTCTTCCTTTCTGAATTTCTTAACGCTTCCTTATAGGTGTGCGTCCCTATGCCTCAGAAAGTCTCTGGTCCTGAAACGAAGTTTGTGCTACCAATTTCGCCAAATGGTCCGCTTTCTTATTGCCTTCGATCTATGCGTGTTCCGGTATCCACTAGAGGAATAGTTTGTTATTTTTGCCCAGTTTGTTTAACTTGTTCAGGCATTCCCAATCCATTCTGGAACTGATTATTGGTGAGCTCAGCTGCTAATGGCTGCCTAACGGGTTAATTCTGTACACATCTGTAAATTTCTAGCCTATAGACACTGTAAAACGCATCGATTGCCAAACACTCCATTGAATATATTCCCGATCCTATAATATATTCTGTAATCTACAGGAAATGCAGAATTACAAATTGTCTTTAGGCAGCTATAGGCTTATAGAAATTTATAGAATTGCTTACAGATGTTCACAGAATTTACCCATTACTATTTGAGAATATGACAATCTCTCTCTTTTTGTAATATCTGCCAGGATTGAACTCAGCACGTCTATTTATATCTAGCGTTTATTTTTCCCTGGAATAAACGAAAAATTCCCATCACTTCGGAGAACTTAATTTCAGCTTCTAGTAGTCCGGCTCTGCTCCCTGGTTCGGTTCTTGACACTTGTATGCTATTTTATGGCGTTCTGCTGCATTTTATAAGAACAGATGTGGTGTTTCCTCTCCACTCTTCTCTACTTAATTTTTATTACGACTGTGAAGCGTTTCCCAAAATTATATGTTCTGATCATATCATCCCTGGAGAGTTTGAGAAGCGGAATAAGCTTGGTTAGAGACGCCAATAATCTCTCCTTCCAAGCCAATCTCTCTCGCCTGCTCACATTACCATTCTTGACTGGAAAAGTGACCATCATCATATACCGGTGGAAAAAGAAAGACCGAAATGGGACTTAGTTACTCTTTCTAGTACCTTCCGATACGATGCTACGCTTATTAGTGGACAGTCCTCTTTGATCAGTGACTATGATTTCACTTTGACTTTTATATTATCACCTATAATGTAAACAAAATAAATCTACTTAGTAATGTTGGTTGAGAAACGTGTAGAATATTGTGCAAAGTCTTTTCCTCCAGGCCTACAAGCAACTTTTGCTAGATATAGTATTTTTAGTACCCATCTAGGTACTCCATCCTTATTTAACAATCACGAATCAGATGAAACAAAAAATTACCAACAAAAACGAACGACGATTGCTAATACCTCAATTCCATCAACAAATAGGAAATTCCTAACATTATTTCATTTGTGTGTTCAAGAAGCGACATACGTTAAGTCACTAGAACGACTGGTAATTCTAAATAGGTATTAAAAATATCTGACTTTTCTGTACGCACATTATCTTTGAATTTTTGTATTCTGAGCTAAACACATTTTTTATGCATCAGAGTGTGTGGCTCACATTTCTTCCATCCTTGGTTGATGAACAGGTGATGTTTTCTTGCTTGAAAATGCAACAATTTTCAACCGAGTAATAAATACAAAAATACCGGAATTGTCACTCTCAATTCAAATTTCACTAACTTAAACATGCCCAATAAAAATTCTAAACAATTCTTGTCGCAATTTCTAAATTCCAAGTGTTCGCGAATAATAATATCCGCAAAACTAGTTCATTCGAGTTTTGCGTTTAGTAGAATGAAAATGCACGCTGCTGCAAATCTTAACCGACTCGAAATCGTGTGCAGTTTTAACTAACGTTGTATATGTATTTTATAAGAGAAAGTTGACTTACTGGAATTGGGTTTTAGATTAAATATGTAGGCTTTTTTGATTAGTTCGGGCGATAATGTATAGCGTAGAATTGGTACAGTTTATAAAGTCGATATTGGAGATTGAAAAAAGATTTCACGAATATATCTGTGAAAAATGTGTTAAATGTACTGTTTTTTTTTTTGGATTTTTGCTTTGGGAGATAAACTTCAGTTTTTGTTAATCAACTAGCTCATCTTTATTCCATGTAAATCTTTCTAGAGTTGCCGAGAGTTGCTATGTGATCTTAAGCACTTGTAGCTGTACAGGCAATATGAAGCAACTTCCCTAATTTTGTGCCGTGAATATGCCTAGGAACACTGCTCCCGTTTCCAGTTAGTGTAGATGAGCCCAGAGCCGATTTATTTATTGTAATATTGTTCCTAGCCTCGTAACTGTGTTGTCAAAGTCTTCTTTGATAATCATTGCCAGAAGAAGCTGATAATCCCACGACTTGTGGAGTTGCCTTTGTCTCCTTCCAGAGAAATGGGAAGTGATTCTAGAATTTATAAAATTTCATCTTGGTCCTTGGTCCTAGGTTAGTGGATTTGGCTGCGGTCCATATGGTGTAATATAGTTCCCAAAATGCTAGTTGCCTCGTACTAGCACTAATACTATGTAGTGTTTCAACCATCTAATGACTGTACGTGGAGGAGTTTATATTTAAGTTCGGTATTGTAATGATTTATGGACTAGTGGCAACGACTCTCCCAATATCAACTCTCCGTTGTCTTTCTGGAAAGCTGGATGAGTGTAAGGGTATCTGCTTATTGTCCAGAACATCCTCAGTTCTCGTTGCTGGCATTAGGACCCGCTTCTTATAGAAGTTCTCATTTTTCTTAGAGGTTCCAGGTTTCGGGTTCCGGGTTGGCAGATCTGGCTTTGCGCGAAGGCACCTGGTTTCTGAGAGGCTTGAGCGTTGATTTTCTGGTTCCGCAGCTTGCATATCATATTTGTCAGGAGATCTGACTCTTTGCTGTTGAAGAATTTCTTGCGGAGAAGTGTGATGTTATGGGATGATTCAATCTTGGTGTCGGATACTTACTTGTCCCCTGTGAGAATCGGTTAGACTTTTCGATTTCTATTTGTTGCTGTCTGGAACTCTAGGTTTGCTTTGCGTTTGGTTCTTGGGTGTGGCAAGGTCTAATATGAGATGTTCGCTGTAATCTGGGAGGCCTGACATCTGTTAGGAGATACTTTATTTCTAGTTCCATGGTAGTGGCCTAGACACAACTTCATGATGTACCTATCAGTTGTTACTGCTCTAAGGATTCCTCTAGTCAGAGTGTATATACATCCACTTGGGACCTCTCTACCAATCTCGCTCCCTAACTGTAACTTTGCGATTTTAGAATTTCCAAATGAACTAGCTAAATACCTATCTATCTGGCATTCAAAATAAGGCTGTTTGTTTCTCAAGCAAATTTTTGAAAATTTGTTACTTGATATTTGATACTAGAAGGAAGGATATTTATTAAATCCTTTTTGTTTCACCTATGGGTTTTTATCTCATGGCATTACAAAAGCTCTTAGATCATGACAATAAAGCTAAAAATCAATTCTGTTACTGTCTGTACCTTAACCTATATAATTATATATTTTTTCTTAAAATAATTTTCCATTCAATTGATACTTACTGAATCATTAGCCTTGATTACAAATCGATATTTCCATCTAACTGAAAAATCGTGCCAATCGTGCTCTCACTTTTCTCTCGAGCTCTTCTTCTGATTCATCAACCATGCAAATAATGAGCAATAATTTTGTCATCTGCAATTACTGGATCATACATTTAAAAATACAAGATCACTAGTTACCCAAACATCAAGGTTCCTGAAGTTAATAGGTTGTTTGGTAAGGGGTAACTTGATGACGTCAGCTGGGGTACCTTATGGAGATTTGTATTATGTTGAGGCAACGATGACGTTAGGAAAGTTATCAGGCAACCTACCTCTCTCAAACAACCTTGCCCAAACATCCCAAACTTGGGAACCTAAATGTTCGAGTTGATTTCGATTTTTATTTTATAAAAAATTGAATAAATGTTTGCCTCTCATACAAGATGTCAATGCGAGGAATGTGTATAATGCATAATTAATCTGAAAAATACTGCATACCTACAATCATAAAATTCACATTTTCGCTCGAAGAAACACCGTTTATACACACGCGATATTCATGCAAGAACGAGAAGAAAATTTCTCTTAGTGGCATTTGGCGACTTCACACTATCATTAGCAACAATCTTCCTAACTGAACTTTACCAAACAAAAAAGCGTTGCTTAATTTCCCCTTTAATCCTAATAGTGAATGTCAAATGGGTCTTGATTTGACTTAATAAGGTTCTGAAGATGATCGGCCTTACAATTTGTCGTGAGAAATAGACATTTTATGTGTGCATTGCCAGTGAAATTAGTGAAAGGTTTTATGAAGAATTTCTAGAATATCGATAAAATACGTCATTATTAGTTCTGTCAACAAAAACTTTATTATTATTCATCTGGAAACTCACGACCTTGCTTTAAAAAGTAAATGTTCATGCATATGCTACATATTAATGATGTAATAATGTTACCGTTAAAAAAGCCCGTTGATTCAATCACTTATACTACAAGTCCGCGTAATCGATTGTAAATGGTTGTGGTTTTTCGGACACAGTAAATGACGGCAATGTGGTTTATTGTTTTTAATTTGGACAATGGGTTCGTTAAGGTTACACTCACTTTCGAAATTCGTTTTTTATCCAAATATAGATAAGGATTTTCTGCTTTAAAAATACCTGCGATTTTTCAATGAAGAAATTAGCGAAGTTGTGGACGATAGGAATCTTTGATTGAGTCAATAAAAGTGATGTTGGTATTCGAACAATTCATCACAGGAACAATATTGGAATAATAATGATCTAGGGGTAAGATGGAGCAGCATTGTCCATCCTGGTCACCAAACCTGACGCCAGCAGACTTCTGTTACCTTTGCCACCTGGATATGACGGGCGAGTGATGAAGACTTTGTTTTAGGACTAATAAAGGCCTTTTCTCGTACTGCGGTAGCATGCCACCAGAGACTATAATTAAAGTCCCACTGAACTTCTCGTTAAATCGCAACAGGTTAATTTTTTGTAACTGATTCGGTTGCCCTTATTTGTCCGGGTTCTTGCTACCCGAGCTGTACGTAGTTGGGTTCTAACTGTTTTGAGAGGAATCGGTTGTCAGAATAAATCAAAGAAACATTCTCTTACGATAGAGATTCATATGGAATTTATTACAGATAATATAGGTAACAACTAAAGACAATGGAAAATCAGTAAAACGATTGAAATAATAGAAAAGGTACAATAAAATAATAGACTTATAATAATATAAGGTAGATGACAATACTGAATTTGAATGTATATTAAAAATGAAGAGAATAAGCTATGTTCTATGAAAAGCGATTAATTATACTAGTTATAATCTACAATTAATGTTAGAGAACATCCTCGACAGCAAATAAGTTGGTAATTGATAATACATGGAAATAAGATAGAAAAATAGTTTGACGATTTGACAATAAGTAGAAAAAACGTACAGTAGGTAAATAAGATAATAAATTGACAATGGGAAATATGTGGAAACTGAAACCTCATCTGTTTTGTAACTATAATGAACAACTTTACACTGTGAGCACCAGAATCTGTGACTAGAACTGAATGAATCCAGAGCGACGCGAGGCGTCTTTTATATAGCAAATTTGATGACGCTTTTAGTTTATCAGTTACAAGTCAGGCGATTTTTTCCAAGGAACCAAGAAAACGTCAGAAATTTGGCAATTTAATCTAACTGATAAAAAAGCCAATTAACTGTATTACGAAGCAAAAAAGAAAGAAAAAGTACTTTTAGGCCGGTTTGTTACATTTCTTCCTGTTAAGGTATTTGGAAGACAAAGCTGATCATTCCAAAATATAGGAAGCGGACATTTGAAAGTGTGCATTGAACACTTCTGAGAAATTAACCATCATCGCGTAATTGCAGACATACAGAAAAATAGTAAATTACACTGGGTTCAATTATCTCTATGATTATAAATGTCTTATTGTTTCTTTTGATGTGTTATTTGTATTTTTTTCTTATTGGACATTCAAGAGCTTATCCCGATGATGTGAAGAGTTCATTGTTTTCATGTTATGCCTATGATGAAAAGTGTGAGATAGTTTTCACGGTTTATTTCAGCCTTCTTCAGAATCCATGAGGCAGATACTCCATTCACCTAGATCATAGAATATTGGAGTTATTATTAGCATATTCTGAATATTTTTTTTGAAAAGGCTAAACTAGTCATTTTATTATCTTGTCTTAGTGCTGCTATTTCATTATGCTTGTTTATTACTTCCTGAAAGTATCCTTCGTGAACATATAATTTTCTTTTAATTAAATTTTTTTTCTTGTATCATCGCCAAACAATTCTTGAATTAAAAGGAATCGTTGCCAAAGCCTATAATCATTACAGACAATCTTATAAACGAGATCAATGCTAATTTTAATTGAGACATCTCGTAATTTGCTGAAGGCTAATCATGATCAGGTGTGTTTATTAATAAGAGATTTAATAACAGAAACGTAATATTACATTTGCTAAATTGAAAATTAGGAAATGCATTACATGGTTAAAGGCGGGTTTGTTCTGGTGTAAGTTTCGAAATTTTAATTGAATACTAATGGTTGAGATAATGGTGGAAACGATAATAGAAACATATAAATACTTGTGTTTCGTTCTTCCTAGACCTTCTTACACGAACAAACTTCAAATTGTCTGCATCTATTTTTAGAGGTAGTCTGGTCTCGACCTGGCTATAGTTCAAAATCTATTCAACTATATTTCAGATTGTACCTACCAACTTTTTCTTCTTCACCGAATGTTCTAGAAAACATTATTTAATGCATTGTAAGCAAATTTCAGTGATAAATTGATTGCCCTGATTATTATTTCCCAATATGCTACACATGTAATCTCAATTCCAAACTAGCAACTAATGAGGAAAGATCAATATATGTAACAATGGCCCACCCAGAGGCTCGATCGAAGGTCAGCAACTATATCAACGCAAGCGTGAATTATTATCCACACTCATATTAAGACACAGTCAACAGCATGAAGGAAGGCGAGGTACTGAAAATTTTCTAAAAATATCTGCCACAAACGGCGAAAACATTAAATTAAATAATTTCGTTGATTATATCACCTGTAAAAGACTTCCCATGTTGCATAATAGCAATAAAAAATCTAGTTTATTGCAAGATCTATGTGCAGATAAGTCTCTTTTGTTATGTATCACGCTTTGAAGACAAAAATAATATAAAAATTTGAGTGTTGCGATTGGCTATCATGATATCTCTCATGCAGTCTTTACATTTTTCTACTTTGTAAACGTTGAAATGAGCATTACATAATATTTGTCACACCTTTTAGGTCTAGCAATAGTCTCTCGTTATACAAATGTTTTAGTTATCATATTTAAACTAGCTAAACTACAATTTCTTGGTGGTAGGCATATTGATGTCACTTCCTGTATTAAGTAACAGATTTTTAAAATATTTGCATTTTGTATCAAGTATATTAAACCGCTGCGTATTACGTTGATGAATCAAAATTTCACTTAATCCAGCTTTTTTCCCAAATAACAACAGCATAAAATCTATTCATTTATATATTTGTGCCTATAACCTGTTACGATGATGATTTCCACCACGATCTGCTTAACATAATACAAAATTATGTGATATACATATTTTAAATTGTATCTTTAGTTCAAGTATCTTCATTGTATTTTCACTTTTTTTTTTTTGGAAATGCAAGCATCATTTCTAAAGGTCTACACCTCAACGAATTCCATTAACAAGACATGAATAAACTCCTATGGCCAGACATATTAGGCATAGGTATATCCGAACTCCTCCTATTAATAGGATCCATACTTCACCTTGTCGAGGGTCACCTGCCATCAGGAATGGAAATCCTGTACAGACTTGAGGGCGGCTTATTCAACCTAAACAGATTACGTACCAAGACGAAAGTACGACATCAATAATTGAACTTCAATATGCGGATGATAACGTACTGATAGCCAATATAGAGATCTTCAATCGTCAATGCATTCAACCAGGTATACAAGAGAATCGGCCTAGAGGCCTGGAGATCAACTCTGACAAGCTTTGTCTTCGGAATCAGCCCAGAAGCAATCAGATGCCTACACTTAATCATCACATTTTGTCAACTGTGTACCTTCATATAAGTTTTATTTCTGTAAATGCAACAAAGAAATGAGCTATCCTGTCAGTTTGGATGTGGTTATGTCAGAGTAGAAAAAATTCAAAGGTGTTTTCAGCTCCAGCTTTTTTGCTGCCTATATAGAAACCTTTTGTAGATGTTTCATTGAAGGTAAAATTAACGGCTTTAGTTGATAAAGGAAGTCTTGAAGCATTTACTTCTGAAATCATCTGTGAATGAACCAGTCTCTCCAAGTACTGGATTTTGATAAAAATCAAGGGCCTCTACTATGTCCTATATCAGTGTCACTGCTTTGTAGATTTTCAAGTAGTTCATCAGTAATATTCAAATCTGCGACTAACCGTTGTTAAAAACTTATCTTTTGATGCAAAATGGGTCATAATAATTTTAGGAAGCATTCTTCTCTCGAAGTCTCTTTTGGAGGGACAAAACAATAACGTTTGAGAAGTGACATGTATCTTCCGTTTGTTGTTTAGCTTAATTGCATATAGGAGACTCCTATATCAGGTCACTGCTCTATATATCTTAAGGTAATCTAGCATATTATACATCCGGTTCTATAGCGTCTTACGTGTTACGGTTCCCAGTCTCCATTGCTTTCGGTTTTCCCAATCTCCTGGGAGCAAGTCTCTTTCTGACAAGGCTCGATATATTCCTCCAATCCAGGTAGTCCTCAATCTGCCTCTTTTTCTGGTTTCTGAAGGAGTTCATTGTTCATACTTGATTTTTAACGTAACTGTGAAAATATTTATACTATTTTGATTTGAAAATTGCTTGAGTGTTTTATTGGTTTTACCTATGTCAAGATTTGGTTGAGTTGTATGCCTTATTTCTTTCTCTTTTGAGAATTATTGATTACCGTTTGCTAATAATTATTTTTAGCTTGGTACAGTTAAACGAGAAGAAAGTGGCGACGAATAGAGAAGTTCACCTTTTGTTTGTGGATCTAACAAAAGCAAACGATAGGGTCCCCATCCAAAAACTATGGCAAGTACTATAGAAGAGTCACCAATCAATAATACCACATTAAACAACTGTACAATCAACCCAAATCTCGAATAAAGATAGGAAATAACCTGTCGCAAAATTTTCAAGTCTCCAAAGGGCCTACGACAAGGATTATTATCTTTTTCCTTTTCTATTCAAAATATATCTCAATGAAGCTGGGGAATAGAACTCCCGAATAACTCAAATCTGTACACTCTTTATTTCGCAGACGATCAGGTAGTAGTGGTGCAAGACAAGGAAGAGCTAGAATGTATGAAAAGACTATTTGGAATAGGGACTGACAGTAAATTGTAACAAGACCAGATACATGTGTGCGGGCGAAGAAGCATAGGATCTGGACATCGATAATACGAACACTGTAGCGTCATGCGGAGAATATAACTTCCTGGGAACTATGATAGATGAAAGTGGGTGAACAGAAAGGAAAATAGGAAACCGAATAGTAAAAGGCAAAAAAGATATAGGATGACTCAATTTAAAACTGTGGTCAACTCATATCTCCAAAGAAAGGAATAAAAAATGCTATATAACTCTATATTCAAGCGCATAGTGTTATCTGGGAGCTGGCAACTGGATAATATAGGAGACTCCTATATCAGGTCACTGCTCTGTAGATCTTGAGGTGTTCCATCATATTATACATCCGATTCTATAGCGTCTTACGTCTTCAGGTCCCCAGTCTCCATTGCTTTCGGTTTTCCCAGTATCCTGGGTGCAAGTCTCTTTCTGACATGGCTCGATATATTCCTCCAATCCAGGTACTTAGTCCTCAAGCTCCCCCTTTTTCTCCTTTCTGAAGGTGTCCATTATCCATCTTAGGATTTGTTTAGGGAGTTGCTCTTCGCCCATTCTCTCTATGTGTTCCTTCTATATCAATTGCCGTTGGTCTATTATACCATAAATTGGTTTTCACCGACTCTATTTAGAGCAAATGGTCCAATTTTCCCACACTAAAAATTGATTCTGAAAGCCAGAGCAGCAGTACCTATTTAAAATCCAAAATCAGTCTTGTCTTACCTCGTGGCACTACAATAAGCAATTCACACAAAAATAGAAGCCAACAATTAGATAAAAAAAAACCTAAAATATAATATTTATATTCCAGGAACAGATAAGATAAGATTTATCAGGTAAAAACTTAATAATGATATGATCACTTTGAAAAATCTACAAGGGAGGATCCAGAAATTCACAGCACAAAATTATTTAAAAAATAGAGGACTTGCCTGGCCAGAGTGTTATTCAAGAAGAGCTCGTTTTAGAAACCTTCGCCAGCAGGAAAACGATCCTGTGTTTTTTATACTTAACTGAATTCCAACCAGTCTGAACCAATCAAACGAGTACACCCAAAAGACCATATTCATTTCAAAATGAAATCACAATGAAAGACCGCATGGAATAAAACAGAATGGATAAAAATCCACTAAAACTATTTTAATTGTTTAATTATAGTAATTTAAATTAAGGTTATGTCAAAAATAAAAGACTGTTAATTAATTAGATCATTAAGCCAAAAATGAATATTTAAAGATCAGAAGTTAAAAAAGGACAGAAATATATCCATTTGCTTAAAGTGAGATGAATATAATTTCTTTCAATTAATATACAAATGACTGCCAAATACTAATTTTAAAAATCATCCTTTGAAATATAGATCATCGGGCACTAGATGGCAGTACTAAAAAATCACTTCTCGACACTTGCACTTTACGCAAATGTAGATAGATGGCAGCACTTGTATTACTTGAATTTAAATTTGAATTTAATGGATATTTTTAGGATATTAGAAATTATCTTGAATTCTGAAATGGAAAAAATACAACGTTATAATGAAAATAAGAAGAGATGGAACATGTTACGTAAATGATAAATTTATCGTAACAATTGGTAAGAAGAGAAAAGCTCGTATATCAAGAAACCATTTTCGAATATTTGATTGAAGACAAAATTTCAAAACCGAACCATTCCAGGCTTGAGCTAAAGAGCTGTTGATATGTCTGCTCCTTACTCAAAACGAACACCTTATTTTTAAGAGAAAGTTCACTAACTAGGTTTCTGTAATTGAAGACTCCGTAAGAGTAAAACAGATATGCTAAATCTTTTTGTTTGTTGTCGAGACCAATGCTTAAGAACATTCCAGTGCCGCTTCCCCAAGCTAAGAAGGAAGCGCCATGGTATTTTTCTCTGGAACATCAAACCCAACTGCTAAGGTTCACTCATCGCTTGAACCAGAGGTTCATGACTATTTATGACAGCCAAATTCTTCAAGAATTGTCATCATTTTCTGATTGGTCGTGATTGATAACTTATCAATTATCAAAATACAATTAGGTTTTAATACAGGACGGCTCTGGTATTTATAATATTGTTACTGACACTTGCTGAAGATTTTGTGGATTCAGTTGGTACGATTCACACTAGGAACTTTGTCATTCTAGGCTCACAAGAATAATACATTGGAACAGATCTAAAAATATGTATTTCTTTCCCCTGTAGAAGATGTGACTTCAATGACCGCATATTGTGCAATTTATGCTAAAGTCGAGCCAGGGTTTGTTTAAAATACTGGGGCTCTTTTAAAAGGAACTTTTCCTTTCAAACCGGAAGAGATTATATTTTACCAATATTTGACTAATAGTATCACTCAAGTAATACAGTGTATCATTAATTTATTTCCCAAGGATCATCATTTATGTCAAATAGATTGAAGTTATATGTGTAGGTATGTCTTGTTCAGTGGCGCAGCCAGGGGGGGGGCAGGAGGCCCGGCCCCCTCCCCCCCCAAGGCATCAGAGAAAAATACAAAAATAATGAAGATGGAGTAGACAAAAGCTGTAAACTGCTCATATCATAAAAAGCTTATGCGGGGTGTAAACCAAAAATACGTATCTGGTTTATAATATGTAAAAAAACACCAAGAACAACATCGAAAACCTCGCCTTTCTACCGGATTTCTATCAAAAGATATCAGTCTTTAGTGTTTGCAACAAAACGTAGACGTGACGTCACATTCGCATGTGAAGCTCAACAGATTCTGCTTTTGTGTATATACCATCGTCACCAAAAGTATCTGGGACAAAAATAATGCATGATAATCTCCTGGACTAATTCTACTGTCATTCATTTCAATGCATTTGATTCATAGTTTGAGACAAATATTTGACAATAAAATTCATATAATAGTACAAGAGCTAATATGATGCTGTCCCAGTTACTTTTGGTGACAATAGTACATACTGTGGTTCAAAACTAAACCCATGTTTCGCTTCAGCTATTTGAGTCAATCCCTATTTAAGTGAGAATCGTAGGATTTTTTACTCTGAGTCTACGGTATCCGAGCGGTTGTGACGTCACGCTTCCACAGTTATTTTGCAAATTTCTCAAAAACCGTCAGGCATAGAATGGTGCGGCTTGAAATTCTCTTAGAACTTCTTATACATTTTGATTTTTAGTTTACATTGCAACTCCTCTAAAGGATAGGTGGTCTGTGTAAACTAAACTCCTATAATATTTTCTGCATCGCTCCCTCCAGACAAAATTTCTGGCTGCGCCACTGGTCTTGTTGATTAAATCCTATCCTATCTACATATCATTACATGTTTACATGTATTCTTTTATATCATTACTATATGCATCTTTCAGATTATGGTATTTGTTATCTCTTATTGTTTTTTTTGTTTTTCTAATTTATGGTTTCAATTTAAAACTAACATCGACTGGCAATACTCTCTAATAAGAGAGAGATAAAACACTCAAAAAAAAGCTATCTTTCTATAAATCATATTATTATTCGTTCATGGACGTTACCATATAAAGCCTTCTGGTTCTACCAACTGGTCCTGCATAAAAAAAAAACTGTGTTGTCGCTAACAAGGAAGTCAACCATGCAGTTCCCAATATAGGGCTTTGTAACACCCGAACCGCACGAACGAGGCCAGCAGACGATAATGTCAGACAGGTATCTTTTTTTTTTTGAACCGTTCAAGAGGCAACAAAAGAAGATATAAAATGCAGTTGCGGAAGGACAAGAATAAGGAAGATCGCCGTATCTATATGAATCATCATTTATTTTAGGTTACTTTATCAACGATGAAACGGAAGAATAGGCGATGATATTTTTAAGCCTATGGATGATTCTTTTCCAATAAATTTCACTTATTAAATATTTCGTGTGGAAACACTATTTTCCAAGTCACAGAACTATTCATCAAATAAATATTCATACTCGCTACTAAAAGTGACCTTTATTATTAACAAAGATTCTGAATCAGTTTCTCAACAAGCTATAATGTATTTAATTCCCATTGCAAACTATCTTATTAACCATTCCTCTACCAATTGAATAATAATTAATCTATTTAGCCAACCATTTGTTGAATATTTTGCTTGAAGCCAAACAAGCTATTTTGCAATACCCAAGTATGTCTTTTACAATATTAATGTTTGATTTATTTAAATATTTGATTTTTTTATTCTTGCCGGTGCTGAGTCAAACTTGAACTAAGAGAATTCCGCTGTAATGACTGAAAAACCTTCACGAAAGTTAATATTTCTATACGAAAACCGCAAGAAAATCATATACACACAAGCGATAATGTAATTACCCAGCAAGACAATGGGCAAGTCTGTCTGGCAGCTTTCTAAAGGAAACAAATTGTACAATATTTAAGTAAAAATACCATAAACAATGACTACGTAGGAAGTTGACAGTGGATTAACCATTGTCTGGGTACGAGATGCAATTGATTCGATTAACATAGAGGGAAAAGCCAATTGTCATGGATCGACAATAATTTGTCTGCGTTGCGTTGGATTATTTTTGCATGATAGGGTCAAGAAACTGAGGATTGGTATACGTATATCTTAGTTGTTCCAAAGAATATGTCAGGTGTTCAGGAATCGCAAATTTCTCCTAAGGGACCTCAATGGAACGTCTTATATATTTTGGAATTTCCCGAAGGCTTAAATCCATAGATTGTCTTAGTAATTGACTAGACAGTTGAGTAGACACATCAACTTTCAGCTTTTCATATCATAGGAATGATACTCCAGTCTTCTTCACAGACCGGCTGCATTATCTACGACTTGAGACACCCTAACGACAAGTGATGAGGCAACAAGCTTGAAATTGGGACATAGGAATTAGTTTGATCAGAATGACAAGCGATGGATCACTTTTCAAAATTCATATACATGCCACCAGTCAGGTGTATCCGTCATTCATTCACTGTCGATATATTTGTCAATCTTCTGTCTTAAATTTATTGTACGCACGACCAAAAATGAAACGGTTACCCCCAAATTTTCCCACTGAAGTCACAGATGAGGATAGAAAAAAAGCCAGAGACAGTGTTTACAAAAACTTGGCCTTTTTCGCTGCAATGGTGTTGGTGATTAGGATTTTGCCCCTAGTCTTCCCTGAAGGAGACAGTGACGACGTGCCGGAAACTATAATATACAAATATGGACGTTGTAATTATTAACAATAAAAATTAATTGTTGAAATAATTCTGAATGAAGTTATATTTGTTTTATTACGTCGCGTTGACCATGTGTAAAGTCTACCACAGGCTGTACTTTCACTTGCTATAAGTAAATTAGCAAAAACTTTACCGGCATGTTCTAGGACATTGGGGACAAGACAAGGCATTAAATTTGCGAATTTATGGTGGTTTCAGATTGTTGATATTGATTTTGCTGAATGAAAATTTTTAAAGGATATTCAGGCCTATGATGTATCCTCTACTGTTATTCTAACAGCTATGTTATAGCTCAACATCTATACTTTCCTCTATGTTGACGTATACATCATAGACCTGATTATCGCGTATAGGTATCTTTATATTTTTTCCTCAGCAATTTGCGTACCTATGTTAGGGGGTAATGAAAATCATGATGCAAAGAAAGGAAACTCTAATTTTTTTTTGCATAATTTATTTTCACTTTTCGCTTGATGCTGCATATCTAATAGGAAGCACATTTATCAAAAAATATATATACAAATCTACAAAATAATCGAATATCCGTGACATCTGATCTGTAAATTACTCAATTTCAGAAACTCGCTAATTGGACAAATTCGCTAAGTAGAAAGTTTTATTTACTGTTTATTTTTTAAATTTAGTACCCGATTCGATACAAATAAATCTTGCTTTGGTTACGCATGAATAGATCTAATGAATTTAACTATTTACCATATTAAGCGGTTTGCCATTAAGCATAAATGGAAAACCTAAATAAATTATTGCTATCTACAATGAGTTTTTCTTGTTTCAGATACCACGGCCTAGATGTAAACTCAGAACGTTGCTTTTTATATGTTTAGTAGTTCTACTATTAGTGCAAATTGCAAATTCAGAAAAAGAACGAGGTAAGTCACTTATTCAAATTAGTTTTGGAAGAATACTTACCATTAGTCTTCGACCGGGAGAGGAGTACTGAAGGCATAGATCAGTGCAATAGGGAGTCGGCGGTAAATTACAAAATACTGGATGAGGCTTTATCGCATATCCTGAAGGGAAAAAGTGAACAGATGGCTGTAATGTATATGAAAAGTGATAAAAGAGAGGAGTTTTCCACAAAATGTGAATGGAAGCCAACATCGTCTGGATGTCGAAGGAGGAGGAAGGCTCAATCTCGCCGTCAACTTCATCTTCAGACTTCAGAATGTACAGTTCCTGTTTGATTAGAAAAAAAGGTGACATCGAAATAGTAAAGGATTTGATGGAATAAAGTTTGTGAGGCTTTCGCGGCACAGGTTTATTGATAAAGTGTTTTCATTCGGGCTTAATGGTCGTCGTAAGTTGACATTTCTTCCTGACGTTTCGCTAGTACGAGTAGCTAGCATCCTCAGAGGTGCTTCTATGTCCCATTCAGGTAGCAGACTGACGCGTTCCTGACCGCAAGTTGTATTTATGTGTGAGTGGTTGTGGTAGGGGAGGGGCGGGGCTTCGCAGCTCGTGGCTATTCTGAACTTTCTCTGTACTCAATGGAATCTTTCTTGCATTTTTGAGGATCGGGTTCTAAATTTGGTTAAAATTCTCCGTATGTTTGTGGATTTTTGTAGCTTCACGTACAAGACGATTGAGGTATCCGGAAGTCGGTGCAAGAAGCTTGACTTCACCAACTAGTATTTCGTGATTCCCTTCACTAAGCGCATGTTCCGCTACTGCCGATTTTTCCGATTGTCCTAGTTTGCAATTTTTTTTGTGCTCGTTGATTCTGGTTCCCATGGATCTTTTTGTTGTTCCTATGTATACCTTACCACATGTGCATGGTATACGCTAGACTCCAGCGCTTGACAGTAGGTTCCTGTTAACCTTGGCTGATCTGATTGATTGCTGTATTCTCCTTGTTGGCTTAAAGATTGTTTTTATGTTGTGTTTCTTCAAGATTTTCCCTATCCTGTCTGTCATCCGAGAAATGAAAGGCAGATATGCATTAGCCACCACTGGCTGTTCATCCATGTTTTGTCGTGTGTTCGTTTTGGGTCGCATGGCCCTGTCGATTTCAGATGCATTGTATTCATTCGATAGAAAGGCCGACTTGAGGGATTCCAGTTCTTGCTCGAGATGTTGTGGCTCGCAGATGTTCCGAGCACGTTCTTTTAACGTTGTTATAATTCCACGTTTTTCCCTTGGATGGTGGTTTGAGAGTGCATGCAGGTACCTGTCTGTGTGTGTGAGTTTTCGGTACACTGTGTGGCTTAGTTTTCCTCCAGATGCCTTTATGAGTATATCTAAGAAGGCGATTTCTTGGTTTTTCTCCTTTTTCATGGTAAATTGTATGCTAGGATGTTGCGCGTTCAGTTGGCCTAGGAACTGGTTAAGCTTCTCTTCCCCGTGACTCCAAACCACGAAGGTATCATCTACATATCGAAACTATACCGTTGGTTTGTGGTCAAAAGATTCGATAGCTTTTCTCTTGAAATCCTCCATGAAGAAGTTGGCTATGACCGGGCTGAGAGGACTTCCCATAGCTACACCGTCCGTTTGCTCATAGAAATCGCCGTTTCACAGGAAGTAACTACCAGTGAGACATGTCTGGAAAAGCTCAACTATGTCAACAGATTCCGCTAATGGCACTTTTGTGAATAGAGACACAACATCAAAGCTGACCAGGATATCCTTAGGTTGGAGAATTATATCCCTAATTTTCTAGACAAAGTAAGTGGACTCCTTGACGTAAGAGCTAGTTTTTCCTACATGCGGTTGAAAAAGCGATGCAAGATGTTTCGCTAGGTTGTACGTTGGTTCTCCAGGTTTACTCACTGTGGGTCTTGTAGGGACTTCAGGTTTGTGAATTTTGGGTAGGCCGTAGAGTCCGGACATGTCTCACTGGTAGTTACTTCCTGTGGAACGGCGATTTCTACGAGCAAACGGACGGTGTGGCTATGGGAAGTCCGCTTAGCCTGATCATTATCATAGCCAACCTCCTTATGGAGGATTTCGAGAGGAAAGCTATCGAATCTTTTTACCACAAACCAGCGGTATGACTTCGATATGTAGATGATACCTTTGTGGTTTGGAGTCACGGAGAAGAGAAGCTTAACCAGTTCCTAGGCCATCTGAACGCGCAACATCCTAGCATACAATTTACCATGGAAAAGGAGCAAAACCAAGAAATCGCCTTCTTAGATGTAGTGTACCGAAAACCCACACACACAGACAGGTACCTGCATGCATTCTCAAACCACCATCCAAGGGAAAAACGTTGAATTATAACAACGTTAAAAGAACGTGCTCGGAACATCTGCGAGCCACAACATCTCGAGCAAGAACTGGATCACCTCAAGTCGGCCTTTCTATCGAATGAATACAATGCATCTGAAATCGACAGGGCCATGCGACCCAAAATGAACACACGACAAAACGTGGATGAACAACTATTGGTGGCTAATGCATATCTGCCTTTCATTTCTCGGGTGACGGACAGGATAGGGAAAGTCTTGAAGAAACACAACATAAAAACGATCTTCAAGCCAACAAGGGAAATACAGCAATCAATCAGATCAGCCAAGGATACGAGGAACCCACTCTCAAGCGCTGGAGTCTATCGTATACCATACACATTGGTAAGGTATACATAGGAATAACAAAAAGATCCATTGGAACCAGGATCAACGAGCACAAAAGAAACTGCAGACTAGGACAATCGGAAAAATCGGCAGTAGCGGAACATGCGCTTAGTGAAGGAAATCACGAAATACTATTTGGTGAGTTCAAGCTTCTTCCGCCGACTTCCGGATACCACAATCGTCTTGTACGTGAACCTATAGAAATCCACAAAGATACGGAGAACTTCAACAGGAAAGAAGAAACTAAAACTCAACCAAACTTGGAACCGATCCTCAAAAACGTAAGAAAGATCCCATTGAGTACAGAGAAAAGTCAGATTAGCCACGTGCTGCGAAACCACGCCCCTCCCGCACCACAACCACTCACACATAAATACAACTTGCGGTCAAGAATGCGTCAGTCTGTTACCAGAATCGGACATGGAAGCACCTCTGAAGATGCTAGCCACGCGTGCTAGCGAAACTTCAGGAAGAAATTCCAACTTACTACGGCCATTAAGTCTGAATAAAAACACTAACGAATCGGAAAAAATATGGAAATTCTGGAACTCATGTGGCACAAACAAGAGAAACCCGTACTGACATTTTGGGGAAGAGACTTTATGTAACCGAAAAATGAACATGGAATCTTTGGAGGAATACCTACCATTCGTCCTTGACAGAGGAGAGGCTCCAACAAAACGGGCTTTGTACTGAGGGCATAGATCATTACATTAAATTACAAAATACCGGAAGAGGCTCTATCTCATATCTAGAAGGGAAAAAAAGAGCAGATGGCTGACATACATATATGAAAACTCAAAGAGAAGAGGAGTTTTTCCCACAGTGTCGAAGGAACCCAACATCGACTGGATGCCAAAGGCCTCAATATGAAAAACAGTTGCGAAAGGCAAATTAAATAGTTAAGGGAGCAATAAAACAAGCCATCAAGGTGTCGATTGATTGAGACCGAGGGAACGTGGAAATTGGTATAGGTAGTGTAGATAGGTCTGCAGGCCTCTTTCTGTTTCGTGACTTTGTAGGGCAGCCTGTCTGCTGCCTTGTTTCCCAGGTTATTTTCAATATGGCCCTTCTTCCATATGAATCTTACCCTTTCGTCTTGTTCTAGGGCTGCTAGCTTCAAGACATGCGCTGTGAGCTTATCTTATAATTTATTCTTCGTGATTCTTTCTATCGTTTGGACTCTATCTGTTATCAATGTCATGTGGTCAATTCGTAGTTTCCTCCCCAATTTGAGGCGAGGCCTTTGATTGCCATCATCTCTGTCTTGTCTGTATTTGTTTCGTCAGGAGCTCTCTTTGTTCGTTGTTCAACTCTGTCACCAAGTAGGATATGTACGCCAATGCCGGTTCTTCCTTATTGATTTGTACCGGCGTGTACAAATTTATAAATTCAGTTTTCCGCCACTCAGTTTCGGAGCCTGCCACTTGTCATAGGGTGCGGTTTGTCTATTGGTCTGAGCTTTCCTGTCTGTATATTTGTGTGAAGGTCGATCCAGTCTCGCCTTCTCTCCTCTGCCTATGTCATTGCTTTGCCTCGGGCCAGAGCGGTGGGACACCCGCCATGGCTCGTAGCGCACAGTTTGCGGTCGTAGCATTAGGTTAAGTGAGGAAGCCAGGCTTCAACTTCACTATTTGTAACTTTTTTTTCAGGGTTTCAATAAAGTCATTATTATTATTATTATTATTATTATTATTATTATTATTATTATTATTATTATTATTATTATTATTATTATTATTATATGCGCTCATTAGGAGCAGAGATGTTCGCTTTTTCTCTCCAAATCTCGCATGCATATAGGACTGCTGGATTCAGTACTTTTGTGAGTACCTCTCTATGACGTCTCTTATTGCCATCGCCAGCTTTGTCACTTTGATTCTAGTAACACGCAAGTATTCAATCTGGCTCAATGTAGTTTCTTTGTCTGTGAAAAGTGAGTTGAGTCGGGTATCTCAAATATTCATTTGCGTTTATTTTCTTGTCGTAGATCTTTATCCTGGGTTCTCTTGTGTTTTTATGTCCAGGCATGGAAAGTGTCTCTGTTTTGTCTTGGTTGTATGTGACGTCGTTAGTTTTCTCCCACGCCTTACATGCTTTTCAGACTGCTTCCCACTTGCGTTCGACTTTGAACTGGTCATCTGCGTATGCTTGCGTGTCTCTTCTGCCTTTTTTACGTTGATATATTCAGACCTTTTCTTTTTCTTCTTCTGGGCTGCGATTTTCTTCAGCAATTCTTTTTCTCTCCCATCAGTTTTGCCCCTGAGAGTTCTGTAGCGGGCTTCATCCTCGCTGCTTATGTCTCCCGTAGTCTCATTGCCTTTTTGAAGGGCGCCAACCTCTTCTATTTGCTCTTGGACTTTTCCAACATATCGTGAAAATCAAGCATGGTCTCCGCCAGTTTGCAGTTTATTTCAGCCTCCACCCTGTTGGTACCATTCAATCGAGAGATCAGACCCTTCCCGCCTTTCGTCTTAAGCTTAAAATATCCGGATCGGTAACAAAACCATTGTCAAGGCAACACCTGCTCCTAGTTCCGGAACCCCTACACCCAACTAACTCCGACCATGGATAGTTAGCGGGTTGTGAGTCTTCTCTTACCTATGTTGGTATGCAAGCCCTTATTCTAGTTTTTCTTAATCCTAATTTGTTTTCCTAATCCGAATCCTTGTGGCGTGCAAACGGTGAAACGGTGCGAGTAGTACTGGAAATTCCCATGGCCTGTAGCCAGTTGGGTTGCCTTGAAGCTCAGGTCCAACCTGTCCAATCCCACTCCAGCACAGTGTCTGTATAGCTATCTGCCCTTGGGTTCCAGATCCCACACCCTTTGCAATCTTTCTAGTATCCGCCGTTCCCTATTTATCTTGCGCATCTGTCTGCTGGTGAATGAGTATGGCGTCCAGGGCCCGGATTCCAATTGACAATACGATATCGTATTAGGCGCTTCCGGTCTCGATTTCGTATTTGGTATGTATTACGAAAGCGATTCGATTTCGTGTCTCGATAGCAAATGGAATCCCCTAACAGTATACAGTTTTCTGTCTGTCCTTGTTTTGCTAGCTCGTCAGCCTCTTTATTGTCATAGTTCGTCTCGTCATGTCCCTTCCTCCATCCGAATTCTACCGCTATCCCCTCGTCCATCAGCTTTTCGGCTGTTTTTAGGGTGTGTACGATACGTTTGTCTTTCCCCCTCCCCACGTTGAGTCTGTCTATGAGTTCTTTTTTGTCCGTCATGATTTTTATATTTGTCACTTCTTCCAGCTAGCCGCAGTCTTTTCAGGATTGTCGTCAGTTCTACTATATCCGTTCTCAGGTGATCTGGGGCTCTGAATTTAAATCTGTAGGTTCTGTCATCCAGAAGACTCCAATACCCATTTTACCCTCCGGGCTCGCACTGGCGTCCACATGGACCTCCGTGGTCTCTTGCCCTGCCCTCTCCATCTTTCTTCCCCTTGTCGTCGTGTGTGGTCTGTCGATTGTCCTAGTTTTTGCCATCTGGATGTCTTCAACCAGTCTCTCTTCTTTCCTCGGCTTCAAGTTATAAATGTGATAATCCCGCCATGACCTGCAATGCACAGTTGGCTGTAGTGGTGTCTCCTGCCAAAAGTCGTGTTCGCTTTTCCGCTCCATATTTCGCTCGCGTACAGAATTGGCTTGAATACCTTGTCCATGATCTCTTTTACAACTTGCCTGTTATGTCCCCATATTCTATTGATTGTGCCCTTCAGAGTCATGGCCATTTTTGAGACTTTTGTCCTAGTGGCTTTCATGTATTGTACGTAGTTTCGTTCTTTGTCAATCATTAGTCCAAAGTGCCTGATATGCTCCCCGAGTTCACTGTCTTTCCGTCTGTTTTTATCGTCAGTTCTCTCGTGCGTTTGCCCTTTGGTATGTAAAGTGTCTCTGTTTTCAGGTCGTTGTATCTTGCATCGCTAATGCCTTCCCATTCTTTGCACGCTGCCCATACTGCGTTTCATTTTTTCTTGATTTCTGTTATGATAAGTTTGTCATCAGCGTACGCTTGCACATCAGCTAGCCTGCCGTTCTGCGTCCTGACTCATGTCTCGTTGGCTTTGTCCATATACCTGAACCACCCCTGCATGACCAGTAACCATAATGTCGGACCTAGACTTGATTCCTTTCATGTAGCTTTCACAGATTAGTCTGAGGTTGTTAGGGGTTTCCGCTAGTTGCAGTTTTTCCCTGACGTTTGTCTCCCAGGGTGAGTTGAAGGCGTTCTTCAGATTAAGTCCTACTATTAGCTGGTGCTCCTTGTCTTGTCCAGGGTTTCGTTCAGAGAGTGTAGCGCTTCCACGGTGCCGGTACCCTCCCCGAACCCGAATTGTCGGCCGTCGATGTTGTTCGTCCTCTCAAGGTGGAGCTGTAGCCTGTTGTTTATCAGCTTGTCCAGTACCTTACCCAGCGTAGGAAGTAGGCTTATCGGCCTTGGGGTGCCAATTTTTTTAGGGATCCCATACTATTGTGGCCTTTTTCCAAATTTTGGGGAAGTATTCTCTCTTCAAGCATTCCTGGTATATTTCTAAGAGGTGATGCCTTGTGTATGTGTAATATGGCCTCGTTTGGGATTTTATCCTTACTTGTGGCTTTCTTTGCCTTTGGCCCCGAGATGACGACGTCTAGCTCTCTCGGTCGTTCGTTGTACTATATTATGTTCTTTGCCTGGTTCTACTGCTTCTCATGCTGCCGGTGTCTTGTTCTAGGCTATCTTCTGGGAAGTATTTGTCTAGTAGGTATCTGTTTGTCTCTTCCTCGTTGTTCGTATACGAAGCTTTACTTGGGCTCCTTTTTCCTATTATTTTCCACAAACGATGTCATGGCTCACTGTTTGAGGTCTCTTCGACCTTTTCTTGGACGGCTTTGATTTTTGCCTCCTGAATGGCTCTTTTGTACGTTTGTTTTAACAGTTTTTGTGTGTCTCTGAGTTAATGTCGTTTTTCTTATCGGGTCCAGTTCACTCTGACTTTCCCTTCTGCATCTCCTCGTTTGTCTTAAGTTTCGCAGTTCGCCATTCCACCAGTCTTGATTAGTTTCGTACACCATTTTTTGCTTTATAAACAGTTTGCAAGACCTCGAACAAATGTCTTGCAAGGTTGTGGCGCTTTCCTCCAACTGCTCGAGTGTTGGTACCAGTGAGTCCCAGTTTTTGAAGAACGCTCTTGATTAAGAAAACGTACCTATGTGAAGAGTTAGTTTTGTGATAATAATTGTTTTCACGCTAAAAAGGCGCGCACCGCTCGCATCATTCATGGACGTTCGATTGTTCGGTACTTTAGGAGAGTGCAGGATTTCTATGGTTTTTCAGCAAAAGTGGTTTTTTGGATGTGGGTGATGCTGAAAAGTGGTTACTTGTGAGCTTAGTTTGCACTAAAACTGTTTAGTGGGTGAATAGTTGGCAAGGTTCCTGGCGTAGTTTTGTCTTACTTGCTGTTACCTTACACGGAGGAATATTTTCAGAGGGACTCAGTATAAAAAGTATTCAGACCGTTGGCAAAATCCTTTGGACTAAGTTATGTACGCTGCCAATACGTTCCTCCCACTTTGGCTGCCTCCAATACGTTCCTCCCACTCCGGCTGTCAGCATATCTGACGAGTCTATCATCAGGTCCAGACATAGGATAATAAGATTAAGCATCTTTGTTGTGAGTAAAAATATGACATCAGGAATTGTGAGTGTGAGAATGTGTGGGAAAATCTTACGTCAATGGATTTATCTCGAATTCCAACGACTGCAAGATCAACACTGCTCTGGGAAAAGTCGTGAAACGAAGAGAATCAGGATAAGAATATTATCGAGAAATTTGGCTGAAATTGAATTTTATTTACTTTTATCTTAAACTGTCTCTATGAATAATATAATAAGCTGTTGTACAAAAAATAAAATAGGGGCTTCCTATGGCCCTTCGTTCCTGAGTCATGGCCTTTCCAAGATGGCCAAAGTTTAAGGTTGTTCACCCCATATCGCTTTTTTTCAAGAGTTTCAAAAAAGCAATCAGCAGAGCATAAATCTAACTTGCCTTCACTAATAATCTATATCTATACCAATTATTTTCTAGCATCTAGACGAAGACTGCGCCGTCCATTGAAATCCACAGCACAAAGCACCACAGTATCCAAAGACCAAGAAGTGTCTTCTAGCGTAAACAAATTCCGTAGAACGAGGCCGGGACAGAAAAGGACTTCCGACAATGACGTCAGCGCCAGCACCGATAAACGAGACAAAGATGGTTATAAAGTGGTTTGTTACTACACCAACTGGTCACAATATAGGTAAACCATATAACTAATTATGTATTATTACTGTTAAACGGTTTTCTGTTTCTAGAGTTAAAATTGGTAAATACACCCCAGAAGACATCTTACCAGACCTTTGCACGCACATTATCTTCGCTTTCGGATGGTTAAAAAAAGGAAAACTCTCCTCTTTCGAGAGCAACGATGAAACGAAAGACGGAAAAGTCGGGTTGTATGAAAGGATACAAAAATTGAAGAAGGCTAATCCTAGCTTGAAAACGTTGCTGGCTATTGGTGGTTGGTCGTTTGGCACGCAAAAGTTCAAAGAGATGTCAGCTACTAGGTACAGTAGGCAAACGTTTATCTTTTCAGCCATTCCATTTTTGAGAGACAGAGGATTTGATGGGCTCGATCTAGATTGGGAGTATCCTAGTGGAGGTACTGATAAGAAGAATTTCGTTTTATTATTGAAAGGTAATATGCCGTCTTCATTATTTATATGAATAATTATAATGTAAATTTATGTTTCTTTCGCATGCATTGCTCTTCTTATAATGGGTTTTATACCTCAGTTACTTAATTTTTTTGGAAGGTTTATCAGTAGTGTCCTCTAAAGTTAATGCTTGTCTCACTTCTCAAATATTTGTTATATGAATGCTTGTTCATGGTCTATGATGGTCTTTCGTCCATACTGATCAAGATATTATTAGCAATATATATTTTCCTGTCTGTGTTGATTATCTTTACTTTTATCATCATTATACTGATGCCCTACTTCCGTTTTTAATTAACATCAATTATTACTTTACCGCATCATAAATTCTTCTAATATTAATTTGAAGAATGGTAATTAGGTAATTTTAAAATGAAACATATAACACTGTAAGGTGCACTTATACAAGTAATTTGAAAGGAATCTTAATTATGCTGCTATAATAGAGATAATAGCATTAACATTGTTTGACTTCATTAGAAATTTATAAACAATAATGATTATTTCTAGAACTCCGCGAAGCTTTTGAAGCTGAAGCCCAAGAAATAAAGAAAACCCGTCTCCTCCTATCAGCTGCTGTTCCTGTAGGCCCCGATAACATTAAAGGAGGTTACGACGTACCCGCAGTGGCCTCTTACTTAGATTTCATTAACCTCATGGCCTACGATTTCCATGGAAAATGGGAAAAAGAAACTGGACACAATGCTCCACTGTACTCTCCAAGCTCCGATAGTCAATACCAGAAACAACTAAATGTTGATCATGCAGCAAATTTGTGGGTGAAACTTGGAGCTCCTAAGGAGAAACTTATCATTGGTAAATAATTGAAGAATTCCAAGTCCTGAATGTGTTAAAAATTATTTGTTTCTACAGGTATGCCTACTTATGGAAGATCATTCAAACTGTCCAGCACTGGCAAACATAAAGTGCACGCACCAGCAAGTGAAGGTGGAAAAGAAGGCAAGTACACAAAAGAATCTGGTTTCTTGGCATACTACGAAATCTGTGAAATGCTGAAAAGTGGCGCCACTTATTACTGGGATGACGAAATGAAGGTACCATACTTAGTCGATGGTGATCAATGGGTTGGATTTGACGATGAAAAGTCTATCAGACACAAAATGAAGTGGCTCAAAGAGGGTGGCTTTGGTGGAGCTATGGTGTGGACTGTGGATATGGATGATTTCACTGGAACTGTTTGTGGGGGTGATGTCAAATATCCTTTGATTGGAGCAATGAGGTAAGGACTTGTGAAAAAATTCGAGTCTAAATTGAATTTTTCAGCAGATTCCCTATTTTTAATTCATCAGGTGTTTTCTTGGTTCAAAATGATAGATTATTTTGTCGAACGTCATGGCGCCATCTGTCAAACATCATGACGCCATTGTTACGTACAAATTTTGCCTTAGTGCGTAACTGAGATTTCGAATGAATTCGGTAATTGATTCAGGTATTTGTGAGGGTATTTATGAAGCTTTACACCTGAGGTTTAATATTTTTCAGTGATTGATAGGTTTCTCATTGGATTTTACTAGATTTCTACCTTTTTGATTGAATGCAAAACACCCACATATTGTGTTGAACAAAGGCATATTTTTCGAGGTAATACTGAGTTAATTCTTTGTATTCAGATGACAGGGTAGTATTAGGATAATAAAACCCTTCTAATAGGATCGAAATTTATTTTATTTAGTTTACGAAAGTTGTCTAAAAGGCCCTAAATGTCGATGAAAAGGTTTGTTTACTTCCACATAAATATCAATTGGCAACACTTACGAGTCTCGTATTTTCCATTATTAAAAATTCTGCAACACCACAAATCACTTCCACACCCTTTAAATCAATGTTTCACCCTTATTTCCACTAATATTTATATTTTCCTGGTTATTTATTTTCGCCGAATAAGTGTGGTTATAGGATACTTGTTGATTCGTTTTAGGCAGCGCTGTTGCCGAGGTTTCTTGACCACTGTGGGTAATAGAGTCACTGTAGTTGCTACCAATGAACGAGTGGTGATTTTGATAGTTTTTGTAATAAAGACTGGGTAGATGATGATTATTAATTAATTAGTTAGTGTTAGGGAAGAAAATTAGATAACAACTCTGAGTTTTGTTGGTCATCAATGTGGTTTGGGTTGTTCGTTTCAAGCTTATTGTCTCGTTTTCCTGGTCAAGACCGGAAATCTGGCACCACAGGGCATCTTGGAAAAAAATAGAATTCTGAGGAATTTTTCATATGAGCTCAACTGATAAATTGCAGAAAATAGGGTCGTTCTCTCTAAATTCGCACGTTGAGCAAGCAACAAGTAGTTGGCAGATTTTACCAGCGGCCCTCTTTGCTTCGTTCCTTGGAACAACCACCTTTTGTGGGATTTTAGAGGCGTTGGGACTCAAGTGGTTGCTGGCTTAATTGGTTTTGGGGTGAAAACTTGGATTTGGTCGTAAGTCCACGTAATTGTAAGCCAACCACTCAGAATTTTCTGGAGACGAAAATCTATGCCATTTTGTTGAGTTGTCGTGTGAGCAAAGAGCACGTTTTATTCAACCAGAAGCCCGAATTGTAACCAGGGTTTTTAGATTTTACTTTACCATTGGGTTCTTCCCTTTCGACGGTTTGCTAGTTCGAAGGTGAGGTGTCAGAGTACCCACAACACTGAACTTGAAACCGAAATTTACCCTATTTAAGAAGGGAAGTCAGAAGAAGTTGATGGGGTCTGTTATCCAGGATGAGAGGCTGTCAGGAGACAGTAATGTAAATGGGTGTTTGGCAGGGAGGACCACAAGGGGGTGATGTACCGGTTGATTTATCAACGTTTCTTATTAATTTTTTTTTTCAATTATTACACAGTTGCCACTTGTGTTTCGTGACGTGTAATGTAATGTTGAGTACCCAAAACCAGTTTTTCATGTTCAGCTCAATTGCTCAAAAAGTTTTTATTATGTGCTTGGTGCTTTCACTCACTTCGACCAGAGCCCCTTATGTTCAGATTTTTGTGGTGGAACCCGCTTTGGTATACTACTTTGAGCTATTTGAAATAATAAATCTTCTTTGAACTCTGAGGAGATCCTTGGCCTAAATGTTTGATTTCATTTTCAGAGAAGAACTGAGAGGAATTTCACGTGGCAAAGACGCGAAAGATATGGACTGGCAAGCCATCGCTGGTGCAGACGAGGACGATGAAGAGGAAGAAGATGTAGTAGAAAAGCCCAAACCAATGAAAATTGGTGTTTCAGAAGTCTTGAAACGTGCCAGAAAACCTGGCAAGAAGGCGCACAAAAATGCCATCAACAAAAAAGGTAAGGAAATTTCATCTGTTGATCGAATTATTTATTTTTCAATGTGATTTATGCCAACACATCTTAGTAACTATTTAATTTTAGTCCGAAAACCTCAAGTATTCTGCTACATGACCAGCTGGTCGCAAAAACGTCCTGGAGCAGGAAAATTCACTCCCGAAGACATCAATCCAGCTCTTTGTACCCACGTAATCTACGCTTTCGCCACATTAGAAGACCATAAATTAGCTGAAGGCAGCGATAAAGATCCAGATATGTATGACAGAGTGGTTGCACTGAGAGATAAAAATCCAGATTTGAAGGTAAAACTTTTGGGTTTTCGTAGCATTTTCATAAAAAGCTGCTTTTAGGTTCTATTAGCCATTGGTGGGTGGGCTTTTGGATCAACCCCATTCAAAGATTTGACAAGCAACGTGTTTAGAATGAACCAATTTGTCTACGATGCCATTGACTTCTTAAGGGAGTACAAATTCAATGGTTTAGATGTTGACTGGGAATACCCAAGAGGTACTTATTTACTTATTTATTGCTCAATATCATATATGTTAGCCATCTTTTGTCTCTAGGCGCTGACGATAGAGTAGCCTATGTCTCGTTGCTCAAAGAACTTAGAGTGGCATTTGAAGGTGAAGCAAAAACCAGCGGTCAACCACGTCTTCTTTTAACAGCAGCAGTACCTGCCTCGTTTGAAGCTATAGCAGCAGGCTATGACGTACCCGAAATATCAAAATACCTCGACTTCATTAACGTTATGACATATGACTTCCATGGACAATGGGAGAGGACTGTAGGACATAATAGTCCTTTGTTCCCATTGGAAAGTGCTACAAGCTATCAGAAAAAACTGACAGTGGTAAGTATTCATCTGTCTGCTTTTCTCTCAAGTTTCATGAACTGTCTTCTTCCAGGATTACTCTGCTAGAGAATGGGTGAAACAAGGAGCACCAAAAGAAAAATTGATGATTGGTATGCCTACATATGGTCGTAGTTTTGAGCTAGTGAACACCACTCAATTTGATATTGGAGCTCCAGCTAGTGGCGGAGGAAAATCTGGAAAATACACTTCCGAAGCTGGTTTTATGAGTTACTATGAAGTTTGTGACTTTTTGCACGACGATAACGTCACGCTGGTGTGGGATAATGAGCAGCAAGTACCATTTGCTTACCAAGGCAACCAATGGGTTGGATTCGATGATGAAAGAAGTTTGAAGACAAAAGTAATTCTTTGAAATTTTGTTGAATAATTTTTTCGTTAACAAAATTGTTTTTAGATGGCCTGGTTGAAAGAAGAAGGTTTTGGAGGCATAATGATTTGGTCGGTGGACATGGACGATTTCAGAGGCTCTTGCGGAAACGGCAAATATCCTTTAATAAATGCAATGAGGCAAGAGCTTGAAGGTTACAAAGTCAAACTTGAGTTTGAAGGTCCTTATGAGACTATCATTGGGTCTGGACAATATACTACCAAAGATCGTAAGTTAATTTCAGACACTTGGTCTGGATTGGGAATATTGAAATTGATGGTACAATATTAATTTTCTTTATAGCAAATGAAATAACCTGTGATGAACAAGATGGTCACATCAGCTACCATCCGGACAAAGCCGACTGTAAAATGTACTACATGTGCGAAGGAGAACGAAAACATCACATGCCATGTCCGGCGAATCTGGTCTTCAACCCTAATCAAAACGTCTGTGATTGGCCCGAAAATGTTGAAGGGTGTCAAGAATTCACGCCAGCGCCACCTACGAGACGATAGAATTTCAATTTTTTCGTTTTCGGAATAAGAATTCAGGGTTGTGTTTTACTTTTTTCTTTTTGACAGTAGGAATATACTTAACTATTTATTGTAAATATACGAAGAAGTAAATATGTTTAAAGAAAAATGATGGTTTTCAAATGGGCGGTATCCGCTTCAGGTTTACTATAGTGCTACTTTTGTACAATTCAGCTACATCCAGTCTTTGACTACATCTATAATTTTATATTATGCGTACAGATATTGGCCTTGTTTTCAGTAAAGAAGGTATTTCTAATGAATCATGAATAAATTTATCAATGTGATAAGACAGTTTCTAGTTTTGTGTAATTTTTAACAAAATTTCACTGCCATATTTTATGTTCTGCATTGTCTTTTTTTTTCTCGAATAATCTACTATTGTTTTTTATATTTGTTTTATTATATTTATAATTGTGCTTTGTGCTAATAATAAGTATACTTCTTACCCGAACGACGTCGATGCAAAGGTAGTAGATTCTTGTTTGATATTTATGAAGTATTTAATAGTTTGTATGAAATTTTGTATTTTTATTTTATACACACGATTTTTTTTGTATAGTTTTAAGGTCATTTTAAGTGTATCTAGTTTTTGGTAGATTGTAAATAAACGAATTTAATACAAATTAAACTGTCTTTAATTGGAGGCGTGGATTGAAAGACCAAATGATTGAGTTCTAAGACAAAAGTTAAGTCCAAGGCCGATTTCCAAGTAAGCAGCATCGAGTATAGTGGAGTGGTACCGTTCCACTGAAATAGATCAATTGAAGCAACAGATAAACATTGACCTGCAATAAGAGGCCCTTCCTAGAATAGAGTAAGCGTTGACTCGATTTTGAACACCAAACTCAAAGGATTAAATACGACACTAGAGATTAGTTCAGGCAGGCCAACTGAGGAATAATTATTATCTGGTGCAGTAGGTTTGGATTTCGAAAAAACAATACAGTAGATCTGAGTAGATAAGCGGAGTGTTAACACAAAGCATTAGTTCGTAAATAAGCAGAGGGGAGTGGACAAATATCAATAGTCAGGTATAAATTAATAGGTGTTCATTTCCAACAGGTGAAACCTAATTACAGGAAATGTACTCAAAAAGCATACGCATGTGTCAGTGAAGATTATAAGCTTGGTTATTCTTTATGATATAAGAGGTGATGCAGAGGCACAATAATAGTAGGTACTTAACTTAGCCCTATAAAGAATACAATATTCTATAACTAAATCTAAATCTGGTATACTTATTCTAATAATCAAGAATTCAAGATCGTACTTGCAATCAGAGAGAAAGGATCCGCTAAAATATCGCAAAGGTGAGAGACTATTGAAAACGCTGCATATGAAGTGCATAGAACTCTTATACACCATATTTGTTCCAGCGGACTGTGTGTGGAAGGTAGGCTAGTAACTTCGTCCAACATGGGGTACATGTAAAGCGATTTTGTTAACAAGAAAAATACAATCCACCTGTTATGAAGAAGGTTGTATAAAAATTCAACAGCAAGAACCTTCCCTCTAATCGCCATGGGTATAGCTCATTTTGTCGCGATAAAACAAATTATGGTCGAGACCCCTGAGGGGATACGTACTTACCAACCAGGGTTCTTATTCTCGTAACAGGGGAGCAGCGTTCCCAGGGTTCTCCTGAGAGAGCTGCTCTCCTGTTTCAAGAATAGGGACCCAGTCTGTATGATACATATTTAAGAAATCTCTGAACGGACTCGATACTGGCTACATGGCAGACATAGAAGTCCATATTAAAGAACCGTACTCCAACTTGGAGCGAATAAAAGTGTACCTAATACAAAAGCTCTAAAGTAGTTCTTGGTGAAATGTTCACTGTTTTGGATAGGTAATGAAACCCAGCTTTTGAAATGATGCAGTGCAAACATGCACAACGAGTGAAGTAAAGGAAAGCTGATAGTAATCAAAAATTAGTTTGCCTAAGCCCGCCAATTAAATAATCAAAGATTACTGGAGTTAAGTCCGTGAGAGCTCACAGTATTGCATTTGGCAATGTCAAGGTCACCAATCATCATGAAGATTTATACGTTTTTATAAAGTTAGACAATCCTCAACAGAGACTATCGGTAAGAAAGCCTCAAATCATCAGCATATATTAAATAGTGAGGACCCAGGTTGGATTCTTGAGGTGCACCAGAAGTAGGGATGAACATCATGCTCAACTGACTGAGATCTGCTCCACGAATAGGGCCCAAACAGGCCCATGCCAATGAGGCCGCAAGACAAGCCATAGTGCTCCAACTTGTATAACAAGCAACGAGTAATGATCGATTCCGTCGAAAGCCTTCTGGAAATCTGTGTAGACCCACCCTCTAAGATAAAATTTGGAGGGTCGGTTTCTGACGTGAGTGATAAGGTCGGTAACTCCTCGAATACTGATTCTGAGGATAGTTGGATTTCGCTTATTGTAAACACTTTGGAAAAATCTGCCGAGAGTACTGACGATATCTTGAGCCGTAGAGTATAGAGTACGGATCGTCCGAATCCCAATACCTGGAATCCCAGTCCGGCTCCTCTTGTCCCGCACAAAAGACCAAAAATTCTTCCTTAATCCTTTATGCACTGCTCAGCGTTCCTAATATGCACCAAGTAAGTTCCGTGAATCTGCGAATTCACCAGTCGTCCTGAAATGTACCTTCTTAGGTGAAACTCACTCTAAAACATTATTCAAAATTCAAATTCAAAATAAGCTTTATTGTCCTGATCATAGAAAAGTGATTTAAATTCTTGATATAGAACGCTCACTTCTGTTGTAGTCGCCAAGTGACATTTCCGACGGTGCTGCCATAGCAGTGTAGTCATTGAACTAATATTTGGCGAGCCGTTTGAAT